>JADMNL010000034.1:104432500-105070000 GCA_016271365.2 Neoceratodus forsteri | reverse complement strand
AAACTCCAGGCTAGGGGACGGAAAAGGGAGAGTGTAGGCTGATAGAGGCAGGCCTTTAGTTGCATTACTTTTCCACATTATAAATCATTCTTGCCAATCAGAGAACAAGATTTGAGACATACCCTGTCTCTTTTTTCTTCATGTCTCCATGTCATTGCTATGTTTACTATTTAAGCAATAATGCCCAACAGGGTGTGTGTCATGCTGGGATAACGTCACACCTCAGGTGGTTGGGCACGAGGCGTAGGCCGAGTGCATCCAATACCTGAGGCGTCATGTTATCCCAAACGACACACACCCTGGAGGGCATTATTGCTATTATACAATGGCTTGTTGTTATACATAAAATAAAAAAATAGTTTTTAAGAATGTTTTTACTAGAGTGGAAAAATATTTTTGTTTCTTAAGAGGAGATGGAAAAAAAAGAGATCAAGCTCATCCGCTAAAAGCTCACCTGCATTGGTTCACGGTGAGGCTGAGACTAGAGCCGTGATGTTGTGCTGGGATAACATCACGGGTCCAGTCCCAGACTGACCAATCAGAGACCAGGATTTTTTCTTGCCATTGCATAATACAGCATTAATAGCATGGTGTTACAGTAGAGATTTTACATCATAACAAAAAATGCTTTATACTATGAGGAAATATCTAATAAATACAAAAGCAATATTTGCAGTTATATACGATGGGTTGCATCAAGAGGAAAGGAGAACTACAAAGCAGAGATAAGTGAGTGCTAGGAAGGAGAGCTGATACAGGAAGTATTAGGGGTTAGTTTGAGTAGGCGCTTGAGGGCAAGGAAAGAGGGGAGAAAGACAGATTTGGAGGGGAACACTGCATGTAATTAATGATTAGTTACACTGAAACAGACAAAGTGTAACTGTCAAATATATTGCATTTTAATTTATATCTCTTATGTACATTTTGATTTTTAGGTTGGTGATAGGGAAGAGGAGGGTGCTGCTGGGTAGAACCAAGGAACAAGAAATAGGCTAATTTAAAAAAGGGGAAAACAGGAAGTACTTCTTTATGACAAGGGTGATACAAAAATGGAACAAGCTCCCATAGGAGTACATCTGTGCTGAAACAGTAGGGGGTTCAAAAGGGGGTAGGAGGGGTATGTGGGAGATCTGTGGGCAGAGACGCAAGAGGATTACAATAGGAAACTATTCGCTATGGACATTTCCCAATACTTAGCCTGTGTTGGGCAGATTGGATGGGCTGTAAGGCCTTTATCTGCCCACAAAGTGAGACTAAAAGAGCTTAATATGTACTGTATACTCTCGAGGAAAGGAGGGAGAGGGAGAACATGATAGAAACATTTAAGCACCTCAAGGGAATCAACAAAGTCCAAGAGGGTAGCATCTTTCAGAAAAAGATATGTGCAAGAACAAGGGGGCACACTTTGAAGATAGAGGGGGGACGGCTCAGGAGCAATGTGAGGAAGTATTTTTTCCTGGAGAGTGTGTTGGATGCATGAAATGGCCTTCTTGAGGAGGTTGTGGGGTCAAAAACAGTGGGGGAATCCAAGAGTGCATGGGACAGACATAAAACAATTCTAGTGGAGGGTAGGAGGAAGTAGGCTGTTGGTTACCTAGGATCTGCAGCTTATCCAATAAGTAGGGAAATGGGCAGACTGAGTGGGCTAAGCGGTCCTTATCTGCCGTCAAAGTCTATGTTTCTATGTTTTTATGTTTCTACAGTATTCTTGGTTCAATACAGTATCAGTTGCTGCACCACAGGAAGTGATACCGATGCCATAATCAACTAAGGACAGTATTAAACTAGTGTTGCTAGTGTCCTTGATTCTGTTTTCAAACAAGCACAACATAACAGTTTCCACAGAAACTAATTGTGATGCCATAAGCAGACGATCAAGATGTCAGCTACAGATAAGCAGCCAGAGCAGATGAAGTTTAGCATACAGTAATCCTGTTTTTGATCTTATTCTATATTTTTTTAAATATATATTTTGTATGCTTTTACCCCCATTTTCTCCCACTCCCGTCTCTGGCACGGACACGCCGTGTGTTGAGACGCCCTCCCTTGTGTCATCCCCTCTGCCTGCGCCACACAGGACCTCCACCCACTGGTAGTATGACTACTGGGGCAACCACCTCCCCAGGAGAGAGAGCTGCCAGGCTGCTTTGATCTTGCTCCTCCCTCTCCTGTTGGCACCCAGATGACCTGAGGTCATTCCCGAACTCTGGTCACCGGTGTAGCGCTAGGTAAGGTGTCCAGCGCCTCAGCCCTCTGCGCTATTCTATAAAGTTTTAAAGAAAACAGGGATGTAAATACAGATAATATATGGAATGTAAGCTGAAATGAGTCAAAATGATGTTGTTTTTTTACAAATCTCACCCAGAGACATCAGGGCCTTTTTAAATGAAGCATGCCAAAAAAAATAAAAAAGAACATACAAGTAGGTCAACTAAAATACTGTTGCAATCAATGCACTTAATCTTGGCTGTGCATTGTTTTTTTTCAGCTAATTCATCCCAGGCTTTCACAGTGACCGACTGTCGCTTTAAACGGGAACTGATCCAAGCAACTGACAGTGGCAATGGCTTTACTACAGTCCAAAATATCGGTTACCGGCTGAGCGGTCTGTCACAAGCAACAAATTATACGTAAGTTTCACAAAGAAATACATGGAATGCTGGTAAATAATGTGTGACACAAAGACCCATTTGCACAACCATGCCAAGGTGACAGATGTGAGAGCGCACCAGCACTCACAAGACAGGCTCAAGAACAGTCATAGAAACAGAAGAAAATTCCTAGTTGTACTGGGGTGGACCGATGCAGTTGCCCCAGAATAAACTGCACTCCTTCCCCTTCTTCATGTTGGTGACAACAGACAATGCAAGTTATATTGTGTTCTCTGTACACAGTGATGTATATCAAAACACACTACAGAGCAATAGATTTGCTCCCTGCAGTAAAGAGATCACATACAGGCAAATGCAGCAGTCTGGCATCTGCAGCATTCCATCCACGCCAACAGTTGCACCAGAATCTGCTTTATTGAGTTTTATGTGCCGGGGTGTGTGTGTGTGTGTGTGCTGTCTATTAGCACACACATGATATATCCTACTATTCAAACTGTGCCATGGGGTGTTTATCTTCTACCTAAACAGTAATAAAAAAGGGCAGAAGAGGTATCACTATAAATGGACTCCACCCACCAGCCAAAAATGTTACCGTCAACATCAACGGAACTCAGCTGCATTAATTCTAAACTGAATTTCAAACCATTTCATTCTCTAAGCAATAACACAAGACAGGATGTGCACTGAACTAAAATGACACCATAAGGCATCCAGAAATTGCATCAGTTTGACTTAATGCACACCATGCCATGCGTTACTGCTTACTAAAATGAATATGCAATTAAAAAAAACTAAACAGGGGTCAGCCTAGTGGCAGGCTAAACAGCTGGTCGCCTTGCCGCCTGCCACACCAGCAACGCAGGTTCGGGAACAGACCATGGTCACCTGGAGGTTGGCTGGGTGAGGGAGTATTGTGCATCCTAAGGACTGCTCTTCTCCCTTGGGGTGTGGGGATTCCTGTGTCCCGCTAAACAAGTGTCACCTGGCGGATGCTGGGTGGAAGTAACAGTGGGAGCAGACACACGTGGGGGGACATTGGCAGACACACCCTGTCATTGCACACCAATGTCCTGGGAAGAAAATCAAGACGAAAAAGCCCTGCTTGACTTCCCTCGCAGGCCCTGCACAATCATAAGTTTCATGCAGCCCTTAGTAGTGAATAACCAGTAAGGCCACTAGACAGATCGGTGACAGGTGAGAGGGGTGTTAGGATCAAGGGATGAGGCGCAGAAAGTATAGCTGAAAAAAATACTTTTTTTAACATAAAAATTGACATATTCAAATGCTTTGTGTGAAGTAGCGCTTTCCATCACTTCCCTTTGTTATTTCACAGTGCAAGGCAGTGTACAGATACTGCATTACTGATAAGCTGTAACACATAACAGAGTGTACATCAAGCTAAACCGATTCACGTCACAGGTGTGTTGCGAGGCATCAGTGCCTTCAACCACTCTGAAAATGCATCAGTTTAGCTCAGTCTACACCCTGGGAGTGTGATATCTTGCTTATAAAAATATATGTATTTTTTTTGTAAACTTTATTTAAAAGTCAGCAGGTCATCACTTTACAGTATATTGGCATTGTACATCTGCCACTACATTACAGAGGGGTATCTTTCAACTTACCACAAATCTAGTGTATTTTTCACAGAGCTTTTACCTGGTCCCATACGAAAAGATGATTACAAACAAACAGGAAAAGCTCTAGTGCCACTACATCTCATCATCTTTTATGAGACAGATACTAAGTTCATAAAATATAAGAAGTCTGTTGTATGAGATCAAACTTCATCATCCCCCAGATACGATGTCCACCTTGTCCATTGATTACTAAAGGCTGGCATTCACAGTTGGCTAGAAAAAGTTATTTTATTCATCTCATGAATTTGTTGTGCTCATTCTTACCAGTCGTGTGTTGTATGATAGGTTTTCTGAAGCCACCTATGGGTGCTGGCTTTACTAGCCACCACAATCAACGTACTTCAAAGTCATAATCCCTCCTTTCCCCCAACCCATAATCACAATAACTACAGTTTGTAACTCTTCAGTATTTAAACAGCCCTTCAATTATGGCAGATACATCTGACCAATAGGTCTGTAACTTCTGGCACTGCCAAAAGATATGGCTACATGTGGCGGTCACCTCATCACATTCCCTCCAGCAGGAGACGGTGACCCTCCGATCCCATTTACATTATATTTCAGGTGTGATGAAGTGATGAATTCAGGCCCTCCCATGAAAACTCCTGCCACCTAGGTGAATACGTAGTCTTATGTGTTAGGTCCCAAACTCTTGCCCCAAACTCCTCAGAGATCTGGACATGAAACACATGCTCCCATTCTTCTTTATTGTTACTGACTGTGTAATTAGCAAAGGATCTCAGAAACCTATAGACTGAAAATGATACTCTTGTAATACAGAAAAAAAAAAAATTTGAGGGTTCTGTACTTTTATTTTACTCCCTGAACCGAGTGATGATGTGATCCCAGATCTGACAAAAATCTCAATAAACTTTGAGTTCAAAATCCCACTGACGGTATTGTGATTAACAAATCTGTTCTCTTACTATTTCTCTCACAGAATCTACTACCAAATTGGTGCACGAATAAGCAACAGCATCTCACAAGTAACTTCAAACCGTAAGTGTCTTCCCCATTTTCATCCAGTTCTGGAAAGCATTTGGGAACTAGGAAGATTTAGGACAGGGTGGCAGACGTGCGAGATGTGATGATGAGATTAAGGCACAATGAAACATAAAGAGTCGCTACACAGTTTGATAACATTTATTGAACAGTACATATCTTGTACAAAGATGGTATAAAGTGCAGAGGTTTTTGGGCCACAAGGGTCCCTTGCACCTGACAATGGTACCTGTGTGGCGCTGACAACTTGTATACTATGCCATCTTTGCACAAGGTGTTTGTTAGCCCAATAAAAGGTATCAAACTATTCAACAACTTAAAACAGCTGACAAACCATGCAGACTTTATTTTGGGCAACTGGGGATTACTTAGGCTGTGCTTTTCCTCCAGCTGGTGGGGAAGCGAATGCCTTCACAGTTGATGCTCATACTCCTTAGTAAGCCAGAAGGGAGTGCAACAGTTCACAATGGCCAGCATCCTGAAGGAGTTAAACATATCAGTGTAGTTCTCTACATTTAGAAATAAGAAACACTGGGGGAAAACAAAATACAAAAAGTAGGGGTCCATCAGCATAGCTGCCACTCCCAACGCTGGTGACCTGGGTCCAAGAATAATCCCAGGATATCAGGAGTGGCCAGGGGATAGGAACATAGAGCATCCCAGAGGACATCTGCCATCTCTGAGGAGGCAGGGCTGCAGTCGCTGCTGTAACACTGTCATCTGGGTGACTACAGTTGGCAGTCCACAAAAGTCACAAAGCATAGATGGACCATGGCCAGCTCCAGGAGCGCAAGGATGCACTTCCATGTGCAAACAAACCACTAAGCTCTCATCCTTGGTGTCTAAACGGGGCCACTCAGGAATCAAGGAAAAAAAGAAATGAGTGGGCACTGTGATGCTGGCACTCTGGATTCCCACACAGGCCAACTGCCCACCACCTTCCAAAACTGTGTGTCACTTTGCAGGGTGGTAGTAGGGGCTCACTTAGGGTTCCTGCTGTGGAGGAGCAAATCCACAGCAGTAAAAGGTGGACTAAGTGAAAAAGAAGGCTGAGATGGAGCTTTAAGGTCACCTGGCCAAGGATAGGAAAGGGCAGACAGAACTCCAGGAGGAAGGAGCTACTGGTATAACAAACTTCTCTACTGGAACTAAGAACTACAGCACTTGTACTGGGACCTTCAATTAAGGGTAAAAAACAAACAAAAAAAATGAGTTGGTGTGTTTGTCGGAGGCAGTTTTAGTAAATTATCTGTGTACTTATCTAGGTGCTTGTCACAGGTGTCAGAAGGGAATTGTTATCTGTGAAATTAACTTAGTGTAGAAAGATTTGCAAAGTAGGGGGAGTGGCTTAGCTAGAAGGAGCCAGGTTAAGACCAGATATAAATACTGCCCTAGATAGCTTCTGCCAGAGGACAGACAGAACTCCAGGAGGAAGGAGCTACTGGTATAACTAAAACTTCTCTACTGGGACTAAGAACTAGATCTCTTGTACTGGGACCTTCAATTAAGGGTAAAAAAAAAAGGAGTTGGTGTGTTTGTCAGAGGTAGTTGAAGTAAATTGTTATCTGTTATCTGTGTACTTATCTAGGTGCTTGTCACAGGTGTCAGAAGGGAATTGTTATCTGTGAAATTAACTAAGTGTAGAAAGATTTGCAAAGTAGGGGGAGTGACTTAGCTAGAAGGAGCCAGGTTAGTACCAGATATAAATACTGCCCTAGATAGCTTCTGCCAGAGGACAGACAGAACTCCAGGAGGAAGGAGCTACTGGTATAACTAAAACTTCTCTACTGGGACTAAGAACTAGATCTCTTGTACTGGGACCTTCAATTAAGGGTAAAAAAAAAAAAAAGGAGTTGGTGTGTTTGTCAGAGGTAGTTGAAGTAAATTGTTATCTGTTATCTGTGTACTTATCTAGGTGCTTGTCACAGGTGTCAGAAGGGAATTGTTATCTGTGAAATTAACTAAGTGTAGAAAGATTTGCAAAGTAGGGGGAGTGACTTAGCTAGAAGGAGCCAGGTTAGGACCAGGTATAAATACTGCCCTAGATAGCTTCTGCCAGAGGACAGACAGAACTCCAGGAGGAAGGAGCTACTGGTATAATTAAAACTTCTCTACTGGGACTATATTGCCCTCCTTCCCCCCACCCTAAACCAGTTCTACATTTATAGGCACAGGATTTAACTGACAACAGGAATTTCCTGTTTGGGAGCAGGAAGTGAGTGATCACAGAGCCACCAAAGACTCACCATCCTAGAAGGGCAAGAGTAGCTCTCCATCCCCCCAGCTGCTGGAGGTCTGACTCTGAGCAAGTAAGGAGACTACTGAGAAATACAGGAACTTCTTGTCTCAGAACAGGAAGATCAGGAGATAAAAGGGTGCAGAGGCAGTAAGTAAGTAGGAAGAAAAGAAAAAAAAAAGAAATAAACAGAGGAAAGAGTAAGTGTTCCAAATAACAGTTAGGGGGCCAGAAAAAAGACATGATGGGAGTGGTGCAGTGCAGTGGCTGTGGAGCAGCAGTCTTCCGGGAGATGTTTTGGAGGATGCAGTGTTGTCCCATCTGCAGACACCTCTCTGGGCTGAGGGAGGAGGTTGCTCATCTCCAGGCTGAGTTGGCCAGGATTTGTGGGACCTCTCTCCCACCCAGGGACCACCAGGGTCACTGCCGTTGCCTCAGAGGTTGCCAAGAAAGAGGAGTGGTTGGACCACAGTGGGCTCAGGGAGGATGAGGGTGGTGGAAAAGAGGCTCATCCCTCCAGTTGTACCTCTCCACGATTTCTATGCCGTTCTGGAAAAGTGTGGTTCCTCTATGGAGGCACCCACAGTGGAGACCAAGGAGGATGCTGGGAACCTCCACAAAGGAGACCCAAAGGAGGGTGGCATGGGACCCCACAGGGGAAGGAAACAACTCCTGGTGGGGGACTCCGTTATTAGGAAGGTAGAACTAGGGGATGAAGGGGAGAGGGAGGTGAGGTGCCTGCCTGGCACCATGGCCTGGAGAGACAGGGAGCGAATTCTCAGGATCGCAGGAGCAGCTGCACAGGGAAGGGAGCTGGATGTTATTGTCCACCTATGGACAAATGACCTGGCTAAGAAAGGGATCAGAGCAGCGAAAGAAATGTTTGTGGATATGGGAAGGGGCCTTAGACAAATAGCACACACAGTAACCTTCTCGGAGGTGCTGCCTGTCTCATGGACGGTGAGGCTAGGGTGCTCCACACCATGGGATTCATTCAGTGGTTGAAAACTGGTGCAGAGCTCAGGATTTGGCTTCATTGGAGATTGGGGTCCACCTGAGGGATGCAGGCCTATACTGGCATGATGGTCTGCATCTGTCCAGGAGGGGAACCAGGATCCTAGTGATAGGTTTAAATACTTCATTGACAAGTATTTAAACTAGCCAAGGGGAGGCACTGAAAGGAGCAGGGAAATCCTAGCCCCCAAAATATCAGGGTACTAAGTGAGGTAGACACTAACATAGAGATGTCAATAGGGAGAAGTGCAGGGGTAAATAGAGAAAGTGACAAATGCAATAAGGACGGGGATGGGGCAAAAAGGGGTAAGGCCATCAAGAAATGGAGGGTAATGAGTACCAATGCCTGTAGTCTGGGCAACAAGCTCCCTGAACTGGTGGCCTTGATGGAAAAGAGATGCCTGGATATTGTAGCAGTCACAGAAACATGGGACACAGAGAACCATGACTGGGATGTTAACATACCAGGGTACACAACCTACAGGAGAGACAGGGAAGGCAGAAGGGGGAGTAGCTCTCTATGTAAGGGAAGGGATAAAAGCAACTGTACAAAAGAGTAAACAGGGAGGAGAGGAGGCACTGTGGGTCACCTTAGAGACTGGAAATTGCACCACAATCCGCACAGGGGTTTATATAGACCCCCATGTCGGGGGAGGGAATGGACAAGGATATGATAGAAGGCATACTTAGGATGGCAGAGAAAGGGGGGATACTGTTGATGGGGGACCTTAACATGCCAGATGTTAACTGGAGCATCTTTGCGGCAGCCACATGCAAAAGCAGGGCCATTCTTGATGCCCTTTAGATGGCATGCCTCAAACAGCTAGTTTTGGAACCCACTCGTGAGGGAGCAATCTTAGACCTCGTACTCTCAAATGGGGACAGTGAGAGGATCTCAGATCTAGAAGTGGGTAGCCATTTGGGAACAAGTGACCACCAAACAGTGTGGTTCACAATAAACTCTGCTACAAAGTCAAGCCATACAAAAGTGAGGGTTCTGGACTTCAAGAGGGTTGACTTTGGCAAGATGGAAGAGTGCCTTAGAAAAGCACTAGCAAACAGGCTAGAAGAAGGGGTGGAGCAACAATGGGCAAATATCAAAACTGCCATCACAGAGGCAACAAGCCTTTGTGTGAAGCAACTAAACAAATCAAAATGAAAGAAAAGCCACTATGGTTCTCAAAAGAGGTGGCGGTGAAGGTTAGGGAGAAAAAGATAGCATTTAGGAAGTATAAGGAAACACAGAAGGAGCAGGACAGAGAACTGTACCAGTTAAGGTAGAAGGAAGCAGGGAGGGTAGTCAGAATAGCAAAGGCACAAACTGAGGAAAAGATAGCTAATTCGGTTAAGAAGGGGGTTAAAACCTTTTATAGGTATATCAGGGAGCGTAGAAAGACAAAGGGAGGGACAGTGAGGTTGAATAGAATGGATGGTGGGTGGGCAGAGAGCGACAGTGATAAAGCAGGGATACTGAATGAATACTTCTGTTCAGTATTTCACAAACGAGGAAGTGGGGGAGGTGCCTAATCCAATTAACAGAAGCACTATGGAGAGGGGGGTTGATACAAGTCCTTTCACAGCAGAAAGAGTTCTGAAAGAACTCCTAAAATTGAAGGTGGACAAAGCAATGGGGCCAGATGGAATTCACCCCAGAATTCTAAAAGAATTAAGCAGAGAACTGGTGACACCACTGACTACGCTTTTAACAAATCATGGAGGATGGTGGTACCTGAGGACTGGAAGAAGGCGGATATGATTCCCCTTCACAAAAGTGGGACCAAGACGGAGGCAGGAAACTATAGACCTGTCAGTTTGACCTCTGTGGTAGGGAAAGTGATGGAATCACTTCTGAAGGAAAGAATTGTTGAGTACCTAGAGGCCAGTGGGGTACAGGACCCAAGGCAGCATGGATTCACAGCGGGAAGGTCATGTCAGACGAATCTAATTGATTTCTTTGACTGGGTGACCAAAGTAGTAGACCAGGAAGGAGCTGCGGACATGGCCTACCTTGACTTTAGCAAGGCATTTGACACAGTCACACACAAAAGATTAGTAGTCAAATTAACCAGCCTAGGAGTGGGTCCCAAGGTGGTAGCCTGGGTAAAACATTGACTGTACAACAGGGCACAGAAGGTAATTGTAAATGGAGTCCACTCTGAAGAAAGAGGGGTTACTAGTGGGGCACTGCAGGGTTCAGTACTGGGTCCAGTCCTTTTTAATGTCTTTATAAGTCACATTGCAGAGGGACTGGAAGGAAAAGTATGCCTCTTTGCAGATGACACAAAGATCTGCAATAGGGTTGATACACAAGGAGGCGTGGAAAGGATGAGAAGGGACTTGGCAAGGTGGGAGGAATGGTCAAAAGTATGGCAGCTTGGATTCAATGCAAAGTGCAAAGTAATGCACCTGGGAAACAAAAAACCCAGGGGAAGATTACACAATGGGGGGAGGTAGTAACGACAACAAAAATGGAAAGAGACCTAGGGGTAATCATATCAGATGACCTTAAGGTTGGCAAGCAATGCGAGAAGGCAGAAGGGAGGACTGGGGGGATACAGGGATGTATAGGGAGAGGTATCGCCAGCAGAAAACAGGAAGTTGTTATCCCCCTGTACAGACAGTTGGTGAGACCCCATCTGGAGTACTGCATCCAGTTCTGGAGACTCCATCTCCGCGCAAGGACATAGACAGGATGGAGGCAGTTCAGAGGAGGGCAACTAAAATGGTGCAGGGTCTGCAAGAGAAGCCATACGAGGAGAGACTAAAGGAGCTTAATATGTATACCCTTGAGGAAAGGAGGGAGAGGGGGGACATGATAGAAACGTTTAAGTACATCAGTGGAATCAACAAAGTCCAAGAGGGTAGCATCTTTCAGAAAAAGAGATGTGCAAGAACAAGGGGACACAATTTGAAGATAGAGGGGGGACGGCTCAGGGGCAATGTGAGGAAGTATTTTTTTCACAGAGAGGGTGGTGGACGCATGGAACAGCCTTCCTGAGGAGGTTCTGGGGTCTAAAACTGTGAGAGAATTCAAGAATGCATGGGACAGACATAAGGCAATTTTTGAGGGGTGGTAGGAAAAAATAGGCTGTTAGTTAAATAGGATCTGCAGCTCATCCTCTAGGTGGGGAAATGGGCAGACTAGATGGGCCAAGCGGTCCTTATCTGCCGTCAAAGTCTATGTTTCTAGGCTGCTATGGTGAGAAGAGGTTAAAATAGAAAAAAAAAAAAAGGGTCCAATCAGCGGAACATCATGCAGCATCCAGCAACCCTTCCCATGTTCCCCTGGACAACATCCTCCCACGACCTGATCTTGCTCCGTTGCCTAAGTTATGCGCAGAGGTTTTCATGTCATGCCAGAAAGCAGATATGGGCGGAGTCCTGCTCCAACGGCATATCTATGAACGTTACATAGGGGGACCCTTGATATAAATCCTCTGCACCCCCTGCCTAAAACCCTACAGCTTTCTGCCACCCCATCCACACGCAGTGGTCTTCAGTCCTTTACAAGGCTAGGACTGGCATATATCATCATTCTGTGCTCCTGCCAAGCAGGGAATCCACTTGCCACTAGACCTGGGCTACCTACTGGACGTCTACTGTCCAGCTTGGATCCACCCCTTTGGCTGTTCCCTATCCATTAAAGCAGCTCCACTGTGGTGTATGAGGGAGTAATGCTGGGGGTGAGCTGTACAGGCCAGCTATACGACTGGCATGTACTGGGCTCCTCTTCAGAACTGGGCCCTTAGTTTTTCTTAGAAAGCCTTCATGGAGGGATGGCTTGCGGGCACACTGGCAGTGATGCTGCTCTTAAGCCTGGAATACAGGTTTTTGAACAAGCCTGGAGAATAGGAGGACCAGCGGGGGTGAGAGGCAGTGCATTTCACTAGAGGTTGGCTGCCTTGGGGAATGTGGGTTCTAGGTCCCGTTGTGTTGCCGCTATTTTAGTGACTACAGGTGGTGATGTGTCTGAAAGTTCTGTGAGGCAAGATGAACAATTGCGTCCATGTGTGCTCTGGAACTGCTACATCAACATCAGGTGGACCCAGACAGACTAGAAGAAAAGAATCCAGCCTGGCAGGAGAAAGCAACATGTCCTGTTGGGCCCCATTCTACCCCCCAGAACTGCTCTCTGCACAAGGCTGCCCGAGAACTATGCAGGTCTTTGGATGGGGGGGAGTGGAGCTGACACTGCATGGTCATGCATGATGCCAGTGCTCCTGACCAGGTGCTGGTAGTGCTCATGCAGAAGTGGTGTCAACCTCTCCCCCGCCCCTGAAGCCTTCAAAGCAAACCCTAGGTTCCAGTGTCTTAGGACGGGAGTTGGCACTGCAGAGCAAAGCGAGATCGTAATATGGTACAGCAATGAATTAACACCATAGATGCTGAACCTTAGAATGAAATTTTAATGTGAGCTAAGGTCTGTTTGAGGCTTAAACTACTCTAATTTTCTTGTAGCACTTGGTTTGTAATAATTTGTACTGGATGTGTACTGGCTAGTACAGACTACTATGATGGCCAAGTATGAATAGTTCATTAAAACACCTTACCCAGGCCCAGTGGTGCTGAGGGTTGAGGCGCTGGATGCCACACCTCGCACCATGCTGACGACCCGGGTTCAGGAACGGACTTGAGGCTGCCGGGGGTCGGGGGGGAGGAGGATTGAGCACCTCAACAGATGCTCTCCTTCTCCTCCTGGGGTGGGTTCCTGGGGTGTCCTGAACATCCAATGCATCTATGCCTGTGGCAGCGTGGGCATCACTGCACAGGCGGCTCTTCCGGAGTCGGGGAGGAGAGAACGTTGTGAAGATTTGACAGCGGTGTGTGCCAGCATGCTGTCTGTCTGGACATTCATCTTACGTGCCGACGCTCTCGGGGGAAGGAGGGACTAAGGGAGAAAATGGAAAAAAAACTCTCGGTCCAAGATGACGACCAATCCAAAAGCCTCTGATCACCTACTCACAGGACAGACCCTGTTGTGCAGGCACTCCAGAGAGAAGGAGTAAGGTAGAAGGGACAGAGGAGTAAGCCTGGCACTCTAGGGGAAGATTCTCTGGGAGGGATCTACGGGGATGATCAGGGTCTGAAGGAGTGGAACGAGGGGGCAGTAAGGTGGGGATAAAAAGGAAAGTGTAAATAAATAAATAAATAAAACCCCTTACCCAGTTTAATTCTACCTGTGTAAAGCCTGGTTTCTACAACACAGAAGTAAGAAATGTAGGTTACCATTGCTGCTCAGAGCTGTGGGCCACCATTACTGCACTGCCCTATCAGAATAGGGTTTTGGCTGTGTCATCATACTCAGAATGTCAATAATGCTCAGAATACAGCTCAGATCTTGAGGATATTGATGGCAAGTTTCTAAGCTCCACGCAATATGAGCCAAGGCCATGCTTAAATCTGCTCCCAAGCCTCTAAGACTGGTATCTGTCATGAGTGTTTTGTGGCTCACATCCCACAAAGTGACCGCTTTGCTTATGGTTGCCAGCATGGTCTACCAATGAAGAGATATTGCTACTTGTGGTAGGAGAGGTATCTTGGTAAGCAAGGCTTGTATCTGCAGATTCCAGTTCCACAGAAGGTGAAGCCACAGTAGCTGGGTTTTGGATCTGGCCCACAGGGCAAGATCTAAGCCTGCTGCCATCAGACCCAGTATGTGAAAGATTGTCTGTTTGAGGAGGAGACTGAAATAATGAATCTCTGTTGCGGGGCAATATCCAACACCCAGTGGACTTAGTTAATTCCGTCCACCAGTCGGCCAACAGCAGCAGTCTTGCTCCCAACAGAGGCCGGGGACAAGGGACTGCCTCAATTTCTGGTGCAAAAAAGGAAAGCAGACTTGGACTGAAAAGATCTGGAGTCATGTGGCAAGTCAAAGGAGGCATCAATTAGTCAGTATGACATGGTGCATGCAGCATATGGTGATGTGCCAGACCGGTAGCACTGAGGGTTGAGGTGCTAGACGCCACACTGGTGACTCAGGTTCGGGAGCAGACTCTGGCGTCAGGGGGTTGGCAGGGGGGAGAAGAGGATTGAGCATCCGAAGGACTGCTCTCTTCTCCTGGAGTGGGTAGCTGGGGATTCCCCACTCATCAGCGGCTCCCGATGGAGACCGGGGGCACTGCACCTGAGCAGGGCCATGCATGGGGCGAGGCAGTGGCGGACATCTGTGGGAGGGGCCGGGAGCATGCCCTCCATGTGTTGATGTCATTGCACATCCATTCCTCAGCGGGAAACTGAAGGTGGAAAACCCCGGTTGCTGAGGAAGCGACGGCATGACTCTAGGGACCAAATCCAAATACCTGCTGCCAGCCCTGAACCCAACTTGACTCTAGAGCTGGATTGAACTGCCACGAGGCTGCTCTCCTCTCCCAGGGAGAGATGTTGTCACTCCTGCCGCATGAATGCCACCGGGTGGAGGCCTGAGGGCAGTGTATGGCAGAGGGCAGCATGAAGGGAGGGTGTTGTGGGATCACAAGTGCATGCTTCCACTTGCGTGCGTGCACCTGCAACAAGGAGAGGGAAGAACATGGAAAATCGGGCTGGCAGGCTCTATGACCTCCATGGCTGCGGCCCTGGATTCTGTCGCCCCTGGAATTCTGGATTGTGCTCTGGGGAGGGAGGGGAAGCCAGCCTCCTTCCTTTGGCCCCACCACAGGGAGGGGGAATCCATTAGGGAATCACTTGGGGGAGGGCTAGACTGGGAGGCAGGCTGTTGGAGAGAGAACTAAGCCCCCTGAGGGGGGCCAGAGCCGTCTGCCAGCCCCATGAGAAGCAACTATATGGGAAAAAAAATAAGTGACTCCACTTCCCCACTATTTTTGTAACTAGAAGATCCTTAATGGATACATCTCCCACCTGCAATTGCCCCCCCCTTTCTCTTTCCCCATCCGCTGCCAGTTCCCAAGCTACTATACTACTACTAAATGTTTTAAAGGAAAACTGCACTCTCATATCTTCTAAATATTATTTGTTTCCATGTCAACAGACAACTCTTTTCATGTAGCTGTTAGAGATGTATCCAACTGTCTTAGTCTGTTTTCACACTTCATACTGGGCCCTGTAACTGTCCTGGGAGGCTCCATTTTGTGATTGTTGAAATATCATTGTCCCTGAGAGCTGCATTAGCATATGAGAACATGATGTGTAATCAACCTTTAAACTCCCCAGTATGCCAGTCTGCTTAATTAGTCTTTAAAGAAACAAGATGCAAGAAGGTATGAAATACCACATTTACCTTCAGTGAGTTTTGCAAACTATCTTGAGTTGTAATGCAGGGTTCTTTCCTTTAAACTACATTCAGTTTATGTGTTTCCAGAGAGTTTTTGCAGGGTATGTGTTGTTTCAAAATAGAGCTACATGATATAAATGGTTGATCTGACATCATGTTCTCATATGCTAAGACAGTTCTCGTGGACAATAAGATTTCAACAACCATGAAATGGAACCTCCAAGGACAGTTTCAGGGCCTAGTATGAAGTGTGAAAACTAACTGAAGCAGTTGGATACATCTCTAACAGCCACATGAAGAGTTGTCTGTTGACATGGAAACAGATAACATTTAGATAAGATGAGTGTAGTTTTCCTTTAACCTGTGCACTCTTCCACTTCCCTTTTTCCCCTCCCCTCCTTCCACTACCATCCTCCCTTCAACTCATTTCCTCCCTATCTCCTCCTTCACTACTATCTCCAATCTATTCACTCTTTTTCATCCTCTCTCCCCTCCTTCCTGCTCCCTACCCCTCCTTTTTTCTCCTCCTTTCCTATCTCTTTCTTGTTTAGCAATTTGCCATTTACATTACTGCATATACTGTTCCTAGCTGTGCTTTTTGCTTATCAGATTTCTGCGCTTTGCTTATACCGTGTATTTATTCCCACCCCCCGTCCCCCCAGGACACATCTGGAAATGAGCTTTATGGCGCAGTATGCGTTTCCTGGTAAATCTTTTTCAATAAATTAAACGGTTCACATTACCTGCAGTGGGACAATCTTTTTTTCATTTCAGCTGCACAGATAGGCATGTCTACTACAGGAACAGAAAATCCATTTGTTGTCCTCTGTGTAGGCCTTTGCAAATGTTAGAGCTGGAGATTTCCTTTCATTGACAGTCCATTCTACTGCCATAGGGTCCTCAGTCAAGTTGCACATTATCAACAAAAAACAATGCTGGAACAGCAAGTTGGAGGAGACCCAGCGGGGGAGCACATTACCCATATGTAATTATTCCCCACTGACAACATGGAGGGATACAGAAAGAGATTCTAAAAACACTAAGCTGGACCTTTCCAGTGTCCACCACACTGTTATACTCACATGCTGCCTGTGCTGAGGTACCCATAATCAGGATCACCCATGTACAGCCTGTAGCAAGATAGCACTAGAAGAGGAGTAGCTCAGGTGACCTTACTGAGATGAAGCTACTGACGCAGCACAAATGGACACAAGGGAACCCCTTGTAGATGCACACTGCTATTGTGATGGCTAAAAAGAAATTCTACACACCTTCCTCCCAACACAAATTACCCTGATCGTACCTGCACTGAAGGCCAGGACGATGGGTAGTAGGTATCATGCACCGTAAGGGAGGAGGGGGTTGTTGTGCTCCTCAACAGGCACTGCAGCCCTAGAAAAATCTATCAGCAAGTCAACTGCCAAAATGTTCCTAAGGACCCTGTACGAGCGTGCTACCACGCCTACGAAATCAGACTCTATAGTCTCTCAAACTCCTCCCAAAGCAAACTACACAGATCCTAACTGCACTGAAGGGGGGGGTGGAGGAGATGGATGGCCTTTACCAGGTACTGTAAGGAAGGAGGCGGCTGCAATAAACCGTTATCAGGCACCATGGCCCTGGAAAATCCTGCAGCACAACCAACTGCTTAAATGCTATATCCCCAAAAACCCAACCTCAGATGAGGCATCAGGGTGCTGGAATCCATGAAGATCCAGGTCCTTGTTAAGTGAAGAGAAGGAAAAACAAATTCTGTCAGACTCGGCATGATTAATTTTTCTGCTGGTGCCAGCGTTGTCACTGGGAGGTTATAACACGTGGATCACATGCAGTCCTACTATGAGCACTGGCCCAGCTCAAAGCTGGGAGTTGGGACATTAGCATGGAATGCCAGTGACATGTGGGTTCCACTGCCTCCGACTCATCAGTCCACACTTCTTGCAGTGCAGTACAAAGGTTAGTAACTTACTAACCAGTAACAGCACGTCTTTGAGAGGCTCTCCACAGAGCCAAAATATACTGGACTGTAAGCCATAGGCATCAGAATCTTGCAGGAAACTTCTGCAGGATGGGGCCACCCAAGTCAATGTGCCTGTGTGCATACCATCACTGCATTAACACGGACAGCCACAGTCACTGCAGTTTCCCTCCATCAGTGGACTGAGTTCTACACATCCACCAATGGCAGAATTACGGTTGACCCAACAATTATGCAGAGAGAGGCAGGCAGAGCAAAGTGAACACTACACGTCACCCAGCAAGTGGTGGCACTCAGAGACCTTAAGACTCACTATGCAGTGCCAAGCTAAGTAAACAAAAAAAAAAAGTGTGTGCCCTCTTATTTGAGGGTATCGCCATAAAGCCACAACTGATATTGTGAAGATGAGTTCATCACAGTGGAGTACTGAACCAGTTTGAGAACAGTTTTCACAATGCTGTTGATATCACAATAGCACTGTACAACACTGAAGCCAGGTGCTAAAATCAAAGAGAGACAGTTCAAATAGTAGGTTTAAAAGCTAAAACTAGTAAACTGATGTTGTATAAATCACATGCACAATGGTCTGACTCTAAACATGGCTCTGCCACTTGTGAGTTATGGTTCTACCCCCTCACACTTGAAGATACTGTGAACTGCATATTTACAGTCAGTTCATGATATCCATTTAGAATGCTTCATTGGCTAAAATAAATAATTTATCTGTAAGGGGAAAACTCTCACATGTAACCCCTAGGCGGCGCTATCCTAAGGGCTACTACCCTTGCCTGCGTGTCTAGGTGCAGGTTGAGGGGCCTCAGCTCATTGAACGTGTTCCTCCACTTGGAGGAATGGTTCTGGGGTAGCATAACTGCTGTTGGCATAGCCCTCCAGGATGCTATAACCCCCCACTACCAACCCCTCTAGTGGCATAAACAGTATAGCAGCAACACATTCATATGTACCATATGGCAATAATGACTTGCTCACACCCCTTGCACTTACCACCAGGGCTGGATCCTCTGCAGCTGCCCTGAAGACCCCCTGTAAAGTAAGACCTGTAATGCAACAGTTCAATGGCAGTGCAATACCCCCACCAAAAAGGTACACACTAGCCAGGTTAAATGCTAAAAGAGCAAAATCAGATTTATTCAGGGGAAGTGAACAGGGTTGGGGCATAAATCTAGCAGATGATTGACAGATCTGATTAATTCAGGCTGAACATGAATGCACAGGAAGTCCTTTGTATACAGTCACACAACCCTGGGTTCCCAGTTATTAAGCAAGCTAGCCTGAAACGATGCCTGGGGTAGGCTGGCATTGCAGCTGTTGTTGAGGCCCTTAGGAAAGAAAACAATTAGCATGCATATCAACCCAGAATTTGAAATCCAGAGCCAGATGGCTCAATTCATTGTAATAAACCCAAACAAATAAATCAGATGACACACAATGATTACAGCTTTGTTGCAGAGAGCTACCCTGTTTAGTATTCACACTACCCAGACCAGGAGGCAGGACTGACGAGATGCAGACCTTTGGATGGTGTTCTGGTTTGCCAGGGGAAGCAGGGCCCACACGACTCACTGAGGTGGTCACTACCTGTTCAATGGTGATGAGCAGGGGGCCAAATCCCCAAGTGGGTCTATTGTTGGAAATGTTTCTGTGATGGGAGCGGCAGTCTAGGCTGAAATGGCAGGGCCCAGACCAGAGCAGGCAGCTCGGATTTAGTCTGTGTGAGTGCTGGAGCAGCTTCCAGCTAGCATAACACACTTCAAGGCGGGGAACCAAATCGCGACCCACACAGCACATTCAGCACACTTATAAGTAACAGAGCTCTTAGTCACAGTTCAGGTAAAGTCCGGTTGCAATTTAGCAGAAGTTCTGCACAAACCTCTCAATTCGTGACTCACTTTGATACCTGGTAGGCCGATCGCTTCTGGAGCAAGTCTTCGGTCCCAAATTCAGGCAATGATCACTCTCTTTCTCTTCAGGCTTCAGATCTCAAACAAAGGATTTGGATTTAAGTCCAAATTTCACACTCATAGGATTTCTCACTGGAAGATGTGACAGGCAGGCCAGCGCAGCCTTCCCGACGATTCTCCTGTGCTCCTACACAGGAGTAGCTGCTCAATGTCTCAAGCTGTTCACTCTCCAAACTCCAGCTCACAACTCACTCTGCTGCAGGCAGTTCTGGGGATTTCCTCTGAGATCCAAAAGGTTTTGTTGGTTGAGGGAACTGTCTGTCACAGCAAGAGCTCCCCCTCTAGGTCCATTTAGGCACCAAACCTTAAAAACTACAATTCCTACAGATTTCAATTTCATAAGACCTCAGGGGACAGTCTCCATTTTAGGTTCCCTGAGGTTTGATTGGTCCAACTCTGGCAGTCCAGAACCAAAATGGTGGCTCTTATGCAAAAAAGTCCAAGCTGAAAGAGAAGGCAGGTTAAACAAACTTCAATACTATTATTAATAAGGCAGATAAACAGTAAATAAACACAGTTCCTAACAGAGCTCCCTCTGCGCATACAGCGACTGCAGAATGGAGCAGAAATACCACTTGCCTGGCCAGTCACATGCCCTAAACTACTCGGACCCAGCCCAGATTAATTTCTAACACAGCATAATGACTTTCATAAAGAGACAGGCATGGAGACTTTCTAAAGCACTCTCCTGCAGACACTAGGACACCATTCTGACAGTAGGCATTAGGCAGCCCAGGAAGACATCTTAGTAAACCCTGTTATGTGTAGTGCAGCTTTAAGAAATGTTAGACAGTACAGCTTTAAGAAATGTACTTCCTGTGAGCCTGTGAAACTTCCTGTGTGGATGTTGAGATCAGTTTCCCCCTTCTATCTGTGCTAAATGGAAGTAAACAGAGAATGTCTAAATTTCTGTGGTGCATGTTTTTCTTTCTACCAGGACCCTGATGTGTTTAAGGTACTTATTTTCGGCCACCATATACAACAAACCCCAATTTGTAGGGGAGGGTTACACACATGCAGTGATTGCATAAATAGGGGATAGATGATGGGCAGGAGTGGGATATGGAAAATATTCTCACTCCTGCAGAGTGAGCTGTGTAGTCTCATGAATGCCAAAGGCTGAATATTTTCCATATGCTATTATCTGCCCATCATGTGTGCGATTTATGCCACAGGAGTGAGAGATTTAGGAACATTTTTTTCTGATTCTGTGTGTTTCCTGCTCATTCTGTGTGTGTGTGTGTGTTCTAAAAGGACTGGGAGTCAGAAACACAGGTGAGTGTGTTTTGCAAAGCTAATTGAGTGAGTCAGAGGCTCAGTGAGAAAGACAAACTGCTGCAGGTAGCACTGCGAAACCGAACCTGCTTTGGAAAAGAGTTTCATTTAGAAGTCCGATTGTTTTGAAGCTGAGATCAGCACTGTAATGGGCCAGGAATGTTAGAAACACAGTGGGACACAGGTGAGAGTCTTTTGCAAAGCTAACTGAGTAAGTTGCAGCTTCAGTGAGGAAGATGAACTGTTTTCTGAAGCAGTTTCCTTTAGAATGCAAGCCGCAGTGCATTTATCCTCACTCTGGTGACATCAGCAGTGTATGGATAAATGTCAATATCCTCACTCTGCTGATGTCATCAGGATTTATCCTCACTGCAGTGGAAATAACACAGGATATCCTACTGAGAAAGCTCTCCCCCCCCCCCGCCGTGGTATAAATAAGCTTATTTCAAAAATAAAAATATAAATTAATATACAGGGGATACTGAACAGGCTTCACACATGCCGAAATTTCTAACTGTAATAAAAAATGTAAAAGAAAAGGCAGGAATAGAATTTAATAGTATTCCACCTTATTTTGGACACCAGTTTTCAAGTCGGAATACCATTTTCACCATGCTGGTATTCTGATTGGAATACCACTACTCCATTCAATCACTCTGCAGTTTAATATGTAGCATGCTGTTTTGGATAGGTGGAATACAAGACTTTGAGACGGAATACCAAATTTAGGTTTTTGGTATTCTGCCTCCCGGAGCAGATTATTTTCTTAATTATTACCCCTGAAAGGTTTCCGTTGGGCCATTGGTTGGCTCAGTGGCAGAGCTTCGTATTGCACACTGGCAACCCAGGTTCGGGAGCAAGCCCACATCTGAACAGGTCAGGCAGCCAGGCTAGGTAGTGCTCCCAATGGGAGGGCAAGCCAGCCAGGGAAGGAGATGGCCCAGACCCAGTGCAGTAGCAGCACCTCATGGTAAGCTTGCTCCTTTGCAAAGTGTGGTGCATGCCAAGTATGTGCTACTGCGTCCGAGGCTCCAGAGACTAGGCCGGACATCTGGGGAAGAGGGTCCAACCACAGCAGAAAATGGGGGAATAAAACATGCGCACTGCCCCTGCAGTCTTCGGCTTTCACACCATGCAGATCCCCAGCGACCATGACAGGGGGAAGACAGATCTGACTGGGGGCAGACAGGGGTCTCGATGGTAGAATTAGGTGGCAGTCAGGGCCAAATAACTGAATAAAAAAATAAAAAGGTTTCCATGGTTGTCAATGGCCCAGTGGGTAGCGTGCCACACTCCCACATTGGTATCCGGGATTTAGAAGCAGACTCAGCAGTAGGCTTGGATGGCCAAGAGAGTTGAGGTGGCGTTGCCATGCGACAATGCTCCCAGCCAGGGAGAGAGGGAGGGAGGGATGGCACTGTGGTTCCACAACCACAGCAAATCCTGAGATGGGCCAGAGAGCTTGTTTCCTCCACAGGGGCACCGCTAAGTAGCTTGCAGGGGTACTGCCTGGTAACAAAAAGGGAGGTGAGTGGGGCTAAGGGAAAAACTCACGGAAGACATGTGCACCGGGCCATCTGAATGAGGGCCACCAGCAGCCTTATGCCCTGCTTCAGTTTCTTCCCTACCACGGAAGCCAGGGCTGAGGAGTCGCCAGTAGAAGACCCAAGCTAGGCTTTGGTGGCAGCTTGGGGAGCACAACTGCTATATGAAACAAAACAAGGTTTATGTTCCCTCAGGCATAGTAACTAAAGGTCAGAAGGGCTAGATCCATCATGTCTCCAACATCGCTCCGCTTCACAAGTGGAAAACACATACCAAATTATAGAAATTCTCTACCCACCCTACTGCCCAGAGTAACCGGTGATTCCTTTGGTACACAAAAATGTGTCAGGGTTACCTTAAAGGCTGCACTTTATTTTTGTTCCATATGGGCTGGCAGTGTAGCCTAGAGGTTACAGGAATGAGGTGTGAACGAGCTTGGTACATCCAGTAGACCAGACCTGAGTCTGATTCTCACAACCTCCACTTGCATACTGTGTGACTCTGAGCAAGTCACTTAACCGCCCAGTGCTCCCATGTCACCCCTGAAAACAGGCACTTGTGCCTAGTGGGTCTTACCCGGTTACCAAAGACTAAAATAAAAAATATGCATTTCCATCAGACACATATGCCTATCTAGAATGCACATTGCTCAATGGTGATACCTATTTATTCCCTGTTTAACCATATGTTCATTAAAGCTCCTCTTAAATGCATCCATTGTCCTACATTCTACTATATGCAATGGTAAACTGTTACACAATGAAATCATCCTGTGAGAATCATGCAGTTCTCTTTACTGACTTACGTTCTCCCCTCATACGTGGAAAAAAAATATTCATGGAAAACTGTAGTGTTAATTCTTCGTTGCTCCAGATAAACAGGTAACATATCTCCCCCACGGGGTGCCAACTGCTGGTGACAATATGGCACACAGCTTGCGATGCATGGTCAGATACTGAGATCTTGTCTGAAATTAGCTCCCTTTTTCCATGCCCTACAGAAGAAACTCAGAGAACTCTGGGAGACAAATTTAGTACTCTGGGGTCTCTGTTTTTATTCCTGGATGCCCCAGGTGGGCACCGTTCTTCAAATAACAGAAAGCTCCAGAACATAAAAACGGTGGCAGCCAAGAAAGAAATAACAACGTTTTGGTTGATCCCAACATTTCCTACAGTAGTGATGTTGCGGGAGGTAATCTGCGAGATATATCAAATGGAGAACTTCACAGCAAACTTAAATAATTGTCATCCCAAATCTGAACTGCGGTGGAGAAGATGGGTCCTGTATATAATGACAAAAGATGCCAAATTCCATGCTGTAAGATGGTCTTATTCAGGAATGAAGGGATATCCCTAGATGTTGGGACATGTTTATAAGACATTCAAGAAGATCAGAAGGTAAATAAGTTTAAATTGATGGATCAGCTCCTGACACTTCTAATTAATATATGCTGGATTAGTATAACCTCATTTGGTATAGTCTGTTTAACATAAAGTTGCACAGGAGCCTGCTGTATCGGAATATTCTACAATGAAATATTGCAGCAAAGCATGTCTGAGTATTGTATTGTTGTTCATATAATACTGTTTACTTTGTTGAAAATTAATAAAAAAAAAAATAATAATTCCCCTAGTTGCCAGTTATGCCCTCTTTATTAAAATTATTATTTTTTTAATCAAGTTTGAGGCTCTCCCACAGGTCATGGTCTGTTTCTGCTGGTAGTCTGTTCCATGTTGAACATAAAACGAAAGGTGGCACCATAAATGGATTTGGAAACAAAAGTAAACAGCTGGGATGGTCATGTAGGTTGAAACAGACTACATAATGAAGCATAGCTGCTTTTAAGTTTGTTTGAATTTGGTCACGTCACTTTATTTTCACTGTGTTAGAGCTTATGTTTTGTGGCCTGGAGTTAGGACTGATGTTCCCCACTGTTCCATAAAGTTTGGAAGTAGTATCTTTTACAAGCTAGTTCATTTTAATCACAAGAAAAGTGATGTTAAAGGTGACACACAAAAAAACACTGCAGCCCGCTCCCATTCCCACATACCTTGCACTGCCGAAACGTCCGGCTGAACACAGAAGTGCCGCACGGTGGTTTTCATACATGTACTGTTACAGCAACAACCTGTCCAGGTGTTGCTGTAAGTAACATTACATGTACGAAGACCCCCTTAGAAGCCATAAATTTAACATAATAAAGTACCGCCACTGCTACTATAATAAGAGCAGTGGTGGTAGCAATGTCACTAAATGGATGTAATACCCATGACTCTGCGCCTGCTCAATTGGGAACCACGCGGCGCTCCCGTGTTCGACTGAAAGTTCCGGCAGTTTGTAGTAAAACTCACAATGGATTAAAAATTAAGATCACTGCAGCCCCACACTCCTGCAGCAGCATTGCAAGGTATGTGGGAACAGGAGCGGGCCGCAGTGTTTCTCTTTATGTCACCTTTAAGCAATAGATGTTTAAAAACATCTGAGAAAGGTGATGAAAACTTTAAGGATCATTCACCCCTCCCCAGCTTTAAAATAATAAGGGAAGGGTACAGAGGCCAATGCCATGACTTTGGTGTAACCCCTTTTATGCTGCTCTGTAACTTCTTTCAACATTGTTTATGTGTTTTTTTTAACAGCCCAAAATTTCAGCTCAATCGATACTGGATTTGGTGGCCGGAGCGGAGGAATGGTCGTCATCACCGTTCTCCTCTCCATTGCCATGTTCCTGCTGGTCATCGGACTGGTCGCTACTCTAGTGATGGGCTCACGGAAGTGAAGTGGGGCAATGACGGAGAGGGCACTTACCTCTTACAACTACAGTAACAATACTCCCCCCCCCATTAAAGCAAGCAGCTTAAAGAGGGACAATGCTGAAAACATATTTAGGCACCAGTCAACTTAGAATTCACACTGTTCCTGTATTTACCCCCGCCCCTACCCAATTTTTTATTACATGACATTTTCATAAAACAGGATATCTATCACTTGGTCTTCATTTGCTCCTGCTGCGTGTCTACAAGTGACATCACAGTCCTCTGCTTGGGACATGATCATCATTTCTATAGCAATCTGTGATGTCACTGGAGAGGGCTATGATGTCACAAGCAGAGGGCTATGATGTCACTTGTAGACAAGAAGCCAGAGCAGAAGAAGACCAAGTGATGGAGATCTTGTTTTCACAAAAATGTCCCAAGTAATAAAGCATGTTGTGACAAATTTTGATGAGATGAGTGATTTTAGCGAATCCTTATGGAGTGATAATTCATCTACTTCCACCTCCCTTGAAAACTGAAAACAATGTATTTTTCAATAACGTAAATAAGCAGAAAGACATATTTTGTTTCTGAAGAACAAAAAAAATTAACATTGACTTGGGGGGAAAAAATGTATGGGAAGAAAAACAGTATATGAAACATAAGGCAAATTGTTTGCAGTTATTGTATATTGTTCTAAGTTGTCCTACAGTGGCTGAGGCTCTTTAGTGTCAATCCCCACTACCACCACCACTTCTGAAGGCCGATTTTGGAGAACTTAGTCCGAAATCATGTTCAGTGATGAGCTGGATTTGCAGTTACTGTGGTCAGCATGTGTCAATGTGGCATCACATTTTATTTTCAGTAAGAAACAGAAAAAAACTGGAATATGTAATGCTTGTAATAAGTGAAGAGCATAAAAGCGAACAAGATATGCTGCAAATGCACACACCAGCTTTCTTTCCTCTATAACAGTGAACATAAGATGACAGAAGACAAATATATCTTGCATAAAATGATAAGCAGAACATCTGAAGTGTAAGAGAAACACAAATAATAAATGTTTATATGTACAGGTATTGTGTCTCTTATGGTTATAAGGATGCATTCTCGAGGTCTTTGGAGGAGAGATCTGGGAAGGGAAGCTGAGCAGTTCCGCCACACAAAGGACTTGAGAATAAACTCTTACAAGCGTAGGAGACAGAGGAACTGCACAAACATATTATAAATCATGCTGCAGACTTCTGTTTTAAAAATATAGAACTTGAATTCAAAATCAAAATGTTTTACTTTGTGAAACATTATAAAAACCTCTGTGAGTGGAATGGACTGTGTCAATTGAACTTAGAACTCAGAATTTTAGAATTATATGCACAAGACCCTCTCTTGTGGTTATGAGAGTACCTGGATGTTTAGAAAGGAACAATCCTGACTGGCCAAGAACAATGTCACGATTTATAAATACAGTGACTGGATTATGCCGGCCTTTTGGCACAGCAGTAGTGTTACTACTTGGGACACCAGCAACCTGGGTTCATACTGGAGACTGGACAGGAGATAGAGGATAATGTACAGTCCTCTATCGGTAACCGGTCTATAAACTGTCGAGAGGTCGCCAGGGCAACCATGTAAACCTCAAGACCGAAGCTCGAGAGGTTTAAGTCACCATGGCAACCTCAAGATGGTTAATAGTAACCAGTTGCCGATAAAGGGACCATACATTCTTTTTTATAGTGTATGGTACCAAGAAAGATTGAAGAGGGCTCCTTACTTTTTAAATAAGTCACCACCAAAGCCATTCGGTCATTCCATCACCACTGCATGCATCCGTCGGTTCCTGAGAGAAAAAATTTGCTCACATGCGCAGACTGTTCCCAGTTGTTAACCCATCGATGTGATGCACCATTGATGGGTTAACAAGGATGAAACGTCACATCGATGAGTTAACAACACTGGGAAATTACGATTTTTGTGGATTAACAACGTTCTACCATACATTAAAGCAATAAGCCCATTAGTGCCGTCCACCCGCATCAGCGGGTCCAAATTATCTTCCTGTTAAAGTAATGTATTCAGATTTTTTTTTGAAAGTTTTAAAATGGGGACTCAAGCAATTCTGCAGGCAAGCTGTTCCACAGCCTACCAGTAAATTGGAGGTAAATGTTATACCTTCAAGAATGCGCTCTTGTCATCATGGCCAGTCAGGAAGGGACGATCGAACACCAAGGGGCAGTTATGAAAGTGAAAAGGACTACAAAGGAACTCTGTTCTGTTTTTGCACTGATACTGGAACAGAAATTCTTAATTCATCAACACAATGATCACTGCATCTGGGCCTGTAAACCAGAATCATGGGTTCCTATTGCAAAACTTGACTTATAAGCCAGCCCAGTGGTGAAGGCTGAGGTGCCACATGTGTGCCTTACCTTTTCCCATACCTGAAACCTGGGTTCAAGAACGGACTCGGGTCACCAGGAGTCAGTCCTGGTGAGAGAGAACTGAGCATCTGACAGACTGCTCTCCTCTCCCAGGAAAGGATGGCGGCCGACTCCACCATGTGACTGCCACCAGGTGGAGGCCTGGTGGTAGAACACCCAAAAGCGACAACAAGGGAAGGTGCTGTGGGACTCTGCAGAGCATGCGTGCCTCCTCACGCATGCTCCGATGTGTGTGCCCCAGTATCAGAAAGTGGACAAAAACAGAAAATGGGAGGATGGGCTAAGTAAAGCCCTGTCCATCTCTATGTAGCCCACTCCACTAACCCGTGGACCAGAGCCTCTGGATTGTTTGCCTGGGGGGGAGGACAGGCCTCCCCTACTAGCCCCACCATGGGGTGTAATCTGCAGTAGACTGTTACTGGGAAACTGGTGGTGGTGTAGAAGCTGGCTGCAGGAGACAGGGACAGGGTTGAAGAGCAACCCGTCCTACCAGAGGAGGATAACGACTTCTACAGCAAAACAAAATTTGACTTGTACAGTGTTATTTTCCTAGATATACTTGGATATCTCTAACCAAATCTACTAGTATCTATATAGATAGATATGTCTTGCTAAGAGTTATCCTTCAGTGAGGACCTTCATTCTGTGTTTCATATTTGCCGATGTCTGAGTTCCTGTATTTCTCATCTACCAATTGCATCACTGTCCCTGGGACAGCGCTCCTCCCTCGGGATGGGGGGACACATTGAGTTTCGCTGCTTAGCTGTAGTCTGGCAGAGGTTAGGTAGTAATGCAGGAAACATACAAGGAAGGCAGTAAAGAGACTCTCACTAGATGCCATGTGCCCCACCCCATTTCTGCATGCTGGAGCCCTGGAGAGAAAACTAGATGAAAAATGTCCAGTCTGATTCCATCACTCTCCCTCCCCCACAGACCAAAGCATGACCGATGTGGCAGGACATCCACCACCCTATGCATTCCTGGGTAACCAGTAAGTCCATGAAAAAGTCAGTGACAGGGATTGGAACTGGGGGGAAAAACACCAGAGATTAATTAATTTACCTTTTACATGGTGCTTAGCATCTGCTACCACTTTAGGTCAGCAAACAGCAGTTGCTTTATCCTAAACTGACTTGGGAACATTATACACGTTTCTAGGGGAAGTGCTACCCCTTTGACAGAATTAATACCACCTTAGAAAAATCCTGGAGCTGCCCGGGGGTGGTTCTGTTACTTTTAGTGCCAAAGAAAAATTCCAATTTGAGTTTGCAATGAAACGTGGCATTTTGCCAAAGATCTGGTAGAACATGAAAATGAATTCTGTAAATTTATTTTTTCTACTCCATGAACAATGTGAAGGAAATGTATCTGCTGTTCACCTTGGTTTTATGTATACAGTATGTTTCAATGTTATTTTCTAAAACTGTAGTGCTGTTGCTTATAGTTTCTTTACTTGCAGCCTGTAAAATATTTTGTGTTTTTTATGAAGCAGACATTGCAAAATACAGTGTTATGCTGAAGAACTCGAGGGACATCCTGAAATCAGCATCTATTACTTTTAAAGGGAATTTAGACTATGTTATCGGAGTGATTGAATAAATAGATTACTAGCTTAAATGTAATAAATTGATTAAGAACAATTAAAATTATACCTTTTGAATAGCGACGTGGGAGCCTATGGAGGGTCTGTTTTGTGGGCGGGACGGGAACTGTAATGATTTCATTGTGGCATCACCAGCCCTTACAGTATGTAAAGAAAGGCATTATGTACTAAGAATTAATTTAAACAGAGGTTCAAGCTTTACTCTGATTTGATGTATTTTTAGAAGTTCTGATTTTATGTACAAAACTTTTAAACACGTTTATTAGATTTAGATGACCGGGAAGGCTCACTGAGACATGTAGTCCCCTTTCAAGAGTAAAAATGTTTAGTAAATATATTTATAAATAAAAAAATAAAAATAAAAAAACTGTTTCTTCTGACAGGATCCTCCTTTAAAAAAAAAAATTGTGAAGAAAACACATCAGATTCTCTATGTAGGCTAGCCCGCCAGCGCAGCGATAATGTTACCACCTGTCAGCCGGGGGAGGGTAGGATGAGCATCCCACGGACAGCGCTCCTCCTCCAGGGGGAAGGTCGTGGCTACCTAGAGCATCAGCGACACCCAAAGGAGGCTGGGTATGCAACCGCCAGGGCCACTCTTAGGGGGAGGCAATGGTGGACATCTGTGTGTCCGGTGCAGGAATGTGCCTGACCTGCACCATGTTATTGCATGTCTGCACCTCTGGAAGAACTTACAAAGGAAAACCCCTGGACTGGCTACATCATGAAGCCCCCGGACCTCCACACGAATGACACCCAAAGTGTAAGCCTCGGCTGGGGCCTCAGGTGAATCTCCATCCAGGAGCAAGCTGTGGGCCTCCCAATCCAGGCAGCCTAGGGGGGATGCCGGGCATGAGGTTTGGGCACTGAAGGGAGGGGTACATCCCCTGCGCTGAGGTGCATAAATAGAACTGAAAACAAGTTCTCTATGTAAACTGCTCCAAAAAGAAAATACTTTTCCATACCTTTGGCACACCTTCTGCGCTGCCTCCAGTCCTGCTGTGACCCATTTGAGTATCTCTAGGCCTCCTTTTGTTGCTGCCCCAAGTCATCAATACAGTTTCACCCCTGCAGTGGGCCTTGTGCATTCTCCAGGATACAGTTTAGTGATGGGGTTCTCCGAAGACTTCAGTTCACTGGAGCACAATGGAGGGACAGAGTCTCTTCCCTGCTTAGCCCTCCAACCTGCCTGTTCTTTGCATCTCCTCTGCTTGTGTTGTCCTTCAGGGGTAGGGCTAACATTGCATGATCAGTAGAGATGTTCATGACACTTTAACTGCCACCACAGGAGGTGATCATACAGCAGGGTGTGTGGTACCCTTCCACCAGAATCTAAGATTACAGCAGTCTCCTACTGACCAGGACATGGGAGTCAGGTTTGGGACATGGACTTGTGTCTCATTTTGGCAGGATCACTGCCAGTCCAGGGTGGTTGTGGTTCCCGGCCTCACTGCACACTGACAGCACCAGTGAGACTACATGATTGTAGCTCCCTGGTTTACAAAACAGAAGCCTCCATACTGCAATTGAAATGTTTTTTTTCTCTGCATTGCATAAAATGTATTGAATATAACTCAGCTGCTGAGTAACTGGAAACACCAGCTGTAATTTATGAATCATAACAGTGATCAAAATTAAATTGTGTAGCCACTAACCAGCAGGGCTAGTGACTGGGAAAATCCATGAGCCCCACAGGCTTTTCCCCTAGCCCAGCTGGTGTACTTACTGGAAGGTTACCATCTCCAATGCAAGCCAACAAGGTTAAAAGAACATTTCTGTAGCCAAATGTAAAATCTGTGAGTATTTGGCTACTAGGCCTGTGCCAGTTTTGAACCCCGTCATGTTAGGAAATGGTATAGATCCTCTGTCAGTTTCCTGGAAAAATCAGTCTTTGCAGGGACTAAAGGGGCATGGAGGTTGAATTACCCTCTTGTTTTTGGTAGTCACTGAAGCCGGTCACTGCTATATTGCCTTGGTGGAGCCAAGCTGTGTGAGGATACCTGTGCTATACCTGATAGGGAGGGTAGAAGAACTTTTCCTAAAAACAAGAAGAGAAAGAGAACTTCAGAACCAGGCCAGTTCTAAAATTTGAAACCAAAAATAGATCCTCCCCTTACATAAACAGTTGAGGCATAGATGGGAAACAAGTATCCCTTTCCATGAATGCCAAAAAAATGGTCTCTATGACTTTTGGTAACGGGCAGAGGCAAAGACAGAGGCCAAAGGTAGCAAGTTGCTTTCCGAAATTTCCACTCCTTCCATAGTCTTTATAGTGCTTTGATTGAGAATGCCCCTCCCTTTTAAATACCTTGGGGTTTGGTTGGACCATCGTCTAGATGGGAATGCCATCCACATCCGCCAGATGCTCCACTCTAAATTTGACCTGCATCAGAAGCCCTACAAAGAAAGGCTTAAGGATTTAAAAATGTACTCCCTAGAAGACAGGAGGGAATGGCGGGATATGACAGAGACTTTCAAATACCTCACAGGAATAAACAAGGTACAGGAAGGGAGCATTTTTCCAAAGAAAAAGATGCTCAAGGACAAGGGGTCACAAAATGAAGCTGAATGGGGGGTGCTGAGAGGAAACATGAGGAAGTACTTCTTCAGCCGGCCTGCCAGTGCAGCGGCAGAGCATCTGTCTGTGACGCCAACGACTCGGGTTCGGGAATTGACCCAGGACGTCGGAGGGCCAGTTCGGGGAGAAGGATGGAGCATCCTAGGGACTGCACTCCTTCTCCAGGAGGAGGGGGGCAGAATGGCCAACACAATGTGTACTCCTGGTGGAAGCTGGGGGTACCACCGAGCTGGTGCCATCATTGCAGGGGGAGCAGGGAGGATGCTGGACATCAGTGCACGTCCCTACCCCAGAGGGAAAAAACAAAAAGCATCGAAAAATTGCAGGCCGCTGCATGAAGGCCGCTCCTGGCTCCCAGCTCTGATTGCTCCTCCAGCTCTTCCCCGTCAACCTATTCCAGCACTTGCGGCTCGGCCGGCTCTGAAACCTGCCCTGGGGGGAAAGCCAGGGAGGTACTGTCAGTGGGTGCTCCCCACCGGCACCTTCTCCATCCTAAAATGGCTTGGTCTGGTCTGAAAGGGAGACTGCCTGGGGTAAGGGGCAGTGTATCTGTGGGGGCCCAAGCAAAGTCCGGGAACAGAGGGGATCGGGTAGGTGGGATGGAAAAATTGCAGCTTGCAAAAAAAAAAAAGAAAGCATGCTTCACGGAAAGGGTAGTGGATGTTGGAACAGCCTCCCAGAGGAAGTGGTAGGGCTGAATGGCCACAGGATTTAAGAATCCATGGGACAGACAAAAGGGAATCTTAGAAGTAACACTGGGTGTAAGTAGGAGTCCAAGAAGGGTCTCCAGTGGCACTATAGCTAGGGAATTTAGGGCAGACTAGGTAGGCCAAGTGGTCCTTATCCGCCAACAGCTTCTATGTTTCTATGGATTTTCTAGGTAAAAGGTATTGCTGAGCAAGTCTTAATTCTTTGGGGAATTGTAACTGTCTTTATATAATTTACTTTTATCTTCATTTAATTACTGGTCCTTATTTTTTTTGTCTGGATAACCAGACTTTTACATCTCGTTACAACCGCTTGGCTGATATTTTTAGTTTTAGCTATGTGGTTGTAATCAGTGCCTGTCAATCAAACTCGGCTTCAGAAACCTTATTGGCCACTGAACTTTGTGTGGGAAGGCTGAACATCTCTCACAACATGGTGGCTCCATTCCTGCGATACCGTGCGTTGCAGTCATTTCCCTCACACCCATGAAATGCACAAATTGTAAGATTTTTTTCATACACATCTGGTTGATCCTGCCTTTGAAAGTGCCCCCCCCTCCACTTTCCAGAACCGCCACTGTAGCAAGAGGCAACAGGAGCCCCCAGTAAACACGTGGGGGGGGGGCAGAAACTGAAAGCAGAGAAAGGCAGCATTAAGCAGGGTAAGCCACACCACAGCTCTTGGCAATACTGATATTCCCACTTAAATAAAAAAAGAAGTAAATAAATGTTTCTACTAAAAAGAGACAACAGGCAGTGTGTGTGTGAGAAAGTGTGCCTGTCTCTCTCTCACACATTAAAAGCAAGGACCAGTAATTAAATAAAATAATACATGGGCATGCCGGCCCACCAGTGCAGGGGCAGAGTGCCCATCTGAGACACCAATGACCTGGGTTTGGGAATGGACTCTGGATGTCTGAGGGCCAGCTGGGGGGGGGGGAGAGGGATTGCGCATCCTAGGGACTGCTCTCATTTTCCGGGGGGAGAGGGTAGAGTGTCCGGCACACCATGGACCCCTGGCGAAGGCTGGAGGCACCACCATGTCAGCATCGTCATTTGAAGGAGTGGGGTGGACGTGGGACATCATTGCATGTTCCCGCCCCTAGGGAAGCAACACCAAAAAACACAGCTGCCACCTCTATGAAGCCCCACTCTCCTGGCTCCAGTCACACCACCATGGTACTCTGAGCTGTTGACCCATTACGGCCTCCGGTGTGGCCGGCCAACTCCACACCCAGCCCTGGAGGGTAAGCCAGGGAGGCAATACCGGTAGCCTCCCCTGCTGGAATCCTTCCTTCGTCTCATGCGGGTTCACACCAGATATATTAGCCCCACCCTGGGGGGCAATCCAGGGGTTATCCTCTGCCCAAGAGGTAAGACTTGGGCCCGACAGAGTCCAGGATGGGCTGGGGCTGAGCCTTGAAGCTAGCTAAAAAAAAAAAAAAAAAAGATTACATGGGTGCGTGTGTGTAAAACCAGAATTTTACGGACACCCTCAGTGTGGGATGCTTTTATAAACCCCTCGGGTGTATGTTGCATCCCATACCTTAGGTGTGTGTAAAATTCTGGTTGCACACATCCTCCCATGTTTCATTCTATATTTGATAGTTTATGCTTTATCTACTCTAAGTGTATTTTCTAATGTTTTCTAATAAACTGTACTCCTTTCACCCAATCCCCACAGGAAGCATCGGGAAATGAGCTGCTACCAGCTCAGTATGTCTTTCCTGGTAATACTTTTAAAATAAATAAAATATATGTAATTAGCAAATAATTAACAATCAGATGTATGGAAATTACTGGGCTTCTGGTTCCCAAACATTAACTCTTCAGAACCTTTTTGTGGATTCTGATTGGAACTGAGCAGCTCCACACATCCTGATACTGGCTCCTACTCATCCTGACCCCAGTATAAATACATGGCTTCAGTAACTGAGTAGCAAAGTCTTTTCATAACATTGCACACTGCGGAAAGAGAAGAAGGATCTGAAAGGGGGTAGGAAGTGTTACAGCACTGCCAATTTATAGTCCGTTCTCCTTCCTTAAATGCCACTCTGTTTCAGTATTCTATTCCCCCTGGTCATTAAAATCAGCTCTGTAAGTAGACCCACTCTGTTGTGCCAGTATATGTGCTCAAACCAGCGATATAATCAGTTCCAATCTGTCAGCAGCTCTGCGAATGATACTGCTACATGTATGTTGTTTTTCCGAGCAAATAAAACACATTTCAGAGCTTCCTCATTTCCATCAAAGTAGCAGCCCCTTTAAGTAGCGGTATCAGCTCAGAAGCTCAGGACTGACTGCAAGCAATGACGTCACCAATCAGAGCACCTATCATAGCGTGATATGGGGGAGTTACAGACACAGCTGGTTTTCAAGATCAGGGAGACAGAAAACAAGAGATCGGGGGCAGCATAATGGAAACCTTTGTGCCTGCACAGATACTGTTTGTGTGCACTGCAGCGCAGAGGCACCCGAGGCTGCACACAGTGATGAGATGGCATCTCAAATGATTGCTCCTGATACTGAAATGAGGTTATACTGATATGCAAATGTCCTATTTGCCCCATTCCTGGGCAAACTGACTGTTTGCATATCATAGTTCCATTATGGGGCTGTGTCCCAGGTGCAAACAGCTTTGACCTGTGCAAACCTTTGCTTGGTCTTGTGACCGAGGCTTGCCTATGCCCTTCCAGCTGCTGTCCCTCCTTTCTGGGCCAGCAGGGGACTCTGTATGTATTTTGCTCCTTCCTTGCCCTGTGCTCCCATAGGGGTATGGAACAGACTTTGCATGGGCAAATTTGTCAGGCAACCCTTGCTCACCAGTAGATGACTTTGCTCCAGCTTTGAAAATGGTTTCCAGAGAACAGGGGCAAGTAACTAGAACATGGGACTGCCAAAATGAAATCTTCAGGAATGTATAATGATTACTCCCTGGGGGGAAGAGATGCAAAATATTTGAACCTGTAATTTTGTTGCTGCTGCAAATTTCAAAACACATTATTTTGGGTAACAAAATCTCTGTCCAGTGCCTCCAGAGATGTCACTAGTATTTATAATTTTTAGAAATTCTGATGGTGTTCCCCAGAGATTAATGACAGGCATTTTCCTACTAAAAGGAGAGTTATACCTTGTGCTGGAACCACCAAATTGTACGTGCAACTGTTCTGAAAATACAGACCCCCTGATCTGAGACTTAACTTTCACTAAAGTGTATCTCTCTCTCTCTCTCTCTCTCTAAATATATCTGTTTCTAATGTCTAACTACAATGTATACATAGATACATAGACAGTGTCGGCAGATAAGGGCCTATGGCCCACCCAGTCTGCCCATTTGAGCTTGTAAGTTCAGTTTGTTTTCCTAGAAGTCTGTTTCCTTACCCTGACCTCTAGAATTCTTTATGTCTATCCCATGCATTCTTAAATCCTGTGATTGTTTCAGCCCCACCACTTCCTCTGGCAGGGTGTTCCACTTGTCCACCAACCGTTCTGTGAAGAAATTCTTTCTCATGTTTCCTCTGAATCGTCCTCCCTCCAACTTCATCCCATGCCCTCTTGTCCTGGAACATCTTTTTCGCTTAAAAATAGTGTTTTCGTGCACCCTGTTCCTCCTTGTAAGATACTTGTATGTCTCTATCATATCCCCTCTCTCCCTCCTCTCCTCCAGGGAGTACATGTTCAGTTCCTTCAACCTGTCTTCATAGGACTTGTGATGCAATCCATACACCATCTTTGTTGCCCTCCTCTGAACCTTCTCTACCCTGTCTATGTCCTTACGTAGGTATGGTCTCCAGAACTGTACACTGTACTCCAGGTGGGGCCTCACTAGTGTCTTGTATAGTGGAATTATGACCTCCCTTTTCCTGCTGGTGATGCCCCTGCTCTACATCCAGCATCCTATTTGCTTTTACCTGCTGCCTTGTCACACTGTTTCTCTACTCTTGAGGTCACTGTGAGATGACAACCCCAAGATCCCTTTCCTGCTTGGTGCATGCTATATCCTCACCCCCAACTGATATATTGTGCCCGGTTTTGTGACCCATATGCATTATCTTGCACTTCTTTGCATTGAATTTCAACTGCCAAACCCTGACCATTCTTCAAGTTTCTGCAGGTCGTTTCTCATTCTGTCTACACCCTCTGGTGTGTCTACTCTGTTACAGAGCTTTGTGTCATCAGCAAACAGTGAAATTCTGCCTTCTAGGTCCCAGTAATGTCACTGATGAAGATGTTGAATAGGACCGTCCCAGCACTGATCCCTGTGGTAATTCCACTGGTCACTCTTCCCTCTGTGGAGTGACAGCCATTTACCATCACCCTCTGTGTCCTGCCACCCAGCCAATTACCTACCCACCACACTACTGTCCTGCCCACACCCATATTCCCAGTTTGTGTAATAGTCTTCTATGGCACAGTGTCAAAGGCCTTGCTGAAGTCCAGATAGGCCATGTCCACTGCCCTCCCTGATCCACCTCCCTAGTCACCCAGTCAAAAATTCAACGAGGTTGGTCTGACATGACCTCCCCTGGTGAAACCATGCTGCCTTGGGTCCTGTAGTCCATTGACAACCAGATGTTCCACCAATCTCTCTCTTCAGTAGTGCTTCATGATCTTCCCCACTACCGAGGTGGGGCTGACTGGTCTGTAGTTCCCTGCTTCCTCTTTGTTCCACTTTTGTATAAGGGGACTACATCTGCTGTCCTCCAGTCTTTGGGTACCTCCCTGTTTCCAGTGATCGGCTAAATAGGATAGCCAGAGGTTCAGCCACCACCTCTCTTAGTTCTTTAAGGACCCTGGGGTGCTCCGTCTGGCCCCATTGCTTTATCAACTCTTATTGCTTCCAGTTCCTTTCAGGACCCTTTCTGGTGTAAAGGGACTTGTGTCCATTTCTGCCATTCTCACCCCTTGTACTCCCTTCAGACCCATTACCCTCCTCTTCCTCAGTAAAGACTGGAGCAGAAATACCTGTTCAATATGTCAGCTTTTACTGTTGTCATCCTCCACATGCGGCTCCCATCCTCCCCTTCAGTCTCACTATCCCTCCCTTTGTCTTTCTTTTTTCACTTATGTACCTGTAAAAGGTTTTGTCCCTTTACCTACTGATTTTGCAATGTGTTCTTCTGTCTGAGCTTTGGCTTCCCTTACTGACCTCCCTGCCTCCCTTTGCTTCTCCTGGTACTTCTCCCTATCCCCTTCTGCCTGTGTCTTTTTGTATTGCCTGAATGCAATCTTTTTGGCTTTCACTTTCTTTGCTACCTCTTTGGAAAACCATAATGGTCTCCTCTTCCTTCTTCTTGCTAACCTGCTTAATGCATAAGTCTGTTGTTCTTGTAATCCCCATTTTAAATACTGCCCACTGTTCCTCAACCCCTGATTCCTGTCCCATTCCCCTTAATGCCTCTTTCAAGTATCTCCCCATTTTCCCAAAGTCTGCCCCCCTAAAATCCAGGATACGTGTTTTTGTGTGGTTTGGTTCTGCTCTTTCTGTGATTTCAAACCACAATGACTGGTGGTCACTGTTACCCAGGTGCTCCCCCACTGTTACCTCCATCATTCTGGTAACTTTTTAATGATCTGAGCTAAAGACATTCTCTTGGTTTTTGCTTGCTCTGGGCATCTAAAGTTGTCTTTTGAACTCAAAGGCATGGATTTTTACATGATGCCTGTCCAGTCAGCCTAAGGAGAACATGTCTCCCATAGGCAATAACCTGTAATCATCAACGCTATCATTTCTACTCAATTTGTGGTTCAAATAAATTCACATATCTGGTATTTTACCATGCATATTCTGTTTCTCTTTTATCACACTTTATTTATTTAGTTATTTAAACCTGATCCTAGTCTCTTGAAATGCATCACATCATTTTCAGAGGTCCCATGAAGCACAACAGAATTAGGGCATTACCAAACGACCAAACACTGCTGTAGACTGTTATAATAGAACCTCTTTTAATGAGACATTAAATGCTGACAAGAACACCACGGTTAGGGCCCAGTTGGGAAAAAGGAGAACCAAGGAGAAGGTAGGGAGGCCAGCTCCACTGCTCTACTGCCACATGGTGATCACCAAAAGCAGTGCCACTGGAGCCACAAGCGAGATGGAGGATGCTTGCTGGCTCGATGTATGGGCCATGTCTGCATAGTGCGCACTAGGCACCCCCTGACACTGGTATCCCGAAGGCTGAGAACATAAAGAAGGAAAAGCCCCAACAAGTGGGCATGCAGCTGCACACCACGCACACAAGGTAGCCCTGCTGCCAGAGTCCTGAGGGCTGGGAACATAAAGGAGGAAAAGCCCTAACAAGTGGGCATGCACCTGCACACTGTGCACACGAGGCATCCCTGCCACCAGAGTCCTGAGGACTGGGAACATAAAGGAGGAAAAGCCCTAACAAGTGGGCATGCACCTGCACACTGTGCACACGAGGCATCCCTGCCACCAGAGTCTTGAGGACTGGGAACATAAAGGAGGAAAAGCCCTAACAAGTGGGCATGCACCTGCACACTGTGCACAGGAGGCACCCCTGCCACCAGAGTCCTGAGGGCTGGGAACATAAAGGAGGAAAAGCCCCAACAAGTGAGCATGCACCTGCACACTGTGCACACAAAGCATGCCTGCTGCTGGAGGCCTGTGGGCTGGGAACATAACAGAGGAGAAGCCTCAACATACAGTAGCATGAAGCCAACACTCTTGGGCCACTGCTTCCAACAACCCACAGGTCCTCCTCCCACAACACACACACATATTACATGGGCCCAAAGGAGGTTATGGCTATCGACATGCCGAAGGAAGTCAACCATGACTCATGCAAGGAAATCCCCCCATACATCCCTTGGGGACCACATCAGTGTCAGAGAAGGCTGGTGGCTGGGGCTGGGATTTGGCCTGGCAGGGGTGTGTGGCACTGGTGAAGGGGGGAACAATATATAATGAAAAGAACAACGGGGGGATGGGCATCCCAGGATCTTTTCAAAAGTGCCATCAGATCTCTCATTTCTACCAGAAATGGGCAGAAGGGACCTCATGTTACTGTTCCTCTGACCCCTTCAGATCTGCACCCCAATGGAAACAAACATCATGTGCATTTACTTTGAAATATCTGAATTTGTCATTTATTTTCCACCACAAATATTAGCAACAGATACCCAGTACCAGCCTTACTTACTGACACCGATTGAAAGACACACATGGAGGTGTGCACTCGCAGCAGATGTGCTTTGTGATTCTGTTTTTACCATAAATACTGCCAATGCTAAAGAAGGAAGGGCATTGCTATACTTTGTTTAAGCTCCTTATACCAGCCAAGCCTCTATCCAGCCTTCCATAGTGAACACAAAGCCCCCTCCCCCCATCTGTGGCTGCTGCTCCGTGAATCCGAAAATTCCCCCACAGATGGGGACAGAGTGAAGGGCGACCACTTTGAGCACCTCTGTCATCAGAAGCACGACACAAGGCTGCGCAGGGACAGAATGGCATCCTCCTAGAGCTGTGCTGTGGACTGCCTGCTGTGTGTGCCCAGCCCTTGGACATCACCAGCGAGGAGAAAAAAACTTGGCAACTCTTTTTCATCGATTCATAGAAGTGTGATGGCAGAAAAGGACCAACAAGGCCCACCGAGTCTGCCCATTTGTCCAGCCATCTGCTTGGACCTGCACCCCCCACCTTTAACACTCCTCTGTGGTTGTCCCATGCCCTTTTGAATCCCTCCACTGTTTCTTCTCCAATGACCGCCTCCAGGAGTCTGTTCCACCTTTCCACCACTCTCTCTGTGAAATAGTATTTCCTTATGTTACCCCTGAACTGTCCCCCCCCTCCACCTGCAGGGCATGCCCCTCTCGTCCTCTGATTATCCTTCATCTGGAAGATGCTTTCCACTGGCACCCTGTTTATACCCTTAAGGTACTTGAAGGTCTCGATCATGTCCCCCCTCTGTTCCAGGAAGTACATGTTCAGATCTCTCAACCTTTCTTCATAGGATAGGTGGCTCAACCTTTTTACCATCTTTGTTAGTCTCTCCTGAACCCACTCCAACCTCCCCACATCCTTTTTGAGTTATGGCCTCCAGAACTGGACTCCGTACTCCAAATGCAGTCTAACCAGATGGGTGTACAAGGGTACTATGACCTCCCTCTTTCTAGTGGATCTAGAGACGCAGCAGCAGGGCATCATGCTGCCACCGGGGGGGGGGGGGCTCATGTTGGAGCCTTGCAATCCCACACTGGGGTCTGACTAAGGGAAGTGAGACACTCGGCTCTTGGGGAGGATGTGGGCTGCCTGGCATTCATACTCCCTCCCTTGGGCTGTCAGCAGAGGGACCAGGGTTTGTGTTGGATCCTTGCTATCCCACACTAGAACCTAGCTGGGAAGGTGAGATACTCAGCTCTTGGGGAGGAAGGGTTTGGCCACCTGGCATTCATGCCCCTCCATGCTGTCACGGGGGGGGGGCAAGGGCTCATCTTAGATCCTTGCAATCCCACTCTGGGGTCTGACTGGGGGAGAGGAGACACTCAACTCTTGGGGAGGGAGGGTGTGGCCACCTGTTTTTCATACCCATCCCCTACACAGTCCTCAGGGTCCAGGGTTCATGTTGGATCCTGGTATCCCACACTAGGGCCTAGCTTGGTGGGGGGCAAGGTGATCAGATTTGGGGGAAAGAGGTGTGGGTGACCAGGAATTCATGCTCTTCTACCCCATTCCCAACTACTTACCCTCCCAGATAGTAGAAGGATGCAGTTGTTGCAACCCCAGTATCAGGGTGGAGAATGGAGAGGAACAAAGGTGGTGGAAACACAGACACACACACACCACTGAACAAAATTGTTTCCATAGGAAAGATGTGTCACTCTCACAAACTGAAACGGGATGTTTGTGTTTTTTTGGGGCAGCAATAGATTTATTTTTAAAAATATTTTAATCATAGATACTTACCAATAAAGGAACTAATAAGTTCCCTTCCTGCAGTATCGGTAGAATTTGGCTTTACTACAACATTAATTTAAAATCAACAGTATAGCCTACTGGTTAGGATAATAAGCTGCAAATCTGGAGACCTGGGTTTGAATCCCACAACCCCCACTTGCTTACTGTGTGACCCTGAGCAAGTCACTTAACTTCCTTGTGCTCCCAGGTCACACCCAGAAACGAGCTCCGGCTTAGTGTGCCTTTCCTAGCTAAACACTTTCCACTTCCATACTGACTGTGAGAATATTTTTGGTGCCTCGACTTGCTGGACTTTCAGAACAAAATAAGGCTAAACATTAACGCGGGTCCCTAGTCCGAAAGGAACAGTAAAGGAAGACATCGGCCGCGTCCTGGCTGTAGGAGTTAGCATCGGGAGTCGGGACAACTAACGTGCGGCAGCTGACGAGGACTCCCTTTAATTAAAGTCATTAGCACGCAGTGACGTCCTCCAATTGTGCGGAGTCCCGCAACTCAGCACCTGAAAATGTGCAGCTCGCAGGTGAGAGAGCCAGAATGGATCAGACTTCGCGACGCAAGGGAATGCGGCTTGGGGAAAGGCGAGATCGGTGAGGCGGGCAAGTCTCCTCATAGTTTAAAAATCGTGGCACTTCTGATTTTTTTTTACAATGTTTACATTAAAAATGTAAAAATGATGTATTTGCAGCTGCACAATAGGGCGGCATTTCACAAACTGCACTTACAGACTTGTTTGAAAGATTGGGATATGGAAGATGAGATGAAGCTGACCACCACAACAGACCAGTATTACCAAGGTAAAAAGTAAAATGGCATGAGATGGGTGGGGAGACCGAGACCGACTGGTACCACTTCATGGTAAGGAGGCATGAAACGGACAAGTATTGTCAAGGTGAAGGAGGGAGGAACTGAACAGTACTACTGTGGTGGGGGAGATAGGGAGCCTGACTATTCATCAGCAGTGGGAAGGAGGGGTCCGGGGAACTGACCAATACCACTACCAACGTAAGAAGTTGAGGGGACTGAAGCTAACTGGTACCACCAAGGTGAAGGGGGAACTCACAATTGACTAGTACTACTAAGGTGAAGGGGGACTGACCACTAACTAATATTACTAAAGTAAAGTAGAAATTGAAACTGATCACTGACAAGTATTACTAACTAAAAGGGGATTAAAGTGGCCATTAATACCAATTTCAATGAGGGACTGACCAGTACTTTCTGGATAAAGGGGAGAGTGAAACTGCCAGGGAGCATCTAGTTTTTGGGACGGGTGACATGGCTGACGGAAACTGTATGGCGGATGGCAACACCGTCAGTGCTGTTGCTTTGCAAGATAAAATGGACCATCACTCTGAACACCACTTGGGCTAACTAATTTCTGGGGGGGGGCATACCTCCTTACATCCACCTTAAAATATATAGGGCGAGATATTCAGACTTTGCCGGGCAGGGGTGCAAGAGGGGGCGCAGCTCAACTGAGATGCGTGAGGTGCAGGACAGGGCGAAATTCAAAGGAGATGTGCTAAGGCGCATCTGTGAATATGGCACGGAATGTACCTGTCGCATGTATAATGTGCCGGCGCATCCACTAGACAGGGAGGTCAGGGAATGCTCCAGCGCAACTGCAGTTGCGCTGGGCACAGCATCCACGATATTCAGAAGTGTGCATGCAAATGAGGCCATAATGTATGCATGGTGCAAATGGGGCAATTAGCATGCCATTATGGCCCCATTTGCATGCGATGCGCAGGGCAGCCTGGCGAACTGTGCCTGGTGCCCTGTGGAGTTGCTGGCAGCAGAAGCTGGAAACCTGGCGGTACCCTCCCCCATATGCCCGATCGCGGGCAGTAGTATAGAACAGCTCCATAACTAGTGGTCTAGTAGTGCCCCCCCTCCGTTATGCCCGATCGTGGGCATCCTTGGTTCACACCCCATCACCAGGTGGCCCAGTGGTCCCCCATCCCACCCACGGAGGACCCAGCCACCCAGCTCTCCCCTTCCGTCATCGGCGGGTGGCTGCACCCTGCCTGCCGAATGACAGCTTACAGTATGACCTGTAAGTCTATTGGTCCACAGTGTGGACCAATGGGCTTGCCGGCCGTACTGTACAACACAGGCACAAATATGGGTCCTCTGTGGGTGGGATGGTAGGGGAGACTAAGGATGGCCACGATCGGGCATAACGGAGGGGGGGACACTACTAGACCATCAGGCATGGGACTGTTCTATACTACTGCCTGTGATCGGGCATATGGGGGTGAGGGGACCACTAGACCACCAGGTTGACTGTATACATGCCATGCCCGCGATCAGGTGACACGGAAGGGGGAACCACTGGACCACAGGGTGGTGGGTTTCAGATACTGCTGCCCATGAGCGGGCATACAGGAGGGTGGGGGGGCACATTGGGCAATGGGGAGGGTGTGTGTGTTTGTGGACAGTAACCTTGCTGGGCAGGTGGCCTCCCAGGGCTGGTGGGTGCTGTGTTGTGCCCTGCAATACAGCAGCCCACCTGTGAGTGGCCTGGGTTTGTTCCTTTCTTTTTCATGCTCAACATTGAGCCCCCATATGCGGTGCAAATCGGGGTTGTGCCAGCATATGCACCGCACATCCCGGGCTGAATATCGGGGATGTGCTGCATATGCATGGGCACGCCCCCTGCATTTGTGCTGCATACATTACCATTGTGCCCCGTCGCATTGGGACTTGCACCGTGCCCGGCAGCCTGTTGAATATCCCTCTGGGGTGCATTGTGGGGTTGCACCAATGCAACTCTGTGCCAGGTGCAACCCCTTTGAATATCTGGCCCATAGTATATATAATCACCTCCACCCATTGCATATGTCGCACAGTTTGCAAGTGGAGGTTTCGGGAATTAAACCCAGGTCAGGTGGATATCTCACAGTATACAAGCAGAGGTTGCGGAAATCAAATCCAGATCTGCTAAATGTACCAAGCCTACTCGCAGTGCGTTACTATAGCCTCCAGGCTATCCTGGCAGGTCCTATGCACCACACTCTGGCTGTCAGACATATAGTTTCCCACACTTAAGTTGATGTTGCCAGAATCTCCTGTCGGCCACAGCAGTGATGGTATTCCTGTTTGCCACGGTATTCTCATCCACCATACTGTTTCCATCGGCCATGACATCTGTTCCAAAAACTGCAGGCCAGCCCTGACCAGTTCTACCATGCAAGGGGGAATGACCAGAATTAGTAAGGTAAGGGTGTATGAAACTTGCCAGAACTACCAATGTAAGGTGTATGATCTGACAGTTCTCAGAGTTACCATGTTTACTACAGAACAACAGCTGCAGACGAGGGCTGTGTTATCCCTGGAGGGCAGGACAGTAAACTACTAGAGGTGGACAGTACACTATCCAAATTCACTGTCTGGGCTAAACGGATCGATACATGTTCACAGGGCTATCTAAGACTTCAGACAACCGAAAAGATCGATAGGTGCACTGTCTGCATAATCGCTGTATAGACAGCTTTGGCCTTTGCGTACAACTGCAAATACCTTATGCTCTGTTCCCCGTCCATTATTGCCACAAATCTCCTTAAAATTTCGGATGTGCCACTGAGTTTTGCAGCAGTATGGCAGGAGATGCCCAGATAGGCTTTACATAACGTTCACCTGTATGTATCCTTGACTGCTGAATAATGCCTGGTATTTTATTTATTTTTATTTAGGATTTGGAAATACCTTTTGAGTCAGAGACTCATTTTCAAAGGTTCCACGTCAGTACAGGTGAAAACAAAGAGGACAGTACGGTGCAATACAGAAATAGAATAACAAGCAAGCAAATTATGTACAAATATACAAGTATTAGCCCTAATAACTCTGTTCAGTAAAGATCCAGATGAGAGAGAGTGTGTGTGTGTGTGTGTGTGTGTGTGTGTGTGTGTGTGTGGTTTACAGCAGGTCTAGGTCAATGGAATATGGAGGGAGGTCAGGTCCCGCTGCAGTCACATAGGTTTGAGGACTGTAGGTGGTTCCTAAATAAGGATTTGTAGGAGCAAGGCCTGTTCACGCTTAAGAGCACGCCAGGCAGTTTATTGACCCAGGAAGGGGCTTGCTAGCTGAAGGTTCTTTGGAATGGGGAGGTGCAGCACTGGGGAATCGGGAGGAGTTGCTTACTAGCGCTGTGGGTGTGCTGTGGTGACTGGGCCTGCTGGATTAGAGGGGAGAGACGCGGGAGGGGGGGGCGAGACCAAGGGTAATCTTTCTGGCCATGAGGCAAGTATGGAACGGGATTCTGTTATCTAGGTTAAGCCAGTTTGTGGTATTGTAAAGAGAACATGTGTGGGTTAGATGATCACAGCCCAGGATGAAGCGACATGCTTCGAGTGAGAGCCGCAGTCTGGATAAGGCAGAGTCACTGTCGGCGCTATAGATTATAATGCCGTAATCAAGAAGGGAGAGGACTGAGGAGGAGACTGCCAGCCGCAGGGCATCAAGAGTGAGGCAGTGTTTAAACCGGTAGAGGATGCCCAGTCGGATATTGAGGGTTAATGACAGTTGGTGAATGTGTTGGTGGAAATTGAGGGCTGGATCAAAAGTGATGCCCAGATATTTAAAGGCGTCCACTTGCTCGAGTGGGGTCTGTTTCGCAGTGAGCAGTAGTGGACAGTGGTGGTCCTTGGAATTTAGTGGGTGTGAGAAGTACATTACTTTAGTCTTGTTATAGTTTAGAATAAGGTGCTGTGAGGTGAACCATTTTTCAGCCTCCCAGAAGGAGGAGGTTTGGAGGGAGAGGTGCAGCTGAGAGGGGTCAACATTTGAGGAGTACAGGACAGCATCGTCCACGTAGAGTAGGATGTTGCCTGAGCACGACTGGGGGAGGGAGTTAAGGAAGACGCTAAATAGCAAGGGTCCAAGGACATATCCTTGGGGGACACCATAGCTTACAGGTAGCTTGTTGGATGGTGACGTGCCAGTTCTGACTTGCTGTGAGCGGTCAGCCAAGAAGTTGGAGAACCAACCAAGGGCATCTTGGGAGAGACCAAGGCTGTGGAGGGTGGTTAGGAGGAGGGAGTGGTTGACGGTGGCAAACACTTTAGTGAGGTCAAGGAAGAATGGTGTGCAGTGTCCATGCACGTGCTCAGAGGGGTCGCTGACACATTTACAAAAGCATGAAACTCCCAGTAGCTGGAGACTAACACAAAGTTGGGGAAGACAGCCCTTGGGAAAGATGGATGGATAGATATTTTATTTATATAGCACTCATCTCCAAAGACTCTAGGTGCTATACAATATAACACACATAACATATACAGTACCATACAATAATACAATTCTAAAACTATCTACAGCAATATACAAAATATACCTAAAAACAACAGCTTAACTAACCATCACAAATACACTATTTTTATAAAACTTCTTCAGTTAAAAGCTTGATTTTAAATAAATATGATTTGAGGCCCTTCTTAAAGGCTTCCACCGTGGAAGCCTCCCTAAGATAACCAGGCAAGGAGTTCCACAGGGCAGGCACAGCGGCTGCAAGCACCCGATCACCAGAATGCCGCAGCCTAACCCTGGGACTCCAAGGACGCCACGCAGAGTGGAGAGTCCGGTCGGCAGTACGGGCACAAGGAGCTCTTGCAGATGGACTAGGCCCCTCAAGTGCAGGGATTTATAGGTTAACAGCCCTCACCTGAAGACAATCCTCCACCAAACTGGCAGTCAGTGCAGTTCATGTAGTGCCAGGGTTATACGTTTGCCTCTTTTCACCCCCAACAATAATCTTGCTTTAGTATAAACCCACTGGCCTGGGCATCTTAGTTGATTGTCCACCCAATCCACTCTGACTCTACGACCCAGATTTTTGCCATAGGAACAGATTGGAAGGATTGCTTTTTATTTATTTATTTTGCACCCTTCCCTGCCAGACAGTGGCCTGGCTGCTCTCTCTCTGTTATCCCTCCCAGATATCTGGCTTACTCTGCTGCTCCCTCTGCTGCCATTGCCACTAAGGAGCAAGTGCCTTGAGCTCTGGGTGCCACAGGATAATGGTTGGGAGGGATGGTGGCCCGCCATAGAAGGGTCAGGTGGTATGGATGGATGACAGTGCCTTGTAAGCTGTACGCTGTCTCTAGCGCTATGTCTTTAACATGTTCACTTGTCATTAAAAGATTTACCTTAACAGGACACTATTGTAAATGAGCTCTGCTTAATGTTTTTATCCTGTAAAGAACTGAGACACCAACATTATCCAGGGCACCAGAGCAGGAAGGAGTTTCCTGTTTTCTGTCTCCCTGCCTCCCACACAGGTGAGCAGGTCATGGCATCCTGGAGAAGCTGTGAGATAGTATGTGGTCACCGACACTGCAAAGCCCACTTCCACCATGCCACAGTCTCTTGCCACATTAGTGGTACTCACCAAGCCTTCCCCCTGCTGGAAGAAAGCATCCACATAGATGCTTTTACTCTACCATCAACCTTTGCTCCTGCCAATTTGAGCCGAAGACTGAACACAAACCGCCTGTGTGTTTGCCTAGCATGCTCCTCTCTGCTTGGTCCCATGGAGCCTGCCTGGGAGAAATATTTTTGAAATCTGATCTGGTCTCTGATTGACTGGGCTGCAATGAACATGTAACCTTACATTTTGGACGTTTATACTCATGCCATTGCTGCCCAGTATGAGCTATTTAAATATAGGCAGTGGGGCTGAGGCGCTGGATGCCACACTTGCGCTATGCTGGCGACCCGGGTTTGGGAATGAGCCCAGGTTGTTGGGGTTCGGCAGGGGGAGGACTAAGATTGAGCGTCCGTAGACTGCTCTCTTAGTCCTGGGTTGGGCTCGGGGTTCGCCCGTGGCGCTGGCATCCCCTGGCGGAGGCTGGGGGCACTGCAGTGCCTGGCGCAAGAAGTATGGGGATTGGGGCATAGCAGATGTCCTCTGGGTGCATACGGGAGCATGCGCACGCCGAGCGGGACGTCATGGTACGTCTGTGCCTCAGGGGAGGAAAACGTAACAAGAAAATCCCTCTACCTTCGGGTGAGGCGACGGCGATCTCCGGCAAGCTGACTCACCACATGTCCGGTACTGGCTGACTCTCTGGTTCTCCTTGGGATCTGGGTGCCTCTCCATGGGGCAGGGAGAGTCCCAGACCCCCACATACCCGAAGTAGCTCACGGAGTGATCAGTTCAGGTGGGTGGTCGAGTGTGGCGGCTGTTGGCATGACCCTGAGAGATGCCCTGAGAGTGGAGTGCAGAAACAGAACTTACAAAAAAAATATATATAATATTCAGTGAGTGGAAAACAGAACTGCTTAGCTTTGCTTTGCAGTCCTGTGGCCCACACCCCCCTTATCAGTATCACGGGCACCCCCTTGGAGGCCCCATTAACTTACAGTAGGTGTGATGTAAAGAGAAGTACTTTTAACTGAAGACTGACATACTTAGTTTTGTTCTTCCTTCATACCACATCAGCACTGTGGCATCACTCACCATAACATCACAAGTGACTGATCTGACATCAGGTGATTGGTTCGTCTTGGGCAGTTGGGATGTCTCAGTCCATGAGGTCACAATGCTGCTGAGGTATACAGGGGAACAGAATTATGTCGGCCTCCAGGTAGAGTACTGTCTGACACATCACACCACGTATAGTCGAGTAGAATATCAAATCTTCTGATTAGCAAAAGAGAAACAGAAAATGTGCTTTTGATATAAAATGCAATACCTGATACTTTTTAATTTCAGGCAGTGTTCTAGGTCTGTATAATGAATGTTTCTCACCAGGCAAATGTGGTCTGACCTCATATGTTGTGTGTGTTGTTGTTGTTGTTGTTGTTGTTGTTGTTTTTTTTTTTTTTATATATATAGATTTTCTCCACTGTCACTCATAGTCCTCGGGCCTAGAGGCGTACCCTCATGTCCTCCCCGCCCCAACCTCTGCAAATCTCATGGCTGCATCAGTAGGGGACTGTGGTGCAGAGCCAGGGAGCACAGCCAGATGTCCTCCTAATGGCACTGTCTCTTTTCCCCCCTCCCCAATATGTCGAGTGATACCTCTGTTGGCCATGCGTGACATGGTGCACCTATGCACAGGTGCCACCCCCTCTTAAGGGCGCAGGTTTCCCTTCTGCCAGGTGTTGGCGTGTTGGCACATTCTGGTGTTCCCTTCTTTCCCTTGACTGCTCATGTTCTACTCTGCAGCATTCCCCAGCCCCGGCCACTCTGATCCCAACTTCACTCTTGAACCTCTGTCACCAGCCCAGATGCAAAATGTACTTGCACTCTATCATTAAACTGCTCCTGTTGTCCACTTATTTACCTGGAAAAGCCCAACTGAGATGGAACCACTCATTTTTAGTGGGGTCCTGCTTCTGTCGTAATATCCCAAACTCGGTAGGCCTGGCTGACAATGGGTTCAGGTCACGGAGTCCATTTGCCTGGGTAAACTAATGAAGTAAGAAGCTAGGAAGTCACTATGTTGGCAACCTGGGTTCGGGAACGAGCAGGACACATCAAGGGCTGACTACTGGAGGAGGACTGAATGCCCCAGGCAGCAATGGACCCTGCTGCAATACGGCCACCTGGGTGACCACAGGTGGCAGTGCAGGCCGCCACTAGGAGTGGAAGGATGCTGTCTGTGCTGTGTGCAGCCCTGCAACTACATGTGCAAGTGCACTTTATACTCTTGCTGCCGGCATCCTAAGGGTCAGGAGCAATAGGGAAGACTGGTACGAACGCAGGGTGTTGTGTTGCCCGGTGCTTTGGGGCCATGACCACCACACACACACACACACACACACACACACACACACACACACACACTGGAGGACTGAATGGGGGGGCAACTGAGCAGAGACAGGGGACCACCACAGGGCAGAAGTGGCACCATGGAGGTGAGTGCCAGAGATGAGATGGGACAGGGTGAAAGCCAGGGCTGATAGAGGCAGTGCCAGTGACGGGCCCACAAAAAAACACATTAAAAGGAAAAACACCTGGGAAGGACTAATGCACTAAGTAATTAAGTACATTGTTCGTGGTCACACAGTGAGTCAGTGACTTTGATGGAGCTGAACTTGAGAACCAGAGATGAGGGACTGTTGGACTATCCTCGGTAAATAAGCAGAAACAAATTCTGGGGACATCTGAGATGTGAGCTCATGAAATGGTTACCAGTTCGGGGCAGTTGTGTCAATATATATTGAAAATGTTCAGACTCCCTCAGCTGTGATTTGATTTTTTTTTTTTTGCCCCCCTGACTCCCACTGTCTCACAGATGAGAAGCCAAGTGACCGGTACCATGAGCGAGTGCACCAGCTTTCACGTCAAAACCCAGCCTGGAAAGATGACCCTGTAGTTCCGCCATCTCCAGAAAACGATGGTATGAATCACTGCATGGACTGTGGGACACTAAGGACTATACATTTTGAGAGATTCAATAAAAATGAAGGGAAAGGCCTTGATTGTGCTAATCTACTAAACACCGATATAAAAGCTATACAGATGCATAATTTGAGTCATACTGTAGATGTAGTGCTGGTGAAAGGTGAGTGATTGGCAATGGGCATCTTAAGCTCTTTAAAGGGACACCACTGGCTTCTCCACACTGCTCTAGTTGCTCTGGAGAGATTTGGTCTCGGTGCTTATTTAATTGGAGGTGGGGGGGTCACAAGGAAACAGTCATGGTTAACTATGCTGGTTTTGTGGAACAAACTCATTCTCCACTTGGGAATTAACTGGGAATAGCAACATCCACAGTGGGTTTAGGAGTACCATTCCAACGTATGAGCTTGGACAAGAATCCATAATCGAAATAGGACGTGTATATGCAGTGTGGCAAGAGGAACACACAGGATGGCTCCCTATGTGCCTTCTATCACCGTGTTACTACTATTACTTTGACGAGATTCAAACTTGGGTCTGTGGCAGTACCACAACTGTGGATTACTAAATTGTCTCGGAGCAGTTCACTTGTGTTCACAGCTGCTAGAGCTGCTGTGATGAGTCGATGGGTTTTATAACAGATTATGTATAGGGTTCCCAGTTTTTGGTGTTTATTTAAAAAAAATATATATATTTTTTTTTAAGACTTTGGGGAACATATCAAACCAGTGATTTTCAGTGGAATACATTTATAAGACCTTTGACACCAAATTCCATGATTTATCAGTGTTTATTTTATTCATTGTTCACCAAATGCACCTGTTTGTGCATGCTCGCTCTGTGCTACGTGTTCAGCAGCAAGGACAGTATCGGGAAAACACTCATTTTAGGTTTCTTAAAATTGACTTCTGGAATTTTTACCTCAGTGGTGTTTTATCGGTAAAACTTAAAACCAGGAACCCTAATTATGTCTGAACTATGGAATCGGAGACTCTTGGATTTGCTACTATGGATAAGTGTGGTGCATTATTTTTCTGGAACTCTGCATCACCTGGATTTATTGTGTAAAATAGATGGATGTAAATAGATTTTTTGTCTTATTTACCAAGGATAGCTCTCATCTCATTTTTTAGTGGTGTCCTGCTTCTTAGTCCTGTTTTACCCCGGGAGGGACTGAAGCACTGAGAGGTCAGATGACTTGCTCGGGGTCGCATGGTGAGGCAGTGATCAGTGGCAGACTGTGGTGCTAGGTGCCCACCTGGAAATTGGCTACTGGGGTCCCAGAGTTACTTCACTTGTATCAGCAACTCTTCAAAGTCTGGTACACTGGCTCAGTCTGCATTTAGCATGAATTTATAGAGAGCAGAAAATCCCATTTAATTGGAATACACTGTAGATGTTGTTTGAAAGGAGGATGAGGGTTTGCAGGGTGGGAAGGTACCAGCCTGAGGGCGTAGCACCTGGAAATTTCAAACTGGGCTTGTCCCACACTGCAGTGGCTATGGTGGGGATTGGTGGAATGTGCCAGTAGCTGTGGTGGGGCTTGGTGGAATGCGTTTCTTCACAGAAATGGAGGCAGAAGCATGAAACCGAATTCCATTGGAAGTTGTGAAGACAAGAACAGTGGAAGGCTTCACGTATGCATGGGATAGACATAGGGCAATATTACAGAATCGAGGAGTGGGGATGGTTCCTGGTGACCAGTTAGGCGGAGGTACAATACTCAAGAAACCCTTGGGCAGACTGGATCACAAATGTACTGATGGCTGTGGTGAGGATATGTGGGATGTGCCAGTAGATGTGAACCTGTTATCACCTGTCTTACATTTCATTAATGCCCAGTAGAGATTGGGCATTATAGTTGCCCTTATGATGGGGGTATAGTATAATTTGTGATCCACGAGTGCAGAGACTCTTGAAATGGAGAGGTGTGTGTGTGTCCTATACATTAGATAGCCCACTCTTAGGTGTGCGGTCATGTTTGATATATGCACACCTTGGTGTACATTGTACGATGAGGCCGTTGAGTGTGTCAACCACCCAAGGTGTGCATGATATCAGAGAGCGACAGCACACCACAGAGTGGGTTATCTATCTTATAGAATGGCAAAATTGTTTTGGGGGGCAAGTGTAGGTGTAAAAGGGTCACATTTGATATACACAAGGTCATGTGGATGTGTTCTATACAATCAGAACATTGATTTGGATATTCTTCTTTTACCCATTTTATTTATATATATATATATACACAAAATGTGCAATAATGATGGCAGAAACCATTCAAGTATATGGCAATTGATAAAGTGTGCCCCAGTCCGGGGGGGAGGTGTTAGGAATCTTATTATAAAAAGAGAAGCATTTTGGATTTTAAATTTAGGGGCTAACAGAAGCCCTGGTTTAAATTTATGGAATTAATTTAAAGCCTTTCTTAGAAGAATGAAGAAAGTAACCCCTCCCCTTTCCCTTTTTAAAATATGGCCTGCAGTTACTGTTTGGAAATCTCTGACACCAGCATGTTTTCATTCTCTTCTCCCCCCCCCCCTTCTTGTTTTTCAGGCATGGCTATATTCTTAATTACTTGTATGATGTCATGAAAATTAGTCCTCCAGATTGGTGCTTTTTAAGTAACTATTTGATGGAAGGCAGTCAGAATAGCAAAGGCCCAAACTGAGGAAAAGAGAGCCAACTCAGTTAAGAAGGGGGATAAGGTACATTAGGGAACAAAGAAGGACCAAGGGAGGGATAGTGAAGCTTAATAAAGGGAAGGGAGGTGGGGCAGTGAAAAAGCAGGGATACCAAATGACTACGTCTGCTTAGTATTCACAAAAGAAGAGGAGGGGGAGGTACCTAAATCAAAGAATAGAAGCACTCTGGATAGGGAGATTGATACCAGTCCATTCACAGAAGAAAGGGTTCTGAAAGAACTCTTAAAACTGAAGATGGACAAAGCAATGGGGCCTGACTGGATTCACCCAAGAATTCTAAAAGAACTAAGGGTAGAACTAGTGACACCACTGACTACCCTTTTAACAAATTATGGGAGGATGGTATGGTACCTGAGGACTGGAGGAGGGCGGATGTGATTCCCCTTCACAAAAGTGGGAGCAAGACAGAGGCAGGAACTACAGACCTGTTAGTCCGACTTAGTGGTAGGGAAAATGATGGAATCATTTGAAAGAAAGAATTGTTGAATTCCTAGAGGCCAGTGAGGCACAGGACCCAAGACAGCATGGATTCACAGCAGGAAGGTCATGTCAGATGAATCTAATAGACTTTTTGACTGGGTGACGAAAGTAGTAGACCAGGGAGGGGTTGTGGATATGGCCTACCTAAACTTTAGCAAGGCAGAGTCCCACACAAAAGATTAATATAGAAGTTAGCTAGCCTTGGAGTGGGTCCCAAAGTGGTAGCCTGGGTAAAAAAAATTGGCTGGACAACAGGATGCAGAGGGTAATAGTAAACGGAGTTCACTCTGAAGAAAGGAGGGTTACTAGCTGGGTACCACGGGGTTCAGTACTGGGACTGGTCCTCTCTTAATGCCTTTATAAGTGACACTGCAGAGGGACTGGAAGGAAAAGTATGTCTCCTTGAAGACGACACAAAGATCTGCAATAGGATTGATACATAAGGTGGGGTGGAAAGGATGCAAAGGGACTTGGCAAGGTTGGAGGAATGGCCAAATGTATGGCAGCTTGGATTCAATGTAAAGAAGTGCACAGTAATGCACCTGGGAAACAAAAACCCAGGGGAAGAGTACACAGTGGGGGGGGGGGGTGAGATACTAACAACAAATGGAAAGGGACCTGGGGTAGTCCTATCAGATGACCACAAGGTGGGCAAGCAATGTGAGAAGGCAGTAAGAAGGGCTGGTGGGATACTGGGATGCATACAGAGAGGCATCACCAGTAGAAAATGGGAAATTGTTATCCCCTTGTACAGAGAGTTGGTGAGATCCCATCTGGAATACTGCGTGCAGTTCTGTAGACCCCATCTGTGCAAGGACCTAGATAGAATGGAGGCTGTCCAGAGGAGGGCAACTAAAATGGTGCAGGGTCTGCACCAGAAGACATACCAAGAGACATTAAAGGAGCTTAATGTATACCCCTGGGGACATGATAGAAACTTTCAGGTACCTCAAGGGAATCCACAAAGTCCAAGAGGGGTAGCATCTTTCAGAAAAAGAGATGTACATGAACAAGGGTGCACAATTTGAAGATGAGAGGGGACAGCTCAGAGGTAGTGTGAGGAAGTATATTTTCACGGAGAGGGTTGTGGATGCATGGAATGGCCTTCCTGAAGAGATTGTGGGGTCAAAAACAGTGGAGGAATTCTAGAATGCATGGGACAGACATAAGGCAATTCTACTGGGGGGGGTAGGAGGAAGTAGGCTGTTGGTTGGCTACGATCTGCAGCATATCCATTAGGTAATGAAATGGGCAGACTGGGTGGGCCAAGCGGTCTTCATCTGCCGGCAAATTCTATGTTTCTATGTAATTGATACGTGTGTGTGTGTGTGTGTGTGTGTGTGTGTGTGTGTGTGTGTGTGTGTGTTTTTAGATTAGTTGTATTAGCCTTTGAGAAAGGGTAGTTGTACCCAAAAAGTGTCAGACAACATGTTTTTTATGCAATAAATTGTTGGTTTGATATGAGTGGTTTTGGAAAATATATATTATTATTATTATTATTATTATTAGAGTGTGTGTGTGTAATTAATAAGCCATGACAGGGTGTGCATTATAAGATTTTAACACATGCCCCAGGAATGTAGTAAGACACAAGGCCGAAGGCAGAGTGTCCATACGACCAAGGGAAGTGCATTAAAAGTACATATAAGAAACATCCTGTGTTGTGATTGACTGAAACACAAGTACAGCCATGTAATTATATGCTCATAATTACATGCCTGCACTCATTTCAAAATGGCAGCTGCTTCACAGCACAGACCACGCTCACACTGCTTGAGCCACACAGAGCAGCTGAAGCACGTCCCTATGACTGTTGAAAAGTGACAGTGGCACCACTTATCTCATAAGCAGCAGATGGTGAGGACATCGAAGGAGCTGCACTGACTCATAATTTAAAAAAAAAAAAAAAAAAAGTGACCGTCACAGCCATTATGTGGCAGTCCCCCACTACTGCAGCACATCATTCTTGTCTGTCACGGTGAGTGAGGAAAAGATCACGGAACCCGTGAGGTCCATGACTGGAACTATTTTCTTTTACACCAGTTTCTGCATAAAATAAAGTTACTGTAACTTTTATAACATGTGTAAGAAGAATCAGTTGCTGTGATATATATATATATTTTTTTTTCCTTGCATATAAGTGCGATAAGACACTTCAGGGATGTGTAATTATGTTGTAATAACTGCACTTTGTTGTTGGATGTTTAAAGGCACTCGTCACAAGTTGCTTGTACCTAAACACCCACGAGACGTGCAATTATTACAACACCAGTTACACACCCTGGCATGTCTTATTGCATACATGATGCACTTCCTGCAGGGTCTTATTACACTTGTATTATAAAATGGCTCCAAATAGGTTTTCTGGGGAGGAGAATGAGATTTGGTACCTGACCATGCATTGGGTGATACCTCTCGGCCGATGAAATTTCTAGATTTTTTTTCTTCTTCTTGCCATTCTATAAATGTGTATATATATTTCTTTCTCTTTCTCTCTCTGCACGTGTGTATGTGTGTGTGTGTGTGTGTGTGTGTGTGTGTGTGTGTGTGTATTATATATAATTTTTGTTTGTTTTTTTAATTTAAGAATCCAAGATCCAGCCCAGCCTCTGGTTGATGGTTAATCCAAATTTAGCCTGCCCGATCCATTACCCAAAGATGGACGAACCGCAGCCAAAAGCGTATGTAAAGAGCGTGCGAATAACAACGAGCATGGTGGTGACTTCACCCAGTCAGGATGGCTCCAACTTCGAAGATTCCTACACAGACCTGTCATTGTCGTCAGCTTCATCCAGTGAACTGACGGTAGGTGATTAAACAGGCAGCAGTCTGGTTAACTTAGAATGTTGTAAAGTAAATGGAAAAATTAGGCACAGCTGAATTTTTATTTCTCTAATGATCTTTTAACCCATTTCCTCCTTTATTTTCCTGCCCCCCCCCCCCATTCTGACAGGGTTGCCATGACCACACCCTTCTTCTGGTTGGGAGGGCAGACAAGAAGATGCCTTCCCAGCTGATGCCAGAGTTACTCCATGGTTGGTCAGCTAGGCATGCAAAAATGAAGGGTAGCCCCTGCCCTCCATGAGAGCAGAGTGCCTCCCCCTCTGTGATGTAGCTGGTCCTTAGTAGTCCACAGTGTGGAATTCTGGGACTCTGCACACTGATCCCTAGTCGGCTGCAGTGTGGAATTCTGGGGCTTGGCATGCTGGTCCCTAGTCTGCTGATGTGTGGAATTCTGGGGCTTGGCACACCAGTTGCTAATCTGCTGTAGTGTGGAATTTCAGGTTCAGCGCACTTTCCTTATCTGCTGCAGTGTGAAATGTTAAAGCTCATTACACTAGTCCCTAGCCAGCTGCACTGTACAGTTCTGGGGCTCAGCGGTGCTGTCCCTAGTTGGCTGCAACATGGAATTCTGGGGCTGCAGTGTGAAATTCTGGGGTTCTGCATGCTGGTCCCTAGTTGGCTGCAATGTGGAGTTTTGAGGCTCTGCATGCTGGTTCCTAGTTGGCTGCAACGTGGAATTCTGGGGCTGCAGTGTGAAATTCTGGGGTTCCGCATGCTGGTCCCTAGTTGGCTGCATCGTAGTTTTCTCGAGCAACAGTGTGAAATTCTGGGGCTTGGCACACAGGTCTCTAGTGTGCTACAGTATGCTAAAAATTGTGTTTTTAAGCAGGTTATCCGTGACTGTTTTAAGAAAGGCAGACAACTGGTTTCATGAGAATATCTTTAGCAATAAAAAATGGAATGCCCTCAAATACAAATTAAGGGGTAATGTTACTTGATCCAGGTCCTGTCAGTGCTGGAAACTGAAAAAGAGTACAGGGAGATCAGCTGCCTTACTCAGGGTAACATAATGAGTAATTGGCGGTGGTGGGATTCAAACTTGGATCTCCAGGTTGACAGTTCTGTGCTCTGAAGGCTGCACTGCCTCCTAAATTAGATACAGGTGGTGGGGACCGTCTGTGAATCGGTTAAGATGCAGCAGTGTACCTCTATATGCTGATGCAATCAGGGAACCACACCGACTGCTAGTGCGAAAAGTCACTAAAGTTTGTGAGTAACATGGTAACATAAAGTCAGAAGGAACTCCATATCCATCAGGTCTGGTCTCTTCCCCCCGCCCCATTTCATAAGCTGGACCAACAGATGTGCAGTGCAAACATGTACCACTGTATAGGGCTTCCCCATCCACCTTACTACCCAGGATACCCTGAAGGGCTGTGCCTCCTGTGCTCATTGATTCCCATACTGGAGTATTGGGTTGTTCCATTAGAATGTGATCAGGAGATGAAGGGGGAAGGAAGGAGTGTGGCTGGTTGTTTTTAAGTAGCACTTGATGAGTTTAGTTTTTACTAACTCCTCTATTAGGTGTGCAGGTACTCCTATAGCAACTCCTGAGTCCACTCTCACCTGCATAATCTCTGCCAGCATGCAAGGTTCCCACTGTTGGACCCTCTTCTAAGCCCCATGGAAGATTCCCCCAAAAAAAAAAAAAAAAATAGGGCCAAACTAGTTAACCAAAAGTTAATCAAGTGCCCTTACCTGATGAGGTAGAGGGTGTGTGTGTGTGTGTGTGTGTGTGTGTGTGTGTGTGTGTGTGTGTGTCTGTATATCTCTGTCTGTCTCTGGAGACCATGTTCACCAGGCCACCCCATTATCACTAGTTTTTCTCCTCAGCAGTCCTAGCTGATGGCAGCATTTGAGCTGTGTGTGTGTGTGTGTGTGTGTGTGTGTGTGTGTGTGTGTGTGTGTGTGTGTGTGTGTGTGTGTGTGTGTGTACTGATCTCCTTTTGAAGCACCAGGACGTGGAGGTGGCAAGGCCCTCAACCCACCATTCCCAAAGAAGGGCATCCAGTGGGATGCTCGGTCCTCAGTCTCCACCTTCTCCTGCTGGCAGTACCTCTCCAGGATACAGAGGCAAACCCATTGGAGCCAGGAAATGGCACCAATGGAGTGGTTCTCTAAAAGTAGTTCTTTTCATTACTGTCAACCCCACCCCCACCGAGAGAAGATTAAAGGTGATCTGTACAAACCACTAAAGCACCGGAGAGTTATATTTGGCTGGCTAAAGAAGCTGTACCACTGCTGCTTGCCATTCATATGACTGGGTTTCGTGTCTCAGACTGGGTTGTCTGGTACCGATCAGTGGGGTGGAGTTCTAGCATCAGTCTTGGATGCCTCCTGCCTTGGGGAGGGAGGGCATCTCCTTCTGATGCATGACTGCCCTTGGGGGAGGGGGTGTCATGAGAGGAGGAACATGTGGTCCCATATAGAGACCTTGCATCAACTGCACCCAGTTTGCCTGGCGTTTTTATTTATGAAGATTTCAGAAAGTACCTTTGAGTCAGAGACTCCTTTACAAAGGTTCCACATCACAGAAATCACATACAAAATAGACAAGTACATAATTGTTGAGCAGTATACAGTCCGGTTGTCACAAGGACCATTGTTAGGCTTGCAGTTAGCTACTAAGAATAATTACTACATCCAATCAACACATATGATAGCTCAGATACAGAGCCAAGTTAGGGGGACTCGGGTTAGGGGTGGGAGAAGCCAGCCAAGTAGGCCTTAGTCAGGAGGGGTGGAAGCTGATTCAGTGACAGTCACAGCAGTTTGAGGATTGGAGATGGTTTCTAAGAGAGGTTTTAAAGGGTCCAAGTCTGTGCTCACTGACGAGGGGTGGGAAGGCTGTTAACCTATGAGGGGGCTCGGTAACTAAAGGACCTTTGGAGTTGGGAGGTTCGACAGTGTGGGCCAAAGAGGAGTTGCTTAGCAGAGCTACGAGTCTGCTTAAGTGTCACAGCCAGGCGGATTAGGGTGTGTGATGCAGAGGTGTCACTCATCCAGAGTAGGGCTGGCAGGGGAGTTCCAAAGGAAGGGTTTGCTCACACATGACTCAGACAGCCCCCACTGACTAAGTACCAGGTTGTTCTACAAGAGCACAACCTGTGGGAGGGATAAAGGGGTGGTGATGTGGGGCACTATAATGGAGGGCAGATTTGGGACAGACCAAGTCCCCTTGTTCCACCAAGCCCATCTGTGTTGCCTGGCCTGCCTTCATTATTTTTATTTATTGAAATGCTTCACCAGGAAGGCACGCTGAGCAACAAGTCGCTCATCTCCTGGTGCGACCTGGAGGGAAGGTGTACAATAGGAGTGTGCCACAGGCTATGGGTAGACAGAGGGACTGGAGACAGAAATGGATACCAGCAGAAAGGATTTATTATCACTTTGCAGAATAAAATTAAAATGGAAACTGGTATGACAAATAAATAAAAAGAAAAACGGGAATCGCTGTATTTCAGTACGAATTACACCAGCTGGAAAACATTAGCCGCCAGCGGGTGTCTCACCCTCAACACCTACCCACGATCCGATCTAAGAACCTAAAATACATTCATTATATACAGGTAGAACATCATGTGATGGGTTAACTCCACTCATTTTACACTAGAAATCCTTTAAACTATCTTAATTTCTTATTTTATTATAATAAACATCTGAAACGACCTTTAATGGCTTCTGGCATGATGTGCACATCAAGTTTCTGTATTTATCTGACTTCTAAATAAAAGTTTATACCAGACAGTTCCCTGAGCGCAGCAACAAAGCAGCAGCAATAAAGGGAGTAAGAGCCATTGGTCGTGCTATAGCTGCATACTGCTGTGGAAATGCAAAGGGAAGCCTCATAGGGCAGTGTTCTCCCATAGACTTCCAAGTACCTGCATCCTTTCTATGGTGAGTCACGGCTTTGTTTTATTACGCTGTAGTCGAGAATTTAGCCACCTGCAGTAAATGGTGAATCTGTTGCACAACATTAAAACTCCGACTTTGCAGACAAACGTCTGCAAACCATGCGATAGTGAGCACATTCGTGGAGGCATTTTGCAATTGTTATGGACCGGGGAGCTGGAACGCCAGAAGAAAGCTCACCATACACCACTTTCTCTGGCGGCTCCTCTGCATTCAGCTCGAACTATGATGCCTCTGGCATCGTTATTTTTCTATACAAAACCCAGGGGCACCATTTACAACAAAGAAAAACTCTGTTACTAAGAAGGAGTTCCTCGCTCTAGCTCTCCAGCCCACCTACACAAATAGGACTGTACTACGGGACTTAACATATCCTCCTTTTGTGGGTTAGACTGTCTATTTTCCCTCACAGAGTGCATAACAAACAAAAATACCTAGGGCCTAATTAAATGGCCCTGCTTGCCTCTCCCGATAGTTCCCCAAAAGGTTTCACCATACTGGGTTTATTTAAAGAACAGAACGCAGACCTCTTTTCTTTTATACTCCGGAATGCTCAATCTGTTTAGATTAATACCCGCACATACCGAAGCAGGCTCACATGAGTCATAATGAACAGACAGTCTGGGGCCGATTCAAAGGACTGTAAAACATTAAACGGAACATAGACAAAACAAACAAGTGGGTGGCCACCCCAACAAACATAACACTTAGCACTAACCACACTAACAAACAAATGGCACAAGACATTTACAGTCCAGAAAATGATTCCCAAACCTAATCTGACCTTCTAAACAAGTGAAATAAACATGGTGGGGGGCACCCTTCCACAGAGTGAAACATTAAACATTCAAGTTACAAGATCAACATTAACATACAGTTGTAAGGCAGGTGTTGCAAGCAGTGTTAGAACAGTGTTGCAAATAATAGCTAGAAAGAGTGGACAATAGTAAGTGCCAGGTTAATAAGTAAACAAGTGTTAATGTGAAAGAAAAGGGGAAGTGGGTGAGGTGAGGGAGGAAAAGGAAGAGTTGTGTTCAAGTTACAAGATCAACATGGACCAGAGCAAGCCAGTGGATGGCCTCTTCCTAGACTTCAGCAAGGCGTTTGACTCTGTGCCACATCCTGGGCTGCTGGAGAAGTTGAGGGATGTGAGGGAGCAGACGGTCAGGTGGATCGGGAACTGGCTTGGGGGGGGTGCTCTCAGAGGGTAGTAGTGGGGGGGGTCGTCTTCCAGGGAGGTCATTAACGGAGTCCCGTAGGGATTGGTGCTGGGGCCCCTCCTGTTTAACGCTTATCTTGGATACCAGTGACGGTATTAAGAGTGAGATGAGCCTTTTTGCTGACGACTCCAAGCTGGGGGCAGTGGTAGATATGGAGGAGGGTAGGTTAGCCCTACAGGGGGACCTGGAGGCCCTTGAAGGGTGGTCATGTACATGGAAGCTGAGGTTCAGTGCTGAAAAGTGCAGGATCCTCTACCTCTGGGCCAGGAACCCAGCTTGTGTGTACACCTTGGGAGGGGTGGCACTACAGGCCTAGAGGGAGAGGAAGGACCTTAGGGTGGTAGTGGATACCAAAATGAACAACACAGAGCAGTGTAGAAGGGCTGCGGCAAGAGCAAACAAAATGCTGGGGTGCATAGCCAGGGGGATAACGTCAAGAAGCTGGGAAGTGCATCTGCCACTATACAATTGCCTGGTTAGACCGCATCTGGAATACTGTGTGCAGTTTTGGCATCCATAATTAAAAAGGGATATTGTACTCTTGGAGAGGGTCCAGAGGAGGGCAACCAGGATGATGCGGGGGCTGGGGAGAAGTCCTGTGGGGGAGACTCTAGAAGCTCAACCTGTGCTCACTGGAGGAGAGGAGGGATAGGGGGGACATGATTGAGGTATTCACATATCTCAAGGGGATCAATTGGGTGAGCCAGAATAGGGTGTTCCAGATGAAGGAGGAGGGGTCCACCAGGGGGCACCAAATGAGGCTGGTGGGTGGGCGTCTCAAGGGGGAGAGGGGGAAATGAGGAGATGCTACTTCACTGAAAGGGTGGTGGAACCCTGCAACGCCCTGCCGGCAGAGCTGGTGGCGACGGACACTGCAGAGAGTTTTAAGAAGGGCTGGGATAGGTATAAAGTGAGGGTACGTTGCAACAGAGTCAGCACGGGGTGGGCGCCCAGCCAGGGAGAGGGGGACATTGGGGAGGCAGGAAGGAGGGAGCAGATGGTGCCTCAAAAGGGCGGTGACCCCCGAGCAGACTCTATAGACCATACAGCCTACTCTGCTGGCTTCTTAGTACATCAGTAACGTTAACATATAGTTGTAAGGCAGCTATTACAAACAGTGTTAAAACAGTGCTGAGCATAATATGTAGAAAGAGTGGACAGTAAGTGCAGGTTAAAAGTAAACAAGTGCTTATGTGAAAGAAAAGGGGGAGAAAGGGAGGGTATGGTGAAGTATGGTGGGGGCTAGATCAGGGATAAAAGCCAGGGGGTAGAAAAGGAACCCATGTAGAGCATTTGGAGTCCCTTACATTCTGTGAGAGATCAAAGGAGGCCAGTAAGGGCGAGCAATTTGGGGGAAGGGGAGGAGAAATTTGGGGGATGGGGGTGCACAGTGGAAAAAATAAGGTGATGGTAGAGGGAAAGGGTTTATCTAGAGGGATGGGGTTTATCCAGGGCTTGGAGGGAATTAGAGAGGGACATGGCAGGAGCAGCTACAGTAGGTGCAAGACAATTATTGGGGGCAGAGCTGACTGAAGTAAGCCGAGAATGAGTGCAGGATTTGAGGGGGGAGGGAATTCCAAATTTTTGGGAGGTGGTGAGAGTAAGCGGATTGGCCAATTAGGGTGGATTTACGGGAGAGTACCAGGGTGTGGGAGTTGGTTGATCTAAGGGAATGGGTAGATGGAGGGGATGTTATAAAGGAGGAGGAGAAGGTGAGGTAGGAAGGGAACTCTCCCAACCAGTGCTTGGGAGGTAAATTTAGTACAGTGGGAGAGCCGCCTATTTTGTAAAAGTGAACTTACATTTGTTTCACTCAACCACCATGGTCTCCTCTTTGACAAAGACAACCTGAGTACCACTAACCTGGTTCTGTCTGCTCCTAAACTTCTCATTTCTCCCTCTCTTCCCTCTCAAGCTCTCCAATCCTTATTCCTTGCCCTTGACACTGCCTCTGAGTTCCTTTTTCTTTTTTGTACATAAATGTTACTGTTTAAGTTGTGGCCTTGTTAAACGGCTTACTGATTGTTTGTAACACTGACTACTATATTTTTGTACTTAATGACGTGGAACCTTTGTAAAAGAGCCTTGGCTCAAAGGTATTAATTCCCAGAACAATACACTTCAAAAGAGGGGAAGGATAGGGCACTATAAAGATCACAGTGGTGAGTGCGGGGGGGGGGGGGCATCCAGGGCAAAGCGGCAGAAGGAATAGAAGAGGGTGTTCAGTCTGGCCAGGGAGGACTTGGGGGTAGCACCATAGACTACATTACAGTAGTCGAAAATGGTCAGTATCATTTTCTGAACAAGTTCACACCTAGCTGTAGGAGGGATGCAACTACGGTTCCTGAACAGGGCACCAAGCTTGGGGCGCAGTTTTTTCTGGATGGTGTCAATACTTCTGCCTCCTACTTATCAGCTCCTCCCTCCAGTTACCCATCCAGTTGAAATGTAGTATGTCCTCTGAGGCCCAGCCCCAACTACTTGAGAAGTCGACTTCACAAATTCTACTAGTTCAGGAGTCAGTTATGAGTGAGTGTAGGCAGTAATGGAGTGCTGACCAGTAAGGGTTTCTAGGGTAGGAAAGGGACATGGAAGGAGGTTCTAAGGTCAGGCCTAGGGCTAATGCAAAATGAAAGTTGTGTGTGTGTGGGGGATAAAAAAACAAACCTGGAGAGCCAGCCTCAGCACCACTAGCTACTAATCAGCCCACACACCGACTGCTGTTAAATATTCTGCTAATAACCAGCACAAGGCACTTGGAGGGGCGCTCTTGTCCTATCAGTACCTGCTTGTATTTTCATTTATTTTTGATGTTACTCTCTTTCATGATATTATTTAGATGTTGTTCTACCTATTAATGCTGTTATGTATCCTGTTGCTATTTCTGCCTACTTAACCATTTTAAAGCCTGTTGTCCCATATGCTGGTACTACCTACTTGCCTGTGCCTGTAGGCTCCTGTATGTTACCATGACTCTGTATTATGTTTTGTATGTACTCTGTAACCCTCCCGGGTCACACCTGAAAATAGGCACTTGGATGTCTAGCGTGCTTACCTGGTAAACAAAAGCAAATATATAAATACGTAGGGTAGCATGTCTTTTGGAGGCAGATCTGTTAGCATGGCTTTTCAGGTGAATACCAGCACTGGATTTTGCTTTGTGCACAGAGAGATGTAATTGAGGGGAAGGGGCTTGGGGAAAGGATTACTGTTGTCATAGCATCACCTAGCTGAGAATAAATATCTGGAATCCCTCCCTCCCTTCCTCCCAGTGACCATGTCCCGCTGCTTGTGGTTGAATTGCTGAGTTTCTGTGACACCGCCACAACTCTGCCTTCACTTTTCCTAGGTCACAGAGGATGAAGACACTTCCTCGTTAGACATTCCAATCCGGAAGGTCCCAGCCACTTCAAAAAGGAGTGCTCCCAAACGGAATGCAATCAAGCTGACTAAACCCCATACACGGAAGTTAAACCGCATGTTACAGCAGAGCAACATCCAGACACACGGCTGGCCCCGACCTCCAATCAACTACTGTGTTCTCATTGCCCTGGCACTGCGCAACAGTAAGAGTGGAAGCCTCAACGTGCAGCAGATCTACAACTTTATTCGGTAAGAAAACAAGAAGGAGGAGCAACATTTATAATTATGATCTCTCGCCTCTCTCCCCACCCCCAACCCAGTGAGCTGGGGTCTCCATGACTGCACCTTCCTCCAGTTGGTTGCGTGGTTGAGCGTCTGTCTGTGCAACCAATGATGGTGCTGCTGCTTGACTGGTCATCATGAGTCTGAAAAGGCTTGGTGGCCATTGAGCTCCCTCTTGGGAGCTGATGCATCCCCACTTTCACACATCTGACTCAGCGTCTGGGCCAGTGTGGGACTCTGGAGATGATCTATGAATCAAAAGCAGCAGACTGCCCCCACAATACTGGGCCTCCCATTGGGCAACTGTTTTATAAATAATTGGTTCGGATTAACGACGGCTCTAACCCCGTGTACTGAATTCTCCAGTGTCTTCCTCGTGTATCAGAGATTGTTCCCTTGCACACGTGGCTTTTCTGCACGGGTCCGAGGTCTCGCCAGAGGAGCCAGTAATTATACAGAATAATAAGGGAGGAATTCTTGCTTCTTTTCTAAGAGTAGGTCGCTCCTGGAAATGACCCTTGGTTCAGTGTGCGTTTCCCAGTTACCAATTTTCAAATAAAATAAATTCCTAACTTTTTTTTTTTGTTGTTACACACCTTAGGTGTGATACAGGATAAACTATTCAGACTTCACTCTCTTGCCTTGACACATTTTGGTTGTATAAAACAAACTGACACACTGTTGCCCCAACATTATTTTATATATGTGGAGCAGCTCCCTTTTGGTTTTGGCAACAAACCAGGTGGCTGCCCTGCTGCACGATGATTCAGAAAAGAACTCCGCTGTTTTCCATCAATGGACTACTGGACGGCAGGAGTGGTACATTTGCTTTGTGGAGAGGGTAGAGCTAAATAGTGTCACTTTTCAGCACCCTGTGGTTGAGCTGCACAAGACTTGGTACAGTGTCTGAGGTGATGAGCGCTCTCCTTGTTGCTTGGGCTAGATAATTTTTCTCAAGTTATTTCCGCTGTAGCCCTGCAGAGAAGACAGACCTTCTCATTTTGTGTGTGTGTGTATGGTCCTTTGCCTACACAATTGTACCACTTGGAAGGACTAAAGCGCAGGAATGTTACGGGAAGGGGGGGGGTGCTCACTGTCATATAGTGAGTTTGTGGCTCTGCTTGGATTTAAACCTTGTCTATTGATGCACTACTCTCCAGACACTAAATTGCACTTGGACGCTAACGGGTTTTGCCTGCACTACAGGGGTCTGTGAATATTGACCCCACCCATGAACCGGGTGCAAAACCTGGTTACGTACCTCTGAACAGTCCCTTATTTTCAGGGATGTCCCTGATTTTGCCTCAGAATTTTCCTTTGTTCCTTATAAAATTTGTGTATTGTGCCCTGAACAGTGGGGATTGTAAGCACAAAATAATGTCACACATTAAAGTTAGACGTGCTATTCAGAAAATGCACCTCACACAGATCTCCTTATTCGATCAGCTTTCTGAGTGAATAGTACTCATTTTTGAGATGTGTCTCTGATTTATGAGGCAAGAGGCTGAGCGGTATGCCTGGTTAGTGTGGGCAAACACCCCTTAGTGCCCATGCTAACTTTTGAATATCTGGCCCTAGGAGTATTAGACTTTAAATGCATGCACTAAATTATAGTTATAGGATTTCTGTTCCCTGTTGGTCAGTTTCGGAAGAGATGCGGTTGTGTATATTTTGTTATTTCCTATGTCCCCATTTTTCAATTTCCAGAGAGCACTTTCCCTTTTTCCGAACTGCACCAGATGGCTGGAAGAACACCATCCGGCACAACCTGTGTTTTAGCCAAAGCTTTGAAAAGGCAACAAACAATATAAGTGATGAGGGGAGGAGGAAGTCTTGCCTGTGGAGACTGACCCGTGAGGGAGAGATGAAGCTTCAGGATGAGACTGAGACCCTATCTGAGGAGGTGCTGAGGGTCCTCCGGCGAAGCATTAATAAGCCAGGTACTCATGATTCCCCTGGGGGTTCTAAGTTTGTTTAAATAACCATAATTTTAATGAAGCTTCATTAGTACAGAGTGTGGGACAAACAAATGTTTAACAGCAAAGAACATTTAAGATGTCATGGAAAGGAAAAGAGCAAGCAGAAATATAAGCTGTAGGACAATCATGAGTAAGTACAGTACTAATTGAATAACATAAGGTGCAGTATACAGTCCCCAATCATCCCCCACCTCAAACCACGGACAGCATACAACACCCCCAAGACTGAGCATGCAAAGGAGAGATCATTCTCTTTCGAAGAATAAATGTGGGGTCCCTCTGCATTATGAATAGGACCCACCTGTTTCATGTGTTCCTTCCCTTTTCCTCCTGCTGTCGAATCATGTTGGTTAGTATGGTGGTTCAGTGGAGTTTTTAATTTGTTTTCCCCATCCCCTGGGCCAGCTTCAGCCTCACTTTGCCAACCCTTACCCTATAATTGCAGCTCTTGGCTTCAGACCCCTCTACAGCTCAAGCCCCCCACAGTGGACCTCACCAATCTGTTGTTAGGTTGGGAACCAAAATGGAAATTCATTATCCGGCTGTGGCCATGAGAAGGTCATGTGGATGGCATTGGAGCCAATCTCCTGGGGTTTGAGCCATTTCCAGTACTTTAGCTGTGATCCCTCTGAAGTCCAACTCCCCCTCCCACCACATCAATGTGTGCTCCAGCCAGGTCAGTGGTACAAACACATTGCAGGATTCCCTCTCTCCCCCCCGCTTGCTGATATGCCACCATCTGTACCAACCCCATGGTTGTTGGTGCTTTGCACCACCTGACCTGGGCTCACAGATTGCTAATGGGAAAGCACATTGTGTGTCCCCAGACTCGGAATAGAGTGCTTCCTTCTACAGCATTTCCACCTTTTGTCACCTGTGGAGTGATTTATGGGGGCTTTACAGCCAGGCAGCAAAATACAGTCTGATCTAGCTGATGCCTCTGGTGCTCACAGCTCAGTCTGATGTTTTTCCTGCTTGGCAAAATTGCTTTTTGGGGTAAAAGTGTAGGTGTGCGGTCACGCTCTGATATACACAAGGTCATGTGATGTGTTCTATACAATCAGAACACTGGATTTGGATATTCTTCATTTACCCATTTTATAAATATATATATATAAAATGTGCAATAATGATGGCAGAAACCATTCAAGTATACGGCAGTTGATAAAGTGTGCCCCAATCCGGGGGGGGGGTGTTAGGAATCTTATTTTAAAAAGAGAAGCATTTTGGATTTTAAATTTAGGGGCTAACAGAAGTCCTGGTTTAAATTATGCAATTAATTGAAAGCCTTTCTTAGAAGAAATGAAGAAAGTAACCCCTCCCTTTTCCCTTTTTAAAATATGGCCTGCAGTTACTGTTAGGAAATCTCTGACACCAGCATGTTTTCATTCCCCCCCCCTTCCTGTTTTTCAGGCATGGCTATATTCTTAATTACTTGTATGATGCCATGAAAATGAGTCCTCCATATCTGTGCTTTTTAAATAACTGTTTGGTGGAAGGCAGTCAGAATAGCAAAGGCCCAAACTGAGGAAAAGAGAGCCAACTCGGTTAAGAAGGGGGATAAGGTACAGTAGGGAACAAAGAAAGACCAAGGGAGGGATAGTAAGGCTTAATAAAGGGAAGGGAGGGGGGCAGTGAAAAAGCAGGGATACTGAATGACTACATCTGCTTAGTATTCACAAAAGAAGAGGAGGGGGAGGTACCTAAATCAAAGAATAGAAGCACTCTGGATAGGGAGATCGATACCAGTCCATTCACAGAAGAAAGGGTTCTGAAAGAACTCTTAAAACTGAAGATGGACAAAGCAACGGGGCCTGACTGGATTCACCCAAGAATTCTAAAAAAACTAAGGGTAGAACTAGTGACACCACTGACTACCCTTGTTAACAAATTATGGGAAGATGGTATGGTACCTGAGGACTGGAGGAGGGCGGATGTGCTTCCCCTTCACAAAAGTGGGAGCAAGACAGAGGCAGGAAACTACAGACATGTTAGTTTGACTTTAGTGGTAGGGAAAATGATGGAATCACTTCTGAAAGAAAGAATTGTTGAATTCCTAGAGGCCAGTGGGGCACAGGACCCAAGGCAGCATGGCTTCACAGGAGGAAGGTCGTGTCAGACGAATCTAATAGATTTCTTTGACTGGGTGATCAAAGTAGTAGACCAGGGAGGGGCTGTTGATGTGGCCTACCTAGACTTTAGCAAAGCACAGTCCCACACAAAAGATTAATATACAAGTTAGCTAGCCTTGGAGTGGGTCCCAAAGTGGTAGCCTGGGTAAAAAAATTGGCTGGACAACAGGATGCAGACAGTAATAGTAAACGGAGTTCACTCTAAAGAAAGGAGGGTTACTAGCTGGGTACCGCAGGGTTCAGTACTGGGACCGGTCCTCTTTTAATGCCTTTATAAGTGACACTGCAGAGGGACTGGAAGGAAAAGTATGTCTCCTTGAAGACGACACTAAGATCTGCAATAGGATTGATACAACGGTGGGGTGGAAAGGATGCAAAGGGACTTGGCAAGGTTGGAGGAATGGTCAAATGTATGGTAGCTTAGATTCAGTGCAAAGTAATGCACCTGGGAAACAAAAACCAAGGGGAAGAGTACACAATGGGGGGGGGGGAGATACTAACAACAACAACAAACGGAAAGGGACTTGGGGTAGTCACATCAGATGACCATCACATCCGATGACCATAAGGTGGGCAAGCAATGTGAGAGGGCAGTAAGGAGGGCTGGTGGGATACTGGGATGCATAGGGAGAGGCATCACCAGTAGAAAACAGGAAATTGTTATCCCATTGTACAGAGAGTTGGTGAGATCCCATCTGGAATACTGCGTGCAGTTCTGTAGACCCCATCTGCGCAAGGACCTAGATAGAATGGAGGCTGTCCAGAGGAGGGCAAATAAAATGGTGCAGGGTCTGCACCAGAAGACATACCAAGAGACATTAGAGGAGCTTAATATGTATACCCTCAGGGGTGGGGGAGAGACATGATAGAAACGTTCAGGTACCTCAAGTGAATCAAATTCCAAGAGGGTAGCATCTTTCAGAAAAAGAGATGTATATGAACAAGGGGGCACAATTTGAAGATGGGGGGACCGCTCAGAGGTAGTGTGAGGAAGTATTTTTTCACAGAGAGGGTTGTGGCTGCATGGAATGGCCTTCCTGAGGAGGTCGTGGGGTCAAAAACAGTGGGGGAATTCAAGAATGCATGGGACAGACATAAGACAGTTCTAGTGGGGGTGTAGGAAGAAGTAGGTTGTTGGTTGGCTAGGATCTGTAGCTTATCCATTAGGTAAGGAAATGGGCAGACTGGGTGGGCCAAGTGGTCCTTATCTGCCGTCAAATTCTATGTTTCAAGTTTTCTTTTTTTTCTTTCTTCCCCTTTTTAAGTGGCATTATTTTTGGTCCTCCTTCCTCCCCTTACCTTAACTGCCTTTATTCCCTCTCCCCTTTCAACCGTTCCTTTCCCTCTTCTGACTCGCAATTTTTCTGTTCCTGCCTGCCAGACTGCCTCTGGGTCATTTGCTTTCTCTGTTCAGCTCCCTGTCCTATGGAACAAACTTCTAGTCTCCTTTTCACCTCTCGTTCTATGCATCTCTCAAATATCTACTAAAAATTTTCATTTGGCCGTCCTGCTCTTGCCTCTAGCCTCTCCTCTGCGTTGGTGTCCAGAGTTAGAAGTCTGTTCTCCTGCTTCAGTTTACAGGCCCCTTGGCTTGCATGACTGGATTTCATTTAGACTACTATAGTTTTATTCTTATCAATCTCTGTATGTAAAACATTATGCTAGTGCACTACCGTTGGGTTTGAACATTTCACTGAAGTACCTGAAATTACTTTTATTTTTTTTTTTTCATTTTCTCCATGTGGTCCCCAGTCTGCTCCCTACTCCGGCTGCCCACTCCGAACTCCTCTCTGGCCACCACCTTGTGCTCCCCCATGGCTTACCCCCCCCATGGTGGGGAGCCGGGGAGGCTAGGGAACCCCCAATTCCCCCACCAGGCATGGATCCGATCAGGTGGCACCTGTGTAGTTCACGTACTGGCAGCCAGCCATCAAGCCGCACAACTGGCTGCCACTGTTACAGGGTCATACACACTCCCTGCATGCCCATGTTACATCTGCCATGTTCCCGCCCCACATTCTTGGCGGCTCTGTGCCATCGAGCCCAAGTCTCCACTAGGGGTCAGACATGCACCGCCGCTGGTCCCCGGAGATGGAGAGCAGTCCATTGGATGCTCAATCCATGGCTGCCCGTGCTCATTCCCAAACATGGGTCGCTGGCACGGCACAAGATGTGGTGTCCAGTGCCTCAACCCTCAGTGCCACGGGGCTGGCACAGTCTCCTTCTTTTTTTTTTTAAACTTCTTGTTTTACCTTGTAAGCTTTTTATGATTATGATTATTAGTGAGCATTTTTAATGCGTAGATAACGGCTTTGTAAAAATGTGTTGCAAACACCTGTTGTGATAATGTGTTACAACTGGGTAGTTGTAATTGGTCCCTGTCAGTCAAGCTCATATTGGGAGCAGCACGAGCACTAGTCGCACAACTGGCACAGTAATTAAAAATGTTCACTAGTAATTGTAACAAAACAAGACATGAGTGGATGTGTACGTAAACCAGAATTTTACACAAACTCAGTGGGGGGGATGCTTTTATAAACCCCTCAAGCTTCACTCTCTGGGGGGACATGTGGCATCCCACACCTTGGGTGGGTATAGAATTCTGGTTACACACATCCACCCATGTATTATTCTCTGTTATCACACACTTGTTTCTCACCTCCATCCCCTTCTCCAACACACCTGGAAATAAGTCTCTAATCACCGTGCCTTTCCCAGCTACCAATGTTCAAATAAAAAATGTTGTTGTTGTTATTTTTTCATTTTATTTAGTTTTTGTTGACCGGGTAAGTGCACTAGACAAATCCTGCCTATTTTCAGGCATGAAACCTCTAAATACATGAAAGGAATAAACAGGACGGGTACAGAGGGGCTGTTAAAGTAAGGGAGGGGAGGGCCACCAGGGGCCATGATACGAGACTGGAGCGAGGAAGGTTCAGGAGGGAGATGAGGACGGAGACACTTTTTTACAGAGAGGATGGTGGCTGGGTGGAATGCGTTACCTGCTGAAGTGGTATGCAGTAGAACAGTGGACTGCTTCAAACAAGGATGGGACAGGACAAGGGGGAGGGTTAATGAAGGGGAAGGGTGGAAGGGGAGGGCAGCTGCAGAGATAAGGGTGCTAGCTGCACATTCGAGCAGACTTGATAGACCTCTAGGCCTTTATCTGCTAGCAAATTTAGTATGTTAAGCATGACCGGGAGATACAGATGAATGCCAACTGACCTTGAACCAGATTAAGCTGTTGGTGGTATTTTTAATGAATGAGGGAAATTTGGCCAGGACACCGGGGAACTTTCCCAACTCTTTTTCGATAAGTGCCATTGGGTATTTAACATCCACCTGAACTACCACAAATCCAAGTAGATGGGACCTCGGTTTAACGTCTCGTCTCATCCGAAAGACGGCACCTCAGAAGTACAGCACCCCTCTCGTGCTACACTACAGTGTCAGTACTGGGTTATTAACCCAAGTGCCACATGTGGGAACTGAACCCACAGCCCTCTGATCTCCAAGCCTCAGAGGTGAGTGTGCTACCTACTGAGCCACTGACACTGTATAAATATAGGAAATATATTAATTTCCTACAGAATCTGAATGGCGTGCGTGTGTGTGTATGCATGTATATTATATATACATTAATATTATACAGTACAAGTCTGTAGTAACGGGTTATTCTATAGACAGCTGCTTCTAAGTTCTGCCTTACTTTCTGTCTAACATGGGAACCCCTGTAGATGTGGCAGCCCTGCTACCCTGTGAAGACCTGGTGCTCTTAATTCAGATGGGATGTACAGAGCAGCCCTACTGCTATGTCAAACAAGTTGAGAGAAACTCTGCTGTATTGACTTAGAAATACAAAATCACACATGCCCCCATAATACAGAGCATCTTCGGCTACATATGCAAATCACCACAGAATATTATGCTGGTATTACACAGGTAAAGGGGAAGGTAGGTGTGCAGAGTCCCAGAGTCTGAAAACCTCATGAAAATTCCTTTCAAATTAGGTACAGTGGAGCCCGCTTAAGTGCACACCCTCGGGATATGACTCTTTTTGTGCACTTGAGTGGGTTGTGCATTTAATCGGACAAAACTATATTTTCCACACTTGCGGTTCATTACTGAGGTCGGCACTCTACTACAGGTACGGTCACATAAAATCAGCACTGCACGTTCTTATTACATTTTTTTTGTTTGTTTTTTTGTTTAGTCGACTGGATCACCAAACTGTTCACATAATTATCAAAGCTGAACAATACACTAAAGTCACTTTTCTGCCGGCTCAAAACAAAACGTCTTACTGTTTCTTTAGCTGCAATTGCAGCTGCTGTGGTTACTGGCTCATCCTCTGGATTCTTCTCCTCCTCATCTTCCTGGTCAGCACTTGTAATCCCCTGATGTCATTGTATAACTCCTGCTCGTCCAGAGCTCCCTCTGTTGTAAGGCTGCATCTATGTCTGCATAGGCAAGGAAATTGCGGGCCAACATACCGGGCGGCAGAACTGTTTCGGTAACGGTGTAGGCAGCCTCTACCTTGGCATCTGATGTAGAGACTATGAACCCTACCTTCCAATGGTAATTGGCTAGCATATCCTCCCTCACAGTACCCCAGGCAAAGTTCAGCATCTGTACTGTGTCCAGAATTCTAATTTTCTTAGAGAGTTCTGACACTGTGTTTTAAACCACTACCAGCAGTGGACTACTGAACTGTGCCTTGTTCGGAGTTGTTTTTATGTACCAGCAGTGCTGCTTAGTCCAGTAGTCAATTAAGGTACTGTCGGTGCTCAAGGTGTTTCCAATTTAACAATTAATTAAGGCAGACTGTTGTTCATGTGCACTTATCTCGAGTTTACAACAAAAAAATTAAAATTTTACCCTAAAAGTTGTGCATTTATTCAAAATGTGCACTTATGTGTAGCGCACTTATCCAGTATATTTAACATTGCATGTATAGGAAAAAAAGGGATACTGAATTTATGTGCATTTAACTGGGACGTGCACTTAACTGGGCTCCACTGTATTGTGCTTACCTGTACTTCTTTTAATTTTATTTATTTATAAATTTTGCAAGCATAACTTACAAAAATCTGTGACTGGATAAAATTTGCAGTAAATCTGATGGACTGCATCTGACTAAGGAGAGAGTCAATGCATTGGGGCAGATGTTTGATGTCTTTGCAGAATATTTAAACCAGCAAATGGGAAGAGGGATGCAGCACACGATATGTCGAATGGGAAGAACACCCTTCCCCCTCAGCTAGTGATCAAACAGGAGTTCAGCATGTTTGTAGTTCATTTGCATCACCAGGTAAGGAAAAAATTCAGTCTCCCCATACGATGCACAGGGGAAATGCCAGATTTCGCTCAACAACCAACACACCAAAATCTGGCCAATGGAAAATCGTGTACAGAAATGCTCGCAGTCTGGGAAACAAGATCCCAGACCTGCAGGCAATAATGATAGAGGCTAAACTGGACATAGCAGCCTTTAGCGAGGCATGGTTCACCAGTAACCACACTTGGGAGACTTCAGTACCCGGCTGTGTACTGTTCAGAAGAGACAGAGGTGCAAAAAGGGGGGTGGAGTGGCCTTTATGTCAATGAAAATATCAAAGCTACAGAAATTCAGAATACACATAAGGAGCCATAAAAACTGTGGGTCAACCTGGAAACATGAAATGGGACAGCCATAAGAACTGGGGTTGTCTACAAGCCTCCAGACCAAGGGCAGGACATAGACACACTACTGTTTGGAAGATATACAAAGCATGGCAGCTAAAGGGGAGGTTCTGATAATAGGAGTCAACATGCCAGATACAGATTGGTCAATACCAGCAGGAACATCTGCCAGAACTAGACACATAGTGGATTCCCTGCAGGGGGAGGGCCTCTAACAAATGGTACAGCAACCATCAAGAGAAAGGGCTATCCTAGATCTGGTACTGACTAATAGGAAAAAGATCACACATCTCCAGGTAGAAAGTCACCTGGGGGCCAGTGACCATCACATGGTATGGTATGGTTCAATTAGGCCACTAGAACTAAATCATCCCATTCCAAGGCAACAATATGGAACTTCAGAGGAGCTGACTTTGATAAGATGGCCAACAGAGTTAAGCTAGCCCTGGCAAGAAGAAATACAGGTGAGGGGGTAGAGGTAAAGTGGGCAAGTATTAAGGATGCAATACTTGAAGCAACATCCCATTGTGTTGGAGAGAAAAGGAAGTGCAAAAGAAGAAGGAAACCACTTTGGTTCTCAAAAATAGTAGCAGAGAAGGTCAGCCAAAAGGCTGGCCTTCAGGAAATATAAGGGAACACAGCGGGATGAAGATAGGGAGGCATACCAAACTGCTCTAAGGGAAGCAGGGAAGGCAGTAAGGCAGGCAAAGGCTCAAACTGAGGAAACACTAGCACGAAAAGTAAAAGAAGGTGACAAGACTTTCTGTAGATACATTAGTGAAAGGAGAAAGTCCAGAGTGGGTATTGCTAAGATCAAAGGGGACAAGGGGGCGTGTGAGGAGGAGGACCATGTAAAAGCATCTATCCTAAATAGATACTTCTGCTCGTATTTACTGAGGAGAGGTTAAGGCAGGGCCCACAGCTCAGCACCATGGGGAGGGAGGTGTGCACTAGTCCCTTCACAAAAAAAAGGGTCCTACAAGAGCTCGATAAGCTCAGGATGGACACAGCAATGGAACCTGATGGCATACATCCCAGGGTACTAAAGGAGCTAAGGGTGGATCTAGCAGAGCCATTATCAGAACTGTTTAGTGAGTCTTTGAGCACAGGACTGGTCCCAGAAGACTGGAGAAGGGCTCATGTGATCCCGCTCCACAAGAGTGGTAGCAGGCAGGAGGCAGGGAACTACAGACCAATCAGTCTTACCGCAGTAGTGGGCAAGATTATGGAGGCACTCCTTAAAGAAAGGATAGTGCAACACCTGGAAACCATAGGAGCACAGGATCCAAGACAGCATGGGTTTACAAAAGGAAGGTCCTGTCAAACTAATCGCATAGATTTCTTTGACTGGGTAACCAGAGTGGTGGACCAAGGGGCAGCAGCTGATGTCACCTGCCTTGACTTTAGCAAAGCTTTTGATACTGTTCCACATAGAAGATTGATTGATTAAGCTGGGTAGGCTCGGGGTGGGTCAGAAGCTGGTCAACTGGGTGGCAAACTGGTTGACTGGCAAAACAGAGTGGTGGCAAACGGTATACAGTCAGAAGAGATGCAAGTCACAAGTGAGGTACCTCGGGGATCAGTCCTTGGGCCAGTCCTCTTCAATATCTTCAGCATTGACATTGCAGATGGATTGGAGGGTAAGGTTTGTCTGTTTGCAGATGACACCAAGATCTGCAACAGAGTAGATGATCCAGATGGGGTGGGTAGAATGAGAAGAGATCTGGATAAACTGGCAAAATGGTTGGAAGTGTGACAACTGGGGTTTAACACAAAGATGTGCAAGATCATGCACATAGGGAAGAGAAACCCTGAAACCACCTGTAGGCTGGGAGGGGAGTTGCTGGCAGTCACGAGGGAAGAAAGAGACTTGGGCATCATCATCACAGATGACCTGAAATCATCCAAGCAGACCACTAAAGCAGTAGGTAAGGCTAGGGGGATGTTGGGGTGTAATTAGCAGGGGTATCACAAGTTGTAAGAGGGAGGTAATAATCCCTCTTTACAAGACTGTGGTTAGGCCCCATCTGGAGTACTGCGTGCAGTACTGGAGGCCACACCTTCACAAGGACATTAACCAAATTGAGGCAGTCCAGAGAAGGGTAACCAAAATGGTGCAGGGACTGCATCAGAAAACATATGAGGACAGATTAACGGAACTCAATATGTATACCCTAGACAAAGGAGGGAGAGAGGTGATATGATCGAAACATTCAGACACCTTGAGGGCATTAACAAGGTGAAAGAGTCTAACAAGTCTAACATTTTTATTTATTTATTTCAATCTAGGATTACAATACTTGTGAGCCGAGGCTCTTTTACAAAGGTTCCACGTCAGCTGCAGCAACAGTCATCATTTTTAGTTACAAACATATAGACATTGACTTATAGACATGTAATAACCAGTACAAAGACTTGAGCTATGAGCAAGACGTGGGGAGTGAGGGTAGGAGACTGAGGGGAGGTGCAGGGGTAAGGGGAGTACTGGAGGTAGTTGGGGCAGGGGCAGGAGGAAGATGCAGGGAGGAGGTGGGCGAGGGCGAGAGACAGTGCAGCCAGGGGGCCTCGTCAAGGGAATATGACAGGTAAGGTGCTAGGGGCGCAAAGACTGACTGCAAGTGCTGAGGCATGTGCAGCTGGAACGGTGGAAATGTTAAGATGGGCAAATGCAGGATACAAGCAGTGAGAGGCGCAGCTTGGACTTGAAGCGGCCGAGTGTTGGAGCGGTCACTATGTCGCTACCAAGAGAGCTGAGCCAGTTGGATGCCCGATAGGTGAATGATCTTTGTCCTTGGATTGTGCGACATCGTGGGATATGTAGTAGATGGGAATTGGATCTCCTTGTAGTGACGTTCCTATGTCTAGGCTTAAGGAGGGCACAGACACCACCATCATCATCAAATCTTTATTTATTCAGGCGAACATCATTGAGCAAGGCTCATTTACAAGATGGACCTGATAAGGTCAAGGTTCAATAGTTGATACACAACAGATACATCATACACTTATATAAGACAGTTATACATACAGGGGAAAATAACGTTTATAAACACCGTGATGTACAGTAAATTCACATGACAAAAAATGGTTACAGGAAAGTTAAGCTAATATTTACAGTGTACAGTATATACATATCCCAGTGGGGGGGCATGGCAGACACTCAACATAATGTAATACTAGGATGGTGAAGGTATTACTGGGTGCCATAAGATGGGGTGTCTGTCTGGAAGGAATATGCCATATATGGTTTGGAAGGGAGATTTGTGAGATGACAATGCTAGCTCTAGTGGTAGCAATTGCATTTCTCTTTGAAGAAGACTGTACAATGCTGTTTAAAGGATGCAAATGGAATGATATTGGACAGTTTTAGGGATTTTTGTAGGGTGTTCCATGCTATAGCTAGAGAATAGCTGATTGCTGCCCCATTATAATTTTCTTGGCCGTGATGCAGGTTTGGTATTTTATGCGTTTGCCCAGTTGAAGCCATCCAGATTGGGAATAATGGTCACATGTGTGGGTATGGCGATGTGAGCCAGTGATGAGACAGGCCTTATTCAGGGAGGTTGCGATACGTTTGAGAGCAGTGGTAGTTGAAGACCCATATATGATAAGACCATAGTCTTTGATGCTGATGATGGAGCGTTGGACGGCCACTGACAGTGCTTCTGGGGTTAGGTGTTTCCTGTGCCGGAATAATATGCCTAACTTCGCATTGGCAGACTTTGCAACATTGCTGATATGGAGAGCGTATGAGAGGTGGGGATCAAGGGTGATGCCGAGGTACTTGAACGATTGTGTTTGCTCTAGGATGGCTCCTTGTTCGGTTGCAATGGAGAGGTGGAGTTGTTTGTTTTTGTTGTGGGGGCTGCAGAAGACCACAGACGTGTTTTTTTTTTTTTGATTTGAGAAGCAGTTTGATTTAGGAACCAGGATTCGATGGAGGAGAAGGCCCGCTGAAGTTTATTTTGTAATTGGATTGGATCATAGTCCGAGGTGAGGATCACAGCATCGTCGGTGTAGAGAATTATTTGTTCTGGGCAGCTGTCCGGTAGCGAGTTTAAGAATAGGTTGAAGAGGAGGGGTCCCAGAATGGAGCCCTGGGGGACTCCCCAGCGGACCAGTCTAGGGTTCGAAAGTGTATCAGCGATTCTTACTGTTTGGGACCATTCTTCAAGGTAGCTCTTAAAACAGCCAATGGAGTCAGTTGACAGCCCAGTATTCTGAAGCTGGACAAGCAGGAGGCAGTGACTGATGGTGTCGAAGGCTTTAGTTAAATCAGTGTAGACTGAGCCTAGTAGTTCACCGGAGTCAAGTGCATTGTGGATTGCGCCGGTGAATTCAAGTAGGGCTGTGGAGGTGCTGTGACCTTTGCGGAACCCGTGTTGTTGCTTGTACTGGATGTTGAACGTATCCAGGTATTCTGTGAGCTGGTCCGAGACTATGCATTCTAGTGCCTTGGAAAGTAGGGGTAGTAGGGAGATAGGTCTGTAGTTATCGTGAGCAGTTTTGTCACCACTTTTATGGATTCGGGTGACAGTGGCAGATTTCCATCTGTTCGGGAACTGGCTAAGGCTGAGGGAGAGGTTGAAAATTATGGTCAGAGGACTAAGCATTTCATCAAGTGTGAGAGACAGGATTTTGAGATAGAGGGAGTCCTTACTGAATCTTGATTTACCAAGGGCTTTGGTAACATATTTGTGTACTTGATGAGCCTTGACTGCTTTGAAGTAGAAGTGGGGGGAGCTGGTGGGAGCAGTGTTCATTGCGGACAGAGGGGCTTCACCATCTTTGAAGTAGTCCTGGGGTAGGACAGCACTGAGGTCGGTAAAGGCCTTGTTAAAGGTATCCGCAATGCTTTTTGGGTTGAGGGTTGTGGTTCCATTGATGTTGAGTATTGATGGGGGGGTTTTGGGTGGGTTCCTGGCAAGTTCCTTTATGTTCTTCCAGAATTCCTGACGATTGCCCCAGGAGTTTGTGAGGGCATGCTTATAATAGGCTGACTTAATTTGCCGAACAGTTTTGGTGCAGTCACTGTGGGCACGTTTGTAGTTTTGGATGTCGTTTTGCCTTCCAGAGTTTCTGGCCAGGTCACATAGGTGGTCTCTTGTTTTTAGCATCCTGAGGAGGTCACCTGTGAGCCAAAGGTTACTGAGTGATTTGACTTTGCGTTTCTTAATAGGAGCATACATGTCACAGGCTACAGTGAAGATGTTTATGAAGTGGTCATGGGCAGTGTTTACGTTGGTTGCATTGAAGATAGGGGACCAGCCTTGAAGGAGGAGGAGGTGGGATTTGAGTCGAGGAAGGTGACCACTGGGTAGAACCCTGCTGGTGATGGTTTTTGGCAGTTGTTTGATGAATTTATTTGACCAGGTGCAGCTAATGGGGGAGTGGTCGCTGAGCGAGTCAGGGAGGACATTAGTGTTAGATATCCGTGATGGGTGACTGGTAAGGATCCAGTCCAAGAGTGTGCTGGTGCCGGTCCTGTAATTTTTCCTGGTTGGTGAGTCAACCATTTGTGTGAGGTTCGCCGCAGCAGCGGTATCACTGTGTGCACCAGCATCGGCCACAGGCCAGTTGATGTTGAAGTTGCCTAGGAGGATGGATTCGGTGTCCAGTGGGAGTGACTTTACAAAGTCAAGAACAGCTGTTAGACCAGTTCCCTGTTCTTTGGGAGGGATGTAGATGGTGGCAACAGTGAGGGTTTTGTTTTGGGCTCTGAGGAGGATTCTCACTGGCAGTATCTGAGCAGTTGTGGGTTGGAGTGAGGTAATGATGTGGTGCCCCTGTATGGAGTCTTTTAGGTAGAGAGCGGAGCCCCCGCCTCTTTTGGAGAGGCGATCCAGCCTAAAGACGTTTTAGCCAGAAAGGCTGATTGCATGGTCCGGTACTGATGGCGTGACATGTTTCCATATAAGAAAAATAGCAGGACAAGAGAACACAGCATGAGATTAGAGGGAGGCCGATTTAAGGGGTAATGTGAGGAAGTTCTTTTTCGCAAGAAAAGGTGGTGGATGCATGGAATGGCCTACCTCCAGAAGTGGTGGACATGAATACAGTGCAGGGCTTCAAACAGGTGTGGGATAGGCATAAAGGAGCAACACAGATGAGTATGAATAGATAGGCCATTAACAGAGCAAATGCCGATGGCACATTCCTAAGGAAAAAAAGAAATGGGCAGACTGGATGGGCCTTGCGGTCGTTATCTGCCGTCAACTTCTATGTTTCATCCACTTATGAATGAGTTTGACAGATACTTCCCTTTTGAGTTACACATAGAGGGAAGATTCTGTAGAAAGTTTCTGTGTACAGGAAAGGACCATTTGGCCCACCCAGTCTGTCCATTTTTTTTTTTTTTTCACCTGCCTATTCTGTCCCAATAGACCCTATTTTGTAACCCCCACGTTTATTTACTAGTATTCCCAAGTGTCTATCCCATACATGCTTGAAACCTCCCACAGTTTTTGCCCCTACTACCATTTGTGGCAGGCTGTTCTAGGCATCCACTACTCTTTTTCAGTGAAGTAGTGTTTCCTCGCATCCCTTTTAAATTTTTCCCTTCTAGCTTCATTTCATGCCTTCTTGTTCTGTTGCAATTTTTTCATTTGAAACCAGCTCCACACCTGTAACCTGTTCACTCCTGTGAGGTGCTTGTAGGTGTCTGTCCTGTCCTCTTTCCACTCCTCTCTTCCAAGTGTACATACTGAGATCCCTCAGTCTCTCATCGTATGGTTTCTCATGTAACTCGTGTACCATTTCAGTTGCCCTCCTCTTGATTGTGTCTGCCCTGTCTTTATCTTTTCTGAGATGTGACCTCCAGAATGGTACACAATATTCCAGATGTGGTTTGACCAATAAGCTATACAGTGGTAGTGTCGCATCCTCCCTCTTTCTGCTAGCGATGAGTCTCCCAGCGCACCCCAGTTATCCACTGGCCCTGCCCACTGTCCTGCAACTCTTGAGGTCATCAGGTATTATAACCCCTCGGGTCCCTTTCCTTCTTAATGACTGACAGTAAACACCCCCCCAATTTTTATACTCAGTCCCTGGGTTTTTATGTCCCATGTACCTGATTTTACACTTCTGGCATTGAACCCCAGCTGCCCTACTCTTGAGCACTTCTCAAGTTTTCTAAGATTGCTTAGTAGCCACTCTATTATAGATCTTGGTGTTATCTGCAAAAAGGCATACCTTCCCTTCAAGCTCTTCTGCAATGTCCTTTATGAAGATGTTGAACAGGACTGGCCCCAAAATTGAACCTTGTGGCACCACATGGTCCGAGTGAGTACCACTTACCGTCACCCTCGGCCGCCAATCCATTAATCGTTTTTTCTTTTTTTTGTTTGTTTTTTACCTAGTTAACAACTTCTGTTCCCACTCCTAGACTATTCAGTTTCTTTATCAGTCTCCTATGTGGTACAGTATCAAAGGCTTTACTGAAGTCCAAATAGGCCACATCCACTGTCCTTCCCTCATCTATTTTCCTGGTCATCCAGTCAAAGAAATCGGATTTGTCTGACATGACCTTCCCTTATGAATCCATGTTGTCTTTGGTCTTGCAGCCTCCTGAATTCCAGATATTCCTCTAACCTTTCTTTTAACACCACTGATGTGAGACTGACTGGTCTGTAGTTGCTAGCCCCCTTGCTGCTGCTGCTTTTATGGAGCGGAACTACATCTCCTCCTCCTGCCCCTTGGAACCTCTCCTGTTTCCAGTGACCATATAAGCTAGGAGTTAATAACAGCTAAATACAGTATGGAACTTTACAGAGTTACACATTTACTATAAATCTATTTAAACCTATTTCCCTTTTACCAGTCCAGCCAATTACGAATTGGGACCTTAGTAACCCACACATTTAGTACAAAAAATATGTGTTTGCATAGAACTTTGAATCCCTAGTAGAGCCTAGAGAACTAATTTATTTATTTACTAAAATTTTGGTAACCGGGTAAGTCCAGTGAAACAATAGCAGTCCCTTTTTCAGGGTTGACAGAGTTGAACTAATCTGTAAAACCTCTAAAAACTGGTTAAGGAACCCTCCAAAAACATATATAGTTAACCCAAACAGTGATGAACAGGACTTGGAATTTCAAAAATACATTAACACTGAGAGATCACGGTCCCTCCCCACCCCCCCACCAAAAAAACCACACTGGCACCTCAAACCCATTTATATAATATCCTCTGGGTTCACAAAAACTTGAAACATCAAGCATACTGGCAGAATTTATCGACCTGGTAAAAGCAATATCCACCAAAACTCTCTTGGCCCTAGGTTGTTGGGTTGCGCAGGTGGCAAAAGCATGGGTTGTGTAAAAAAAAAAAAACTATACCACCACTCCTAGGGGGTTCCCAACAAGCGAGTGGCCATATATGTTGTATTATGTTAACGTTTAACAATGCTTGCACTATGTATCAAGATGTTTGATGTAGGTTCACATTAAAGAACTAGGCCTGGATATTGAGAAGGGTTGCTTTGTGGCGCCTGTGTCCATGTGCAACCATAATCTTCGATGCGATATTCAAGCGGGGACTGTGCCTGGCACAAATCCCAATGGGCAGAGCGCGCTCACTAATGCGGCGCACGGGTGGGCGTGCCCATGCATAATCTGCACATCCCGATATTCAGCCTGGGATGGCTGCACCCATGCATGCGCAACACCTACTGCGCTGCACAGGTGAGCCAAAGAAAAAAAAAAGCGGCTGGCCACCCACAGGTGAGCTGCTGTATTGCAGACGCAACCGACAGCTGCCACCTGTGGGTGTACCCAACTCGGCTGCACCTATGTGGCGCCACCCCAGTGCCCGATCACGGGCATCGCTGAAAGTATAAGCGTCCCATATCCTGGTGGTCCAGTGGACGCTCGCGGCAATCAGCGGGCATATGTAATAAATATGGAGGTCCAATAACCCTGGTGGTCAGTGGTACCCCCTCCGCTTCACCGCCCACTGTCCCAGCTCCCCGGTCAGCAGCAGCACCACCTGCCTGCCATCCCGCCTGCCACCAGCCGACTGACACCATATGGAAGTGTTTGGTGCATGCCTGTACTACACAGTCCAGATATGAATGGAACCATTCACATATCTGACTGTAGTAATGGGTATGGGCTGCATGCCCATTGGCTCATGTTGTGGACCAATGGGTGTACATCCTTCTACAGTGTCGGGAGGCGGGTGTGGGGTGCTGCCACCGCCGCTGACCTGGGGAGCTGGGCGATGGGGCTCAGTGGGTGGGTGGGGAGGGTTACCACTGGACCACCAGGGTTGTTGGACCTCCACTTGGCCCCACATAGCCAGCAATCCCGAGACTCTTGAAGTGTGGTCCACTGGACCACCAGGGATTTGGACTGCTTTTTAACATATGCCTGCGACTCGGCTGTGGGGAACTTTTCCGCACTGTGCAGGGGGAGTCGGTCCCCGATGGCTGCAGCCTGGCAGGGCGCCATGCGCAAGTCGCCGGGGATTGGCGCACTTGCATGCAAATGGGGCCATAATGACAAGCAGATGGCCCCATTTGTGCCTTGCATGCATTATGGCCCCATTTGCATGTGCACTTTTGAATATCGCGGTTGTTACACCTAGGACAACAGAACTTGCGCTAATGCATCCCTCTACTCCACTCTGGCCACTTGTGCTGGTGCAGTGCCACTGCGCCATGCGCACTGCAGGAGGCAGGGTGCGATATTCAGCGATGCTGTGCCATGGCGCAGCTCCGTTGAATATCACCCTGTCAGCGCCCCTGCATAGCCAAGTTGCGTTGCGCCCAGGCGTGCGCCACAGCCTGGTGCAGTCTGAATACCTGGGCCTTAGTGTATTGCCGAAATATTATTATTTTTTTTTTTCCCCTCCGGTCGTGCCTCCAGGTTTGCCACTCCTTCCGGCTGCACATTGCTACTCGTGACCCCCTCGTCCTGTCCCCCTTCCCCTCACCTCACATCGCAGCCGACCCAGGGGTGGCCCGGCATATCCCTTTGCCGAGTGGGTCCCCCTCCGAGGGAAAGACACTGGGGGTGCGCCCAGCGCATTCAGGCGTCAGTCCCTGGGTGCTGCTGAGGTGGGATCGAGGGCACAGGACCCCTCGGGTCAGCGAGGCGGGCAGCCATCATCCGGCGAACCCGGAGGCTGGTATTTCTGCTTTTTCTCTGGGGGCGTGGTGTGCACGAACGTCCAGGCGTGGCCCGACGTTCCTCGCCCCCAATGTCCAGGCTCGCTGCGACTGGACCCCGGCCTCCGCCAGGGGTGTACCATGCAGTGGTCACCAGATACTCCCACCCCCTGGAGTAGGTGAGCAGTCATGGGGCGCTCGAACCTACTCCACCCCAGCTCAACTCTCCAGCGGCCCGAGTCAGTTTTAACCCGGATCGCCCGGCGTCTGGAAATCCAACCGCTGCGCCGACGATCATGAAATATTATTTTTAAAAGCGGTTAACTATGACCGTGTATGTTTTTAGGTACTTCTCCTTAAGCGTTTGGTCAAATGAGCCGATTTATTATCCGGTATTGGTAGATGTGTTGTGTGGTACAGCAATCTGCCTGGGAGCCGACTTGGCGAGCTCTGGTTTTTGTGTTTTTTTTCCCCATCACATCATCCGCATTGTGACCACACTGACTTAGATGCCAGTTACTCTGGAAGAGCCACTCGGTTCACTTAAAATTTCTGACATTTTCCTGTTTGCTGTTTTTGATTCTGTTAGCTCTTTGAAACACTACATTTTATATATATATAATATGTATGTGTGTGTATGTGTATGTGTATATAATATATACACACACACACAGTATATTTATTATTTTTCCTTTTCTATGAAATATCACAGACTCCAGGGAAAATATTCATTTAACATATATTCAAGCAATAGTTCAAGTCCACACGCTCAGGATGTTGGTAGTCACCCAGAGTCTGGTCACAGTGCCCTTCAAGAAGGATTAAACAGTTCAGTCTAGTTGCTTAAAGTAAAGGGTGCTGTGGTTTTATGATGATCAAATCATACCACAATCGGCACTCAAGGAAATGGGGATAAAGTAGTTAATGAACATTCATTCCTTTTTTATTCCTCCCTCCTCTGAGTCGTTATTGTCCATTCCTGCCATTTCACCTTTGATTCTCTGGACCACTTATTAGCTTCACGTGGGTCGTTAAATATAGAAGTACGCCAGTAACAGAAGACTTTCAATTTTACGGGGAGGAGTCGTTGATGCAGCTTGAGGGTGTGCAAGGTATCCTGCACCCAGTCAAACGCCTTCCTGTGCTGCCTTTGTTGCATATGAGGTCAGGAAACGAGAGTAAAGAGTGTAGTGCTCTATTTTGTCTGGCCAAAGCTGGTATTCTGTCTTGGACACTGACACCACTGCATACTACCAGCAGGGTCCTCAGCTGCAGTGGCCTTCCTTGGGGTAATGCGGTATGCCTTCTCCAACACAAAGGCTGGGTCGTCCTCTGAGAGACCCAGAATGTGAGGCAGCACTGTAATAAAGTCCAAGGATACCGTTCCTTCGACTTGTTCAGGAAGCCCAGTCAACCAGACATTCCTCTCGTTTGAGTCTGCACAGTTTCTAGTCTTTTGTCTAAGGAAAGACTTCTTTAATTATCTGTGTGGTAGCGTTTACAGCTTTCAGTACCAGACTGTTCACACATTTCAATGTTTGCTCTGTATTGTCCTTTCTAGTTTCCAGAATGGATACCCTGGGGTAACAGCGTCCAGTTTTAATCCAAATCCTGGACAGTGTGAACCAGCTGTATAAGGGTTGTGTTGATGGTGGAATGAGACACTTTGTCAGAGTTGTTACCATTGCCACCATGGCTCCATCCTGTAGTGTTGGCTTGGAGTCTTGTGTTTTTAATTTTGGTGCAAAAAAAAAAATCATTTGCAGGAGCTGGAGTTGGAGTTTTCGGTTTGCCCATCATTTGGCTGCAGATGTCCACCAGCAGTAGTACAGAAGTTTAGGCATGGAAAAATTGGTATTATACAATGAAGTTAGATACTCTCAACCTCGGGAGCTATGTGAAGGAGCATCTGTTCCGCTCCACTGCTAAACCACACCCACTTATGCTTACCTGTATTGAGACAGGAATTCTGTCTCAACTGGGCTGTATGACCTTGAGTAAGTCAATTAACATCCCAATGATCTAGTCTACCTAGCCTTGGAAATGGACAGAAGCAAGACACCACTGGAAATGGGACACTGGGATATATCTGTGTGTGTGTGTGTGTGTGTGTGTGTGTGTGTGTGTGTGTGTGTGTGTGTGTGTGGTGATTTTGTGCTCCAGTGCCTCATTTGAAGGACCTTTTTTATGGGTTTTCAGATCTTGAGGTAGCCTGCACACCCGCCTTCCCTTTTAAGGGATCTTGGGTAAGCCAGTGTGATGGCTAGAGAGTGGCTTGCTATGCCAGTGATCTGGGTTCATACACTTGGTCCAAGAAATTACAGCAGGCCAGTGGAAATAATGTTCCGGGCAACATGCTCCTCCCATGAGAGCTACATAGGTGAAGTTCTGCACCCTCAGATGACTGACACACTAGGGAGGGATAAGTAGGAAAACCATGATGGGTTGGTCAGGTAAAGTAGTCACCTCAGCTGTGCCATATAAGGCCATTTGGGCCCTTGGCCCCATGTTTTAGCATCAAGGAGCTTGTCTTATTGGCTCCGAAGACCCTGGGGAGGAGTTTGTGCAGGCTGTCCTGGGCCAGGGTTGGGGACCATTGGAGATGGTATGTCCCAGGGGTAGGCACAGGAATGTTGTGTACATGCTCAGTTAAGGCTGCTTCAGGAGTATTTTTCGTTCAGACCTCATAACAGTTTCTCTGCTTCTGTTTTCAGAGCTGATGGAGATCATGTTTGATTTGTAACCTCTCTGAACTGCCACCTTCAAAGCATTTTGGCTGAACATGGACAAAACTTTGAATCCCCAAAAGGATGTGACGATGCTGTGATGATGCAAGGCTGTATTCAGGATTCCTCCTGTCCATAGTCTAAAGATGTTTATTACAGATGGAGACATGTTGTTCTGAATAGAAACATTGTCCTTTTTTTGTTTTATATCACTGTTTATGGAGAGCTACTGAGCTGACCATACTATATTAACGAGCCTGCTTCGACTAGTACTTGCCTGTGGACTCTGAGCAGTAGGATTTTATGGCCAGTTCACACTCAAAAAGCAAACCAATGTATAGTCCAGTAGAGACTATTTCTGGTTACTAAAACATGTATTGTTTGAACCCTCGCTGAAAAGTATAGTTTGGCAATTTGTATTTTTCCCACTGGCTCAGCAGATATGGCTGTTCCTCTGATTTTTAAAGAGATCCACTAAGTAAAAGTAAATTGGTTTTGCACCGGCTGGATCGATGCTTACCCCCTTGAGCTGCTGTTGATGCAGTCCATATGTAAAATTATGCAGTCCTTAAAACAAACAAACAAAAAAAAAAAGCCATCCCTCATGAAATTAGCCCAACCGGGTCCCTTGGACTTCCAGGTTTCTGGGGCCCCCCCCCCGCTCCGCCCCTGCACTCACTAAAATTGTGATCTGATGCCAGGGAGAGCGCGGGGATAAGTGCCATTATAGTCTATGGGGGTACCTTTCATATTGTTGTATTGTAATGGGCAGTTAGCGATGAAACATGGGCACCAGTTGACTAACAAGACCTTTGTTAGTCGACCGGTCCCCACATCTCATCAACTGCCCATTACAATATAAAACAAAATAAGATACGAAAGGTAACCCCCATAGACTACAACGGCGCTCCTCCCCATGCTCTCCCTAGCACCACATCACAATTTTAGTGAGCGCAGTGGCAGAGCGAGGGTGGCCTCAGAAACCAGGAAGTCCAATGGACCCGGTGGGGTTAATTTTATGAGGGCTGGCTTTTTTTTTTTTTTTTTTTTAAGGACTGCATAATTTTACATATGGACTGCATCAACAGCAGCTCAAGGGGGTAAGGCACTGATCCAGTAGGTGCAACAGCTGAGACTAGTAAGTCTCTTTAAGGAGTCAGGGTGTCCCTGCTGAATGGATTTCCTTGATTCTACCAGGTTGATGGCTGTACTCCCTGAAGAAACTGTTAACTCTAAATTGGATTTCCTGTTCTGTATGTTGCCCTGTAGCATGGGAACCCCAGTGTGTGTGTGTGGTGGTGGTCTGCAGGGAAACGCCCTATTGTATAGCTTTTTTTCCCCCCCTGTATAAGAACTTTAAAAGTATTTATTTGTATTTCATGAAAGATGTAGAGAGACATTACCTCCTTGGGCTGATCTTTGATAGAATTTGTTGGTGTAGCCAGCTCCTGTTATACCAGCTTCTATGTGAAAAACTGGCTATTGGTATCCTGTCAAATTAAACAAAAAGGTAATATTATACAATGGCAATAACATTTCTTGATCTCTGGTCAGCCTGAGCCTGGAACACTGATTGTTATCCGAGCATAACATCACTGTATGAAGTCCGGGCACACACATGACCCTCTCACACAAAGAAACCCTGTTCTACATCTCTGTCCACCTGGTCTATCCCATATCACAGTTCAAGCTTCCAAGCTGCACCTTCAATGTTGCAGCCAAACATAGCACCCAGCAGTGTCCTGTCTGCCCCCAACATAATTTGCAACTATACACAAATTTAAGGTTACAATAAAGTTGTAGATGAAACTGGCTTTCTCCATGCTTGCCTGACCCACTTGCCAGTGTGACCGTATACACCACACTGCCGCACTTGCTCCAGAGCAAACCAGCACAGAAACCAGATTCTCTTAACTGCCAAGTACCTTCACGGCAGTCCTCCTGTGCTCTCCCACTACTCAGACAGTGATTTACAATCATCCTTTTCAAAACCACAGTTCACACCATAGAGGAAAAAAAACAGAATTTTCATATCTGCTTTTTTTTCCCCCCCATGAACCGAGCAGTTTCAATGAACCGTGGAGACAAAAAACTGCCGGTCGCTACAGTTACTACTCCTACGCCCTGTACAAAAGTAGGTTACTTTCTCTCTTGGTGTCTCAGCACATCCTGCATCTCGACCCTGCTCCTCACAAAACTATAAGCAGTACTCTGTACTCTGTTTTTTTGTCCCGCTAATATAGCAATTGAGCCTAGTTGTCTCTAGTCCTTGCCATCTGCTTGGTGTTAGCACACCTCAGGTGACAAAACAGGGGCTCAATTTGTTGCACATTTAGAATAAAATACAATTACTGGGACAGACAAGCACGCAATGTAGTAGGAAGTGGCAGGCGGCACCATCTAGTGGGCAAAACAGAAACCGTGGACTTTTTTTTTTCTCTTAAGTGGGTTTCTACAGAGACTGAACATTAAAGAAAAACTTATTTTAAACTTTTTTTTTTTTTTTTGGTTAATCTTTTACATCTGAGTCATTGTATATTAGCAATAATGCACTCCAGGGTATGTCTCGAGCTGGGATAACGTAACTTCTTGGGTGTTAGATGCACTTGGCCTGTAGCTTTCTGCCCAACAACCCAAGGCGTGATGTTATCCCAGCATAATGCACACCTGTCATGTATTATTGCTTTTAAATGCATGCTGAAACTAGAAAAACAAAATTGGATCTGCTGCATTAACCACACTGTAGGCCTTTAATCGGGAAAGCATAGATTCCGTAACCCTTAGGCTGCCGCCGACAAGATATCTTGTCCTAAAAACCTATGCGTTCTAAATCTTCCGGCAGCCTAAGGGTTTTTAATTAAAGATTGCAGGTCAAAATGTTGAGTCTGTCTTTTCAGCATATATTTAAAGCACCAGTGGATGTCTGCAGTCAAATCTTGACCTATGCTGTTTATATTCTTCTTTACAGTGCCCCTCATCGATATCCTTTTCCACATTTCAACTTTTTTTTCAGCACTTTTTAAAACATTTGAAATGCTTAAAATGAGTGCTTCTCCTTTTAGAAATATGGCAGAGACCAGGTTTTCACGTGTGTGTGTGTAAATATGCAATATATTTTTTGTAACACCCATTGTTGAACATTATTTTTGTGTGACTGTTAATGAACTCTCATGCAGCAGACCATACTCTCTGACCTGATGGGACAGTAGGTTTAAAACCACTGAAAATACTGATGAAACCCTGGGAATAGTCGTATAAAAAGGAACACTCCTCAATGTTTAAAATGTTACAAAGAAAAAACATGCTAAAGCAGACTCAGAATGGAGGAAAAAGGATGTATTGTACATGATGTATGAATCAAAGATGGAATAAAGTATAGGTCAAAATTGTCCCAGTCACACCTGCACTGCTGGTTTAATCAAACCCTCTGGTGTCACTGCAGCCCACTCTGACACAGCACCCTGTTCTTTGTATTCCAGTCAACAATATGTTTTGTTTTGAATACTTCATCTCATTGAACGTTATCCTTCCTGAACTTCAGGGATGCTTTCTCACTGGCCAGCCAAGAGCACTGTATCATGTGTGACTAGACTGGGTGTGTCGTTCAGGGTTGACAGAGGCCCTAACTGAATAACAAGGATGGTGTTCCAGGCTCTGTTGTTAATCAAACACAAGAGTACGGCACACTCCCATGTGATGTATTGGTGGGTGTAGCGGAGGCTCATTACTATCTCATTTATTGAAGAGTGCGATGGAGGCCACACTGCCACGATTTGAATTGGACAGTGAGACCCCAGGCACATTGCCAAGTCATTTTATTGGTGAGCGAGACCTGGATGCACTAATGATGAGGGGTGCTGTAGCACTTCCACGATCTTTTGGTCTGTTTTTATTAATTTTTTTAAAGCTTACTGCAATACCCACCCCAATTGTACATATTACCTTGATGACATGCTATTACTGAGGAAATCCGGGAACAGGTTCAGAGAAATTTAAAATATTTGTGTCTCTTTTATTTTAGCTGCTTTAAATAAATTGGGCTGGCAACTGCTGCTGTTCTGTGTTACTATAATGCTAAGATAAGCTCATGGGTGTGTACGACAGAGCACTGAGTTGCCCTGGTTTGCAGCAGCTTGTAAGGAATTCTTGAAGAAACCCAACACAGTTGGGATAAACTGAATGAGAAACGGCTGCCCATCAAACTGAGGGAGGCGGTGTATAGTTACTGTTTGCACAACCCCCCTCCCCACCCACTTACCACCTCGGTTGGCCATGACCTACAAGACCAGGAGTGTTTGCGAGAACATTTTGTGTTGTAAAGGGGTGTGCACATTTAGGAAATCCCTGAACAACACCTCAAGCTGCAGCAATGAATACTTTATTACTTAATTGTAAACTTATATCTAGTTAAAGCACAGGACCCCAGAATCGGGGGGACAAAAGGAGCAGTAGCCACTCCACTTTTTATTTCTGTATGGCAAAAACTAGTGTTGAAAAAGTACCCTTTGTACCCTCATAAGTGCCCTTTTGATTCTCATACCCCTCAGCTTTTACCATCTTCCAGCACCCTTGAGTTAAAGGGGCCCAGATCAGGGTTCTCGGTAGGATTTTTTTTGAGTTCCAGACTTTCTTGAAAATGAAAAATGTGGGTCTGGGCCAAAAATATGGGAATCCTTGTGATGTGTTTGGGGGTCCCCATTGAAATTAATGGAACGAGTCTAGAAAGTGCATTTCAGTGTTTAATATACCCATGTATTTTTATACCCCCCCCCGAGTCATTATTTTGCAGAGATGATGCCAAACCATTTGCTTTTATTTTTTTTTTTTTTTAGCAGTTGTGCTGCAGTCCTTTTACAAAGGTACCAAATGGTTGAAAACCATTGCAGTGAATGATCACATAATTACAAATAAAGAATTCACCTGACCTGTGATGTGACTGTTCATTCATTTATTCACAATTTAACAAATAAAAATGTACTTACAGTTTTGCGGTCAGTTCTGTTACATTGATTGAATTTGGAAATTCTGCTGCTGTAGTTGAGTGCAGTGGCCCAATTTATTTGCCAAACTGCTACGAAGTTTATCAGTAAATGTAAACATTTTATTTTTTTTATCGCTGTCATACTGACAGTCACCTATGTCTCCCAGTCATGTCCTGTCCAATAAACTTCTCCTTCGTTCTCTCCAACACATTCGACGTTTTTAGTTGCAATTACTTATAATACAAAACAGCACCACCCCACCCCCATTTCAGACTCCCAGTGCCCACCCAACTCTAATAAAACATTGCAGAAACATCCCACCCACCAATGATGACTCCGGCTACTTAGGAAATGACACAATCTAACATGATTGTGTGTTGCTGCCTTATTTTTTTTAACCTGGCTAAACCACACTGGTGCCTTACATTCACCTTCTGCCCAAACTTAAGTTACATCCTGGTACAGTCTGGTGGTGGCGCCATTTTCTGTGTGGCAAATAATTGCTGTTTTGTGTCTTGACTTGGCAGAAAACTATTTCTTCTCCTACACCCCCCTGTCTACAACTCCTTAGCACCAACCCTCCTGCCCACAACTTCTCCCTGCTACACTCCTGCACAAAATCTTCTTAAATTGTGTAAGAATACCTGGCTGTACCAGAGACATGGATTTGACTGGGGTGACTAAAAAGCCACCCATCGTCACACCCACGCCCCTTTTTAGGCTTCACAGCTGTCACAATCTGCTGTAAAGACAGTGGCACAATCTGTGGATATGGAACAACTCAGTCTGCAATATGTCTGCTTTCTGTGTCCTTCTTTTCATGGCATACTTCTATGCTGGCTATTTCTCCTAATACCCCTCCTGCCCATAACTTCTCTGACTCTCCTCCTGCATATTTCTTATCCACTCCACCCACAACGGCCTACCTTGGCTCAGCAGGTCTCCCAGATCTGTCTGGTTTAAGACAGCGGCACAATCTAATCTGATTGGTGGCATGAAATCTGCACAGTCTGCTTTTCTTTGAATTTCTTTTTTCATGGTGTTGCCATTTTTTCAGTGGCACTTTGCCAACACCCTCCTGCCTATAACTTCTCCCAACACTCTCCTGCACAGTTCTTTGTGTGTAGCAGCTAAAAGGGAACTAGTGCCAGTGTTCATGACTGGATAGTACAGTGGGGTGACTAAAAAGCTCCCCAGCTCCCCATCTACCCACAGCTTACCTTGGCTCAGCAGGTCTCCCAGATCTGTCTGATTTGTTGCACAATCTGGTGGTGGCATGAAAATCTGCATCAGTCTGCTTTTCAGTTTGAACTTTTTTTTTTTTATGGCATGCCATTTTTTTCTGTGGCGATTATCTTATAACACCCTCCTACCCATAACTTAATCTCCAAACTCTACTGCACATTTTTTTTTTTAATGTGTGTGTGTATTTTTTCTTTACTCCTCTTCACTGGTCCATAGGGCTCTGCTCAGAACCTAACCCATTATCCCACAACGTTCTACCTCCAGACAGGCATCTTCCAATTCCTTCTTGCCAACCAACTACCCAGTTCTGAGTGCTCCCGGGTAAGGGCCGCCAACTCCTTCGCTCTATCTAAGGCCCAAGTTGCCACCTAGGGAATGGAGGATCAGAGACTGACGAAGCAGGCCCAATGGTGATCATGGATGGGTCAGGTAAGCAGGCCTTCACCTACCCGGGTTTTTCTTGGTTCCTGGAGCTCGAATGTGCAATGACGTCCAGTGCACGATGGGCGCACTCCTGCACCCACCCACAGGATGTTCGCCATAGCTCCCATACCCCACTGTTGCAGTCTCCACAGTGCGTGATCCCAACTACCACCAGAAGTTGCCCAAGCTGAGGATGGCTGTGTCTCCCACCCCCAGGAGAGGAGAGCATTCATATGGACACTCAAGCCTCTCCTGCCCCTGCCAACCTAAGCAGCCTGAGGTCATTCCCAAACCCAACTTGCCGGCGCAGCCTGAGGTATGGCGTCCAAAGCCTCAGCCCTCAGCGCCACCGGGCTGACTCTCTACTGCACATTTCTTAACTGTTTTATGTGTGTTGATGACAATAGAAGCCACTGTTGCAGACTGACAAGAACAGACTGGATTAGATAACTACACCGACAATATCGACGGTCCCCCACTATAAAAAAACAAACCAGCATTTGCCAATGTCGAAAGTTTGCCTTGCGTAGAGATAAGGAAGTGTGTGAAGTGTAGTAGTGCAGGAAGAGTTTTGTTGATAATGAGCAATAGAAAGTTGTATGATGGCTGTAATGTTCATGAGGTGGTGTGATAAAAAGACTACATTGAAAATGACCAAAGTTACACGAGTGTGTAGAAGATTTTGAATGACCGGGTGGAACTTGGCCATTTTTTTGTAGTTGTGTCACTACATTTTCAACATGGTCTTTTTTGGTACCCCACCTCATGAAGAGTGCCACTGTCATTTTGTTCACCTATGCCAAAAGGTGATTTCTCAGAGCGCCCACGCCATTCTGTGTTACAGGTGCGAAAACACATTTCAGGCAGGATGAAAAAAAACATTGCAGCTATACTGGTCATAAGGAAGTGTGGAAAAAAAATGGCAATGTTGAAAATCAGGAGTGAAAATATTAAAAATTGGCAAAGATATGAGCGTGCATAGAAACCGTGCAACGCACGCTCAGAACACAGGCATTTTTTTTTTTTAATTTTTTTCACCAAATTTGCAACATAGGCTTTTTGGGACTCCATCTCATGAATAGTGGCACTGTCATTTCAGTAATCAATCCTGAAAGGTGATTCCGCTCAGTGACCATGAAATCACCTTTCAAGACTGAGAAATGAGATGACGCTGACATGTTCACAAGGTGCAATTCCCAAAAATCCCATGTTGAAAATTTGGGGTCAAAACTCCTAAAACACTTTGACTGGACCTTTTCTATTTTACAGGGATTTATTTTTTAAAGATTTAGGCACACCGGGGGGGGGGGGGCTCCCAGTGTGCCACACTAGTGTGTGTGGGGGCAGGGGCATGCCATTGCTGACACAGGGATTGGTCACCCCATTGTCGGCTAACAATATAGACATGGGGGTGTATCCAACATCGGGAGTGGTAGGGGTGAAAACAGTGGTGGGGTTCAAGTATGCATGGAATACGGGTCGTTACTGTTGCCTGTTCTGCTATTGTCTCCTGTATGCAGATAATGTCTCTATTCAATGTAATTAATTGCGGGTCACCCCTGAAAAAGGGACCCTGTTCTCTCAGTTGGCTTATCCGGTCAACAAATCTCAATAAATAAATAAATAAACGGACTGCAGGAACTTGCTCAAGGGTGTTCCATTCCTTGTACCAGCTCCTGTATGTATGGACTTTTGAAAAGTTGGACCAGCTAGAAAAAGTACATCATAGGAACTAGGATCACCAAGAATACTAACATTTTATGATGTTTTTTTAAGACACATGTATAAGTACAGAGATATTATTGAATATGTAATATGCATCTTTTTTTCCTCTTATATTTTAATGTAATTCATGGATTATAGCTGTATGACATTTCTTAATAATAAAGTTACAAAAAATAAACATGCACATTTCATTTTTTAGACATAAAATACAATGGCCCACTGTAAGCCCAATAAGACACCCCAGAGGTGTGCATTGGACACATCTAATGCATGGTTAGGGGCTGAAGGGGTATCCCATCAATATAGCGCAGGAAAAACATTGAGTTGAAATGGTCATTGGAAGGATTGTGTGAGGCAGAGTAGTGCTGTGGGTTTTACAGTGTGCTGTTGTCACTGATGCAGTGTAATGTATGAACTTGGTGGTGCTCTAGTAACAGGTGTGTCATTGTCCCGTTTGGGAGTCATGCTTACAAGTTTTGCAGGTGTTATGCGTTGGTCTCTGAGTGTGCTGGTTCTTTTTTGTGTGGTGTAGTTCGCTTTGACAGGTGATATGCCACTGGCCCAGAGTCGGATTCCATAATCCCCCCTCCCGCGTGTTGTGTCCCTCCCGGGGTTGGTTTCTTTAATCTTCCCCGCTCCTGACTTTCCTCTAATCCCCAAATTGCATCCCCAACGCTGGAGTTGGTTTATTAAATCTTCCCCCCTCCCAACTTTCTTCTCTCCCTCGAGTTGTGTCCCCCACCCCCTGGAGTTGGAATATTTTATGTTTAGCCCTCCCAACTTCCTTTCCCCCGCCCCAGAGTTGCATCCCTGTCATTTTTTGTGGAGTACACATATGCCTCTCAGTTTTGTTACTGTGACTGGGGGGGCTGTGCTATGGATTTGCACTTTGTGTCTGTGGTGGCATACTGATGTGCCGCAATGTATTACTTCATTGTTTTTTTTGCACGGTTCTACACATCAGCTTGTTTCAGTTAGCTCACTTTTGGGTAATCTGGCTGAAGGCACTCTGTCCTGGCCACCTGTGTTACCACACCCCTCCTGCTCATGAGCTGGTTAGAACTGTATAAGGCACACCCCAGGAGTGTCTTAATGCTTACATGTTGCCTATCATCAAACATGTCATTGCAACCGCAGAACACTGGCAATAAATACAGCAATGCTTATGTGTGCTGATAAATGAGTATTTTGTAAATTATTTAAGTCTCCTTGGCAATGTGAAATATTGCTTTCTCCATATGGGACATACAGTCTGAGAGGTGAAATGAGTGTCTTACCTCATAACGTGTGATAATAGGAGGTATAACAACAAAATGAGTGCAATGATGTCGTCCTGTCGAAGCTACACTAGCTGACTTCATTTTCTCGACCAGCACGCGTGCCACAGCTCAGCCCGCCCGCTACAGAGTCCCACTTCCCGCCCAGCGCTGCGCACGCAGCCGCAGCCTCCGTAGAATTATAAGAAGCCCGCCCTCTAGAGGACTCGTCGCGCTAGTGTCATGACGAGTCTGAAGTCTGTTGGCAGAGGAACTTCCGTTTCCTCCCACGCCGGGTGTTTTGGCGCGCTTTTGTGCTCACAAGCATGTAGCCGGACTGGTGGGGAAAAACAGGAAGCGATTGGGAGTGCTCGCATAGCAGTGTTAGTGTCATCTGTGGTGTTACTAGTTATTATACTGCTCTGGATTTGTTAGTGGGTACGTACGGTACTGGGGCCAGGCTGTGGGGTAGGTCACAGTATTGCAGTTTGAGGGTGAAGGGAAGGTACTGAGAATTTGTATTTATAGTTCTATGGGCAAGACAGAAGCACCCTGTGTGTTCTGGGAAGAAGAGCATGCCTTGTGCTTTGTTTTTATATGGGCACTGGATACAAGCGTGGTAAAGATTCAAATCGGGTTTAATAACGGCAGAACCGCACATGGCCAAGGCTTCTGTTCAAGTCTGCCAGTGGGTTTTTTTTTCTATAAGTGCATTACCTTACACTTTTTACCGTTGGATTTTAAATGCCAAGCCTTTGACCTCCCCTCCATTCTGTTGTAGTTCCCTCTGTATATCCCTTTTTCCCCATCACTATCCACTCTCCCACAGTTTTGTGTCATGTGTGAAGAGAGACAGTTGCAATGGATTCCCTCATTAATGGCACTAATGAACAACTTGACGAGGAACAGTCTCTGAACAAATCCCTGTGGAACCCCACTTATAACCTCCCTTTCCTGTGATTTAACCCCATTCACCATCACCCTCTGCTGCCTCCCTCCTGACCAAGTACCCGCCCATTTACTACAGTTCTAGCCACAGCCAGGTCTTTTTTTTTTTTGCAGCAAACTTTTGTGCATTACCCAATCCAAAGCCATGCTGAAGTCACAGTACAGCAGATCCACAGCATAGCCGTTTTTTACTGCCTTAGCGCCCAGTCAAAGAAAAAAGATTACAGGTTACACTAACAATACCTTCCTGACACATAACCATGTTGTTTACTGTCCTGAGGCCCATTGCCTTCTAGGTAGTCCACAAGGTCTTCTCTGATTAATGATTCCATCAGCTCCCCTACAATAGAGGTCGAACTTACTGGTATGTGGAATGGCCATCCTCTGTGGTTGAATGACCGCCCACACTGGTTGCTAGAATTACCATGCTCTGTGCCCCATAGCCCAAGCTGGTGCTGGAATACCTACCCTGTGGGCCACGGTTGTCTCCCTAAGTTCTCAATGCCCACCATATCTCAGTAATGGCCACCCACCCCTGCAACCAGAATACTGACCCTAATTCTTTTTCTTTGTTTTTATATGAGGACATATTTCCCTTATTGCTGGCAAGGCTCAATGCACCGACCATCCACGCTGTCCCCCTGTACGGTAATCACAGGGCACAGCAGGGGGTGTAGGTCGTTTCCATGGTTACAGAGGTAGCTACAGGAAGCCCTACCACCCAAGGGCACCAACATGATGGACCAAGGTCCGGGCGGGAAGCTGTATGGAGACCTGGCTTCTGCAAAGCACCTAATAGCACCCTCCCCTCCAGACACCTTCCGCTGATCGGATCAGTGCACAACCCTCCCCCAGAGAGGAGAGCTGCCTGACGGTGGCTCAATCCAGCTCCTCCCCGCCGAATCCTGATGACCCTGGCTTGGTCTTGAATATGGTTCGCCGGTGCAGTGCAAGGTGTGTTGTCCAGTGCCTCAACCCTCAGCACCACCGGGCCAGCTTGCCCACCCTAGTTCTTGAAGGCCCACCCTATGTCTGATATGCTACACCTAGTTTTTGCATGCCCACCCTTTGGGCTTTACCACCCTAAGATTGGATTGACCACCCTCCATCTCTCGGTAGTCATTTTAGGGCCGTAATGCCCAATCTAGGTATGGAATATTCCACCTGGATCAGGAACACCCACCCACTTGCCACCCACTCCAGGAACACAGTGCACAGCCTTTGTGCCTGAATGACCACCCTAGGGCATACTTGAACCCCATGGAGAATGCCTTCTATAGTGGATGGCATGACCACCGTTGGCTACGGTACCCACCCTGATTGCTGTAATTCTCATCCTGGGGCAAGAATGTGCAGCCTAGGGACAGAGTACCCAACCTATGTGCATCGGTGTACACCCTAGGGATGAAATTACCACACACAGTGCCTCAGCTGACTCATTCACGTACCAGAACACCAACTCACATGTCCAGGGTGCCCACCCTAGGTTTTCAATATCCACACAGAGGCCAGAATGCCCACCATCTATGTCTCAGGGTTTAATGCAGTGCTGAAATTCCTACCCTCTGTGTATAAGTGCCCACCAACAGGGATGGAGTGACCACCCTGGAGCCAGAATGCCCTCTCACAGTGCCAGACTGTTAACTCTATAAGTCCCACAGTGCTCGGCTGGAGTTCCCACTTTCTGTGATTTGGTTCCCAGAAGTAGTGGCATGACAGACTAAATTGTGTGTCACAATGCCCACAGTGTGCGCAGAATACCCCCCAGTTGTTTTAATGTCACACCTCTAAATTTCTAAGCCCACCATGGGGTTTGCATAAGCCCCCTGTGTGCCTAAAAGCTCACACTGTGGACCAAAATGCCAACAAGGAAGGTCAGGCAAAAATGAACATCCTTAAGGATGCGCTGCCCACCATAAGACTGGGAAGCCGCACACACAAACATCCACATCCACACTGAGGCCATGATTAACTTTCTTTGTGATTTCTGAGATTGTAAAATGTCTCTGTGGCCCCCAGTAGTCTCTCTCCTCTCTGGATGGCACAAGTCAAAGATTTATTTTTCTAGCCTGCCCTGCCTGTACACACACAGCCACATTGAGGCCAGCGTTAAACTTTATTTGTGATTTCTGTGACTATAAAATGCCTCTTTGGTCCCCAGTAGTCTCGTCCCCCCCTCGGATGGCAAAAGTGAAGGATTTATGTTTCCAGCCTGCCCTGTGTACATACACAGTCATACTGAGGCCAAGATTCATAGAAGTGTGACAGTAGAAAAGGACTGAACAAGGCCCACCAAGTCTGCCCATTTGTCCAGCTATCTGCTTGGACCTGTGCCCCCCCCCAATACTCCCTTGTGGTTGTCACGTGCCTTTTTGAATCCCTCCACTGTTTCCTCTCCAACGACTGCCTCTCGAAGTTTGTTCCACTTTTCCACCATTCTTTCTGTGAAATAGTATTTCCTAATGTTACCCCTGAACTGCCCCCTTTTGCAGGCCATGCCCCTCGTCCTCTGATTTCTCTTTATCTGAGATGCCCCCCGGCACTCTGTTTATACCCTTAAGGTACTTGAAGGTCTCAATCATGTCCCCCCTCCCCCTCTGTTCCAGGGAGTACATGTTTAGATCTCTCAACCTTTCTTCATAGGATAGGTGGCGTAACCCCTTTACCATCTTTGTCGCTCTCCTCTGAACCCACTCTAGGCTCCCCACATCCTTCCTGAGATATGTCCTCCAGAACTGGACTCTGTACTCCAAGTACGGTCTAACTAGATGGATGTACAAGGGTACTATGACCTCCCTATTTCTACTGGTGATCCCCCTTCTGATGCATCCCACTCCCTCTAGCCACTGCCCTCCCACACTACCTTTCCACCTTCAGGTCCCCGATATAATGATGCCTATTTCCCTTTCTTGTTCTGTCTCCTCCAGATCTCTACCCCTCATACAGTACCCTGCCCTCTGATTTCTGTTGCCAAGATGCATGGTTTTACATTTTTCTGTATTGAATGCAAGCTCTCACCTCTTTGACCATGCCTCAAGTCTCTCCAAATCTCTCTGCATGAACTTTCTTTGTGATTTCTGTGACTGTAACATTTCTCTGTGGCCCCAGTAGTCTCTCTCTCCCCTCTGGATGGCACAAGTCAAAGATTTATTTTGCCAGCCTGCCCTGCTTGTACACACACAGCCACACTGAGGCCAGCACTAAACTTTGTGATTCCTGTGACTGTAAAATGCCTCTTTGGTCCCAGTAGTCTCCCCCCCCCCGATGGCACAGGTCAAGGATTTATTTTGCCAGCCTGCCATGTGTACGCACATAGTCACACTGAGACCAAGATTACCTTTATTTGCGATTTCTCTGACTAAACCTTCTCTTTTGCACACAGAAGTCTCTCACTCTCTCCTCTGGATTGCACAAGTCAGGGATTTATGTTGCCAATTGCCAGCCTGCCCTTGCCCTACGAAGTGCAGCTAAACTCTCCTCTCTCCACTCCGATTCCTCTCCTCTGCTCCCGACTCCCAGCCCTTTCTCCTCCCCTCCAGCTTTTGTCCTCACAAATCATGCTGCAGCCCACAGGTTGTCTGCTCCAGTGTCCCCTCTCTGACCCAGTCAGCTGCTGCTCAGTGGGACGTGTTGTGCACTCACCATGGTTATATATTGTCATTTGACTCTCCCCTGCCAGCATCACATGACTGATGCCTGATTGGATGCTGTTGGCCACCTGTGTGCCATGAGCATGCCAACAGTATCCCCATGGCAACAATGAACAGTGACACATTCTGCCACACTGTGCAGCTTTCCACAGACCTGGAGGCAGAATTTTACAGCAAAGTCTGTATTTATCCACATCCATGGATTCTGGGTTTGATCTGGGGGATCTGGACTTCAGGCAGAACAGTCTGCCCAACCCTACTAGTCATTGGCTTCCCATTCTCCATCACAGTCCCTGACCCACCATCATTGCAACTGGTACAGTTACCACTTAGCAGAGAACAGATTGACTGTAACAGTTACATACATACGAAGAAGCCAGCAGACGAAGGCCATTTGGTCTATCAAGTCTGCTCGTGTTTTAGGGTCCACAGTTTGAGCTACTATCCCTGCCCCCTCTCCCCTACCCATGACACTTACCCTCCCCCTACACCTGTCCCAGCCTCTCTTAAAGCTGCCCACTGTCTTCAATGATATTACCTTTTCTGGCAGTGCATTCCAAGTGTCTACCACCCTCTCTGTGAAGAAGTGCTTCCTGACCTCCCTCCTAAACATCCCACCCTCCAGCTTACGACTGTGCCCTGAGTTATAGTTGCCACTCCAACTTAAAGAGACTCTTATCAACCCTATTTATCCCTTTCAAGTACTTGAAGGTCTCAATCATGTGACCACTCTACTGTCTTCCATGGAGTACATGTTCAGAGCCCTCAAGTCAACCTCTCCAAATCTTAGATCTCTCAGCAGCAAGGCATACTCGTTTATTCACAGCACACCACTTAACGTTAACAGCATTTTCTACATTATGATTTGCTTTTGTTAGTTTTTTTTAATAGAGCCAGCCATACTTGACAGTTACTTCACCCCTGCTAGATGATCACCCTCAGCTCTCACAAATGAAATTTTTTAAGAAATAAAAAAAAAAAACAGTGCTATAATAATGTCACTGTATACACCATAATGCTGTTTTCTCAGTGGTGTTGCTGACCTCCTGACAATTCAGCTAACTCCTCTTTTATTCCGCTCATTAAACTGATAGCAATTTAATAACACATCGATGTGCAGGGGCAACATCACGTTGACAGGCTGATATAACGTCTTAGTGGGGCGAGAAATGTAGTCGTTTTTTTTCCCCTGTTGGATTAAGCAAATGCACATTTATTTAAACCTGCACATCGCTTTTTAGCAGTGGGAACAAAAAGACAAGACTCGCAATATCCTTGAAACTTCTTTATTTGCTGTTCCATTCGACAGCACGTTGGTTGCTTGTCAGCAGAATGCCCTCCTTGACTATGGCGGACATCCGCTTCAGCCGGCAGCGCGATCCGGCCTCTGAACTCTAGGAGCAGAACCCAAGGTGATCAGGTGAACGTGCATAGCCGGTGGCTGATTAGAGAGGCACGCTGCAAAAGGAAGTCCGCATGCCTCTATCGACGGATCCTATTGGTCATCATTACGTTGCGTGGGAGGATTGTCATTCTATTGCTATGTCCGTGACGTACAAAGGTCAGAGTGTACGAAGATGGCCGCTGTGTGATTACCTTTACAGAAGTCAGAGACGCGCTCGTAGGGACTTGCCTGCCTAAGAACTCCGTGGTGGCCGTGTTGCGGTGGGAAAGCTGAACTATAACACATTCCAGTGCCCTGGGCGCAACGGCTAGCGATCACTAGCTTCCTTTGTGCCCGTTTCCTCGGGAAACACCTGTCTGTGGTTACAGCACCATCCACAGTCTGCACCCTCCCCTGTATATCTTGCGACATTTCACCACAGACATCCGCCTTCCAATCTCCACGATCTCTTGCAAACTTGGGTGTCTGGATACGGTAACCCAAACCAGGCCAGATCCGGATCTGTGGCAGCCCTGAACTCCTGGAGATCTGGTCAGTGTGGCTGGTTCAGTCGAAACGGAAAGAGGCTGCAGCAGAAACACTTGGGGCAGGGGCACTTCGACAGCTTATGAAAGGGGCCTCCCCATCGCAGGCCCGAGATCGAGGCGGTAACTGACTCTTGAGTGGGTCCCATGGGCCTCCTCGCTGTGCTGAACGATGGGAATCTTCTATTGCCAGGTTTGCAGACAGACATCTTTTGCAGGAAAGGGGCACGTTTACGGGAAGAAACACAAGGAAAAGCTGAAAGCTGTGCTCGGTAAATTCCGGCAGAAGGTGAGAGAAGGGGTGTCCGAATTTACTTCAACTGCTATAAAATTTGACCCATGGCCAATTTTTCTGTGTAACATGAATATCTTGCGGATGCTGGGCTGGCAAGCGTGACATTTAAACTGTAAAGAATGTTCGGTTTTTATTTTGGTAGCTGTTTTCAACACAAGTATCGCCCCATTTCGTGTCCCGTGGTGTTCACTGGCCCACGTTGAGTCCACTTGTATGTTTGTTTTTTTATGGACAAGCTACTTAATTTTGAGAGAGAGAGGAGGAAAGACGGACGGATGGACAGACAGACACGCAGTGTCAGTAGCTGAGCAGGTAGCACAGTCGTCTCAGAGGCCCGGACATCAGAAGGTTGTGGATTCTAGCCCCACTCGGGAAACGTGGGATCAATCCCAATACTGACACTGTAGCACAACATGAGGGGATTGCTGCAGTCCTGAAGTGCCGTCTTTTGGATGAGACGTTAATCTGAGGTCCCCTTTGCCTGTTCTGGTGGTTGTTCAGGTGGACGTTAAAGATCCCATGGCACTTTAAATGTCCCCAGTGTCCTGGGCAAATTTCCCCCCATTCAATAATACCACCACCAGCTTCATCTGGCTCTGTAAGTCAGTTTGCATCTGTACACATATTCCCCTTCCCCCTGGGTCACACCAGGAAACGAGCCGTGGCTCAATGTGCCTCCCCCGGTCGTCAACTTTGAAATAAAAAATATATTCTGTGACAAACCATTTAAAATGTATCCAGGTTACTAAAATTCTGGAAGCCCATAGGTACTGTGCCTAACTGTAGGTGCCAGGAAATGCGAGATAGAGAATAACACGTATGTTTTAAGAACAAGCTGGTTTACTGGTTTACACCCCTTATTAGTGTTGCAACCTCACTGGCACAAACCAGTTACCAGATTACATGCAGGGTAAAACTCGATTACAGAGTAATAGGTTACTTTGAATTCAAGTTTCAGTTTGCAAGTAAATGCCGACATCAAAGACTTAAGCATTGATGTCTGAATCTGTTGAACTGCAAATGTACACGTTCAGCTTTCCATAAATATGGCTTTGGTGCTTGTTTCAATTCTGTGCACCTGCTTGTTTTGTGATGTTCATGAACTATGTTTATGCACATAAGCCGCTGTCCGGGGGGGGGGGGAATCACTTGCCCCATTTACATGCGCCATCTAAGTTGATTATGGAGTATTTGTCACGCGCCTTTTTGAATTCCTCCACTGTTTCCACTCCATGCAGTTACTGCTGCATGCACTGCAGAACTTGATTGCTGAACAGATCCACCTTTTCATTAGTAAGCAAATAACGGCGCTTCTTAAATGGGGCAAGTTTGAGACCCCCAAGGGCAGCTGCACAAGCACATCACACAGTTCCTGCAAATCACAGAACAAGCCTGTGCACAGAATTGATACAAGTGCCAGGTTTGGTCTTCAAAGCTGGACACAGCTCTTGGAAGTGGTCTCATCAATGACTAATACAGTGGCAACACCACCTCCCTCCTGCTGGTGATACCACTCCCTTTGCACCCAAGTATCCCACTGGCTTACCTTACTGCTTTGTCACCTTAAGGTCCTCTGTTATGATTACCCCAGGTCCCTTTCCTGTTTAGTGACCGTCTATTTAACCCCCCATTCTGTACTCTGCCTCTGTGTTTCTCCGCCCAAGGTATGGGATTTTCACCTGTTTGCATTGAAACCCAGCTGCCATACCCTTGACTATTCCTCAAGATTTTTCAGGTTTCTATTCTCTCTACTCCTTCCAGAGTGTCCACCCTATTGCAGATATTTGTGTCATCTGCAAAGAGCCACATGTTCCCTTCTAGTTTTTCGTCGATTGTGAAGAGAGTCAGACCAGCCAGATTGCGTAGCATAAAAGGCTATGGGAATCGCACACCGCCTTCTGCTGAAAACGTAGGTGCAGACTTAATCAATGAGCGTAAGCTTTCATTGGGGGCTGCCCCCACTTCCCCCTCCTTGGGCTCTGTCCATCCTTACATCCTTCCACATAACAAATTAATGTCATCTGTCGCCGAGGGCTGTACCCCGCACCCCAAAAGTAAACATGTAATATCTACGGAAAATATGTCATGTGGCTATGCAATGTGACATATGATCTGTGTGTTACGCAGTAAGCGTAGCTCCTCAGCTGGTCTGACTCTCTTCACAATCACCAGTTTTTCTGCTCTGTCACTTAATAGGACATTAAGGAGGGAAGGTGAACTTGCTTAACCAGGAAAGGCACACTAAGCCAAAGCTTGTATCCAGGTGCGAGCTGGGAGCACAAGGAAGTTAAGTGACTTGCTCAGGGTCACACAGTATGCAAATGGGGGCTGTGGGATTCACATTAAGGTGTCCAAGTTTGCAGCTCAGTGCCCTAAACCACAGCGCCATAGTGCCTCCTACCCTAGTCAGGGCTCGAAATATAGCCTTTCTGTATTTCTGTGGAAATGCAGTCATGCTGCTGGAAATCTATTTTTAATGCCAGCATTTCCATCTGGAAATGCTTGCTGCTGTTACCTTTTCAAAATGATGTAATGCTGTATTTAGGCCAGTGGTGGAGCGTGCAAGCATTTATTCCTCATTCCATGGTTCCACAACTGCGCTGTTGTCTTCGATGTCCAGCCAGGTGGAGTGGGGTGGAGGTGGAGTGTGATCTCGGGACCCAGGGCTGACTCCTTGCAGTTGGGCATTCCTTGGGCAGTGAGTAAGGAAGGCGCTCTGTCCTCGGGTCAGTTATTGAAACAAGCACACTTGTTTTTGTATTTAGACACGCGAGGAGCTGACTGATATAGCAATAGTATTTGGGGGGTGGGAAAAATGATCCAGTAGTGAAGAGTGCTGTCAGTAGTACCTGCAGTTAGAAAAAGAACTCTTAAGTACTCTGGTCAGGGGTCAAAACGTGGTGCTTAAAATAAAATTTAGTGACTGTTTAAAAAAAAAAAAAAAAAAAAAAGTTTTAGAGTGCAGTCGGCCAGTAGTTGCTGCATGGAGATGACCCGTATTTTTTTGTCTGGCAAGTGGGAAGGGTCAGTCCAACAGTAGTCTGGGTTTCTGGGGGCAAACAAAGCAGCAATGAGCATTGTATGGCTGCAAAGGTAGGCTTTTTGATTTAAAAGAAACTGGCTGGGGGGGGCAGGTGATCTTTGAGACATTTCAGTCAGGAAAGCCAAGAGGGCTGCTGCATAGAGAGTAAAACAGCAGACTGCTCCATTTAAATAGATAGCTGAAGAGACTTGCACTCATCTGGGGAGTCTTAGCTGCAGTTTTATAGGAAAAAAACAACCTAAATTCCTGTTCATTCGCCCTACAGTAAGGGGAACCTTTTGTGGTCATTTCTTAGCTGCAGTTTGATGGTATATGCAGGAAATGTACGGCAGACCATCCACATTTCTGGTGGAAATGTACCCCCCTCCTTTTTTTTTTTTTAAACTTTGTTTCTTCATCTACATCCCTGGGCATCCTTCAGGAGTGCCCACTCGGAGTCCGCCCTACTCCCAGCCTGAACCCTAGCTTCTCCCCGTGATCCCCTCCCCTGATCGGCCCACGGTACCATCTCCGGGGCTGATTCTGCCCTCCCTCGGCGGCTGGCTCCTTAAGGGTGAAGTGCCTACCTGTTGTCATCGGGTTGGAAGTGGAGGAGGATCCTGGGTGCGTTGGGCCGGCATTTGGGATGTGGGCAAACCCCTCTTGAGCCACCGTTATCTCACCGACGGTGTAGGAGGCCTTTTCCTTGGTGTTTTTCCCCATGAGCGTGACGTGCAATTGTGCCGGCACGCGGGCTGCCCCCGTAAATGCCTGCCATGCTCAACCCCTATCCAAACAGTGCTACTGGACGAAATTCTCGCAACTTCCGCTAGGGGCCACTGCGGAGCATGATACTCCCTGGATCCCACCCCAGGAGAAGGGAGCAGTCCTCTGGACACTCTATCTTCTCCTTCCTCGCCGTCCCCTGATGGCCCTGGCTCATTCCCGAACATAGATCGCAGCGTGGCGCGAGGTGTGGTCATCCAGTCAAAGAAATGTATCCAGTTTGTCTGACATGATCTTCCTCCCATGAATCCATGCTGCTTTGGGTCCTGTTACCTGCCAGATGCAAGGTAATCTACCAGTCTGTCCTTTAGAAGTGACTCTATTAGTTCCTCCACTGCTGATGTCAGACTGACTGGCCTGTAGATGCCAGCCTCTTCCCTGCTGCCACTTTTATAAAGTGGGACTATATCTGTCCTTCTCCAGTCCCCTGGGACCATCCTTGTTTCTAGTGACTTATTGAATAGGGCTGTCAAGAGGTGCCGCCATTACCTCCCTGGGCTCCTTCAGTGCCCTTGGATGTACCCCATCCGGCCTCACAGCCTTGTCCACTCTCAGATTTGCAAGTCCCTTCAGGACTCTCTCCTCTTTGAATGGGCTTGGGTCTACTTCCCTCCAGTGGTTATACTCCAGGCCAGTCGGCTTTCTCGTACTGCTTCCCAAAACTCTGGAACCAACTGCCTCCTCAAATTCGACACTCCTCTTCCCCTCACTCTCTTTCTCTGTCCCTGCACAGCTTCCTCTCCCCTAACAGCTCATGGTCCTAAGGTGCTTTTCTGGCCGTATCCTTTACACCACTTTATTTGCACACTCTCCTTGCCACGTACATCACCAACTACGGCCAGCACTTCTCCCTTACCAGCACATACTCTAATATTCATAGCCAACCACTCTCAGCTTTAATTTCTGCCTGCACCCTCTTTCAGATTTCTTGACTCGGAGACGTGGCTGTTTCCAACAGTCCTCCCCTAGTCTGAATGTGACAGAAAACTAGCTTATTCCATAACTTCATACCTAGGTCTACAACCTTGCTGTACTTAAAGTTCAACTCAGGGCTCGGTAAAGTCCCTCCGAATTGGTGACCTGACCTCAGGGCTCCAGAGGGATGAGTACTGTACTTCCCATTTTGAATGTGAGGTGAGTAAAACCAAATGCAGATGTGTACAAATGTCTGGACAGAGTGGAGTGAGGAGTACATTTTTAAAAACTCTAATTTTTTTTTCTAGATAAGAACTGATGCAGTGCGAACAATGCTCTAGATAATGTTGGCAGGCAGGAGTAATTTGCTCACCAGTTTTAAAATATAGCGAGTAAAACAAAATTGGGATACATTCAAGTGCTGTAAATCTGGAAAAAACTGTTCCTTTTGACTCACTAGTTATGTTAGGAAATGCTATTCTTTGGAGGGTGGAATATTTACAAATGTTGGGTATTAGTACTCATTAAAAAAATTTCTGATGAGTATTTCCTGAAATGAGGCAAGTAAAATAGGTCAGTACTCCCCTTATCTGGATCCCTGCCTAATCTATCTCACCTCGATGACCCAGGGTCCTCTTAATGACCCTTGAGATGGAAACCAACTACTGTAAATACACTGTACTATGAACTGTGTAAGATAAGTCTAAATGTAATGTTTCTGCTTTTGTACTGACGTGGAGCCTTTGCAAAGGAGTCTTATGACTCAAAGGATTGTAATTCCGAAATTTTCAATAAATAAATACAGTTATTTCACCTACTACTACATGTACCAACAATATTGCTGTACTGCTCAATTTTGTACCTCTGTATTTGCGTATTTCTGCAACTGTTATGTTGCCCTAGCATGTATCCATTGTTTTTGTACATCTGTTTGTAATTCCTGTCCCCCCCCCCACCGTGAAGATGGAACAAAAGTGTTTGTTCAGGATATCTGCTTTTTTCTGATTATCGTTTGCAGTCTCCCTCTGCACCCCTCAGCTTCACAATTCCTCCTCTTGTCTGTCTTTTTTCAGTTACATTCCTAAAAAGGTTATGTCCCCCTGGTTATTCTGTCCCCAGTTTGTACTTTAGCTCCCCCACCTCACCACTGTCCCTGTTTCCTTGTTTTTGCTGGTTCTTCCCTCTGCGTCTCCTTGTATCTCCAGAATGCTGCCCTTTTGCCCTTGCTGCCACTTCCCTTGAGAACCACTGTTGATCTCATTCCTCCTGCTTTTGCTTACCTCTTTTGCGCAGAAGTTTGTAGCCTTCACTTTTTCATCCCAGAAAAAGTCCAAATGCTACATCTGATTTATCCCCTGCTATCTCAGTAGATGTACCGGACCCATCATGTGTAGTGCTATTGCTGTAATGTGTTTGTGTACTCAGTAATGTTTTATTTTTAGTATGATCCCAGCACTGAGGAGTAGAAAACATGTCTGGGTGGAAACCGAGCACCCAAGGCCAAGAGGATCTGTTTGTTCCTCTCAGGGCATGCTGAACTAATTATTCATTGTAGTGATTTTAAAACATTACTGTCACATTTCCTTTTTCCATGTAGACACCCTTAATACAGGGGTGGTACCAGCAAATGAGCTATGTGGCTAGCAGTGCATAATTGGCTACCTTACCACTGATGCACTTCAACTCTCTGGAAAAATATGGTCTCCGTTTTTGAAACTGAGTAAGAGATCAGCAGTCTTAGCCATGCTGGCTACTATGTCCGCTAGCTCATTAATACCTAATACTGTATATGTATACTTAAAATCAATTATTTACTACAAATTTTTAATATGCTGACCGAAATGTTTTTCTTTTTTAGTGCTAGAACTGCCATCTTTTAAGTCTCAGCACTGTTGATAGACCGGCCCGATGGCATTGAGGGTTGAGGTGCTGGACGCCACATCTCATGCTTCGCCAGTAACCAGAGTTCGGGAGCGAGCTCGGGTGCCGGGGGTCGGCAGGGACGGGGCAAGGATCGAGCACCTGCTGGGCTGCTCTCTTCTCCCAAGGGGAGGACTGGGGCTTATCCGATGTCTCAGTGGTTCCTGGAGAAGATTGGGGGGGCTACAGTGCATTGGCTGTATGTCTACGTGGCTGATGCAGGCAGGGTTGCCCTGTGCCTTGCATCAGAGTGCAGCACGCTGGGGCACCAGAACATAGAGAAAGTCTGGCTCCACGGGCAGGCAACAGCACCTGACCCCCATGCCCACTGCCAGATCCACCTCGCCTGGCCTTCCGGGTCCTCCGCCCAGGCCTTCACCTGCAGCCAGAGTCTAATCGTTAAGCGCGCCCAAAGAGGAGGGGTGGTCCCACCCCGGAGGGGTTAAGCTGGGGGTACTGGCTGTGGGGAGGGGGGGACAGAGGAGGCTGAGGATTGAGGGGACCTCAGGTGGACAGAAACAGGCAGGATGCCTGAGAGAGGCTCCGTGGGCCGTGACCGGAGCAAAAGAGAGTTGACAAAAAAAAAAAAACGAAACACTGTTGATAGTTATGTTTATGTAACAATTCTGCTAAGTATTGCAATTCTTTTGGAAGAGCCAGTGAAATAAATAATGAGGGGAAAACATTTTTTTTTTCCTTTTGGGGCTGTAGAGAAGGTGTAAATGAGGCCTTTCCTTATCTGGTGACATGGGCCCATTGTACACCAGCTCACTCAGTCTGGGACCCAAGATAGTGGCACAGGGGTGAAGGTTGAGAGATAGTCTAGAAAGGAGAATCGGGCCATGTTTTGGAGGAAAGGTTCAGGAACACTCTGTAGGTTCTGGATTGGCTACTAGTGAGAACAGCTTTCAACCGGAAGCAGTGAATGAGCAGTCTGGTTGGATGAGCAGTAGATTATTTCATAGCAAAAGAATCGAATCTTATATTCTTTACAAGATGACCTTGCCATGTTTTCTCCCTGCCTTTTTCTCTCAGGTTGAAGCAGCTCGCAAAATGCTGAAGGACCCCCAGGTTCTGAAATACGACTGCACTAAACATGAGGAGAATTTCTGGTGCTACTGTTGTGGGTGTGAGGTTCGGAAACACATGAGTAGTGGGAACATCACTGTGGTTTATGGAGCACTACTTGAACACCTGGCAAGGTAACAGTCCCTTCAGATTTAACACCAGTACTGTGTTCACACTGGGCCCTTTCCCTTCTGTATTTGGATCCTGTCATGTTACTGTGGATTTAGCCACAAACTGCGTTCAGTTTGAAGTTTGTTTTGCTAGTCTTGGAAATTATGCAAATCCCCCAGACTAGCATGACCTTCCTTCACCCTGCCTAGCACATCAGCAACACACAGCCTCTGTAGTCATCTGCACAGCTGGACAGTGGTGGAGTAGTACGGCCCTCTGACATATTCTAGCAATAGCCATGCACAGCTGCACAATGCCTTGAAGTTATCACAGCCCAACCAAATGGCTTGTTATACACAGGCCACATCAGCTGCTATCGAATGAGCTTTTTTTTTTCTTCTATTTCCAGTGTAGCTGTTCTGTTTATCTTGTAGTCCCCCACTTCTCTGAACCTAGCATTTTTGCATTGCTGTTTACAGGGACTGTCACATAGATTGTTCTCCTTGAACCCAGTACTCATTTTCTATATGTTTACATCAACCCTTACAGAGGCAGTGACACAGTGTATGTTTTCCCCACAACCATGTCCCTCAGCGGTATTGCCCAGTACAACTGGCATAGCTGGCTAGTACAGTAAGCAGTCTCCCTGCAAGGCGGGATCCTCTTCCCCAGTCTGCTATGATTTTGAAAGTTGTCTGGCAGGGAGACAGATACTGAGTTCATGAAGTGGACAGACCTTTAACGCACACTGGCTGAAATCTTCTAGACTGGTTACCCACTTCTGGTGGGTAAAATCTTGTAATTGAATTCTTGCCAGGCACAGAGAAGGACTTCATATAGGGATTAGTTACAAATGTATTTTTACCATTTACCCAAAATGGCCCAGCCAAGATGCAGCATCTAATTTTTAGTGGGATCCTGCCTTTACCTTCTTCTGCAGCTGAGGAGGACTGAAGCGCAGCAGGGCCAGGTGAGTTGATCAGAGTTGCACAGCATGCCAGTGGCTGTAGTGGGATTCAAACCTAGAATCTCTTGTTTGACGGCACAGTGCTCTACCTTCATTATGTTGAGGTTGGACTGTTGCAGTGCTTTATACCTTTGTATATCTGCAGGACCGACCCATCACTTGCAGCTGATGCAGAACACTGCAGCCCAGTTGATTGGTGGGGTATCTCGCTCTGAGCTGATCTCCTTGGTTTTGCAGACACTGCACTGGCTGCCAGTCAGGTGGCGTGTAATATTTTAAGGTAGGTTTAACAATCAAAGCGCTACACGATTTGGGCCTGGGACACCTGAAAGAACTCCCACATCCATGTACTCCTAGCCACCCTCTTCGCTCATCTGAGGTGGCTCTCCAGAGCTTGACTGAAGCAGTCTAGGGGCTGGAAATTTACAGTAGCAGCACCACTCCTGTGTAGTACACTGCCCTTTTATCTGTCGGCGGCCCCATTGATTGATAATTTTAAAAAGAGGGCTTAAACCATATCTTTTTCACTGGCTTAACCTGATTAGCTCCTCATGTTTTCTTGCTGTAGAGATAACCTATAGGGTGGCAGAAAGCTGTTTATTGTTCTGTGCGACTTGTTTAATATCCTGGGCATATTTTGATGTTACGTATGAATGTAATTAGTTTGTGTTGGTGTATTATTGCCTTTTCTAAGGTGCCTGGAGCCTAAGGGATACGGTGTAGATGGACACAATGACTAACCACTAGACCACACTGTCTCCCCAGAGTCCCTCTGTAATGTATTTTATTACAAGGCTTCTCTGATGTAATAGGTTGTGACTCCTGGTTAGGACACACCAAGCTCCATTATTCCCTGCATCGTTTTATAATGTGTACCTTACGTTAAGACCCACAGTGTTCTCTCAAAGAGCCTTCCAGAGAGATGTGCAGTATACTGTATATACTTTGTTTAAACCAGGCAGCATGGTCCAGTGGCTGGAACACAGGCTCAGGACCAGGGGGCCCAGCTGTGTTTAAAGAGCAATTGCAGTGTTTTTTTTTTTTAAATGCTTTTAACGTATTTTATTTGCCAACCATGAGCACAGCCAGTCCATACATATTGCAAGTGCAATGCAGGAACTGTCATTTCATATGTCCAGATTTTACTGCCTGTCTCATTTGATGGTTTCACATTTTCAGACCTGCTGATAGACTCTCAGGTGGGTGCTGATGTCATTCAAGCAACAATGATTTCATTTTCTTCAAGGTCCTGGCAGCTTAGTACATACAGAGTACATCAGATTATGACATTCAAAAATCAGTCTTTGCCTCCAGTTTTCTGATAGTGGCCTTAATTAATCGAATTATATGAGTAAAACCCCATGAGTAAATATCTGGCAAATCTCCCTAAGGTGATCACCAACTCATTGTGCTCAGTATCATTCCCTCCTTCCCTCTAAAAACAGCAAACTGACACACTCGTTTAACGTGTAGATTTTTTTTTTTCTCTTTCAGCCCTGAATGAAGCCCTCGCAGCTTCCTCTGTATTGTAAACAGTATTTTCCCCTAAAACTTACTGACGAATCTGTGAAAGTAACTGTGTGTGTGTGTGTGTGTGTGTGTGTGTGTGTGTGTGTGTGTGTGTGTATGTATGTATGTATATGTATGTGTATATAACACACACACACACACACACACACACACACACAGAGCTGCCAGGACCTTGAGGAAAATGATGTCATTGATTCTGCTAGCTGGTCTAAAAATGTATGCGGGATTGTCTGTGAAACCATCGGTTAGGAGAGCAATAACATAGCATCTGTACGTGACAAATGGCAATTTCTTCATTTTATATGTAACAAATAAGGCCTGGTTTTCCCTATGTTTGGGGGGGGAGAGTAAAGTGTATTATATGTTTATAATATATCTGCAGTTGATCTTTAAGCTGGATGCTTAAAACCTTATAGCATTTTGTTTGTCATCTAAAAATTGTAGCCAAACCTTGAAGGAAGACAATGCAAAACTACAAGCCATCCTTCACAGATAGCTGACTCCTCTGGTTAGCTCATTATCCCAAAAAGGAGTTGTTCTAAGTAATATTACTTTTGGATTGCTCCCGAAAAGGGGTCTTCAAGTCCAGTGAGATTACCCGGTTACCAGGTTCATGTATGGGTTTTTATCTTTGTAGCACTCCTCCGTAACATGCATCCCACAAGGTGCCTGTCACCATTCTGTGGGAAGTCATGCCCTTCCCTAGTTTGCCATGTGCCAATGTGCCCTGCCAACTCTGCCATTATGAACAGGGTACATTAATATGCAGCGATCAAGGAAAGCTCGTGGCTGCCTGCAAGATGGTGGTGGGCAACATGTGGAACTAGAGTTGTGAACCAAAATGACAAGGATAAAAAAAAAAAAAAACATTTTCTTATGGTACTGATCACAATTCTATTTTGTAATAAAAACACTAATTGAGGGGTTAGCTATATGTGGGGTGAGGGGAGGGGCTTGTAGTTTTGTGCTGTTTTCCAGTAACAAAATAATTTAATTTTGATCTGTAGCCTGGGGACACACACGTAGTTTAGCTACTTGAACAGTGTTATTTGCAGATAAGAATTGTGTAGCAAGATGCTGTTTGGATAGTGGCAGCTTAAGTCTGCCCAGGTTCAAATCCCACCAGAACCACTTGCACACTCTGTGACTCGAGGCAAGTCACTCAATCAACCAAGATGTAAAACTGAGTAAAAAGTAGGACCCCAATGAAAACAAGAAATTTGATTTCAGACAGGGTATCCTAGGCAAATGTTTACAGGGCTGCCAGATGGCCCAGAGATGCCGCTTTGAGCTACCATACTGGTATCTTGTATTCACACTGCAACCTCTGACTCTTCTTACTTCAGATGCCGGGAAGACTATGCTCCCTGTGACATTGCTCTTGTTCCCACAGGGAGCACATCGCTTGGCACCACAAACAACCTCTAGGGGTGGGCCGAGGGACGTCTTTCTGTAGCTGTAGAAGTGCTTGGAGATTGGCATGTTGAAATAAGGGAGGGGGAGGAGATGTTGAGCATGCACATGTCCATGACCAGATACCGCTAGTGGCGCAGCAGCTGGAGCGAAGGAGGCGGAACATGAATAGTGGCTCCTGGTCAGGAAACATGGCGTCAGTACTGCCTCCTCAGAGCCACAGACCCCACCTGGCCCTTCAAATTCCTATGCGCTCCATCTGTCATGGGGCAAGGTAGGTAGCCCTGCTGTGGGGATATGTTGTGGAGAGCCGTGGGACCAGGACAGGGTAGGAACATGGTGGGAGTAAGGTATGGTGGATTCTGCTGTTGGTCCTGAGTAGTGGGAGGAATACAGAATAAAAAAAAAAATGCATTACAGCGGGGCTTTCCTGAGTAAGTAAACTGTAAACCCAGTATGGTGTCTGACTTCGGAGTTGGAGGGCTGTTCAGTCATTGCATGTGTGCATCATGCCAGAGCTGAAGAAACCAAAGATTGTACTAAAAATGTTTAAATATATTTTTGTCTAGTCCTGAGCACACAAAACAGTCCAACAGATTCTGGTGGGAAAACAAGGCTGAAGCAGATCTGAAGGCCAAGTTTGTGATCTCCGCAGAGGATTACGAGAGGTGAGGCAGCGCCTTAATTATTAAAAATAAAAAAAAAAAAAAAAAAATACAAAGATATGCACATTGGCAATAAAAATAGCAGAGCAGAAGATTTGGGGTGGGGTGGGGTGTAAGGGTGGATCCAGACCATCAAGGAAGGAGACCTCTGAGTCCTCCTCCGTGAGTGCTTCACATTTACTGCCTTTATGTAACATAGCAGTTAGGAAAACTAACAGGATGTTGGGGTACATAGGAAGAAGGCTATCCAGTAGGAGGGAGGTGCTTTGGCCCCAGTATGGGTCCCTGGTGTGGCCACATCTGGAGTACTGTGCACAATTATGGAATCTGCTCCAAAAAAAAGGACCGGGACTGCTTGGAATCTGTCCAGCGGAGGGCCTCGAAAATGATCCAGGAGCAGTAGGGGAAACTGTATGAAGAGAGGGTAGTGAACGTCAGCTCTTACACACCGATGGCCAGAAGGGAAAAGGAGAAGGGGGGGGCATGATAGAGGCTTACAGTTATTTGCAAGAAATCAACAGGGCAGACTGCAATGAACTGTTCACAAGGAATGATGGCACAGTGATGGGAGGTCACATGTGGAAAGTAATGGGAGGAAGGTTCAAGGAGGATGTGAGGAAGTTGTGTTTTAAGGAAGGGGTGGTGGGCAAATAGAATACATTGCTTGTTTAGGTGGTCCTTGCGAAGTCTGTTACTGAGTTCAAACATGGGTGGCACACGCAAGGAAATTGTCTGAACTGCAGGAAAAGGGGATGGTATTCTGGGAAGGGGGTGTCTAAAAACCTCTAGAGCTATTGAGTAATATTTCTGTTCCGGTGTAAGCTGAGCATGGCTTCAGGTGGGCATACAAGCAGACTAGCCCACTAGGTCTTTTTCTGGTGCTAAATTCTATGCATCTATGTACTGCCTCCTCTTCTGTTGCCTAAAATTGCTATGGTCCAAAATGGCAGTACATTCTTACTCTGAAACCTTCTTCTTCAGGTTCAAGTCTGCAGTTACCAAAGTGTTGGAATGTTATGAAGAGAAAGAGGATGAACTTATCAAGCAGGTAAAAAGACTATCTGACCTTGTCCACAGTTTTGTCACTTACTAGTTCGGTTTGGCAGAGCCACAAATAGCTCCCCTAAGCACCATAATCACAGCAGTAACCACTGAGCAATGTGAAGGCAATGTGCACGAATTCCAACACTGGGGCACGCTTGAAAATTGGAAAGGTGGTGCAGCCCCGTGGGTGGCTAACGCAAAGAAATACCGCAGAGCACAAAGGGGACAGCGCTCCTAAACAGAATCAGCAATGGAATAATGCAAGCAATCTGGTGATACCGGTGTAATTTATTCCGTGCAGCCAACAGGCACTCACAGTCTGCCAGGCTAGCGGCTCTTTAAAGGAGCACTGCAGTATTTGTTAGTCGGCAAAAAAAATCTCAGCCTATAATATTTTAGCACAAATGTATTTCTGATGTCCAAAGATTCATGCTCTGTATATTTTTCAAGATGGTCACCACTTGCAGTTTTTAAAAATCTCTTCTGCTGCTGAGGTTCTCTGTCGAATTTACATGTTAGATTCATAGGGTAGATGTAGTAGAATGATGAGAGTCCACCTTTCCCTTTTTTTTTTTTTTTTTTTTTTTTTTGGCCACTTCAGACTTCCTGCAGCCCTACTCCTTCGGGTTCTCTCACCGGTCTCCATTGCTCGCCAGGCTCAACCCTCGCTGCCGTGTCAGCCAGTGGGCTGCCCCTCATGCTCAAGGTTAGGAGGCCTTTCTCAGTGGAACGGTGAGGCCTTGAGGGTTGGTCGATATGGAGACAGCAAGTCACACAGGTAGCAAGCCCCAGTCCATGTAGGGCTTTATAGGTCAGCAAGTTGACCTTGAAGGAGATCCTCCACCTCACCATCAGCAGATATAGGTCATGAAAAGATTTTAAGGAAACACAAAAGGAAATGGAATAAGTCCAAAAAGGATTATATAACATTAAGGAAAGAAAGAGAAAAGAACAAAAAAAAAGTTTTGGAGGAATAGCACAAAAAATATTCCAATATACTTTGGGGAATAAATAAGGCAATCTGTAGTAAAAAAAAAAAAAAAAGTAAGCAATTGTGGAAATTTGTTGCTCAAGGGTTCAATAAATATCAGAATAAAGTGGAAACTTCCATCAGTCCACAGAGTTGGAGATCATATTTTTCACAGCTTTATTATTTGCTGGAAGAGGAATAAATTAATTATCCAATGAAACCTAGGGATATGATTTCGTATCCAAGACCTTTTAAAGTGACAGAATGTGAAATATATGTTGCAATTTCTTCTATAAAACTTAAGGCACCTGGTCCAGATATGATACTTGGGATTTATATAAATCATTTCCCAATTGGTGGACTCCTTTATTTTACATATTGTTTAATGACTGTCCAGAATTTCAAATTTCCCTCAAGCTGGTCTGGTGGTATTATTTTTCCAGTATACGAAAAGGAAAATCCAAACGATCCAAAAATGTATCAAACTATCAGTTTGACTGATGTATCACAAAAAATATTTTCCAAAATAATATTGCACAGACTACGGGAATGGTTTGAGGAAAATTCAGTTCTCGACGAAGCGCAGAATGGATTTAGACTGGGCAGAGCCACGGTACAACACTGTTATATACTTCAGCATATCATATGGAAATATACTAAAATACGTAGGGGTAGACTTTATTGCCGTTTCATTGATTTTTTTCAGCTGCTTTTGACAGCATAAGCAGGAAGATTCTCTGGACAACCTTAGAAGATCTCAATCTAGATAATACCTTACTAGGCATTTTGATTAGGCTACATGAAAACACCTGGGCTAAAGTACAATCTAACCAATATAGGCATATTACTGAGTCATTTTGTACAAGTATAGGGATAAGACAGGGCTGCATTTTGGCCCCTACACTCTTCACTATCTATATTAATAGTATTTTGCAGCAAATAGTAAACCCAGAGCTTGAATCTCATGCACATAACATCTTTGAGAATAGAATAGAATAGAATAGATTGTTTTGCATACGTGGATGACTTAGTTCTACTTTCAACTTCTGCTCTGGGTTTTAAAAGAAAATTAAGCCTCTTCAAAATGTTATGCAAGCAAAGAAAGTTGAAAATAAATCATGATAAAACAAATATAGTAATTTTTGTTAATAAGACAAAAAATATACCAAAAATTAAAATTACTGGGAAAATCATCACTGTAGTGAATCATTGTGATTATTTAGGATTGAGATTCAACTACAATTTGAACTGGATAAATCATCAGAAACTGATACAAAACAAAATGTCTTCGGTTGTAAGCGCACTCAAAATCTTTAATGCTAAGATAGCTAAATCCTCAATTAGGGGGATTATAATTTACACTGCCAAAGTATGGGGCTTTTCTAATATAAGTTCCCTAGAAATTATTCTTAATAAATTGTGTAAGTATATTCTAATGTTACCCAGGGGACGCCAAACTGTATATTGAAGTTGGAATTGGGACAACAGTACCTTTCCTCCTTGGTTAAAGAAAGACAGCTCACATTTTTGCTACAAACTTTCCTACTTCCAGAAAATCATTACCCTAGAATGTGTCTGGAAGAAGCAGTTAAAGAGGGATATTTTGGAATATGGGCATCCATTTATTCAATTGGTGAAAACGACCTTAATGCCTTCAGGCCTAGGACACTTACTCTACACTATGTATATCAGACCCTGGGTGGAGATTAAGAATGAAATCAAGATTAGGCTAAGAGACTTTGATGACCAATTTAACATTTTCGCAACTATCGACACTAAAATTACATGACTGGTATAAAAAATTTGAAACAAATTTTATTTATTTACTTTATTCTAGGATTACAAATACCTTTGAGACAGGGCTCTTTTACAAAGGTTCCACATCAGTTAGGGAAACACTGCAACCGTGAAACACACGGGAATAAGCAATTCAAGCAGATGAATCCATGCATTTGAGGGGGAAGTAGGTACAGGACAGAAATATGTATAAACAATGCAGTGCATGGGATTCTAAGCAGTCTCAAGCAGATTGAATACAGACAGTAGAGGGAAGGAAAGGTACCAGGGCAGGGCAAGGGTTAACAGGGAAAGTTGAAGGATTGAGCGGACAACAGAACAGAGGAGCAGCCGAGGGCATTGTCAGGCTTAAAGTGCTACAGCTGGGGAGGGGAAGGGAGTCAGGGAGAGGTAAGTGCTAGAGGGGATAGCAGATTAGGAATGACAGTCACAGAAGCTGGAGGCAGAGAGGTGGAGGTGAAGGTTGGTTTTGAACTGGCCATGCCTTTGCAGCGAGGTGATATCTTTGTTGAATCTATTAAACCAGGAGGATGCATGGTGAGCAAAGGACCCTTGTCCCCTGTGAAATGCAGCACTGGGGGATGTGCAGAATTAGATTTTCAGAATCCCTGGTGGGGCGGGGGATGCGTGCTGCATGTAGGAGTGCTTGGACTCCTGGGGGTGCAAGGCCTAACGTGATCTTCTTGGCCATTAAGCAGGTATGGTACTTAATTGGGGACTTGAATCTTACCTAATACACTTAACCTGCCCAAAACTGAGAAGAATATATACAGGGTTTCGAAGAGAGATCTATAATGTGCAATTTATTTTTTATCAGCAAAATAGGGAAAATGTTACCCCTCCCTATTGTAAATGCGAGCTTAAGACCAACAATGATTTGAAACACATTGTACTTCTTTGTCCCCTATATGAGAGACAAAGAAGAAAGTGGTTGGGAGGGTTGCTAGGAAGTCTGTCTCCCTTCTAAAGAAATTATCAAATATTTCTTTACTGTACAGGATAAGAAAATACAGACAGTAGTAGCCAATTTTCTGTTGACTATACATTAAAAGTTGGGACCAGAAAAGTTTAAAAGCTATTATAGCTTTGCCTGATCTTGATGGTGTGAAGTATGTAGAAGGCACTACAAGCACTTTGTATATCCGTAGATGACATTGTATAGGCTGAATGCTCTATGTATATAATTATTATTCTATTGTATTTATTTTAGTAGTATACTGTAATGGCTATGCTGATAAATAAACCTGTTTTACTTAATAATGTAGGTCATGTAGGACCTTCATCCAGTGCCACAGGCCAGCCATTTTCTGTTTTTTGGGCCCTACCCACCCCCCGCATGTGTGCAGTCGCAGTGACGGCCTGGGAGGCGAGGGTCAGCGTGTGATCACCATGCCAGAAACGCCTCTGCAAGTCTGCCACCACGATACTGTAAGAGTGAATGGCACCACCCACCCTGGGAGAAGTGTCCAAAGGATGCTGAGACTCCCTCCCTGCTGACTTTAGCTCCTGACAACTGGGCACAGGGGCACAAGCCCAGATCGCCAGAGTGATGCCTTGTGCTTGCCCGCCATGGAATAGGTCCCACATGTTTCTGATGATAAACAACAGCGCTGTACCAAGCGCCCCAGTCTGAGCCAAGTGGCCGCAAATGCTGAAGCCCCACGAAAATAACTTTGATGATCGTGCTTGGGACTGGGTCTGCAGGCGCTCTACATAGGGATCAGTGGTATTATGGTGGGGTGGGGGCATCTAAATATGCTTACACTGTCTTTCATTGCAGTTATACATGTGTAGTGCTGTGAGATTATACATGAAACTACATGGTTACTAACAAAAACTTGCTTTAAAGTGCACTATGCGATCACAGCATCAAACACTGCATAAATCTCGGTGCTGAAGTGCAAAGTATTAAACATGATGGTTTGCTTAAGGTAGCAGCCTCACGTGGGCCTCTCACAACAAACCCCAGTGCATCGGCTCAGCTGATGCTTCTTCAGGATCTTTTGTGAGAGGGTCCCATGCAAATCTATTCTGTGCAGTGATGCACATATTTCCTTTTTATTTCATTATAATTTTGGTGACCGGGAAAGATGCACTGAGCCGAAACTAATTTCAAGGTATGCCCCAGAGGAGATATAACAGGAAGCATGCACAAAATAAATAGCAGTAACATTGCACAAGGTCCAGTTGTGTGTAATGAGACGATGTGTAGTAAGCAACATAGAAAACGAGGTGTAGAATGTGCCGAAAGCAACAAGACAACCACTGGAAACCACCAAAAGCAGTGCAAATATTTGCTTCAACAAATGGGGATACCCTGCAGTAAGGAAGGTATATGTCCAGTGGCAGCAGGACCCATTCCAATGGCTAGCCTATCGAGCAAGAAAGGTACTCCCAGTGCAAAATCAGAGTATCAATCAGCAGAAGCCCTGGTCAACAAAAGGAGCACGGAAGGGGAGGGAAGTTGGGGGATTGAAGATATAAGCCCATCGGGTGCATCAAGGTTAGGAAGTGGAGGGGTTGGGGCAAGAGCAGAAATAGTTGTGTAGACCCAGAGCAGAGTGTTATTAGGCAGCAGAAGTCTTTGAGGTGACCAGTAGTACTTTATTTTGACTGCTGTGGGGGCTGTGCTTCCAGAGGTAAAGTCTGGATATGAAACACATTTGTCCTTTCCTTGTGAGTGATGGCGCAGGTTTATGATTGAGCGTCTCAGAAGGGCCTGCCCACTTACGGTGTAAACACCTATGAAGTCTCCATGAGAGAAGCTGGCCCCCTAATGGTTCCTTTGATTTCTCTTTCAGGAAGCAGCATTAATTCGAGAAGAGGACCAGAGGAGGCAGGAATTAATACAGTCCGTTTTAGAGGTTTGTTTTCCAAGGATGCATCTGCACAGTATCCACTACAATCACTGCTTTCTAGTTTACCTGCAGAGTTTTACTTTACTGTCCAGCTGTGCACTGACAAAGCACTGAAAGGAAATTGGATTCCCCTTACTGAGTTGTGGGGAGCAGTCTGAATGGGCTCCTGGCCTGCTTCTGCTCCGACAACCTCAGTATAAGTGTCTTTAGATGTGTTCTGTATTTGTGCCTAAACTTTTGGCTTAACAGAATAGAATAAAAAAAAGTCCATAGTGCGTGTCGCTTCCATACACATGGCTGTGTTTATGTCATATTCCTGACTCCCAGCCTCTGGCTGGAAAAGTCTTGTACTCTAGGGGAAGGGTACTGGCTGTCCCACAGCACGAGCCCCTGCTGTGCTGGCTTAGAGTCTTGGAATGTTGCTATGACCTCAAAACACCCTGCCCTCATTCTGAAGGTTTGGCGTGGCAGGCGGCTCCAGTGGCAGAGAGGTAGGCGAGAGTAAATGCAAGGGGGGAAAACGTGGAGACAGGGCACAGTGAAGTCCCCACCCACCAACGTTGCAGTGATCCAACTGCCTTCTCTGGGGATTTGTCTCTGCATGAACAAAATTAGCTCAGTTAGTAAAACCAAACATCTGATAATGTTGTTTTGTCAAACTTACGTAAAATGATTTAAGGGGTTAAAATGAGTTAGAGTTGGACAATACAGAATGCAGAATACACACACACACACACACACACACACACACACACACACACGATGGTCATGCACCTGTAAACCTGCCATCTTGTGGCTTCAAATGCAACAGAAGTTCAAAATTGGTTCCCTCCTGTAGTGATTCAGTGCGAAGTAAGGTGGGGCCAAAGTCCGAAAAGTCAGTATCCAGAAAATGAGATAATTGGCCACTCCAAGAAAATTTCAATTATAAATATGGTTTATTATATCATGTAACAATGATCCCCTTCAAACCCAACGTTTCACCAACTCTGCTTCATCAGGGAGGTGGATCCGTGTTATTCATTGTTTTTATTAATTTATTTTTTACTTATTTTTTTATGCCCCCTTTTTGCTCCCAGAGCCGCTCCTTCCATCGGGGTCCTCAATGCACCACTTGGGCTGCACTGGTGGGACCTGAGGATGCCTGCTCCAGTATTCGAGCCCCCGGATAACCCCCCGTGTGGGGCAGAGGGAACACCCCAATGCCTCCGGACCTCAGGGGAGCAGACACTCAGAGCTGCTCCTCAAGCTCCCCCCCCCCCGGTGCCAAGGCCCGTCTTCTTTTGGTACGGCCATGGGTTTTGTTTCCTGTGTTCTCAGTCCCTGCCCCTGCTGACACTGGCACTGAGATGTGCCTTCTTTCAGGTCCTAGGCCGACATCAGCCCTCCCATTGTCTGCTGCTACCTCAGCTGCACCACCACCACCACCTGTGGTCACCCAGGTGGCAGTATAGCAGCGAGGTCTGCATGCAGCCCCCTCCTCGGGAGGCGGCCTGTGGTTGCTCGATCCCTCTCCCGGCCAGCCCTCTGGCAACTAGGCTTGCTCACCAAACCTGGAGTCGGTGGGTCGCAAGTAGTAGCACTTCTGCTGGGCGGTGTGTTATTCTTTTCACTCTCTCTGTTATAAAGTTTCGGTTGTGGCAGCTTTTAAGCTGCAGCTTACACCACTTAATGTGAAGAGGGAATCATGAGTGGCCAATTTAGGACAACAGGATTCCCCATCTGAAGTTAATTTCAAAAAGAACATGTGAGGATTGAAATAATCACTCTGAGAAATCAAAAACTGCCACAACTGAGACGTTATAACAAAAGAGAAGTGAAAAAAGAATATCACGGGTCCACCTACCTGATGAAGCAGAGTTGGCGAAACGTTGGTCATGAAGGGGATCGTTATGTGATATAATAAACCGTATTTACAATTGACATTTTCTTGGAGTGGCCAATCATCTCATTTTCTGGAGCTTGTGGCTTCAGACACATCCTTCCTATGCACATTTCACTGAAAAGAAAGGCAGAGGCAGTTCCTGTGCCCAGCTCCATATATGTGGGACTACAGATAGGGCTTTGAGAGCAAGTAAAACGACCCATGTGATCCCAGAGTATTTACTTAAAGGGCAGAAGGATTTTTTTTAATCCAATTGTCTTTTAGACCCTGTCTGGACCAGTCTCCCGACTCTGTCATTATGCTTTTCTGGGGCTTACCTTCCAATCATGCCCTCTGCCACAGGACGTACTGGAAAAGCCCAGGCGATGGTGCAGGGCCTGCAATGGACAGGGCCGTCCGCGCACTGCTGTCGAAGGTTTTTTCACTCTCCATTTTCACTGTTGGTGGGGGGGCAGGAAGGAGGCCCCCGCATGTGCGGTGACGCTGACTGTCCTCCGTGGAGACTCCACCAGTGCTCGGGCATGGGGTCCCCACCCCTTCTAGTAGTCCCCGGTGCTACCACCCGGATTCCTCCAGATGGCAGCCAGTCTGTGGGACCATGCATTCCCCCCCCTCTCTGAGAGAGAGAAGAGCTGTCCTTGGGACACTAAGTCCTCCCTCCTTCCCTGGCCAGCTCCCAAGCAACTTGAGGCCGTTTCTGAACCTGGGTCGCCAGTGTGGCAGGTAGTGCCTCACCCGCCCACACCATTGGGCCAACCACAGCAACACAAACTCTGAAGGAGGACTCTTGGAATTTAAAAAATAAATCAACCCCAACATTACTTCGCATCCCTCATTGCTCAGCACTTCTGCACCTAAGGTGACTCGATAAATAGCTTTTAGTTTATTCCTTGCTGTGCCATTTTTTTTCCCAGGCTCTGCTGTCTTTTTGTGCTAAATAAAGCCTTGGCAGTGTGGCTGTAGCTGTAATCAGAGGTGCACCGTGTAAACAGCGGGAAATACCGGAGACCACCACTCCAGTGTTGCTAAGCTGATGTGCTTATGGGGGCAGAGTTTGGGGGGGGGGCAATAATGGCAGAACTGCACAAACTACGGGACATACTGGTACTGTATAAACCAGTCGTTCATTTTTACAAACATAAGAAAAAGCTAGCAGAAGGCCTTGCGGTCTGTTGAGTCTGCCTGATGCAAAGGTTATGTAACTTGTGTTAGATGATGATCCCTCCCCTTCCCTGATAACCCTTACCCTCCTTGTTACTATATCCCACTCACTCTCAAACACCCCTACCGTTTTTTTTTTGTTTGTTTGTTTGGTTTTTATCACAGTAGTTTATGTTGGGAAGACCTGAGGGACGGGAGCAACTGATTTGGGGTGGGGGGTTTGCAACAGTGTTATTAGAAAGTTTTATTTTTGAGAAATCCCAATATTATGTGGACGAGAAAATCTTGAGGTGTGACCGAATGATTTCCCCCAGGCCGATTTTTGTACAGGTAGTTCAGATCAGTAGCTAAAGCAAGGCATAAAATAAGTGGGTTTCCATAGCAATCTGCTACCCAAAAAAAAACTGCAGTTTTTTTATTCTAGTGCAACCTCAATTACCAGAAGCTACTGATTAGATTATTTGCTGTACTAAGTAAACATTTCCAGGTTACGGTAATATTGTCCCGCAGCTGTAGTAAAAAGCAGAGAACTGCACTCCTTGTTTTTGCATGACTTTTTTCTCCCTACAGTTGTTCATTTCTGGACTGTTACCTTACAGATAAAAATAACTATTTAGTGAAATTGCTCCTCAGACCTGGCTGGTTGCTAATCAAAATGCTGTTGATTAGCAAAGACTGTTAATCGAGTTTTCAGAACAGATTTATGCCTCGTAATCCAGTCCTGGAGAAGTCCTTTCAAAACTCATTAATCTGAGCAGCAATATTAACCTTTTACCAGTGTGTTTTAAAAAATACTAGTACTACAAAAAAAAACAACAAAAGGCACAATGTTGATTTTTCCTGAATCAAACCCAGCCTCAGGCCAAACAGGATGCACAGAATGGATTCTCCATGATGGACACCTTGAGCTTCGATGAGAGGTAAGAAACTGCAAACTTTTCTCTGGTTGTTTCTCACAGTGGGCTCCAGTAAGACAGTGGAAGGCAGGCAGAGAACTTGGATATTGGGAAAGAAACACCTTAGGATGCAGAGCATTAATCAATAGGAACAGAGGTGCCCTCACTCACTCAAAACAAACTGAAATGGTATTACTGGCTACTAGAGAAGACCCCCCCCCCCCATTTGTGATCCCTCACCACTGCTTCAGGGTGAGTGAACCTTTTTGCAAGAACAGAAAAAAATGGCGTGCTACTTTGGGGTGTGGGCTGCAAATGAGATAATAAAATATGCATAATTGTATTGTTTTGTAACAAATTGTTATTGTAGTTGTACCAGAGACCTCGTTGTAAATGAGCCTTGGCTCAGTCGAGTATATCCCTACTCATATTCTATTATGAATAACATTTTACCATAACTAAACAGAAGGGTTAGCTCAAATGCTGCATGCTAAAAGTAGGCAACAGACTCTAAAATATGAGACACAAAACTCAGCAGAAGTGGGGGGTTGGTTGCCGGAGACAAAGATAGGGTCTGCATATGTAGAATAGGCTGGGAACCACTTGAGCAGACTGGAGGGGTCAAGTGGTCCTTTTCTGACATAAAAATCAACGTTTATAATTTACATTTTTGACCACAGGTTTCCTTCAGCAATTATCCATGAAGAAGAAATAATTAGCAACTTTGCTTATTTTTTCTTTTCTTGATAAATCCTTTAGAATTGTGGTTAAAATGTTGTCTCTCTCCTGTTTTTAGGGTGCATCTAACCCTTTTTTAACATATCTTAGTTTTCTTTTAGTAAGATGAAACATATTTCAAACTCTTTGTTTTAAAGATGCTTGACCTAATAGTGACAGTCTCCATATGGAGAACTTTGAAATTCCCTCTTGCAACTGATTCAGCTGCTCGCTCTATGGCCTTCCAGTGTCCACACCTCTGCATTGTTATGGATTTATAACCCTCTCACTAGACAGCTCAGCACTTCGGGGTACCCACCTAGGACAGGGCTCCAGCTGGGGGGGGGTGACCAGAGGGCAGGATCCATCCCTGGGGGGGCTGTGAGAAGTGGATTAGCAATGCAGCTGTGATTTTTGTTTTTTAAACTTTATATTTATTTCTTGAGATAATCAGAAACAACATTTAGCACAGATTGCCCATTTGCAAAGGTTCCACGTCAGATAAGAACAATACAGTAGACAATACGGAGTACAAAATTCGGTTCACATTCGTGGTATTCAGCTCAAGGGGAGCCTTGTTGCATGGCTGCTAGTGGTCAAAAAAGGTAGACAAGATCAGCAGGTACATAATACAAATAATCCATATTCAGTACGTTAACATATCATTGAGACATCATGTGATACAGTAAAAATGAACCCATTTGTGGGAATAGGCTATTTCTTAGTGGGCTCTGGAAATGCTACCACCACTGCAGTTCAGGTTGGGTCAGGGCAGTGGCAAGCCGAGTTCTGGGCCAAATTAGCTCTGAGGGCCTGTTTGAATTGTGAGATTTTTTTGAAGACTGGTTATGCTGGCAAGAAGTTCATTTAGTCACATGGCTGCTGATTTGCCCTTGAGAGCCCAATGACCCTTCCAAAAAAACATTTGTAATGCCTGTATGCAATTCCTACACATTTAGGAGGCATTACTAAACTATTTGGGGGTGGAGGCTGATATGCCCTCTCTACTGGCATCCAAGTATCTTGACTCCAGTGCGTGCCAGAAGTCCCCAGCAGCCTGGTCATCAGGTGGGCTCGAGAACTCAAACATAGATAATGACAGCAGAAAAAGACCCATGGTCCATCCAGTTCCCCAAGTTCCTTGTTGAGCCCTGGGACCTACTGTCCTTCCAGGGTCCTATTCCTCCTCATTCCCCCCCGCTCCTCCTAGCTTCTGCCATCCCAAGCAAGCACTATACCCTTCATGCTGTCCCAACCATGCTTGAAACCACCAACGGTTTTTACACTTCCCACTTTTGGCTGGTAGACTGTTCTGTGGCTCCACAACCCTGTCTGTAAAATATTTCCTCTTGGCCCTCCTGAATCTCCCTCCTGTTGGTTTTCATTCCTGTCCATGTGACTGTGAGCTAGTATTCAAAATAAATGGTTCTCTACAGTTAATGTTGTTCCTTTTAAGAACTTGGAAGGCCTCTATCATATCTCTCTTCTCCCTTCTGGTCTCCAGTGAGTACATGTTCCGTGCCTTGACCTGCCCTGCTGGCCCTGAATCATTTTTTGTCACCCTGTGCTGCACCGTCTCCAGCCTGTCCCTATCTTTTTTGAGGTGAGAACCCCAGAACTGGACACAGGACTCCAAGGGTGCCTCATTAACGATCTGTACAGGGGAAGTCTTACCTCTTCCCTTCTGCTATCGGTACCTCTCTTGATACATCCCAGCATCCTCCTTGCTTTGTTGCACTGACTTGATGGAGTGAGTCCCTGATGACTTCAGTGTTCCGTTCTTTAGCCGTAGTGCTAAGTCTAACCCCACTCATCCAGTACTCTGTTGTGGAACTTGCACTTCTTGGCACTGAATTTCAACTACCAAACCTTAGACCACCCCTCTATCTTTTGTAAGTCCCTGTGCCTTTCCCTGATACCCTCATGGCTATCCACCTTTACACAGAGCTTAGTGACAGCCACAAAATGAGACAACCTGCCCCAGATTCCCTCATCAGTGTTGCTGCAGAACATATTGAAGGGGAACGGACCCAGGGCAGATCCCTGTGGTACCCTGCTCGTGACCACCTCCTCTCTTGATTTTACCCCACTGACCACAACCTTCTGCTGCCTCTTTTTCAGCCAATTACCTACCTACTTTACTATGACCTTAGCCGCACCCAGATCCTCCATCTCTTCAACAAGCATCTGGGAGGCACCAAGTTAAAAGCCTTGCTGAAGTCTAAGTAGAGCAAATCCACAGCATGGCCCCCTATCCAGTTCCCTTGTCACCCAGTCAAAGAAAACGATCAGGTTAGTCTAACGAGACCTCCCTGCCATGAATACACACTGTTTACCATCATGGAGCCCGTTGCTCTCAAAGTAGTCCACGAGGTCCTCCTAGACCAGTGACTCCATTAGCTTCCCAACAGTACAGGTAAGACTGACAGGTCTGTAGTTCCCTGCTTGTTCCTTGCCCCTCACCCCACCATGTAGTGGAATCACGTCTGCCACCCTCCAGTCCTTTGGAACCACCCTCATCCCCAGTGAGCTGTTGAATAGACCTACCAGGGATTTAACCAGTTCCTGTAAGTAACCTCGGATGCAGCCCATCTGGTCCCGGGGCCTTAGCCATATTTAGGGCTGCCAATATTTTCTGGACCCTTTTACTTGTAAATGTTGGCTGCCTCATCTCCTGGACTCCCCCTTAGTGGCTGCCTTGATGTCCCTTTCTAGCAAGGCCCACCATCCTCCCTAGTGAAAACTGAGCAGAAGTTACACTGAGGATGGTGACCACTTGCCTGTCTTCCTCGATCACCCTAACCCCCCCACCAAGCTTGCCTTGCGATTCCTCTTCCTTGTCTCCCTCATGTATTGGAAGAGTTGTTTTTCTCCACACTTGACCTCCTCGACAGTACGTGGCTCTGTCTCTGCTTTTGCTTTCTAACTGCCATCCCTATTTTTCAGTAAATGCTATCCACATTCTTCCTGCCCTGCTATTCTTTGTACTTGTAGAATGCTTTTTTCTTGGACCTCACCACTTCCCTGACCCTTACCGGAACCATAATGGTTTCTTGAACCCTTTCTTTTTGGTTACCATTCTCATGCGTAAGTAAGATATCTCAAGAATTGCCCCCATCTCTCTTCTACCCCACCTATACTGTCCATCCCTAATAATTTTTCTCTGTCCAGCTCCCTCATCCTGTTGAAGTCTGCCCCACTAAAATCGAGGACTTCAGCTCTCGATTGGGGTTTTCCAGACCCAGGAGCCAGTTTGAACCAAATGGAGTTGTGGTCCCTGTTCCCTAGTGGCTTCTGTATTCCCACAGTTCCTGTCATCTCTGAATTGGTGAACCCCACGTCTAGAATTGCAGTCTGCCTGGTGGGTTCCTTAACCAGCTGTACCAGTAGACAGTCCTGGAAGGCGTCCAGCAAGGCCTCACTACTTGTGCTCCTTGCCACTGGAACTTCCCAATCGATGTCTCGCAAGTTCAGATCACCCACCATCACTACTTCCCCCTTTGCCACTCTTCTTTCAAGTTCTTCCCTGAGCTCTCTGTCCCTCTTTTCCCCTTGCCCCGGAGGTCTATAGATCACCACCAACAAAGTTTCTTGCCTGAAGCTCTTACAGTGCTGTGAGTTGCACCAGCAGCGCCGGTCTCCCCCTTACTGTTTCTGAGGCACCCATCTTCTGACATCTCTATGCCTTCCTTGACAAAAATGGCTCCTCCTCCACCTCTACCTGTTCCTCTGTCCCTCCTGAACAGTGAGTACCCAGGGTCCATCAGGTCCCAGTTGCTGTTTTCCAAAGCCCATGTTTCTGTGATGACCACAAGATCTGCCTTGGTGACCGCCACCAGTGCCTGCAGCGCGCCGATTTTGTTATCTAGGCTTTTGGCGTTACGGCACACTCCCTTCCATCTGACCAATGATCCTGTCTTGCTACTACCCTTGTGCTTCCCTTTCCTTTCTTCCTCATGTTTTTCCTGGTAATTGCAGACTTTGCATTCCTCCAATTTGCAAGCCCCTTGAACGGACTTTCCACACAGCAGCACTGCAGGGCTGGCCTGTGCTAGTTCTTAAAGAGGTTGACAGTTTCTTGCAAAAGGCACCTGGCCGCATTAGCAAGACTTGCATTTTGTAACATGCAAAGAAGCTTGCATTTCAGAGTCGGCCCAGTGGCGCTGAGGGTTGAGGCGCTGGATGCCACACCTCGTGCCACACTGGTGACCTGGGTTTGGGAACGAGCCCAGGCCGCTGGGGGTTGGCAAGGGGGGAAGAGATCAAGCATCCATAGGACTGCTGTCTCTTCCCGGGGAGGACTGGGAGAAGCGTTCGCTCCTGAAGCGGCCTCTGGTGGTGATCAGAGGTGCCCAGCGTGGTGACGCAGTGGACGCAAAATGGGTGGAGTTGCGGCATAACGTTGCCTTGCCTGCTGCACTCCGAGGGGACAAAAAGAAAGCCAGAAAATAATCTTCTACACCGTCGGTGAGATGACGGTGGCCCCGGGGGATTTCACCCACATCCCAAATGACGGCTCAACGCACCCAGGATCTCCCTCCAGGACCGACCAGACGACAGCAGGTAGGCACTTCGCACTTAGGAACCTGCCACCGAGGGGGGGGGAATCAGCCCTGTTGATGGTACCGGGGGTCGAGCCTGCCTGGGGTCATTCTGGGAGAGGTGATCAAGGGGAGATGCAGGGGTTCAGGCTGGGAGTAGGGAGGACTCTGAGTGAGCACTCCTGAAGGATGCCCAAGGGTGTAGGTGAAGAAACAAAGTTTAAAAACAAAAAAAAAAAAAAAACACAAAAAAACTTGCATTTCAGGGCATCTCATTCATTGCTGTAGGCATTTATATGGAAACTTGCTCATTGCTCCATGGACTTCATCTGTCTCGACTGCTTTTCCGGCCCTGGAATCGTAATCTTGTCCTTATGAGATGAGAATTACTATTATTTACTTTAATTTTGTCTCTTTCTCTCCCCGAGTGGCCTGCCGCCCATTACCTCAGCTTCAGTCGTGGACCGCGGTGCTTCCACCCCCCACAACAGCCGCGACCCTCTGATACCCTCTGGATTGCACCCCCCCCAGGTGGGGCTGCGGTACCCCAGCTTAGCACCACAGACTCAGGATTGGTCAGAGGGCCAGCCTGGGGGGCTAATTGAAGCCCAGCGGTGAGTGTCATCAAGGGCAGCTGGCAGCTCCTCCATTTTTCCTGGTTTTCTGGGGGCGAGGGACGTGACAATGACATCCTGCATATTCCCGCCCCTGGGTTCTACTATCTCGGTAGCTGCGGTACCACCTGCCTCCGCCAGGGTCCGTCAAGCACTGGATGGAGTCCCAACCCTCGAGAAGGAGAGCAGTCCATGGGACGCTCCATCCCTTCTTCCCGGCTGACCCTCCAGCGACCAGAGTCCGTTCCTGAACCTGGCGCCAGTGTCGTAAGCAGGAATCCCACCACTGTGCTGACAGGCCGGCAGAATTATTATTTTTATACACGCCAGGGATAAACAACAATGAGATGACCATGGTATTGTTTTCAGATGGGTTCCAAATACGTATGCAATAAGACATGATGAGGTGTGTGTTATATCCTAGTAAGAGCATGCCCCAGGTGCATAATGAGGCATGAGATGCTTCCATACAACTTGCATCCATGGCAACAGGTTGTGATGTCATAAGGAGAGGATTATGACTTCGGCTCCAAAATAAACAACATAAACAGGTGAAGTCTGGGGAAGGGGGATAATCCTGTTCTAGAGAAAAAGTTTTCTGTAGAAATGATGGAAGGTCCTAAAACTCCATATTTTGCTGTGGCTTTTGTGTAACTGGGTTTTTCTGATGTCTGCTGTGTATCTGTGACTGAAAACCAAAATAAATCCCCTTATGACTTTCCTAGTGAAGACAGCACAGTCTGAGCTGATCTTTTCTCATTGTGCACCCTTTTCAAGATCACCTTTTAGTAATCGTACCCAAACAAGCGCCTTCTTTCCTTTTCCTAATAGGCCTGGTGTGAGCGCCTGCACCACAGAAGTGGTTGAACAGCCAGGACCAAGTAGGTGGGACACAGAGTCGGATGCTGATTGGATGGCAGCAGGACCAAGTTTAACATTCATTGGTCATAAGGTAATCTGCAAACTGTGAGGCTCTGTATTGACAGTGGGGGCAGTATAAACAGAACCGTTTTTTGAAGGATAGCATGCCTCAGTTATTTTCCCTCCATCTCACACCCCATCTCTGCAAAGATCCGTTTTTTTTCTTAAGTAGAGAAGGCTGAGCAAGTAACTGCCGTCACAAGAACAACCTAATGCACCACAGCCACTTTCAGCTGTAATTTATGTTTCTTGTAACTCCTTTTATTGATGTATATGATTCCAACTTGATCGCTGCTCAAGTGAAATTTGGAGTGTAAACACAATTTAAAAAAAAAAAAATATGTATCGTTAGGATTTGAACCTTGGTCAATAACACAGAATGTAAAAAAAAAAAAAGAAATAGAGAACCGGTCATCTTTGCAGTTCGCAACCAAGCTGGCACGGCGGTAAGCACAGCTTCTGTGCTCCAGTGGGTAAGACCACCTCTGTAATGGTTGTGATGATGCATTTGGTAAACATGGCCTTCTCAACTGACTCCAGCACTATTAGTGGTCATGGGGGTTGGGGGGGGTACCAGTGCTAAAAGCCTGCCCCCTTCTTCATGGGCATGGGGCAACTCTTTTCCACTGCACACACTGCTCCCACAGATCTTAGGAACAGGAAGTCAGTGTCCAGATGTGACCCCAGTCTCCCCAGGTTGCAGTTAAGACAGCTTTCACAGCCCGTGGATAAGTAGCTCTCAACCTGGATAGCTAACGTCTGTGTTCATCCTCCTTTTAAACCTCAGTAGGTTTTTCGGTCTTCTTTCCCTCAATGCAGTCATAGGAATGGGAGAAATATTGAGTAGCACTGGCATCTGTGTAGACCAGGTAAGGGATAATACCTGACTGGGTTTGTGGTCGTAAGGGAACAGTGCAGGCCTCAGGGTAGTTGTTTGGTCTGTAACATACTCCATTGCTGTAACTACCCAAGAAGTACACAAACACACAACGTGGAATGTTATTCTGTTTATAAAATGTGCTTTACATTGTGTAAACGATATATATAAATCGGAGAAGATGTCCAGTTGTAAGATAATCAACAATTGTAATGTGCTTCGACCAGTGAGAAGGAAGGACTTTCATAGACCAGTTCATAACTTTAATTATTTCTTTTTCTTTTTAATTTTTTTATTTTTTAACAGGAAGCACCAGGAAAAGGAAATGTTCATACAGGTAAAAAAAAAAAAGAACAAAAAAGATTTAAAGAGGGGAGATGGGGATGGTAGAGAAATCCCCCTTAGGAGCTGTAGTTCTGCTGTCTACTAGAAAGTCATGTAAGAACTATAAAAAATACTCTGTCCCCTCCAGTTCTCTGTGGTTCTGACAGTGACAGGGCATGACTGGGAAACTGAGGCACTGTAGCACCGGGAAGGACTGGAATGTTGGCACTGTGCTGCTAATGCAGCTATTCAGCAAAACGTTTAGTGTTTCTGTCTATTGGGGAGGTTTTCAGCACACAACAGTGCAGTAGAAGTCTTATAAAGGCTGTTTAGTGAATTTAAAACAGTTTTGCACAGTAGTGCTGAAACGGGAAGCTAGCTACTTCCGGCTTCAGCCCTATATATTACACAGTCGGAACGAGCAAGCGGGGACGGAGGCAACGCATGGCAGAAGCAAGTGCGTCAGCGAGAAAGGTCATGGAGAAAGCCAGAAAACCTAGTTGACAACTCAAGTAAGAAAACGTTGTCCTTCTCCGAAATCCGTTCTGGGGAATGGTGGTAAATATGGATCCGGGGCACTGTGGAGCATGCCTACAAACGAGACATATTCATACTGAGCTCTGCATCAACCTAAGACAAAACTGCATAAAACAGACATTTATTATCAAGAAATTATCAGTTTGAGCCTTGCATTAATTTTATATCGACAAGCCGATCAGTTTGATACCCATTTGAACGATGGGGCGCACCAACAAAGCCCAGATGGGAGCAGCCAAAACACAGCCTCCAGAGCCACTTCAGAAGGAGGAAGCAGAAAAATCGACCACAGGGTCGGAACCGCCATGGATGGCCTTGCAGAAAGCTATGCAGGCCATCGACATGGAGGTGAAATCCATTCTGGCAAGGTTTGTGGAGTAAGATGGAAGCAGACAGTAAAACAGCAATGTCGGCCGAATCCACTGCAGTGAAGACGCTGACCACGTCCACTAAATTAACACAGGAGAATGCCCAGATGTGGTATAGACTGGAGGAGCTTGAGAATGCACAGAGGGCCTCAAATGTGCATTTAGTGGGTCTACCAGAGAACTGTGAAGGGGACAGTATTTTGCTCTTTCTGAAAGAATGGTTTCCGGGTGCTCTGCATTTAACCCTGGAACGAGTAGCAGATCACTTTTTGAAGGCTTACCAGATTTCTCCCAGGATCACTGCTAGCCAGAATATTCTGCCACAAACTGTTCTTCTGGTCATGTCTAGTCCTGCTATACGACACTATATATTACAGACTGCATAGGAGGCAGATTCATTTAATTTTAGTGGGACGACTGTACATCTTTTCCCAGACCTCTTGTATGCAGTAAGGTCCAGAAGAAAGCAATTTGATGGGGTAAGAGCGAAGCTAAAAAGTCTGGGGTTGGCTCATTCCCTACTCATGCCAGCCAAATTGTGAATTCTTTACGGGGGTCATACATTCCAATATACTGACCCAGAAGAAGTGGATAAGAAAATGATAGGGAAAATAATGGAATCACTTCTAAAGGAAAGAATTTTTGAGTTCCTAGAAGCCAGTGGTGCACAGGACCCAAGGCAGCATGGATTCACAGCAGGAAGGTCATGTCAGACGAATCTAATAGATTTCGTTGACTGGGTGACCAATGTGGTGGACCAGGGAGGGGCAGTGGACATGGCCTACCTAGACTTTAGCAAGGCATTTGACACAGTCCAACACAAAAGATTAATATACAAGTTAGCCAGCCTTGGAGTGGGTCCCAAGGTGGTTGTCTGGGTTAAAAATTGGCTGAACAACAGGATACAGAGGGTAATAGTAAACGGAGTTTACTCTGAAGAAAGGGAGGTTACTAGTGGGGTACTGCACGGTTCAGTACTGGGACTGATCCTCTTTAATGTCTTTGTAAGTGACATTGCCAAGGGACTGGAAGCAAAAGTATGTATTTTTGCAGACAACACAAAGATCTGCAGCAGGGTTGATACAGAAGGTGGGGTGGAGAGGATGCAAAGGGACTTGGCAAGGTTGGAGGAATGGTAAAATATATGGCAGCTTCGATTCAGTGCAAAGTAATGCACCTGGGAAACAGAAATCGAGGGGAAGAGTACACAGTGGGGGGTGAGATAATAGAAGTGGAAAGGGACCTGGGGGTAGTCATATCAGATGACCTTGAGGTGGGCAAGCAATGTGAGAAGGCAGTAAGGAGGGCTGGTGGGATACTGGGATGCATAGGGAGAGGCATCACCAGTAGAAAACAGGAAGTTGTTATCCCTCTGTACAGACAGTTGGTGAGACCCCATCTGGAGTTCTGCATCCAGTTCGGGAGACCCCATCTCCACAAGGACGTAGACAGGATGGAGGCTGTCCAGAGGAGAGCAACTAAAATGGTGCAGGGTCTGCACCAGAAGACATACGAAGAGAGATTAAAGAAGCTTAATATGTATACACTCGAGGAGAGGGGGGACATGATAGAAACTTTTAAGTACATCAAGGGAATCAACAGAGTCCAAGATGGTAGCATCTTTCAGAAAAAAAGATGTGCAAGAACAATGGGGCACAATTTGAAGATAGGAGGATGGCTCAAAGGTAATGTGAGGAAGTATTTTTTTCACGGAGAGGGTTGTGGATACATGGAACAGCCTTCCTGAGGAAGTAGTGGACTCAAAAATAGTGGGAGAATTCAAGAATGCATGGGACAGACATAAGGCAATTTTAGTGGAGTTAGGAGGAAGTAGGCTGTTGGTTAACTAGGATCTGCAGCCTATGCATTAGGTAGGGAAATGGGCAGACTAGGTGGGCCAAGCGGTCCTTATCTGCCTTCAAATTCTATGTTTCTATGTGCACCCAGAAACAAAAGAAAATAAGGATTAACACAAGGCTACGTAATTGGTACAGGAAGGAATAATGTTTTATAGAGTCATAGGTGTTCTTTCATAGCAAAAATCATTTATACAGTAGAAATGGGCTGCAGAACTTTTGGTGTCATCACCCTCGTAGATGGCTACCTGATTCTACCACTCTGTGCATCTCTCACGTTTCTCCTGCTAATTAACAATTTTTACACTTCACATATTCCAAGCTAATCTCAGGAGATTATTTGAGAAGACAAGGGGAGTGGAAGTCTCTAATCGCTTTGCAGCTTTACTGGATGACCCTGATGGAATAGAAACTGAAATCTCAGACGCTGGCACCTCGGCCCACTCTCAGTACGCAGCAAGTACAAACCCAACTCCTAAAAGGGGAGCTCGACTCAAAGGCAAAGCAAAATCTGCTATTGTTTCAGGCGACCAACAGCCCAACTTAACGCTTGATAAAAAAATGGGATAAAATCCTTAACGAACTCAGTGATATTAAATCGGAAGTCAGAACAATTAAAGAAAGTTTCCGAAATGCGTATGGATATGCAGAATATGGAGCAGAGAATTAATGCTTTGGAACACGATCACACAAAAGCATCTTCACAGATAGCTCAACTCCAGGACCAAACGAAACAAATTACTCAAATCTGTAAAGCCATCTCAGAGAGACAAGAGGACTCTGAGAATCGAAACCGTAGAAATAATATATGCATTTCATGCTACCAGAAGGAGCAGAGGGAAAATATATCACTGATTTTGTTGAGACACTTCTACGAACATCCCTGATGTTAGATACAGATTTCCCTATGGAATTTGAGAGAGTTAATCGGTCATTAGGCCCTAAGCCTAACACCAATACAGCCAGGCCCCAATCAGTGATGGTCCGCTTTCTCAGATATACCACTAAAGAGGCAATTCTTAAAAAAGCATGGGCTCAAAAGAAAGTATTTTATGGCACGACCAGAATATTTTTCGATAATGACTATGCACCGCAAATGCTTAAAAGGCGTCTAAGTTATATTCCATTCTTCCAGATTCTACGCCAAAATAACTTGACCTTCAGAACGCCTTATCCAGCTTTGTTAGTGGTACAATACCCGAGTGGCCAAACTACCTACGACTCGCTGACAGAAGCCTTCAAGGATTTTCAGCAGAGAGGACTCCCGGTGCCTAGTAGAGCGGAATTTCACAAGAGCTTTCTGGCATCCTCCTCTAAAGACTCTAATGCGAGAGACCATCAATTGCAGCAGGCTCTGGACTTCCTCAAAAAGTTTACTTACCGAGGGGCTTCCTCGCAGTGAGAGCGCCTTCTTGCTGTGATCCAGCTATGGTGTACCCTACTTGAGTGAGTAACCCCCTGTTTGAATGAGAGGAATTGCTTGTTACCTGGCCTGCCCCTGTCTGGTAGGTCTCTGACGCATCCACACTGGCAGTGGTACTGTGGGTGAGCAGGGGGAGTCCCCTTTTTTCTTCCAGGCCTCTCCGAAGTCTCAGAGGAGCATTATTTTATTGTCTCTGGGGGGAGCACCTGGGACCTTGATATATTGGCTCCTAGATTAGTTGACCTCAGGGATATCCCCTTTGGCAGAGGGGGTGGGCGCCCTTCCCGGCTGGCCTAGAGGGACGGAATCTTATACATGCAGTCTTATCCTACTCCCCCCCCCCACTTGTTTGACAGGAAGGGGAGAGCCTAAATTAACCTCCGTACTTAAATAATAATATGTGGTCAAAAAATCTTGCATAAAGTTTGGGGGCTGCTGGAGTCAAGACGAAGGCCTCGCTTGAATCCCTCTAGACTTAGGCCTATACAGAGGGAAGATACTGAAGGCATGGGATTGGTCCTGCGGCCTGGTAGCGAGATGGGGGGGGAGAGGGCACTCCCAGAAAATGGAGCTAAATAAGGGATTACAACACTCTGATAATAAGGCTGGTCATTAGGACTGGCTCTCCTGGGTGCTCCTTCCCTTGAGAGGGAATGCTGCTAACTGATTAAGAGGAGACTGGCCTGGGTGGAGGCAGGGCTGTTTATCTCCTGCCCGCCTACGTGGGGCCCGGCTGGATGCGGGGAAGGATTCGGGGACCAAAACGACAAAGGTGGCTGAGGCGAGCTGTTTCTCACGGACAGTCGGGGACGGAACTCTGAGGATGGGCCAGAGAATAGGGAGATCAGGAGGAGAACTCGACATATTCATCTACAATTAATGTACTGTCATATCCTTATCGGGGGCATTTTCTGATCCTGAAGGAAAGGATTAGGACATACAGGCCTCTTCCCCTGTGGCATAGCGGAACAATGACCGGATCCTACTGATACCATTGGGACAGTTTGATTTAAGAGACTTCTGTATATTTGTTTTGATTTTTAAGTGGTCCTTTACCCCCCCTTGGGGGATAGTGATAATACCAAGATATCATTCCTCATAATAAGTATAAGTTTTTCTTTTTCCTTTTTCAGGAGGGAGACGGAGAACCACACCTTAGATTTCCCCGTTTCTTCCTATAGCTTTCAAGATCAATAGCTCCCCATTTTATAAGTTTTTGACCCTTTTTGTTTTAAATACCGCCCTCCATACCCTTCTGTTTTGGGTCAAAGTACCCGAAGAGAGCCTACCTTTGTATGTATGTACACTGCTCTCTAGGCAGTCATATCTGCCTAATATAGGCAGGTTTAAAACGACCGCCTACAAATTGGAAGTCACTTATGTAAATAGTTTATCTTTTCCTTCCCTGTTCCCCAATTGGGTTTGGGTTGAGGTTTCTCTTAAATATTTTCCAGGATTGGGATTATCTACTTATCACTGCTGGGTAGGACTCAGTTTGGGGGATGGTGGGGTTGGGGACGAAGGGAAATCACGAGTTATGGAATGACATTACCTGCAATTTCATATGAATGGGTAAGTCACTGAAGCTCCTGTCACATAATGTGAATGGGCTGACTGGACCAGTGAAAAGGTATAGAACAATTAAAGCACTTAAAAAATGTAATGCAGAGGTAGTTTTACTACAGGAGACTCACTTAGACTCCAGAGAGCACCAAAAAACTACTTTGATTTGGGTTTGGACAGATTTATGAGTTGGCATACCGTAGGGGACGTCGCCAAGGGGTGGCGACTCTTATTTCCAGAAGTTTTGCTTTTGTAGTATCCGATTACTGTTCAGACTCTGAGGGACGACTGCTGGTAGTGGTCGGTACACTGGGGAACAGACACTATACTATAGCAAATATATACATCCCACCTGGGACGGATGCCTCATCCACTCAAAAATTATTTGAAAAAATCCTACTTACTAAGAAGGGAGTCTTGATAGTGGGAGGAGACTATAATTGCCTCCTTAATCCATCTAGGGACACTTCGGCTTCTAGACCCCCACCACAGTCCTCAGGACAACGTCACCTGAGGAAATTGATAAGGGAATGGGGCTTGGTAGACTCATGGCAATACATACATCCTCAGACCAGAAAATGTACTTTTTATTCACATGCTCATAAACACTATTCGCGCTTAGATTATTTCTCTGTTTCAAAGGAACATGCCGTATTGATACAGGGAGCTGAAATTCATAATATTTGTCTATCAGATCATGCCCCCATATTGCTAGAGATGGAATCACAGGGTGAGAAGAAAAATACATACTGGCAGCTAAATAACTCTCTATTACAAGATCCTGAATGTCGAGACCTGATACAAGCCAGGATTAAGGAGATTCTGGCAGATAACAATAACACGCAGACCTCTCCCCAGTTACTATGGGACACTCTGAAGGCTGTGTTGAGAGGATATTTAATAGCATATTCCTCTCAAAAAAGGCGTAGATTGGAATCTAATTTGGATCAGCTTCAAGAGAAGCTGAGCTTCCTCCAATCTGCACATATGCAGGGAGACACCTCTACTAGATCAAATCACTGCCACTCAACATTCTATTCAAAAGATACTCACGTAAAAGACAGAACAAGCCTTACTGTGGCTCAGACAAAAATACTTTTTGGGGGGGGGGCCCTAGAGCCACCAGAATTCTGGCACACAGACTCAGAAAACAAATCAGATAATCTATTATTTCCAAGGTCAAACACCCTTCTTCAGGAGCACTCTGCTTTAACACCTCTGAAATAGTGGGCGCTTTCCAATCTTATTATGCCAAATTATATAAAGATGATTCCCCAACGGACGAAGCCGAGGTTGATGCCTTCCTGAGGGATTTAGCTCTACCTAGACTTACTGAGGAACAAAAGCAAACACTAATCTGTCCTATTACCAACTTGGAGGTTAAAAATGCCACTCTTAAACTTAAAATCGTGAAAAGCCCTGGTCCAGACGGCTACGGAGCAGAGTTTTACAAGTCAGCTTGGGAATGGATCTCCGATCCATTAACTTGAATGATGGAGGAAGGGCATATATTCCAGATCCTGGTCATATGCTACAATTTCTGTAAACCTAGAACCCCCTCATAAATGTGAATCGTATCGGCCCATCTCGGTTTTGAATCAGGACTATAAGATGTACACAAGTATATCATCTCATAGACTAGATAACATTATTCCCTTACTAATTCATCCTGATCAGGCAGGTTTTATACCCACCAGACAAACGGCTGATAACACTAAACAGACTTTATACTTGATAGAACATGCCCACCGTGCCCAAGCCCATCTACTTATCCTGGAACTCGACGCCCAAAAGGCATTTGATAGTCTCCTGGATTTTCTTGGAAAAAACCTTGGAAAAGCTGCTTTTTCCCCACAGAGTTTATAGCCAATATTTTAGGAATTTATTCCAACCCCCAGGCTGTAGTTAAAGCTAACGGCTCATGCTCCTTGACATTTCCGCTGTCCAGGGGAACCCAGCAGGGATGCCCCCTTTCCCCATACCTTTTTGCTATATATGCAAAACCACTGGCCCAGTATCTTCGTCAGCTACCGGATGTGTCGGGCTACTGGGCAGGGAGCACAGGGTTGCCTTATATGCAGATGATCTTTTGTTATATATTACCAAACCCGAAGCCTCCTTGCTGGTCTCACATCAAGCTCTGAGATACATTGAGAGCTTTTCAGGCTACAAGATTAACGCCAGGAAAACAGAAACACTAAATATAGGAAATTTCCCAGACAAAAAAGTACAAGAAAAATTCCCATATAATTGGGAATGTGATTCATTGAGATATCTAGGTATACAAATTTTCAGGACACCAACACAGACTTATAACAAAAATTATACTGAGCTATTTGCACAAATTAAGCGGGACTTGGAAACCTGGACCCTTCTCCCGATTTCCCTGATGAATAGAATTCAGATAGTCCAGGTAAATGTGCTTCCCTGCATACTGCATTTACTACAGACAGTTCCACAGTCGCTTCTCAAGAGAGATGAGAAGAGATGGAATAGACTGCTGTCTAATTTCCTGTGGCAGGGAGGTAAACCCCGGATATCTCTAGATAAACTGTATGCCCCCAAAGAAAGAGGAGGCCTATCACTACCCAGTTGGTCCGGGTATGCGATGGCTACTATGCTAAATCATTTTAGCAAATGGCTGCGCCCAAGAGGGTCTGGGCTACGGTGGAGAGATATAGAACAAGAACCATCAGATATTAAATTAAATGCATTAACCATTTTCCAGCCTCCCTCTATGACTGATCTGGATTCGGAGACATCAATTTATATTAGGAGTTATCTTGGAACATGGTCAAGATTCTTGTCTCTGTCTGCAAACTCATTTGGTGCTCTCTGGATAGGGGTCCCTTGGAAGAATCTGAGGTTTAACAACTTGGGTGTAGATAAAGGTTTTAATAAATGGTCCTCTCTGGGGCTTTCCCACACGTATCAGTTCTATTCAAATGGTAACTTTAAAACCTTTATGCAATTAAGGGAGGAATTTTCCCTCCCGAGCACAGACTGGTTTCGATATTTTCAAATTAGACATTTTCATGAGACTGTAGTGTCCTTAACAGTGGACATGGAGGACATTTCACCATTGTTTACACTTTTAATATTAATACAGGCAGACACATAGCCCAGACACTTGATTTCCAGATTTTACCGGGCATACAGCTCCTCACTTGGTGATCCCTGGAGGAGGGTTGAAGGGATCTGGGAAAGAGAGATGCAGGTGGACTTGTCCAGGACAGACTGGATGTGGACCTGGAGGAGACAGCATAAAATAAATTCATATAATTGACGTGAATTTGCCTGGAAAGTGTCCTCCCGTTTCTTTCGTGCTCCACATATAACCTCTAAATATCTTCCCTCACGCTGGAGAAAATGTGGGGCCCATGAGGCTACCCACTTCTGCATTTTCTGGGGCTGCCCCATCCTCCGTGGGTTTTGGAGGGAGGTGGAGAAGGTCATAACAGTCTTGTGGCCGGAACGGACTCCTCTCAGTCCAGCCACAGCAATACTACTACACTTCCCACCGGATTTTAAAAATAAATCTAAATTATATTTGGCCTTGATTCTATTGACCTCGGCCAAGAAAATGATTACTAGAAGTTGGCGGACGCCCTTGCCCCCCCTACTCTTAGGGCTTGGGAAGATCAACTCTATGATATATACTTGATGGAGAGTATGACGTCGAAAATATAGAAAAAAAACTACCCTGATACAAGGTTATTGGTCTCCCTGGTGGCTGCAGATTGTCACTCATAGACGAGATCTGGTACCTTAGACCTGTATCCCCTCCCCAGATGTCTCCTACCACTATTTAGCTGTCATGGATAAGGTTATCTCCAGCTAGCCAATTTAAATAATAATTACCCTCGCCTATGGTTCTATTTATATAATTCCTCTGTGCTTTACACTGTGACAGTATGGTGCCTTCTTCCTCCCCCAATTAATTTTTATTGCATAAGAAATTCAATGAAAATTCATGTCTTGGCAGCTATTTATCAGATATGTACTTGAATGTTTACTCCATACTTTTAATTTGTGTATACAGATGTACTTGTTAAAACTAAATCCCCAATTCCTGGAATAATTAATGAAAAAATAAAGTTTACAAAAAAAAAAAAAAGAAATGGGCTGCATCTCAACAAAGCAGGGGCAGAAATGTTGGGAAAACGTATAAAAAGCCATGTTGATAATGGGCTTTTAAATTGATATGGAAGGGGATAGAGTTAATTATAATACCATGAACAAAAAATAGGTCAAAATTTACAGGAATATCTCGCAAAATAAGTAGCAGTAACAAGATCAGAAGACCACTGTGTAATGCCAGAAGTTTGAACAAAAAAATTAGATGAGCTACAAACTATATTGCACGACAAAAGTAAAATTGACTTAATATTCATTATAGAAACACAGTGGGAAGATGCAGATGAGTGGGGGAAGAATATACTAGGGTACTGTCTGATTAGGCAGGACAGAAATGGAAGGAAGGGAGCTGGAATTGCCATTTATGTTAATATATCTCCAACATTGACATCTCTAATAAAATAAGAGGAAGAGACTCTGATACAGAAACTGTTTAAAAATGGAATTTGTGAACACGGAACATAAAATCATAGGTCTGTGCTATAGAACGCTAAATACTAGTTCAGATACCAACAAAAATACCATTAAAGAAATAGAACAGTGAATGAACTATGAGACATACTATTAGTAGGGGACTTCAGTTATAACAGTATAGACAGGAAAAAAGAAAGCTGTCTTTAGACAGTGTCAACTTTTTAATAGCTTGTACTGAGTGAATTTGGTGCAGCATGTCACCACGGCCACTTGTGGTAGCAGCATATTAGATTTGGTGTTAAACTTGGGGAAACGTCAGCATCACTGACTGTGAAGTGAGTCAGCCATTAGACAACAGTGATCATTCGTGTATACTGTTCAGTATGCAGAGAAGGTACAATACCATAAGGGATGTACGGATGTATATAAATACAATATGGCATGTGCAGAAGAAATTAATTCTGCTATCAGAAATACTAACTGGGATCTGATACTTTGGGTAAAAGTGGTATGAGGCTGGACCTTTATAATAAAATGAAACTATGAATACCACCCATAATAAATTCAATTAAATGGGTTAAAAAGCATAATAACAAAGGTATTAAACCAAAATGGATAAACAGAAAACAAAAACATTGATGTATTTCTGGGGGGAAAGTCACTAGGTTCTGCTCTTTAGAATAGGCACATTCCTCTATACTCACCGCATCTTGTTATGCACCTGGGACACCGGAACTAAAGGGCAGAGTACATGCTGGGAGGGGAGAGAGGGTGACAGGATGAGAGGGATCTGGGGGTAACAGTCTCTAGCAACCTCGAGGTGGGGAAGCAGTGCTCAAGGGTGGAGGGGAGGGCATATGGGATGCTGGCAAGTATTGGCAGGGGGATCACCAGTAGGTGTGGGGAGGTCTTGGTGCCCCTCTATCAGACCCTGGTGAGGCTACACCTCGAGTAGAGTGTCCAATTTTGGAGGCCCTACGTGCACAAGGATAGAGACTTGATCGAAAGGGTTCAGTGAAGGGCAACCCATACGAACAGAGATGCAAGGAAGACCAGAAGGGCAAAGGGGGACATGATTGAGACCTTTAAATATATCAGAGGGATGAACAAGGGAGTCACAGGGAAGTTATTCCACAGGAAGGAGGAAAACATAAGGGGGCACAGACTGATAGGAGCAATGTGGGAGGGTAATTTTTCATTGAGAGGGTGGTGGAGAACTGGAATGGACCAGAGGAGGTGGTGAATTCAAAGACTGTAGAGGGATTCAAGACCTCTTGGGACAGACACATGGGACTAAAGGGGGGGGGTCTCAAGATACGATGGGTAGGGCTGGGGGGTAAGGGGCAGACTAGATGGTCCGGGAGGTCCTTTTCTGCCATCACCTTCTATGATCTGTGATCAAGATGGGTGACATATGCAGACAAAAAAAGCCTGATTTTGTTCCATAGGCAACCATCTTGCTATCATCTTGCCTTCTGACCTTAAAGGGACTCTGTCAACCCCCTTTAGGCCTCAAAGTGTCCTTACTTTAAAAAAAAAAAAAAAAAAATTTATGATTGCCAACATTCTGTAAAGACTGCTGATGTAGCTGGTAGTTTGATTTTATTTTTCTTAACAAAAAAAAAAAAAGTGGAAGACTGCCTACCATAGTGGTGTTACCACACAAAAACAGGTTTACATTTCTTGATCAGCTCCAACTTCTTTCCTGGACTTGGGAACACCCACAACACAGTCTTAGCCACTGATGCTGCAGTGGGAGGAAAGGAGCCTAATGAATCATGAGTGACTGCACTGTTTGGGTGTGTTTCTGATGCTCAGGATGTATGCAGTAAGAACAGACACAGGACTGTAAACAAAACAAAGTTGTTTATAAATATACATCAGCATGCATTTCAGTTCTACTAAACAAGGAGACACAAAACAAATGGCAACATCAATGAAATTTAGAGAAGGTAAGCAATCATAATAGGTTTTTAACTAGAAATAATATGATGAAAAACAGGTTGACGGTGTCCTTTTAATAGTTACATCTTTATTGCTCTGCACAGGGTTGTCTATGAATGGACATTTTGACCCCCCCACACACAAGGGTCCCTGGTTCTAAAGTGTATGTTAATAAAAAAAAAAAGTACTTGCAAATGGTGGTTTGGACGTTGTGTGTGTAATATCTGGATCTGTATACTCTGCAGCAGCTCTATGTTGTTGCTTTTTATTGTTGTCTTGATATTTTTAATAAAAATCAGATTTGAAAAAACTGCCCCTACACAAGCTTGTGGCGCATGCCTCCACACTTTCCATAGTAATGCATCAAAAAACAAGGTGGTGGGGGGGCGCATGTCTCCAAATGGGGAAGTGGAAGATATTGGGCTGTCTGCTCCATGGAGCCAAAATTTGATCCATTCCCTCCTGAATTATGGTTACAGGAATATTATAATTTAAACACCAGTGAACTCAGGGGCAAGGAAGGCTCCTATATTGTTTTAACACTGGGACCAGAAAAGTTGTTGTTTAAGCCATAGAGATGCGTAGCAAATATGATTTTCCTCATAAATCCCAAATTTGACCAGTTGTTTAGAAAGTAAATGTAGGAGGCAAACATCACTAGGGTGTAGTTACTGAAATGATTCCAAAATCGTTTCTCATGCAACACTATCTCTAGGTGCCACTCCTCCTTGGCTAATGGACGATGATGATGACGATTCTGGGAGCATGCAGGAAGTTGGGCCATCTTATGAAGAGTTCCTCAAACAGAGTGAGTTGTGTTGAGTATTTTGGGATTGGACTGGTCACTGCTTATGGGGATTTTAATCCGGGCTGTACTCACGGAGTCTTTGAGTGTCTGACAAAGCTGTGAGATAAAGTTGGAAATTTTACCAGTGTGTTCTCTGAAAGTATTTTGCTAGAACCCACTTCTAGTGTGGTTCTATCTTCTACATATTTTTTCCCTTCCCAACAGGGAAGAAGGAGAAGTTGAAGAAGCTGCCACCAAACCGGGTCGGTGCAAATTTTGACCACACCTCCCAGACGGATGAGACATGGTTGCCGTCCTTTGGAAGAGTATGGAACAACGGCAGGAGATGGCAGTCCAGGTAAGGAAAAGGCCAATTTTTTATTGACACTGCTTTAAGTACAGTTACGTAAGAACTTACCGTAACAGTAGATCTTCGAGAGGAGCTCTTGAAGCAGGCTGTGACATTCAGGACTATGCCGCAGGCACTAGGACCATCTGGAAACTTCTCAGCCAGCAGTATACAGCAGGAACCGCCCCCGATGCCGGCCCCACCCCGTTGGCGGCCCTGATACAAAAGGGGGTGGACCCAGCTCCACCTCAGTTCTCCTACCAAGGCCCACAAACAAGCCCTGACAAGAGGAGATATAAATGAAGATGGATCTGCACACCTCGAGGGGGAAGGCGGGTGGGAAAGTAACGCCTGCTGCAAGAGCTCCTCTCGAAGATCTACTGTTACGGTAAGTTCTTGCATAAGTATACTGTCCTACTTCGAGTGGGAGCTCTTGCAGCAGGCTACGACATTCAGGACTGAATATCAAGCAGTCCACGCCAAAGAGGTAGACGACCCTGGGAGGTGGAATATGCTGACTCCAGAGGCCTCAGGACGGAAGTCCTTGCAAAACAGCCAGGCCAAAGCCGGCTCAGCGTCTGGAAACGATATCCAAGCTGTAATGCTTGACAAAGGTATGCACAGAGTTCCAGGTAGCGGCCACACATATGTCCCTGATAGATGCATTTCTCAGGGCGGCGAATGAAGCCGACACTCCTCTGGTACAGTGGCCCCTATTGTGTTTTTCATAGCAGAAGGAAACGCAGTGGACTATCCACTTCGATATCGTCTGCTTGGTCACTGGTTTACCCAAGCACTGTGGCACAAAGGCCACAAAGAGTTGCTCCAATTGACTTTGCGCAGCCGTCCGCTTGAGGTAATACCTCAAAGTCCTGTGGACATCCAGTGTGTGAAGGAAAGCCTCCCCTCTATTGGATGGGGAAGGAAAATAAACTGGAAGGTCAGCTGACTGGTTGAGGATCAACTCTGAGACCACTTTTGGGAGAAACTTAGAATTTGTTCTAAGGGGAAACCCTTTCCCTGTGGAAAACCAAATACGGCTCTTTACACGTCAGAGCCTGAAGTTCAGAAACTCTTCGAGCTGAGGTAACAGCAACCAAAAAACACACCTTCCAGGAAAGATAACACAGCTCACAATCTGCTGCCGGCTCAGAGGGAGGAAGGGTGAGCTTCTCCAACACAAAAAGGAGATCCCAGGGTGGGACAGGGTCCCTAATGGGAGGTCTCATATGCAAAATTCCTCTTAAAAAGGTGCGGGCGACATCCAACTGCGCCAACGCCTTATCTCCAATGACAACATGATAGGCAGAGACAGCCCACGTATGCACCTTGATAGAGGAGTAGCTCAGACCATTTTGATACAAGGAGAGGAGATACTGCAACGCTGAGTTCACTGGACAAATGCCATGACGAGGCCCACAGACAAAAACGCTTCCACTTCATAGCATAGACTGAGCGGGTGGAGGGCTTTCTCGCTGAAACTAGGACTGCCGCCACTTCCGGGGGAATCCTGTATCTGTGTTGAGCTACGTCTGAAGGAGCCAAGCATGTAGGTGTAAGGACCGAAGGTCCAGATGGACCAGCGACCCCTGTTCCTGGGACAGCAACTGCGAGCATATGGGCAGCGGAATTGGAGGCTCCATGGATAATCGCTGCAGGAGTGGGAACCAAATCTGCCGAGACCATCTGGGGGCCACGAGAATCATTCGGGCCCCTTCTGCCTGTAACTTTAATAGGACTCTTTGAAGAGAGAAGGGCGGGAAGGCATAGAGAAACCTCCCTGCCCAGCAAAGGGATAACGTGTCTGGCCAGAAAACTCCAGGTGCGTGCTCTCGTGAGCAAAACATTGGCAGTCTGGCGTTGGGTGGTGACGTAAAGAGGTCCAGCTCTGGATGACCCCACTTGTCGAAGAGCTCATCTGCCACTGACTGTAGCAGCTCCCACTCGTGCGCTCTGGATAGAGACCTGCTTAGGCTGTCAGCCAGATTGTTGAGGACACCTGGAACATGCACTGTGGACAGCAGAATGCGCCGCTTCAGCGCCCAGTACCAGACTCTCATCACCTCCCTGCAAAGGGGATACGAATGAGTACCTCTTTGCTTGTGCATGTAGAAGATGACCACCATATTGTCTGTTTGAACCAGAAGAGAGCCTGGCACCAGGTCCTCTTGAAAGGCCTATAAGGCACAGAGAACTGCTTGCATCTCCAGTACATTGATGTGAAGGGATCGCTCCTCTGGTGACCAAACCCCTTGCGTTTGATGAGCACCCAGGTGCGCCCCCCACCCCAGGTCTGATGCATCTGTTGTAAGAGTCTGACCTGGTGGCTCCGGACGAAAGCTGCCCTCTTTCTCCAAGTTCTGAGGGTCCAGCCACCAAAGCAAAGTTCTCCTGACTGGCCCGGTGATCCTGACCATGAAGTCTAGATCGTCGTAGCCTTAGTCCCACTGTACCCTGAGCATCCATTATGGGATCCGCATGTGGAGGTGGGCCAAGGGAGTGACGAAAATGGCCGCCGCCATGTGCCCCAGTAGCCTGAGGAAGTTCCATACTGGAACCTGAGGAGTTATTGAGATCCTTTCGGCAATCTCTCGCAGACGATCGACCCTGCCCTGGATAGAATCCAGGACCGCTCCAATGAAGACTAGCTTTTGACTGGGCTCTGGGGATGATTTTCGTAGATTCAAGGTGATCCCCAGCTCTCGGAATAGAGTATAGGTGTCTCTGAAGGCGTAAAGTAAGCATGTCCTTGACTGGGCTGTAAGTAGCCAGTCGTCTAGGTATGGAAAAACGTAGTGTCCCATGCGCCTTAGAGCCGCAGCCACCACTGCCAAGCATTTTGTAGAGGCTTGCGGAGCGGAAGAGAGGCCGAACGGAAGAACTCGAAACTGGTAGTGCTCCCCTTGGAAGTGGAACCTCAGAAACGTCCTGTGGGGATGGAAGACCACGTTATGCATATATGCATCTTGCATGCCTAGGGAGCAGAGCCAGTCTCCTTGGTGCAGCAGAGGAAGTAGACTCGGGAGGGTCACCATCCTGAACCTTTTGTACTCTATAAAGAGATTTAGAGAGCTGAGGTCCAGAATGGGACGAAGATCCTGTGTCTTTTTTGGAACCAGGAAGAAATGGGAGTAAAACCCCTTTCCCAGCTGATGCAAGGGGACTGCCTCTATTGCCCTTTTCTGCAAGAGGGTCTGAATCTCTCCTCCTATTAGTGGGATGTGAGAAGGAGAATAACGGGAGTACTTTGGCGGAGTATTTGGGGGAAACTCCGGGAACTCCAGCGTGTGTCCTCTCCTGATGATATCTAGGACCCATTGGTCCACAGTAATCGACTTCCACCCTTCGAAATGAAGGGAGAAGCGGCCCCAGACCATCTCCCCTGGGTCTTCCTGTGGAAGGGGGGGCGGAGAGGAATCATTGGGCTGAGCCGGGTTTAGGCAGAGAGACCTGGGAAGACTTGGGCACACGGGTAGGTGCGCCTCCAGGCTGCTGGGTACTGGATCTCCTACAGAAGCCGCCTCTCTGCCCCTGCTGATTACCACGGGCATGACATTGGCCACCTGAGGGCTTACGAAATAGCCGCTTACGTTGTCTTCGCTGGTCGCCACGGTACATCTAGCGGACCGACCAGATAGACGAGAAATCAAAGATTCCATCTCCTGCCCAAATAGCACAGTACCCTAGAAGGATAAATCCTTGATACTAGCCTTGAGATCCTGGTGAAAGCCCAAGACTCTCAACCAGGCGTGGCGCTGCAGGCACACCCCGGACACGGCTGCCCTGGCTGCTGTATCTGCAGTGTCATACAAGGCTCTCGGGAAATGGGAGCCTACGGTCTAAGCCCAACTTCATGATGTCCAGAAGCTCTGTCTTCTGATCAGAATCTGGCATGGCCTTCAAAAGCTCTTGTCCCCTCTCCTATAGTGCATTCTGGTACTGGACCATATGCATCAAGAAGTTGAGGGACCGTATGGAACAGGTGAAGGCAGAATAAACCTTCTTGCCCGCCTGGTCCAAATGGCGAGACTCCGGATCGGGAGGCTGTGAGCTGAGGTGTTTCGGCTGCCTGGATTTATCTTGGGCAGCCATGATCACCGAGGATTCTGCCTGAGGGTGTTCAGCTAGGAAAGCTTCTGCCCTCGGAGCCTTGTACAGCCTATCCGACTTCTTAGGAACAGCCGGGACAGAAGCTGGATGTTTCCAGGTAGTCCGTGTGAGGTCTTGGAAAGTATCCACCAAAGGAGGGACCACCGGTAGTTTCGGCTCCTTCTGCCTCTGGTACTTTGCCAATCTCCGGCATTACGGATCCAGGTCCTCTGTCTCCCACCCGTTGGAGGCCTGGATATGCCTCATGACATCCATGAAGGTTGGATCATCTGGAGGTGAGAGAGGCTGGTCCTTCTCTCCTGGGGACCGCTGCAAGCTGAGAGAGGAAGATGACCGAGATCAACTGCAAGATCTAGAATACTCACCTCTCCTTATGACCAGACTCCCGCTGTCGTCGGTAACTGGGGGACCGACGTCGGGAGCGCTCTTGTGTAGAAGACTGAAAAGGACTCTGAGAATGTGACCTAGACCGACAACGGTCTCCAGAGTCCCTGGAGTGTCGTCAGTGGTCCCCAGACCAGGTGCGGGAATGAGCCCTAGAAGGAGGTGTAGGCGGTCGCTCCAGGGACTTCTGCAGGGAGGGCTCACCTCCCCGCTGTGGTTTGCCTGCGGGGTCCGGTACCGGTGTCTGGGCCAGCGACGGGGTCCACTTCTGGACCTGCCCTCCCACCAAAAGGAAAACTGCTCCTGCAGCTCATCCTTAATAAAAAGTTCTGCCGCCCGGCCCACAAGGAGAGCCTCCTGAGGGTCCAGGGGAGGAGGACTTGGGCGACGGGACGCCGGGCTGTTCCACAGCAGATTCTTCTTCCTTGCCCCTTCAGCCGGGCCGTGGTGGTACCAAGGATGGGGTGCCGCCGGGGGCACTGAGGAGTCCTGGCCTGAGGCACGCCTTTAGCAGGCGGCACCGGTGCCTTGGGAGGTGGGGCTGCAGCTTTCACCTCCAAGGGCTTGGTGGTAACCCTTAGCGGGGTTACCTTCAGCTTGGCTGGCTTCTTCCCTGAAGTGCCGGCCTTGGCCTGTGATGATTTTGGACACTCTCCTGATCCTGAAGGGCGGGCCTTCTTGGGAGAGAGCCGCGAGTGAGACCGGGACCGACTACGGTCTTTACCGTGATGCTTCTTTTCTTTGCTTTCTCGGGAGTGTAGATCCGTCTTCTTCTCAGAAGAAAAGCCTTCAAGGTCTTCAGACGACGGATGCGAGTCCGGCTAGTAAATGCCTGGCAGGCGGAGCAGGCCGCGGTGTCGTGGTCCGGCCCGAGGCAGAAAACGCAGTGTCTATGGCCATCCTTGGCCAGGATCTGCCTCCCATACTCGCACTTGTTTTGATGGTGTTCAGGCGAGGCCGATGACGGTGAAGACATCCATCGGAAATGGTCTGACGTCAGTTATACTAGAAAAAAACGTAGAAAACGGTAAGAAAAAGCTGGTTTTGTAGAAAATCTTAATGTTCCTGGCAAGCTGAATGTAGATCGTCTTCTCTCTTCACGTGCGGGACGTGGCGGGAAAAGAACGGAGGTGGAGCTGGGTCCGCCTCCTTTTGTACGAGGGCAGACGTCGGGGGCAGTCCCTGCTGTATACTACTGGCTAAGTTTCCGGATGGCCCTAGTGCCTGCGGCATAGTCCTGAATGTCATAGCCTGCTGCAAGAGCTCCCACTCGAAGTAAGATCTGCAAACTGTTGTGAGTTGGAAGAATAATACCCTAGGGCTGATGTCTCTCTTGGCACTCCTAAAAATAGATCCCAGCAGCTTTTTGTCATCAAATGCAAGAGGACTGCTTGGCACACTGACAAACTGTCATCCTCAGTCTGGGACATTGGAAGTGGCAGGCTGATGGAGGACTTGTGTTCACTTGGAAGCTGTCCTCCCCAGCAGAGAGCAGTTATATATACACTGCTTGGCTGCTTCCTAGCATAATCATAGAAGGCAGCACGCAGTGAAGTTTCAGCATGAAGGAACAGGTTTGGTTCTCTGGGATGGAAAACAAATACAGACGATGATGGCAGAAAAAGGCCAAAGGTCTATCCAGTCTGCTCAAGTTCCATGGGGGCCACTGTTCCTCCAGGGTCTTAGCCAACCTCCATTCTCCTCCTTGATTCTGACATGCTGAGCAACCACTGTAGCCTTCATGCTGTCCCAACCACAGTGCCACCAAGGCAACTGGAAACTGGGCCATCCTGCACATTACTCTTTCTCCAGCGAAGAACCTGGTGCTGCACAGATAATTGCGTTTTCAATCACAAGAGTGTGGTGTGCATCACCAGTTTGTTCACTGGATAAAATTCTGCATTGGAGAAAAAGTAATGTGCTCCGCTGTGACGGTTTTCAGTTGCCTTGGTGGCGCAGCTGGCAGTGCAGCCAGAATGGTATTCTGGGTGGCCTGGGTTCAAGTCCCAGCTGAGGCACTTCTTTCTCCTGTTTGTGTTTCGTAAATGTGCACACTGCCTTACATCTCCCCTCAGACAAGGGTCCTCCAGGATGCATGTCCTTTGCCAACAAATTGTTGAATTAAGTGGTTCTAGGGGAAGAGTTCTTCAGGTCCAAGCTGTTGGTGACAAGCCACAGATTATGTGGGTCAGCTGCTAACTGGTGTGCAATACTGGTTGTTCCTTAAGTGCGGCAGGGTTTGAGTTAGACGGAGGGAGATCTGTTCCCTGTATAGGGCAGTAGAAGATCATGCGATCCATGCCTGCTCCTCAGTGGAAGTACAGTTCATATCATGTACTAAATATGTCTCCCTTGTGGTGTCTCCTAGGCATCAGTTCAGAGCAGAAGAGGGCAAAGGTAGTGGACTGAAGAGGAAGAAAACCCATCACTGGAAGAGTAAGAAAACAAAAATGGATGATGTCTAGAACATTTACTGGTTTATGTAACAGTACCAAGCAGACTTTTCCTGCTGAGACTGGATGGACCCTTTTCTGTCATTGCCTACTGCCTGCACTGCAGCAGAAATTGTTCCTTGTCAGCAGTGGCTTTCCAGTGTCTAACAGAAAATGAGCCCCACAGATTGCACTGCCCACAAAGGAAGATTATATGCTGCACACCTGGAATGTATGCTAGGACTTGTAATATTACTTGTGCTACCTGTTTGTGTTATTAGAGCTGTCCTTTACACACCAAAGCTTCTGTATTTTTTCCTTCTCCATACTACACTTTAGAATTAATTTGTCGAGATAAGGGACTTGGGAAGGGAATTGGCCACTTGGATAGACAACTGTTGCATGTACTCATTTTATTATTTTTGTACACGTAGTTTTAAGTTATCTGAGATGCTATTGAAAATTAGCCTAGGCTCAGTAGCTTACATCCCAGTAAACATATCAAAATGCCAGTAGAGTTAGGCTTACTGGTTTATGGCATCTGCTTGAGATGCAGCTCACAGTACAGTCACCACTGCTGCCCCTTCCCCTTTTCCTTCCTATGCTCCAAGGTGTCTCCCCTTGAATTCCATAGTTTACCACTCCCTGACCTGTACCTGTCCCATCCTTTCTTGAAGCTTCCCACTGACTCCTCTGGTAGCATGTTCCAAGGAGCCACCACCCTCTCCATTAAATAGTGTTTTCTCTATTCTCTTCTGTACTTTCCCCTGCCAGCTTCAGACTGTGCCCCCTTGTGATCTCTTCCCATTTAATTTGAACAGTCTCACCGTGCTCACTCTATTAATCCCCTCTAAGTATTTAAAGGTCTCTATCATACACCCTCTGTCCGCTAGGGAGTACACGTTTAACACCCTAAGTATCTCCTCATAGGACCTTTCACTCATTCCGTGGATCATCTTTGACTCCCTCCTCTGGACTCTCTCTAGGAGCATAACATCCCTCTTTAAGGAACCACATACACAGTATTCCAGGTGTGGTCTCACTAAGCAATTGTACAATGGCAGGATACTCCCCTTCCTCTTTGATGTGATCCCTTTAGCATTCTGTTTGCCTTTACTGTGGCTCTCCTGCACTGTTCTGAGTGATTCATTTTGGCATCTGTCACCACACTTGATTTTTCTGCTTTGAGATCTTCAACCGCCACCCCAAAAAAAAAAAATATGATAGCTGCACCCTGGGTTCCTAGCCCCTAAATGCAGTATGCTATACTTCATAGCATTAAATCCCAGCTGCCGTGTGTGGTCACTGTTCCAGTTTTTCCAGGTATTCCTGGAGTGTCCTCCTCCTCACTGTCCACCACTGCTCCTAGTTTGGAGTCGTCAGCGAACAAGTTTATTCTACTCCTAATTCCTTCTGCTATGAACGTGTTAAAATAAAGAGTGGACTCAAGACAGAACCTTGCTGTAACCCACTAATCTTTCTGGGTGTTGAAAACTCCCCACCCTACCATGCTCTTCTTGCTGTTGCTCAGCCATTTCCCAATCCACTTTATCCTCACCCCCAAGTTCCTCCGCCTGCCCAGTAGTCTCCCATGTAGCACAGTCAACTGCCTTGCTGAAGTCCAGATACAGGGCAGTAACTGGCTGCCCACTATCCAGAGATCCTGTCACCCAGTCAAAAAATTAAGACTAGGCTAGTCTGACAAGATCTGCCCCGATGAACCTATGCTGCCGGCCATCCTGAAGGATGTTTATCTCCAGGAACTCCACCAGCCTTTCCTTCAGGATGGTCTCCAAGAGTTTGCTCACTATAGATGTCAGACTAACTGGTCTGCGATTTCCTGGCTCATCCTGAGGAGCATAACATGTGCCGTCCTCCTGTCCAGAAGTACACATCCCGATTTGCTGGAGGAATTGAAAAGTTCCATCAGTGGTACTGCCAGGACATCCAGCAAGACCCTGGGGTGGATACTATCCGGGCCAGGTTGGTCCTCAGCGACTCCCCATTTGTTAGTGTTCCACCTCAGAATTGGCCCCTCCAATTCCCTTGTAAAGACTGAGCAGAAGTACTTGTTTTGTACTTCCGCCTGCTCAACTACCTCCTCTGCCCACCCACCATCCTTTTTAACCAGGTGATCTGCCCCCCAACTTTCCTTCTCTCCCTGATGTATTTAAAAAAAATTCCTTCTGATCCTTTGTGCCAACCTTAGTTTTTTGGAGGCCTTGGCTACTCTTACCACCATTGATATTCCTCCCAGTCATCCTCCCCTCAGGTACTCTTGTACCTACAGAAGGCAAGCCTTTTCTCCCCTGCAGCTCCCTTGACCTAGTTGTCTTGGAGTGAAACTCAGTGCAGGTTCTAGTGACCTCAAACAGTCCCAACTTCAATATTACCCACCTTCTGTGTCCATTTCCAGACTAATTTTCTCCAACCACCCTTCCAGGATGGCAGCCCTCCTCCCAAAATCCACCTCTCTAATGTTCACTACCTTCGTGTTTGTCTGATTTCTCTCCTGCCCCAGGTCCAGGGAGAACCATACTGTGGAATGATCACTCACTGCCAATGGGTCATCCACTGAGTGGTACTGGTCACCATCTGCCAGAACCAGGTCCAAAGTGCTTCCTTCTCTGGTCAGGCCCACCACCAGTTGAGACAGGAATTAATCTTGGAAAGCGTCCAGTATCCATTGTTCTTTCTAAGGCCCTGTCCACACTACACTGAAAACTCCCCTCTGTAACGTTACAGAGGGTCCAAACCGCTACTGCAACTGTTTGCGTTTACACCTAGAACGTTACAGGAGGCGCTTTCATAACCACTGTTGAAACCACTTGTGAGGTAATTTCAACAACGGATATGAAAACTGTTCTGCCTCTGTGAAGTTACCAGCTCTAGTGTGGACACGTGAGCATGTAACCCCAGCGTTGTCCTCAGTGCAGCACGAACTGAATTGTGGGATAGAGTGCTGACTGTAACAGTCACCCATCACCCACAATGTGGACCAGCTGTAACAGTTCCAAACCATTATGATGGTTCACTGGCAGTGTGGACACACTAACGTTTACCATCTGCAACGGTTTGAAACCGTTACAAGGTTTTAGTGGTGTAGTATGGACAGGGCCATAGATGCCGACACTATACTGACCCAATCCACCCCCAGCACGGTGAACTCCCCTACCCCAGTGTGCTTTTAGGTTGCCTACCAGTTCTTTATTGAGATCCTCAGAGTTGGTTGCCTGTATACTACCCCCCCCCCCGATTGACTACTCTCCCCACCCTTAGCATTATGGAAGGTGACCCATAACACCTCCACATTCCCTCCTACACCCTTCTCTCTGCATTCTATCCCTTCCAAATGGTGCCACCCATGCCAGTTCTCCTGTCCCACCTATATGTTTTATAACCCGGGAGTGTAAAGTCCCATTCATGGTGCTGTGTGGCCCAGGTCTCTGTGTTTGCCACCACATCCAACCCACACACAGTGACTGAAACTCTGGCTTCTCACATTTGTGAAGACCACTTTCAAATCCATAATGGTTTTCCCTATCCCTTTAATTACTCCCCTTTGTGAATTCAACTCAGCCTCCAGATTTCCCATTTGGGGGGGGGGGGGGAGAAAAGAGGCATTTGCCCTCCCAAACTATGCATTTCTTTACTCCCCACAAGTCTAAGGCCCCCTTTGCCATTTTAGACAAACAAATTGGGTAAGGTAGAGAAGAAAGTAGTAAATGGGGACTTTTCATCAGTAAGGGAAGTATCAAGTGGACTACTTTGGGTCAGTGCTGGGCCTGGTTCTTTTCAGTGCTTATGAGAGGGGAAGGCAACAAGGGCAAGACCTACCTCGTTGCAGGGGGTATAGAAACAAAGATTTTTTTTGTTGGCAAAAGAAAAAAACATTTAGACCCAGCTAGTCTGCCTCTTATTCTGTCACCACTGAACCTAGTTTGGTCATAGGCATCACCCACTGTTCCTGTACCCAACAGGCACATGTGCTTATCCCATGAACGAAGCTCCCCATAGTCGTTCGTCTGTCCATCTCCCCCCCCGGCAGACTGTTCTACTCATCCACCACCCTTTCCTTGAAGCATTTCCACCCATCTCTCCTGAACTCCCCCCCCCCCAGCTTTATGGCATGCCCCATTGTTCTAGTAAGTTTCCTTTTTCTGAAACAGACCCTCCACTTGCATCTTGTTCACTGCTGTGAGGTATGTGTAGGTTTCAATTATGTCCCCTTTTCCAGGAGTACATGTTAAGTTGCTGCAGGCTTTCCTTGTATGCCCTCACTATATTAGTTGCCCTCCTCTGTACCGCTTCCACCCTTTTAATGTCGGCAGAGAGGTGCAGCCTCCAGCACTTGACACAGTACTGCAGGTGGGACCTCAGTGAGTGATACAACAGCAGCAGCACCTCCTCCTGCAAGAAATCACACTCTCAATGCACCCTAGCATCCTGCTAGCTTTCCCCACAGCCCAGCTACCTTGATCATCAGATATGATCACCCCCTAGGTCTCTCTCATGCTTGATGACTGTAAGCTTCACTCCCCCATCTTATGGCACAAAGCTCTGCACTGGTGGACACAATGATTTCACTGCTGGGCTTGGGAAATGAAGTGATGCAGATTATGAAGTACCCAAGAGTGCAATACAAAAAAAAAGGGGAGAAGTGGAAAGAAAAGGACCCAAGTGTTGTGATATCCAAGAGTCAAAAAAACAACATTGCATTGTAACAAAGCTGTCGCTAGGGCAAACAGGATGGGGAATCCTCCCATTGTGCATATCATGGTTCAACCACATCTGGAATATTACCCAAGGTACTGGGGTCCACAGTCTAAGGAGACACTGTGACAAGGTGGAAGCAGTACAGGGCAACCAAAATGGGCAAGACTTAAGAGGCTGCAGGCCCGGACATATACACCCTTGAGAAAAGGAGTGACAAGACATACAAATAGCTGAATGGGATAATATTGTGGACACCAAGGAACATTTCTCCTCTAGTTCAGTTACAAAGAAGGAAACGCCAACGAGCAGGGGGAAGATTCAAAGGGGGTGTCTGTAAGCACTTTTTCACTGAAGAGTGGTGAACAAGCTGCTGGAAGAAGTGGCACAGGCCAAATCAGAAAACTGCTTCAAGCAGGCATGGGACTGATAGGGAGAGGGACAGTACAGAGTAGGTAGATTGGATGGGCCAAGCCTTTTTATGCAGTCACTGTCTATGCATCTATTAAAAGGTTCCGAGGTATGCACCCTGCAGAGATGGCACCCCTTAAAAGCCTGAGCTGTTTAAGCATCAGGCAAGATTTAGTATTTAGGAAAGATGGGAGATGCCAGCACTTGGTCTGGATCTGACTTGGCACTCTGCCAAGACGAAGACTGCACTGTGGAGTATCAACAGGATGGGACACGTGTTTGTAGTTCATTGTTCTCTGCCTATACTATATCAAACGTAGGATCCTGTTTAGAAGGCAGTGCCTGGTTTGGTAAAGCCTTGTCAACTTTCCCTGCACAAGGATTTGTATACTCATGGTGCCTTCCAAAAAAATGCATGTTACAGAGATGCACAGAACTCTCTTCATGCATCCTTTATTGGTCCAACCCACTGCTCTGCTGTCTCCAAGTGTACTAAATGCCTTTTTAAACAGAATCATAACCAAGGCCCCTGGAATTCTGCGGTTGCAGAATTTTATACAGAAATTGCATCATACCGCAGAATATATATATTTCGTTTCTGGTGAATTTTCGTTCAACTAGACTGTTTTCCATAGTGTCAGTCTTTCTTCCCCATCTTGTTTATCCTGACGCCCCTCCTCTGTGCTTGACATCACATCATATTTAGCCAATGGCAGCACTCTGTTCTGCCAGAGAAATGAATAAGTCATGCCGCAGAGCACTAGGGGCCCTGATCATAACCACCAGAATATCACACTTACTGCAGGGCTGTATGCACCACAGTAGTATTGTGCTTTTTAAAGGGAGACTGTCAACCCCTTTAGGCCTCAAAATGTCCCAAATTATTTTTATGATTGGTCACATTCTGTAGAAATTGTTTATTTATGCAATAGGTATGGACATAAATCCTATGAGATAAATTTGAGCTACTATGGGATAAATTCAAAATTTTACATTTATCCACGTAGAAGACGCATCATTACAGATTTATTCACATTATGACATATCTAGTGTCACTCCGGAACTCATTTAGAATGTTCAGCCTCAGTACTAGTACCAACTATATTCAAATGCAAATAACTTTAAAACGAAAGATAGCATAGTGCCATGAGCATGAAAGTTGTGCAGCACAAAATTATCTACAAAATGAGTGGTGTTTCATTTATAGATACCTTACAGATGTTTTGATAATTAGCAAAAACAGCAGAAAATTCCTATTTTTTCATTTTGTCTGCAAACAAATGTAAATAACTTTAAAATGAAAAATGATAGCATGGTACTGTGAGCACAAAGTTTATTCAGCACAGAGATATCTACAAAATGATTGGTGTTTCATTTATAGATACTTGTTTTTTCAGAATTAGCGAAAACCAGCAAAAAATTCCATTTTTGTGCACTGTTTCAAACAAATGTAAATAACGTAAAAAATGATGTGGTACTTTGAGCACAAGTTAAGCATAAAAATATCTACAAAATGAGATGTGTTTCTAGATTCCTTTTAGATTTTCTATAAGCAGCAATAAATGGCAGAAAAGTAAATGTTTACTCACTGTTTTGACTAACAAATGCACCTACAAAAACAAAAGAATTGCATAAATGGAATGTGCAGTGGAAAACTCGTAATAAATGATTTATCTGCACTCCAGCAGTTTGACCTTGGACACCACACTCGTGGCTTATGCCAGTCATGAAGTTACCCAAGGTCAAACTGCTCTTGTGCAGATAAATCATTTATTACACTTGCTTCCATTGCAGATCCCTTATGTAAATGGTAGTTTGATTCAGATTCCTTTTACAAACTGTCTGCCATACTGGTGTTACCACACACAAACATGTTTATATTCCTTGATCATCTTTCCTGGACATAGGAACCTGCCCAACATAGTCTAGCTACTTGTGGTGCAGTGGGAGGAGAGGAGACTAATAATCTTGAGTGAATGCACTCTCTGGGTTTTTTTCCTAATGTTCGGGAAGTATGTAATAAGAGTAGATCAAGGCTTTGAAACAACAAGGGTGGGTGTAACACTACCATTACCATGTATTTCAGTTCTACTAAGAAAGCAACCCGCAACATCAGTGAATTTTAGAGAACATAAGCAGTCAATGAATGTTTTTTTTACCTAGAAATAACATGATGCAAAACAGTTGACAAGTGTCCTTTAAAGAAAAACGCACTGATGGTCATAAAAAAGAGAAAAAAAAAAAAAAACACAAACACACTACAAATAGCCATGCAGGTTATCTGGTTGATCCTGCGACCCTCTGCTCACCATTTCAGTCCCCCTTGGAAAGTCCTTTGATAACATGACTGATGGGCAGCAGGGGACTCCTATAGTGACAGCACAGTTGCATACTAAAATGCCAGCAGAATAGGCCTAACGGTCTTTCGTGTCTGCTCATTAGGTCAGCCCCCACCCTGGGAGTTGACCAGTTGCCAGAAATTAAGATATACAATGCATGTTTGTAGTTCTAGCTCCAGTACTGAGAAAAGCACTTTCCTTGGTCACTTGGTGCTGGAGCTAGAAGCGCAAACATGCACTGTATATCATTTTCTGGCAACTGTATGGTCTCAGTCGCATCAGAGGGCTTGCCACAGGCGACAAACTAATGGTGGGCAGAGGGTTGCAGGATCAACCAGATATCGGCTGTTTTTTTTTTTTTAAACCACCAGTGTTTTTTTACTAGGGAATGCTGACAGTTGCCCTTTAAACTGAACTTTGTCAACAGTCACCTCCCCCATTAGAACAAAATGGGCAAAATGCAAGAGCCCAATGTCACTGGGAACCCTGGTCTATCCGGATCTGAAGTCCCTCCATGTGCACGCATGGCTCCTGAAGAGACAGCCGCAGCTTGCTTTGGGGTTTCCCAAAAAGTGACAGATGTTCTGATGGCTGCTAGAAAACTTCAGAGCATGCCCATCCAGTCCTGACTGCAAAAGTTGCTTAGTTGTGATACGGACACCATAAGTGCACTACCCAGCCCAGTTTAAACTGCATGCAAACACTGAACCATTAGTGCAGATGCCTTCTGTTTCCCATCTACTCAGTGTAACACTTGCTAAGTCACCAACTGAACTGGTGTTTCTCTTTCATCACAACAGGGAACCATTTGTACCTACTGCTCATGTTCAGTCGTAAGATGCCCTTTTTTTTTTTTGTAATATGGCTGGCCTAGACCAACCCAGAGGCTGTGCCTTGTGTTGCCGTTTGGGATTCAGGCACATGATGGAGGTGAGGCAGCTGGCTTCCAGGCAGTAATCCTGCGATGGCACAGTCAGCTAGAGAGAAGATTCAGTATGATGGGCGGGGGAGCACAAGTGAATCTTAAGAAAAGGACGAAAATGGCTGCCCCCCCCTTAGTTTATCGTTATTCTCAGCTGTATCGGAGCATAAATAGTTTATTATACAATGGTGTCAAAATCCTGTAATCTCATTGGTCAAAACATGATACATGACCGTGGGTAAATCCTGTATTACCCACGACTGAGAAATTGTATTTATAAAAACAAAACACATTTTTACACATGGGTCCATTGTTATCATCGCAATAAGGCACTCCAGGGTGTGAGTTAATGGGGGATTTATACACTTCTTGTAAGTCACTCTGCTGTGCCTCGTGACACGCCACACAAGGCGTGGGTAAACCCCCAATAACCCACACCCTGTTGTGCCGTATTGCTTAAACATCCCTTTTCTTGTGAGAAGGGTGCATGCAACAGACATGGTTCCCTGCCCTTATAGGACAACAGTGCCAATGCCAGGCAACAAAACCTAACAAGGTGAACATAAAATGAAATGTGTGCACTACAGAAATGTATCTGGAAATGAAACTACAGCAGGGATCAGCATCAAGGTTTTGAAACAGAAAAGTTTGGTAACTGGGAAAGGCACACTGAGCCAAAGCTTGTTTCTGGGTGTGACCTGGGGTTGGGGGAAGAGTAAAACAAAAACAGCAGCAGTTATAATGAAATGAATCAACAGCAGCAGTTTTAAAGTGCAAACACAGCATTGGCATAAAAACAAGACAAAAAAAAGGAATAAGTAAGTACCCAGGGGTATAAAGGTAGCATTACTTTAAATAGTGTCAGATTTCTAAAAGTAGTGCAGGGGAAGTGATCAGGAGGGTTAAGGTAGTGAGGCAAGCCTCAGGTGAGGGGGAGTGTAAGGAAGCAAATAGGTAAAGGGTGGGAAAACAGTGGGGAGAGAGGAGAGGTTTGCTTTAGTAAACATTTTAGGGAAAAGTAGGGATGGTGCATGTCTTAAGAGGAAGAGGAAGCTGGTTCCATAAGGCGGGGAGACGTAAAGAAGGCTACATTGGTTTAGGTTACAGGGGAACAGTACCTCTAAGTTCTGTGGAATAACATCCCCTTATTTGCTCTAGTTTGATTTTTTATTTGCAATTTATGACGATATTACCAATGTATTGCTAGCAGCAGTTATGTATGGTTTTGGTATACTGGCTTAAGAGTCACTGTATGTTCTATTTTTCTCTGATGTATTGCTTGTACTGTTACAGTATAATAAAATTTTATTGCAAAAAAAAAGCAGATGCTAGACCAGCACTAGCGCAAAGGTGGGGAAGCGAGAAGAAATGGGCAAATTTTAAACAAAAACTGAGTCTCTGGAACAAAGGGGATAGGAGAAGGCAGCAGATGGGGGGTAACCAGCATTTTCCAATGAGGAAGGAACAATGGAGAAGATGACATGAGGTTAAGGGGGCGATAGCAAGACTGGAATAAAGAGAGCAATGATGTGTGCAGGAAGACGACAGAAGGCATTGAAGAGGGTGTCAAGCCTAGCGAGAGTGGAGGGAGGGGCTGCTCTGTAGACTATCAGTATAAACAACAATGGGGAGGACCATTTTGACGAGCAGGTCCTTGTGTACGTTGGCTGGGAGACGGTGCCGGTTTCAGTAAAGGATGCCTAGAGTGGAGCGGAATTTTGAGTGTATAGCATCGATGTGCGCTGTCCAGCCACACACACAGCACAGAGGTATAAGTGTAAACAACCTCCAGTTGGGTGCCATCGAGGGTGAAGACAGGGAGAGGTGATAGCCTTGATAGCTTTTGACTGTGGCCAATGGTCATAGACAATTTTTTTTTGTTATTTACTTTGAGCTGGTTAGCTTTAAAAGGAATGCATAATCCAGTATGTTTTCAGCTCCTCACTACTCCATGTGCTGCACTGCCAATCATCCTCAGTCCTCTGTCAGATGCCCCCCCCAACAGCCACTGGTATGCAAGGGAGGAGAGCGAGCCCTTCACTTTGGCCCAGGCCATTTCACCTCTATGGTCCCACCCTCACTATGCCTAGCCTGGTGTCTTGCTCTTAGAACAAGCACCCCCCCCCCAAAAGGCTGCTGCCACCGCTACACTCAGGCCCCACCCACTAGCTAGGAAAACTAAAATCTCAAAAACCACTGAGGCAGACACCCCATGCTCCCCAGAAAATCTGTTTTTCATAATAATGTTAAGGAAGTAAAACAGAAGGGTTACAGTTAATGCACAATGAAAACAAAATCTAGAATAAGCTGACCAGAAGTCTTTGGGAATCACTGATAAAGAAAAAAATTGCTTTTTTTTCCCCATGATACATGATTCTCAATTACTCTTCTACTTTCTGCGTACATTTAATCTCACCCTTCATAGTTTTATTTGCAACCCACATGCTAACAGCATTCCCCCCCCCCACCATTTCCCAAATAAGGCCTCCGGAAATGAGCCGCTCTCGCCTCCGCATGCCATCCGGAGAACGAGTTTAAAGAAAGGCATCACTGCTTATTCAGAACCCCCGAAAAGTCTACACCCCAAACTCACATTCTGGCTCATTTCCCTACTGTTTAAAGGAGCTGTTCCACTTAAATAATGAAAAGGCACAGTCCAGGGCTCAGTTTATTACTTTATTTTCTGTACATTGTACAAAAGAAACCTCATCGGTGCTCAGCAACAAGACCTGCAAGAGAACAAACAGGACAGAGGTCACTACCAGGACAAAAACTCATAGAAACATAGACTTTGACGGCAGATAAGGACCGCTAGGCCCATCTAGTCTGCCCATTTCCCTACCTACAGGATAGGCCGCAGATCCTAGTTAACCAACAGCCTACATCTTCCTGCCCCCCACATTCTTGAATTCTCCCACAGTTTTAGACCCCACAACTTCCTCAGGAAGGCTGTTCCATGCATCCACTACCCTCTCTGTGAAATAATACTTCCTCACATTGCCCCTGAACCGCCCTCCTATCTTTAAATTGTGTCCCCTTGTTCTTGCAAGTCTCTTTTTCTGAAAGATGCTACCCTCTTGGATTTTGTTGATTCCTTTGAGGTACTTGAAAGTTTCTATCATGTCCCCCCTCTCCCTTCTTTCCTCAAGGGTATACATATTAAGCTCCTTTAGTCTATCCTCATACGGCTTCTCCTGCAGACCCTGCACCATTTTAGTTGCCCTCCTCTGAACTGCCTCTATCCTGTCTCTGTCCTTACGGAGATGGGGTCTCCAGAACTGGACACAGTATTCCAGATGGGGTCTCACCAACTGTCTGTACAGAGGGATAACAACTTCCTGTTTTCTGCTGCTGATGCCTCTCCCTATACATCCCAGTATACCCCTGGCCTTCCCCTCCCTACTGCCTTCTCGTATTAGTAAAGTTGTATTCTGGCCAGTCAGGAGGCAACACAAATCCTGCTCCTTCTCAGGCAGTGACCAGGTCTTTCCCACATCTAAAGGATGGTGAGGAGACAGGAGATAAACATGAATGCCCCCACTGTTCTTTCTCGTCTTGCATTCACCCTCTAGGGTTATAAAACAGCTCCCGATATTTTAAAACCGAGACCCATAACATTTCAATTGTCACTTCTCCAAAATCTTGCCGTTTAGTCTTTTGCTGGTCACATTCATCCACGACATTTTAATCCAAGTTCTCCAAAGTGACGAATTCTACTTTAAACAATGTTCATTTGTCACTCATGGATCCCAAGATCAGAGTTTGTTTACAAAACTATACCACAAGTTTTACTCTTTTCGTGAAATTGCTTTACAAATTTGACAACGGACTTTTTTTTTTTGTTAAATCGCTCATAACTAAACATTCTTTTCAACCCAGTCATTCATTTTATCTGAAGCATCACACACTGCAAAATGTACTCCATCACACCATGCATTTCAGAGAGGGCAGGATATCTAGACCTTCCCCAGCCCTGCTGGAGGAGATGCTCGTGCAATGAAATGGTGCCCCACCCTCCCAAATCTGGAGGTGTTGCTGTGCATTGCAGACTCCACCAGCCCTGCACCAACAGTCTAATTCAGGACTGAACTCGGCCTCCTGCATACTAATGCAATGTACTATGCACAGTACCGCCAAGTGTGTGGGTGTCTTATTTGAAAAGTTTTAATTCTGGTTGTGAGTGTGCTCCGTACATGGACTAGGAGCAGATAGATACTTTGTAATTTACTGCACCTTATCCCCTGCAGCCCAACTGGCCCCATCAGTCCTGAGGCACTACCCAGCCCCACCTCACCCACCATCTCTGGGACTTGCTTCTCCACAGTCCACCATGGATGACGCACCATGGGAAGGGATGCTCAGCGGCCTGGCCTTACTCTCCCAGGCAGAGCTGAAGTGTCGGTCTTGGAGCGGAGAACCCAGTCAGCAGTGTGGGGCCTGTGGACAGCAGACAATATCCTGTGTGGTTGGAAGGAGTTTCTCAGTTTTCTGCCCTGTGGACATCAGGAAAGCCCCAGCTGACAATGCATCATGCCACCCTCACCCACCCCCAGATCCGTGGCTCAGCTTGCACTGCCACTTGGTCACCCAGGTGGCAGTGTTGCAGCAGTCTAACTCCCTCCACCTACCAAGGAAGAGGTGTCCAGACACTCAGTGATCCTCCCCCAGCCAGCCTTCCAGCAACCCAGGCTCGTTCCACAACCTGGGTTGCCAGCAGCCCGGCCTGAATGGATACTGCTTCACTATCCACACATGGAAATCCTCTGCTCCCTCTGAAGCAAGGAGGTAAGTTTAGAAGAGATGTCTGCAGCCGGCCTGGTGGCACTGAGGTGCTGGACGCCTTACCTCGTGCTACGCCGGCAGCCTGAGTTCAGGAATTACCTTGGGTTGTCAGGGTGCTGGTGTGGGAGAGGGAGAAGCACGATCAGTAGGCTACTCTCCTTTCCTGAGGGTGGGTTGTCTTCCCATAGTTCTGCTCCCACCGGGTGGCGGTCTGGTGGGAAGCGGAGGGGGCGGCGAGGGCTGAGCTGGCGCCATGATGTGTGTGCCTCTACACACATGCATGGCCATGTGCCAGGGCATAGACGGGCAGGGTATAACAGACGGGAAAAAAAATAAAAAAATTTATGTCTGCTGCTTACAGACATAACCAGTGACCTATCTTGCAATGGTAAGAGTACTGCAGGGGCCTGGAAGACAGCTTAAGAGGAGTCACCGATGAAACTGTCACTGCAGAGGGGGATTAATTTAATCTAGTCAATGCTATTTCTAATGCCAATTTACCGAGAGAGGCTCAGATTACTGTACAGACAGCAGAGATACAGCTGGTGCTTGTGACTATAGTTCATGAATGGGCACAAGTCCTTGGGGCTGGTGGGTAGGGAAGATGATCCAACATCCCCAGGACAGCTCTCCGGGGTGGGTAAGTCTAGCAATGCAATCACTCACTACCTAGTGGAGGATGGGTAGTATCACAGCCAGGACACCACACTGGCATGTTGCATTCCACTGTGTGTGCGTCACTGCATGCTGGCTCTCTTTGGGGAGATGGAGGACAAAACAAAAATTCAGCCTAGGTCTGCAGATGCTCTCCCCTTCCTTTTAACCTTACAATCCCTCCCTGGTCTTCCTCTTTTCCCTACATACCTAAAGAAATGTCCCCTGCTCCTAGCTGACGCTGTAGCGGATAGGCTCCAATCCGCATCAGAGAATGCAATCCCTCACCAGCAGCACCTCCCTCTTTTCTGCCATGCTACTGTCCATTTAATGTCGCCACCCTCTAATTCCTCATACAATTACTGGAAGAACCATGGCTACACCATTCCTCCAGCTTTCAGTGGCTGCTTTCATATCCAACACCAATAATCCTGTTGCTTGTGTTATCTGGCATGGAATGCATGAATGTGGAGTGTTCCGTGCCAGTGAGCTGGGCTCCTCAGCATTGTCGAAACTGTTCACAGTACATGCTTGGAAAGTGCTCAGACAGCTTGGGGTTAAAGTAGCACAGTGCAGATAATCCTTGCTGAAATGATTTTACAAGACATACGGCCATAGACACTTTTCCCATTCATTCACAACTGCATCCTCCCCACAGTCTCTCCTTCAGTCCCAGAGGGTAGAGAAATGAATAGTCCCCATGCTCGGGGAGGGGTTTGTGGGATATACTTAAGAGTGAAAGAGGTCTACTGTTAGCGGTAGCAGTCATTGAAGGGTGTTGCTTGAGCCACATGCTTATGGTATATTAAATTTTAAAACAGCTATGAGTATCTCAGCATTGTCATCTCGTCACATACATAGATGTATACCTGTAGCACCCAGACCTGTTCAAGCCTCCTCCCCGGGCGCGGGTGCATCTCCTCCCTTGGTGTTCCTTGTGTAGATCACCTGAGCTCGGTGCTTGGAAACTAGCTTTATCAAACCTAGAATGAACAAAGTGGAAAGTCACATTAACACTCCCATAAGAATGGCCTTAAATACCCACACCCTCAACTCACGAGCAGACACCACACCTGCTACGGCAGGGTTTTAAATAATTGATTAGCAGTTTTTCTCTTGGGACAATGCTAACTGTACATAAAGTATTTATATAGGTTTTCTAGAAGTGTTGTGTTTGCTAAACAGAGTGAGGCAAGAGCTATGCATTTTCAAAGTTTTAGCACTTTTATCAGCAAAACGCTCATCAATTTTTAGAGTTAAATAATACCCTGTACAGCCCCAAATTCCACAATCTACGCTCTCTGGTTTAGAGCCTGCAGGTTCCATTTAACACTTACAAAATATCCCGTGTGTGATTCCTATAGGAGTATCTAACATTTTGAAAGGAGGACGTAGTATTCTAAAAAATGTATTTAAAGAATAGAAATTGCTCTCTGATAAAGTCACAACCACCCACCCCTAAAAAAAAAAAAAAAAAAAAAAAAAAAAAACACAAGAAGCTGCCTCAATTCCATTCAAGCTGGGTAGTTAATGCCTCAAGTTTTAATTCTGTCCCCAAAAAAAGGAACGGTATCTCAGTTTGAGCTGATCCATTGCTCATGCTATTGCTCGCAACATTGGCCACCCAGTTCAAGAGCAAATCTGCATCGTCAGGGTGAGACAGCATCCCAACGTTTTTGGTGGTGATGGGGGAGAGGAACGACAAAGTACAGCCAAGAGGCGCAGATAAACGGAGTGGGAAAGAAAACAATTACCACAGTAGTGTTTCTTCACAGGGATATCACACTAAGATTTACACAAGCAGCATCCTCCGGCCAGAGTGCGGTGCCCCAGAGACTGAATTTATGCTAATGATAACGATGGAACTTAGAACACAAGTTCAAAGTCTGCACTGTGGTCACACATGCCTCCTGGCTTCCTAATGTCATTAGTTTCCAAAACTAGGACCACTAAAAACTAGCCAAGTGGCTACCACAAATTTATAAAATTTGAAATAGAATTTTGAAAAACAGACGTGCAGAAATATCCACAAAGTAATTACTGAACAACTTTCACAATCAGTACCACTGTTTAATAGGATCACTACTCAAAATACCAGATCATAAAAGTAAACATTTTCAAAATTCCACTTTTCAAAAAACCTTTGGTCAGAAATTACTGCTGTTCAAAGCACCTACCTTCTATAACTCCATTCCAAGTGAGACTAACTCGTCCTAAGCAGACTCAAAAAATGGTTAAAAAAAGAGACTGTAAATGTGTTTGATGTTGGGGGAAGGTGATGTTCGACATCGGTACCAAAAGGTCTACAAGGCAAGCATTGGATAGAAAGGGCTAACTTCAGGATCACTTAACCATGAGGCCACCAGGCATCTGCCAGCTTATTCCTTTCTGCCGTTCACGTTAATAGCAACATTTCGGTAGGTTATGTAAACAATCTATGAGAACATAGCTGAATCTGTGCAATAATAAAAATACACAAGTTGTGACCGACAGTTTTACTACAATCTTTGGTAGGGGAGGGAGAAATGGGGGCAGACAAACAAGGCAGATCACGTGAGCAGCTCGGGCTACACAGAATCATTTCATACCATTTTACTATATTAAATGCTAAAACTCAACTAAACATATTGCTGTAACTACACAGTTTAAGTGATGATTTTCAATGTTTTTAGGAAAACGTAAATTCCTTGACTTCACTTAAAATTACGCTTGGTCAGAAGTGCTGCTGCTGTAGCACTTGCTTAACTGATGTCACACCACAGTACATTGGAAGCCATGTTACGTGTACACTGGGAGAGAAATTTGAACTGGGAGAGGCAGCTTGTTTGTATTTGTCAAATGCCATGCAACTGCTTTAATCCTTATTAAGTAAATGCAGTTTCAGCATTAAACAACAGCCTTTCCAAAACAATCTGAAATTCTGTTGTTTAGGTATCCTTTAAATGACACTGCGTGGGTCAAGCCCCTTGAAGCAGGTTATTGGTGTCCACAGCTGTGCGGAACAGATATCTGGTGGCATCCAGATCCTGTACCAAGTCACCTTCAGCCGCATCAGCCAGTGCCAGCGCAGTATTCCACAGTGCATTCTGCTACTGGGCTGTATGTGCTGAGTAAGCTGCCCGTCTAATGCACAGGGAAGCTGCAGTATAAACCTTTTTGGTCATAGTAAAGACTCCAGAAAATTGGATACTAACAGCCACTTGGACTACACCCTGATGATCAAGGTGAGCATACAGGTACTCCACTCTTCATCCCTTAACCTGATACTTTTTTCTCTCAATCTTTTTATCTCTGACTGCAGCAGAAGTAGATGAAGACATGATTTCTGAAGTGGCTTTACTAAAGATTTGTGTATAGGGACCACCAGCCTCACTGTGGGAGCTAGCCCTATCATATCCATAAATTCTGTTTCCGCCTCATCCTCCTCTGTTTCCTGAGGGTGCTCACCACTTGCCTAATATGAAAGAGGAATAAGAGTAATTCTCTGTAAGCCTCAGAGGGGAGCCCAACTCTTGCGCAGGTGAACCATTTGGTTCAGTAGGTTCACTTTACATTTTTTCATAGTGCATTTCCTCTTCCTCTGCAGGAAGGTAAACTGGATCCCGGTGTGTGTGTGTGTACGCAGGGGTCAAAATTAGCACCGGCCCACTACCCGAATGCTGGTAGATTTTGGATCTGGCTAGTAATACTTTACTTTAACTAGCCCTTCAGGTTTGTACTGAAGGCAACATTTGAATACGTACACCAGCTGGGCTAGTGGAAAAGTCTATGGGGCCAGCAGATTTTCCCATTCACTAGCCCTGCTGGCAAAACTTAATTTCAACCCGTGTAAGGCATGTTCATAAAATTCCCCCATGACCTGGAAAGCCTGAAAACTGTCACTGTTGCCCTATCCTCTGCTGATGGCATTTGTCTTGAGATCAATGGCTGCTCCTTTCATTGTTCAACAGGAGAGGTGCGGGAGTGGCAAGGACCCCCCCCCAGACATGCTTTCCAGTGCCTGCTCTGAGGCTCTTGTTTGTATTTTTGCCATTGCTGACTCAGGGTATCCCTTTTGGACACCTTGGGATTTTCACCATGCTTACTCAGGTGGCTGAGCAACTTTACCTTGTTTCTCTGTTCTCTATGGCAGGGGCTTCTGCTGTATATGAAGAGACGAACCCTCAGATGTGTGCTTTCCACTATCATTAGGAACTCCCTCAGAACCTTCATTGTGTTTTGGTGACATGGAGGCAGACTCAGAAGCCATAAACTTCTTTAGCCTTTGTTTTTGGGCAAATTTTTTTTTTTTTTTTTTTTTTTTTTAAAACACAGCTCACAACTGAAAATGGTGATCTGGACCCAGGCCCCTTAAAATTGAGCTTGTGGTAGTCTGTCCTTGCCAGGAGCTGAACATTTTTAAAGCCTGTGAGTTCAGTTCCCTTAGGTCTATCAGTCATGCCACTGTCTGAAGATGATCTGTGGAAAAACTCACTCTGCCGCGCCCCCCCACCCTAAAAATAAAAATACTTTAACAGAACCTGGAAAAGTAAACATGGGTCAGAGAAAAAATATTTTTAATGTATGGTTCCTTAGATTAGGAGCCGCTTAATTCCAAAAACCATGCTTTTTGTTTAATGGATGACAAACTACAAAAAAAAAGTACGGTTCCGAAAGGAAACTGCACTAATTTTTTTTTTATTTTATTTTAAACCACTAATGAAGAGATTTACAAAAATCAAATGTGAATGCAGTTCCCTAAAAGCAGTAACCATGCTACACTAAGACCTTCTCCAGTTCCTGGGAACTGGAGAGCTGCTAAAGACCGTTTAAAAAATAAAATGGAATTAAACACTTTATTCAAAACACTGAAATTAAAATAAGTGCTTCTGGAGATCAGAATACTCTTCAGCAGAGAAACGAATCCGATATTAGGAAGCCAGGGGGTGTGCCAGCACACTGCAGACTTTGAACCTGTATAAAAGTTCCATCGAAGTTCTAGCCCAAGGCATCATCCTCTGGCTGGAGGATGGTGCTTGTGTAAACATCAGTGAGCGATTCCTAGGGTTAGAAAAGGACACCTTATTTTTGGCTTCAAGGGGTCAGCAGTGCACTCCCCTCTACTTACCAAATCTAAAGCCCCTTCCCTGCTTTCTCCATCGAATCTGCATTTCCCCTGAAGCATTTATACTTCGGGGGCCCCCATTCCCCTCCCAATAATTATTTCTCTACCCAGTCCTGCACGTAAGCTCTCTGCCACCTCCCTGCCGCAATGCCACAATCTAAGGCACTCATCATAAACCACCACCTCCCCCAGTGGAGAAACACAGGGCAGAACCAAATCCCTCCAACCCAGCAGTTTCAGGTGGACAGCCAGCATGTGGCCCAAGAATACTGCTAACTTCATCCTAATTCTTCATCTTCAGCAATCCCTGTGCCAAATACAGTAGCCTTCTACCTCCTTCACAAGCAGCTGCTACAGATGACAGCAAGCATGGTGCAGGGACAGAGAACAAGGTCTAAAAACCTCACATCTGTCTGACTAAAACCCGAAGATACTCTCGGGCCTCAGTGTTCCCCATTCATTATTTTAGCACGGTGGGCCACCACTATTTTTTACCACTGCCCTGTATTTTTATGTAGCACTGAAAATCCCTCAAAACTGCATTTTATTGTCATCCTTTATGCACTACTACCCCTGTGTTTTGATAAGGCCCTTGTAAGTCAACAGGTGCCCACATTTCATTACCAAGCGGCCATGATGATAATAAAAAAGGGAAAAGCCGCCACCCATTGATTGTAATGGAGTGTGCCCTGCACTCTCACTGGCATCTTGTCATCACGTTAGTAAGCGCGGGGCAGAGTGTGGGCGGTACTTATAACCGGGAAGTCCGTGGGCCCCGATTTCATGAATTTTACTAAGGAAATAGTTTCTTACTGCATTATATTTGAATAACTACACAATTTTGGACTCCTGTGGCGGTAAGGCATCTATATTTCAGGTGCAGAGTCAGTTCCATATATCTTGGTGGATCTCTTTAAAGTTCTCCTAAATGTGTTACCACCTCTTTAAGCTGCCATTCGCCAAATCCCATTCTGCAATTCATTTCTGGATCTGGATCTTTTTCTGGACCCCTAACTGCCATATTTTGGTGTGTGTGTGTCTGAACTAAATTAAATGTTGCAGCTTGACTAGTTGAGATTTAATTTTTTTACTTAGTAGTTTAACCAGGAGTAGCACACTAAGCGGAAAGCTTTTTTACAGGAGCAACCTGGGAAACACAGGGAAGTCAAGTGACTTGCTCAGGGTCACACAGTATGCAAGTGGAAGCTGTGGGATTCAAACCCAGGTCTGGTCTGCTGGATGTCACCAGGTTTGCAGCTCAGAGCCTTAAACCACTGCACTATACTGCCTCCCTATTTGAATTTTGTTGACTGGGTAAGACCACTGAGACAATTACAGTTCCTTTTTCAGGGTCGACCCAGGGTTGCATATATTACAAAGCAGTACAGCGTACAGACAGGTAAAATGCAGGACATCAGTAAAGCATCATCAACTCCATGTACAATTGGTATACAGCCATCTAGAGCTATGCATAGACATAAATGCTACATAGAATGAATGCTATGACAAGTGGATACGAGCATACTGCTATAAATGTGTAAAGGGAGAAAGTTAGAAGGAAGGAAAGAGGAGTAGGATGGGGTGCAGGGATTGGAGAACTGGATTTGGCGAATGGCAGCTTAAAGAGCTGGTAACACATTTAGGAGAACTTTAAAGATTTCACTACAAAATTTCAGTAGCAATTTGCCAAAAACAGCAAGCTCTAAATTTCCAGCTTATACCCTGCCAGGCTGGAAAACCTGTCTCTCTTGCTTAGGGAACACAACACTTAGCTTGTCCTTGAAAATGCAAGGAAACTAACCAAAAAAACAAAAACAAAAAACAACTTTCAAGTAGTCATACAGGGGTCTGTCATAGGGAGCAAAACAGAAGGCCATTTAAAATGCAGCCAGACTATTTATTAATTAGCTTTTGGTAATCAGGTAAGTGCGTTAGGCAATGACTCCACTTGGGACTGACTCCATTATGTATTCAAAACCTACTCCGACTGAATCCTGGCTCACGACCCTCCACCAGATCTGAACGCCAACCTTTCCTGGTTCCGAGATGCCGGACTGCACAGGGACAAAGATCTTTCGCGTACAGGGCCCCGACATGGTTCAATGCGCTTAGTCCACCTACTCTATCCTCAACCTCGCTTGAAGCTTTCAAATCCATGCTCTGTGCCCACCTCACCACCACTAGCAACTGTGACTGCGCTTAGATAAAGACTACTACTCATCATGTCCATCTTCACATCTGAGGCCTCTTCCTCCCTGACTAATGAACCTCTGGTACCTCTACTACTTCCTGTCTCCCACCCAAACTCACTCCCCTTTTTCCTGTCCCTCTCACTTACTCTCCCACTCACCACCTTTCCTCCTCTCTAGCCTCTTTTGGCGCCTAATGATCACCCTCTCCTGGAAGTTTCCTTAACCTCAAATTGTCTACTCACTTGAACCTGTTATAGCTTGTTTTCTATGAAACTTAAACAACGTTACTGCCTTAAACTGTTAATAGCAAATTTATGATGTAACTTTCCTGTCTGGTTTTACCTGTAATGTGTATCGTGCTTTGTTAAATGTTCTTTGTGACGTGGAACCTTTGTAAAAGAGCCCTGGCTCAAAGGTATTAATTCCTAGACTAATAAACTAAACTAAACTATTTTCAAGCATGACCCGGGACAGTACAAAATACAATGGAGCAATTGCTGCAGGGAGCAAACAGGTAAATCAATACAACAAATAAAATTAGTAACTTCTACTCTGGTCTCAACAAATAAACCTCCCCACTGGTCATTTCAAGTTATGCAAAGCTTTGTAGAAGAGGTCAAAAATGTATTCTGTTCTGTCTCCTACTCCTGCAGTAGGAGTACCTCCCATCCAGGAGACCCAGCTGCCCCCCAAAAATCCAGTACATAGCCAGTCCCAGGCTTACCAGCCAGGACATATGAAGGACAAGCAGCCCTAGCAGTGTCATTTGTTCGTCACTCACTGCCCCCACCCCACTCCTATTTTTCTCCCTGTGAAGCCCAACACCATATTCAACTACCCCAAGCCTTCTGAATGCTGCAAGCATTACACCTGCTGGAAATGCTGGGGCAGTGGCTCCCACCCACAGAATACCACCAATAGGCGAACCCCAAATTAGAGCACTAACAGGCCATCTGCTGTGAGCCCCCCCCCCCTTCAATAAAACTTCTTTAGAGTCTACGTACTAATGTTGAGCCCTTGGAATGGACTGTTAACCTTCACATAAGAGATTTACAAATTTACCTACCTATGCTGGTGCTACACTCAGACTAACTGGGTCAAACAGTACAGGTAGACATGTCTTCTGGCTCTTACCTTTGTTAAGCAGTTCCTGGAGGGCAGCCCTGGCCAGAGAGCCTCTGATCTTCAGCCTCTCTGACACGACAGCAGGTGTGATGAGTTTGTAGTTGGGCACTTCTTTGTACAGTTTGTCGTAGGTGGCCTTGTCAAACAACACAAGGTTGTTTAGCTTGTCTCTCACTTTCCCCTTGGACCACTTCTACTCGGAAAGAACACACAACAGTTAGTCACTGCTTCTGCGCCATCACCAGGTTCTCCAAGTAATGAATGCATGGGGTGGGAGGGTTTTTAAGACAGCTGCCCTACTGTTCACTCAGATAGCCTAAGATCAGTAACTATGGGGAAGCGATGGCTACAATCTGGGTAACTAGTACACACTGCACCTGGCTCTTGAAAGGGACCCATACAACAATTAAAACAGTTTTATTCAGTCTCTGTATGTACCTGTGACTTTTTACACAACAATCTGAATGGATTTTTTCCATCTTACATTTTTTGGTCCTGACGCGACTATTTTTTCTGGAACTGTTCATTGCAATGTTTTTATGACTATAAATTTGATGTGAAACCTTCGTAAATGAGCACCTGTGCTACAAGGTAATATCTAAAGTTTCCAATAAATAATAAACATTGAGATGTTGTATGCATGGCCCTGGCATACTAGGGAAGATACCAGGGATGTGGGCGAAAAATAGTGGGGGTGGAGAGACCGCTGAATAATTGTGCCCATTTATAAATCATTTCCGGGAAGGTCACAGGCACTAAATGCAATTCACATACTGTTTTCAATCTATACGCCAACCATTCAAGCCTTGCATCATCAATAAAGCAACTGCAGAGATAAGTTATTCACTAGTGAGATAGTGGCTAGCTCCCCCAATGTTATTTCATCCTCCTTGCATACAGAATGACTTTCAGTAATTCCAATGTTCTAAAATGATTTGAAAATGCAGACAATTTTGTACGTGCACTTTTTTTTTTTTAACATGACATTATGTTTTCAAAGCCAACACTGTTCCAAAACCACAAATAAAACTATGCAAGGTCACCAACATTGAGCCGGCCCCGTGGCGCCGAGGGTTGAGGCATTGAACGCCACACCTCACGCCATGCCGGCGACCCGGGTTCGGGAATGAGCTGGGGGTTGGCAGGGGCAGGAAGAGATCGCGTGTCTGGAGGACTGCTCTCTCTTCCCGGGGAGGGTGGGAGTGTTGCTCGCTCTTTGAGTGACCTCTGGTGGCGGTCAGGGGTGCACCAACTGGGCAAGCACGGTGAACGCCAGGGGTGGGCGGAGTCACGGCATAACACTGCCTTGCAAGCTGTACTCCGGAGGGGTGGGAAGAGACAAAAACCTCAAAATACCGCTCCCGAAGATGACGAGGGCTCCAGTGATCTCCCTCTCATCCCCAATGCAGGACCTTGCCACATCGGGGATCAGGCGACCTCTAGGATGGACCTCTAACTTAAGTAAAAACCGCCTCGGGGTGTGTGATCCGAACGCTGGGAAGTTGCTCCGAGAGAGGGTGAACCGATGGTGGCTGGTCACTGCGGGAGAAGTAGGGGCAGGATCGTGTGGGCACCTCCGAAGGATGCCTCACAGGAGTCCGGGCATAAATAAAGTAAAAAAAAAAAAAAAAGGTCACCAACATCACACGGGGCATGCAGATGTGAGTTCACTGCAGAATTTACATGAAAAGATGCCACATATAACTGTTGTACCCAGACTGCCTACTTAACCAAACCCTTTGGATGAAATGCTATATTATCTTGTCACGGTGGTACTGCACAAGCGGAGAGCCCCTAGTGCCCCAACTCACGAAACATTCCAAATATTCTGACCTATTCTAGGGTTAGAAAAATTGTAAAAAGTAATGATCTCTTAAAACATTCACATTGGAGCACTTCCACTTCTTTTTCTTGGCCTTGCCCCCAGACTTGTTGACTGGGTCCTTGTCCTTTTTGCTGGACTTCCCAGAGTCTTTCTTCTTCTTATCGTCTTTGGGTGGCATAGAGATAAACAGATGAGAGTTAATCCCTGTAGAATATAAACGCTACTCTAGAAACAGTTCTCCTGCACACACACACACACTACAGCTCACTAACCAAACCTTTACACTCCCCCACTCCAAACTGTTAAGGCATTACACTATCACCAGTACACCAGCATCCTCCACAATACAGCCTGGTTGTCCCTGCTGCTCTGCCACTGCACACCTCGGCAATCAGCTGGATAGTCCAGCAGAGGACCATCCCATCTCACTGCATTCATCACAGAAATCTGACAGCAGAAAAGGAACCTCCGGCCCATCATCTGATGAGCAGTCACAGCCAGCATAGGGAACTCTTGATCATAGAAGCTGATGGCAGAAAAGGACCTCCCGGACCATCTAGTCTGCCCCTTACCCCCCCAAGCCCTACCCACCGTATCTTGAGACCCCCCCTTTAGCCCCATGTGTCTGTCCCAAGAGGTCTTGAATCCCTCTACAGTCTCTGAATTCACCACCTCCTCCGAAGTCCATTCCAGTTCTCCACCACCCTCTCAATGAAAAATTAACCTCTCACATTGCTCCTGAAGTGCGCCCCAAGAGTCTCAGTCTGTGCCCACTTATGTTTCCCTACTTCCTGTGAAATAACTTCCCTGTGCCTCCCTTGTTCATCCCTCTGATATATTTAAAGATCTCAATCATGTCCCCCTTCTGGTCTCCATTGTATATAGCCCCAATTCCTTGCATCTCTGTTCGTATGGTCTGCCCTTCATCCCTGGCACCATCTTGGCTGCCCTTCGCTGAACCCTTTTGATCAAGTCCATATCCTTGTGCAGGTAAGGCCTCCAAAACTGGGCACTCTACTCGAGATGTAACCTCACCAGGGTCTGATACAGGGGCACCAAGACCTCCCCATGCCTGCTGGTGATCCTGCTGCCTATACTTGTCAGCATCCCATATGCCCTCCCCTCCGCCCTTGAGCACTGCTTCCCTACCTTGAGGTTGCTGAAGACTGTTACCCCCCAGATCCCTCTCGTCCAGTCACCCACTCTCCCAGTATGTACTCGGCCCTTTAGTTCCGGTGTCCCAGGTGCATAACATGGTGCAGTGTGTATAGAGAAATGTGCCTGTTCTAAAGAGCAGAACCTAGTGCCCCTCGAAATACATCAATGTTTTTGTTTGGAAAACTGGACAGTTACAGCAAGACTCCACAGAACAAGTTTTTGGATTTTATTTTTGGTCCGACCAGTTGAGGAAATGCGCTAATTGCACGACTGCTGCAGCCCCGTCATGCTATCCTAGGTCGTAACTGCCACCCCCCCGCAGTGGACTAAAGGCTGCTTATCTTAAATAAAAGGCGCTGCATTTTATGACAATACCTGGACCAGCTACTGTGGTTCCTGAACGCAAAAGAGGCTCAACCATGCTCATCTGAGAGCTGGCCGGTCCACCCCGAGGAGACCCGCTTGCTTTCTCTCCGGCAACACGCTGCAAACTGGAACACGGGAGCAGCAGCAGCCGAGAAGCCACCCTGCAGAGCAGCACATCCCTCCCTCCCACGGAGGCTCTAGGGACTCAGCTTGCAACTTTACTCTCAGAACACCGAGGATACTGATCACGGGGGAGAAGAGTACCGCCGGCGCCTCCACCCCGCCCGACAGTCTACCCTAGAACATAACCCATCACCCCCTTCCCCCGGGTTACTCCACAGCCGGCCCCATCCCACCGGCGGCGAACAACCACTACTTCCTTCCACATGGTGCGGCGACAGGCAGGGCCAAGAGACCGTGGCTGCAGTCTGATCCCCGTCCCTCTGCACTCACACCGCGCTGTGCCATAGCTCTCACACGGAACATACACAACAGGCTACCTCGCTCTCAGCCGCCGGGAACCCTCGTGCCGCCCTTCCCAACCCCAACCCCAGAGCTCGCGGTCTCTCTCTCGCTCACCATGGTGATCCTGCTGCTCCAAGATGTCGGGCAGAAAGGAAGAGCCCCTGCCCACGTTGTGCACGAAACCCCGTCCTGCTCAGGCCGCTTCCGCTCTCCCGGGACTACAGCTTCCGGGTCGGAGGGCAGTGGGCGCTCAAAAGTAGTATTGTTTTGCTGTTTATGTATGAATGTGTATTGGATGACGAGAATAAAAGATTAACGTTAAAAAAGGGAAACGCGGAGGGCGGCGGGGTGCTGTTCCCTTTGTAAATTCAGTAGAGCGCTGCACAGTCGAGCAGGCTAGAGAGACCGTAAGGCCGTTATCTGCGGGCATGTTCGTATGAAAGTAACTACAAATCCCAGAAGGCGCCTGAAGACTGAGCTGGACACATGTGAGGAGGCATTTGTCTTGGGTAGTTGTCATACCAGCATGCCTGTCAGTCACCTCAGCATACTTCTCAGTTGTCCCCAATTTTGACCCCCACCCACCAAATGTCCTATGTGGTTCTTTTCTGATAGAGAGCCCCAGGGATCAATTCTGGGTCCCTTCTTATTCTCCATTTTTATTAATAAACTGCCTCGCAATTGTGGAGGGGCCTCAGTTCAACTTTATGCAGATAATGCCATACCATACCGATCCGCAAGAGACATCTCGCCTATTGACTCAAACCTGGAAAAGGACTTCCAGTTGTTAGAATGCTGGTTCAAAGATAACCTACTGGTTCTTAATATGAAAAAAAAAACGAAAACTATGCTGTTCTGCCTGCCACACTTCTTTGAACTTGACCAACCAGCCTCCTCTGACTAGTAAGACCACAACTGGCAAGGCTCTAGACAGGGATGAATTCCTTCAAATACCTCAGAGTAACACTAGATGAACTCCTATCATTTGAAGCAAACACAAAGTTATAAAAGTGTCTCATCAAAAGCTTGGCCTATTCTATAGACCTGCGCCCTACCTCACACCTAGATCCACAAAAACTACTGCCTTGGCTATCCTCCTCCCGGGCATCTTTTATGGAGCTCCCCTGCTTCACTCTGCAAGGACCTCAGTTCTGACCAGACTTAGACAAGCTTACCGTAGGATTGCACGATTTGCTGCAATAACATCAGCTTGATCCCACCACTGTGACATACTCAACACCCTGGGCTGACCGTCCTTTGAGACTACATTAGACCGCCCCTTACTCTGCACCACTTTCAAACTCATCCACCTTCCTTCCCCACATATCCTCTCCAACCTACTCGCACTGAAACCCATCCCTAGGCCACTTTGCTCTTTCCAATTCCCCCTGCTTAGTCTACCTAAGACACACACAGCCATTGTCAAGAAATCCTTTTCCTTTATTGCTCCTCGCAGATAGAACAGTATTCCACACAGTTTACTCTCTTGTACGTCTCTTCCCCAGTTTAAAAAAACACCTCAAAGAAAGGGAACACTGGGGGAAAGGGAACATTGTTTAACTAGGAGTAGCACACTAAGCCAAAGCTTGTTTCCAGATGCAACCTGGGAGCACAAGGAAGTTAAGTGACTTGCTCAGGATCACACAGTATGTACCTAGGCGGCTGTGGGATTCAAACCCAGTTCTCCAGATCTGCAAGCTCAGAGCCTTAACCCACTGTGCTATACTTCCTCCAAGGGAAAGGGATATTCTTTCCGCCTCCCAGCGGTAGATGTTACTGATCGTCTCCTAAGACCTATTGGCTTTGTTTCCTCACCCCCTTCTCCCCTCTCACATATCTGATCTTAATGGCCTCTAGGCCACAATCTTCTCTCTGCCCCCCCCCCCCATCCTTATTTCTACTCAAAATTGAATCTGTGTAATTATGTGTATATATACTGTACATCATTTTGGCTACCTTGGGCTACTACACTATTTTTCTTTTTTTTTTCTCTGCAAGTACTGTCAACTGGTTGTAATCCAGTGTCTGTACTACTGGATTATATTTTATGATACCTAGTACTGTATAGCTGAATCTATCTAGTTTTACCTCTGTAAAAAAATATTTTATATGTCTTAAATTTAATTGTATTGTTTTATCAAAGCATGGAATGCCTGTATTCCCTGGGTTGCCCCTGAAAAAGGGACAGCTATGTCTCAGTAGGCCCACCCGATCACCAAAATTCAAATACATAAATACATTTTCTGGTTCATTAAGTATCTATTTTATCCACGTTATATTCTCTTGAATATTTGTTTATGTACAAGTTTTAATTACTTTTGATTTTACTTTAATAAAATATTAACAAAATGTCTAGAATTAACTCATAAAATGATGCCAGACATTAATAGTAGTTTAGTTCTCTTTCAGAAAATGCTTCTGTTGCTAAACCTCACTACTGCAACAGCTTCTGGAGCTATTATTATTTCTTTAAATGTGTCCCTGATTTTTCTCCCCAGCTACCCCTTTCCAATCTACCACCCGGCCCCAGCTTCCCCAGAACTTATCTTCCACAAGATTGTGGGGGTACCTGGCCAACGGTGCAAAGCCTGCAAGGTGTCTGTCATCTTGCAGCTGGGTTTTTGTCCACCTGTTTTTTCACCCCTGGGCCTCCACGGACATGCAATGGGTGCAAGACCCCCCCCCCAGCATCCTGACCATGGGTTCCCTTCCCAACATGTAACATCACATGCGCTGCCTCCCAGTCACCACTGAGTGGCAGCCTAGTGGTGAGCCAACCAAAGCCCCCCAAGTTGTCAGTCATTGGGCATCTACTGTATACAGTAGGCGTTCATTGACAGCTCAGTTAGTGGCCAGCAATGGTGGAGAGAGAGGGCTGTGCCAGTCGCTGGCTCAGGTTTGGGATGGGGGGTGGGGTGGTAGGACACTACCTGCTGGGGTGGGGGACCACTAGACCGCAGAAATATATATGTCTTACGTGAGCCGGCAATCACTGATTGGGGGAACCACTACCCACGTGTGTGTGTGTATATATACTGTGTATATATATATATATATATATATATATATATATATATACACACTGTACATGAGCGGATCGGGGAGATGGAACAACTGGCAACCAACGAGGGATGGGCAAAGACAATGGACGGGACAGGGGCTAGGGCTTTTTTTGGGGGGGTGGCCTTGTCAAACCAGGGACGAGGATCGGATGGGGGGGGAGGATCCACTAGCCACCAGGGAAACTGTATATGGCTGTCAGGAGAGGAATTGGGTGGAATGAGGGACCACTAGCCACCAGGGGAATTGTATATGACTATCAGGTGAGGGATTGGGTTGGGAGGCACTAGCCACAAGAGAAAATTATTTTCTTTTCCTTGGGCCGGCAATCATGGGGGAGGAACCACTAACACCAGATGTCATGCGCCCCTGGCCCCCAAACCTTGGGCAGCCTGGCGTGACCTCCTGTTTGCAGAGAGGATTCCCCTTTTTAAGAACTCATGAACAGGAGTAAGGGTTTCCGGAACACTTACCAGCCTTCCTTTTCCCAGTGGGAGGGTGGATTCTGTAGTTTTGAGTTCCCTTGACTCTGCACTACTTTCAGTATTTGAATCCCACCACGGCTACTGGCTACGTCTTACCTAGGTAGTTTTATATGATAATCGAGCGGTTCTATCTTGTCAAGGCACACAATCTTTTCAAAATCCTTCTGTTAAAATGTTAAATCACACAACCAGACCCCAAGCAGAGTTGATAAAATCATAAAAGTTTACTTACAATAAAAGCAATACAGAAAATTCTACAGTTTGGCAGAACTTTGAAATGCAGACAATAACAAAAGTAAAACTGGATGGTTTACAGAAAACACTAGATACTGTATTGTAAACTATACCTTGTTTTGATGTTAGAGTTCAGACAAAATTTCAAATATCTTTGTAGAGATGAGTCCTTAAGCAATAGTTGTGTAGCAAGGGTGTATTCCAAGTCAAGTCTCTGAAATTTCCTTTTAAAAAAAAGAAGTCTTTCAGGTGCTTCCCTGGTGCAGAATCTTGGTTTCCAAAATTCTGACTTAAAAATCAGAATTTCCTGTTCAGTATGGGACAAGTCAAACTTTCCACACACAGTCTGGTTTTAGAGATTTTTCCCAGGCCTACACATATACTTCTGGTCTTCAAGTATATGCTAGCTGGACCGGCTATCTGCCTTCCAACTAAACTGGTTTTCAACTGCGCTGAATTCAGAATGTGTGTCTTATACATACAGGCTGGTCATCTTCAAGCCACACCTACAGTGTGATGGGGTGCAACAGTTTACCTTTCCCCTGTAGGTGCCACTGTGGTTCCATGTTAACCCCAGTGACATCTGGTCCATGCATTTGGCTTGGCCCCTGACCTCTAGGTCACTACATTACCTTTCATTGTCATGGAAAGCAACAGTGGAATATTTTATGCCTTCCTGGGCTATATACCTGTCTCCCTTATCTTGAGACATAACAGATCCACACTAGCCTTTATAGAAATGACAGTTATTTTGTAGTTACCTGTTAAAGGGACAGTGTCTTAATTCTAAAGTACATCACAGCATATACAATATGAACCCACATAAATGGATCTAGGCCTATCATGCAACACTATATATATATATATATATATAAATAAAGGGATGGCAGATAAAGGCCTTGTGACCCATCCAGCCTGCCTAACTACACCACTAATGCCTTAGTGACAGTCCCTCCCCTTTGCCACTGCCCTCCAGAGGCTATGTGCCTGCCCTGCCCCATTTTAAAACTGTCCACTGATTTGGCCTTCACCACTTACTCAGGCAATTTATTACCTTAGTCCACTGTTCTTAGTGAAAAAGTGCTGTAGACATCTTTCCTGATACTTCCTCTGGCCACTTTCCCTGAATTCCCTTCATACCTGTATTCATGCTCAAGGCGGATATCTCTCTATATATTGTATACTGAGGCCGGCAATCGGCCATCACGGGAGGGGGGGCCACTAGATGTCAGGGAAGTATATATGTTTTGCCTGGGCCAGCAATTGGCTGGAGGGTCCACTAGCACCAGGAATTTTTTTTATATATAGTCGGGTGGGGGGGGGGTGTTGGTAAACAACTTGACAGGGTTGCCTCTGGTGCAGGGGATGTGAGGGGTATGCTACAGTCACCGCAGCCTATGTAAATGGGCCCATAATTGGTAAGCAAATGGCCACCTAGTGCCTTGCATGCCCAATGGGCTCATTTGCAGGGCTGCCCTTGTGTACTAGGAATAGCGCAACTGTGCTATTCATTGCAGGGCGATTCTCCAGGCTGCGTGTTGCGGCGGTGCTAGTGGGGTAGAGCTAGCGGTTCTGGGTCGACCTAGCCCAATTCACAGTCGGCTAGCGCACCAATAACAATTTTGGACACCTGGGAAAACACAAAGCGTTTCGCGATTTTTTTGTGACTCTAGCCCCAGATCAAGACAGCTGCCTTATTTGAGGAGGAGCTGTCTAATTAACCCCCACTTCATGCAGTTTGTTTGCAGCATGCAGTAGACCCTGTAGTCCACAGAACTGGAAAGAAAAACATTATTCTTTCGAGTTCTGCGCTGCAGTCGCTCCCGTTGATTTGAAACTACAATTCCCGTGATGCCACGGGCGGGCGCCGGAAGTTCCGGTTGGGGGCACTATGGCGATCTTCAGTGTTTATGTAGTGAACAAGGCCGGCGGCCTCGTATATCAGTACGATAACTACTCGCCGCGATTGGAGGTCGAGAAAACGTTCAGCTTCCCGCTCGACCTGGTGCTCAAGGTGCACGATGACCGGCTGATCGTAGCGTTCGGCCAGCGCGACGGCATCCGCGGTGAGCGGGGCGGCAGGGAGCAGCTGTCAGAAGCCGGGCAGCCTGGCATGAAGGGCTCTCTCAGTAGGGGCAGCGGGGAGGGTGCCGCTGATTATGGGGACTGTTAGGAGGCATACATCCCACGGGGCAGCAGCTGACTGGTGCCAACCCTACGGGGAAGTGTGGACAAAGCAGGTGATACGATACGTTTTATTGGACCAACAATACGTTTTAAGGCATGAACAGACAACGGCTTTGTGTAAGCCTGACAGCTCGTGGGCTAAAACATTCTTGTTGGTCCAACAAAAGGTGTTAAATCACCTACATTGTTAACTTATTTTTATAAAGACCAGCACGACCACAAACGATTCTTTTAGGCAAGGGTTTGTAAGGTTTTCGTTCAGCACAAAATACAGGGAATGAGTGACAGTAATTAAAAGGGAAAGGATGTCCGTAAGCACATTTTAGCAGCACAAACTACCGGAATAAATGGTAACCAAAGCAGTGGGCAGCTTCAAAATGGGGTCGTACAAACACTGAGTTTGTTAGGAGATGAGGACCACTTAGCCCATTTTTGTCCCTGCGTATACTGTCACTACCGACCCTACCAGATTTCTGGCAATTCCCCTCCACCCACTGCTTTCCTACCAAGAAATTACTGTGTGCTTATCCCATGCTTGTTTGAAGCCCACCACTGTTGTCACCCCCACCACCTCTGCTGGAAGACTTCTAGGCATCCAACGCTCTTTCAGTGAAGAAGTACTTCCTCACAACCCTTCTTAATTTCCACCTTCATCGCATGTCCCCTTGTTCTTGTGCACCTTTTTTTCTGAAAAATACTCCCCTCCTGTTCACCCCTATAAGGTACTTACAGATTTGTATCAAGTCCCTCCTCTCTCCTCTCTCTTCCAAGATATACATATTGAAATCGCTGAGTCTTTCTTTATAGGGCTTATGATGCAGCCCCTACACCATTTTAGTTGCCCTCCTCTGGACATCCTCTACCCTGTGTGTGTCCTTCCTGAGATGTGATCTCCAGAACTTGACACAGTACTCCATGTGGGGTCTCGGCATTAATGATCGATACATTGGTAACATCTGCTACTGCTGATTCCCCTTCTCTATGCACTTCAGCATCTCAGGACAGGCATGTTGTCGCAGTGGGGCAGAGGCAAGGGACAGGACGACTGCTAGGGCCTGAACAGAGTAGTTGGTTAGGATGGGCAGACTGAATGGGCCAATTGACCATTACTGCTGTCAGTTTGTGTAATACCACACACCCACCTCTTCTGCATCCTACTCTGCAGGAGTGGTAACATTTTTGTAGCAAGCAGGATTTCATATCATTAGTGTATCAGTCTCTATAGGTAAATAAGCCCTGGCACAGCACTGAGTCTTGTAGCAGGCCAGCAAATAATCAGACTGGCAGCAGGTGTAGACCACAGAACACAACCCCCTGATATGTCCTGCAGATTTCAGACATTTGAAAGAAAACAAAATACAAGTTAAAAAAAAAAAAAATTCCCTTCACCCAAGTGTTGACCAAATGTTAAAACATTCAAATACCCACAAACTTCTCTTGCTACAGAATAGTAAAACACATTTAAACAAGTGCTCTGACTTCTGAAGACTAAAGCCACATTACATGGGAATTAATAGTTTTATTTGGGGATTTGTATCGGAGAGGCTAGTCTTCTCCTAGAGGCTTCCAGTGATGGACACATCTGGGCTAAAAGCGTATAGTTGGGGCTGCATTTTATTCATAAATCATGGTACACCACATGCCTGAAAGTGCTTCATCCTACAGTGATAGCAGTACAGACAGCAAGAGGAATTATGTCCTGTACCTACTGAAATGCTGCACATTTTGGGCAGGGGTTCTCGGATTCATGCTGACTCTTATTTCTGTCGCCTCCGCTTAGCCTAAGATATTTACAGTCATTACTGCCTTATTTTTGACATTTAATCCCTGCTGTCACTAGATAGTACTGCTATGCAGAGACTGCCTCTTCTCATGTACATCACTTACTAAATGGGGTCCAGCTAGATGCTGGTGTACAGCACATGGTCCTTAGGGTCTAATGAGGGACAACGATTTTTTTTGTTTCAATTAGGCAAAGAAACCACTTATTTTGATATAAAGGTTGGGCCTGTTAGGAGCAACTGGTTTGGTGCTGGCCATTGCTGTGTTTTACGAAAAAAAGTAACTGGATGAAAATGAGATGAGCGTGGAGTCTGAAGCTGTTTGGCCTCATTGGTTGTGTATGGAAGGTCTGACAAGGCTTTGTTTATTACCTCTAGTTGGCCATGCAGTGCTCTCTATTAATGGGATCGATGTCAACGGGAGGTACACGGCCGATGGGAAGGAGATCATGGAATACCTGAATAACCCAGTCAACTACCCTGTGGCCATTCGCTTTGGGCGGCCTCGCCTCAGCTCCAATGAAAAACTAATGCTGGCATCGATGTTCCATTCGTGAGTTGGAATTTTATCTTATCTTTTCTCTCCTTGTGTTGAGCAGCAGACTCTCTAGAGCTCTATGGGTTATTTGGGGTGGCTACAGGGTGAGTCAGTGCCCCTTCCCTTCATTTTTAGAGGGGTTGTGATGATTCTTTTTCTTTTCACCCTGATCTGCTTTTTCCTGGCCATGTCACAAGACCTTACATCATCCTTGAACAGTGCTGATCCTGGCATATTGTGCCCGCGTACTTACTGAGGTCTCACAATGGCAGTGGAAAGATTTGGTGAACATCCCCACGTCTGTAGGTGGAACAGTTTTTTGCTGTTCTTGCACTCTCCCTGAATTAGAATGCAGTATTTAAAGGGGGGTTGGGGAATACACAGACTTTACTGTCTTAAAATATTTGATGTCCTCTGGAGAGTGGACCTGTTAGTGGAGAGGGCCCCCCTCCAATCTGCATACCTCTGACACCAAGCCGGCTTTATGTGGTGTTGAGTCCAGTGAGAGACCTCTCCAATTTTACCTCAATTCCCTAAATACCAGCTCAGCATTAGGAGAATGTCCGTGAATTTGAAGTACAAGGTGGCAGACCTGTGTCCCATTGTTTCTTGATTCATAAAGGGAATCTCTTTGCAATGTAAGATTTTTCGCTTCTGTGCCCAGGGGGGGTGGTTACATCAACCCGGTCCCCAATTCCCCCAAGCCAGCTCACTGCCTCCCTAATGTCCCTAGGATGGACGTTTCCCCATGAGTTCCCCTCTTGTGGCAAAACTGGGAAGTGAGGCCCCCCCATATAGCAGGTCCGAGGCTGACCAGGCCATGTGCTGAGTAACTGCAAGGGTGCAGAAGCAGCTGGCTTGAAGCTCATGAAGCCCCCCCTCCCCCAACACCAATTTCTGCTTTTTCTGATTTCCCTGCCCCTACTGCGGAGTGTCACGCTCGCATGTGGAGGCGCACCCGTCCGATGTTCCCTGCAGATCCCTCCCATAATTTTGCCTCCCAGATGTGCTCAACCCCCAGGCTTTCGGCTGGGGGCAGCTGAAGCTAGGCTGACAAGCCACCACTCCCGGGGAGAGAACAGTCCCTCGGATGCTCAATCCTCTCACTCTCCTTTCAACTCCTGATGACCCGAGTCCGTTCCTGAACTTGGATCGCCGGCACGGGTAAAGGTAAGGTGCACAAGGCACTTCAGCCCTCTTTGCCACCAGGCTGGCTTTACCTAAAGGTAATCTTGAATGTTTCTCTCATCTGGTAACAGAATATCAAAGCTGGGCCTTCCTGTTAATTTGTGGTTCTCTATATCCTTCCATCTCATTCCCAAAGACCTGCACCCCAAAACTGTTTGAGGGGTTGTGGGCAGCTGAGAGTTCGTCTTCTGCCTGGTTATGAATCTCATGCCGTATATCCACCAGTCACATCCTGACCACAGTGCACAGTATATCCACCAGTCAAATCCTGACCACTTTGCACATTTGTCCTCTCTGTCTCGCAGGGAAATAAGTGCAGTATAAAGTTTTTTATATATTTTATTGAAGTTTCAATAAAGCAATGTCATAGTGCATTAAAACTTCACGAGAGACATAAGGACTTGAGCAATGCAGAGATAAGGAGCACGTCTGGGGTAAGCAGGGAGGAGAGGGTGGGGTAATGGGTTAAAGGAGGGAGGCAGAGCAGCTACTGTACCTTACCAGTGAGCTGCGCCGTGCAGGCATGATAGACCATTAGGCCTAATCTGCTGGCAACTATGTATGGATGTCTGTATGTATGGATGGATGGATGTCTGTATGGATGTATGTATGGATGTACATTTTAGCAAGTAGTCCGTTTTAGTCCCATATTTGGAGATACAACATAGGGGATATTTTGACTGCATTACAAGACACCAGAGGCCCGATATTCAAAAATGCGCAAAGCGGAACGCAGATATTTGAAATAAAAATAAACTGTGTTAAATGTGCACACACATTAGCAATACACAGCAGTCTGAGTCCCATGCACAGTTATATTAAGGAAGCCCTCGGAGATGCAGCTCAGCCCAACTAACGGGGCAGGGTGAGTAGGAAAAAAAAAAAATGAATCGCCTGCAATAAAGCTCCTCATGGTAAGATGCTTGTTGGGGGAACATGTTGGCGATTCCACAGTATCTGAAACTAGGGGATTTAACAAGTAATGAGAAGCTGCTAAAGGGGGCAGGTAATAAGGGTAGACAGCCCTCTCCATCGGGTTACCTAAAAAAGGAAAGAAAAAGAAAGGGGAGCCCGATTCCAAGGAAACTGGTAAATTAGTGGTCAAATTGGAAGCGGAGAGAGTGGCACGAGACAGGGACGTTTCCTTTGACCCCGATTAGGCGAGTGACTGAGATTTTGGTCCTAAGTGATCTGTTTCATTTGTTCATCACTGATCAGTTCGTCTGTCTTTCCATAATCTCTGCCCTACGAAGGTGTCATTGAACGTAATTGAACTTTGAACAGGACTTTCAGCAAAGACTTATTTCTTAACAAGTTCAAGTTACAGTCAAACTAATATTAATCCTGTAATAACATTTTGTAAGTTGTATTGGAGTACATTCTCCTTGAGTTGGATGTTTAAGAGCAAGAGGCAGTGGCCTAAGTTTCCCCTTTACCTTTCTGTGCTGGTGAAATGGCGGCCGCTGTTTTGTTTTTATTCTCCTTGTGGCATTCGGAGCTCTGCCTTGCTGCCAGTTGGCCATGTTTTAAGGAGCTGACTTAGTGGGCTGTATCATCCACAAAGAATGTACAATGGTAGATGACCTCTGGATTGCACGTAATGCACCCCACTTTCTGCATAACTAAGCACATCAGTTAGTCCCAGCTTAATCTGTATCTGGTAATGATAATAATGATAATAGCATTTGCTGTTTACGTTTGGATGTTGGGGGCGTACTGAAAGGGAAAATTTTATTCTGTTAAAGAGATGCTGTCAACCTTTTTTGCATCATATTATTTCTAGTTAAAACCTCACATTTTACAAGTGCTTACTTACCCTAAAATCCATTGGTGTTGCTGTTTTTTTATCTGTTTTTTTACTTAGTAGGACTGAAATGCATGCTAATGTATAGTTATAAACAACTTTGTTTTGAATATAGGATCTGTTTTTACTGCATACTTCCTGAACAATAGAAACACCCTGAGACGGTGCAACCACTCATGATACAATAGTCTCCTCTACTCCACTGCAGAATGAGTGGCTAGCCCGTGGTGGGGGTGTTCCTAGGTTCGGCAACAGTGCAGTGGGAGTTGATCACGGAATGTAAACGAACATGTTTTGGTGTGGTGACAACAGTATGGTGGGCAGTTCGTTTTTCATTGTTTAACAAAAAAGAGCCAGAATCAAACAACCAGCTACATCAGCAGTCTCTACAGAATGTGAACAGTCATAAGATGTGTTTTTTAAACTAGGGACACTCCGAGGCCTAAGGGGGTTGACAGTGTCCCTTTAATATAGATTTACCATTAAGGCTTAGTAGCCATTTTCAGTACTTTTGTTTTTTTTATTGAGTGTAAGTTTAAGGCATTAGCAGCCAAAATTAGGGAGGACCCCCAAATCCGAGGCATACCAGACAAACAGGGAGGACAACACACCACTACCTCGTATGCAGACGATATCTTGCTCTTTCTAACTCTGCCTGACTGATCTATACCTGCTCTTCTGGGCCTGGTGGGGGATTTTGCTAAGTTTTCAGGTTATACTGTACGCGCAATGTAAATAAATCTGAGTTAATGTATTTGAAGAATGGTAGGGATAGGGATAGCAGACTGCTGATGTAGCTGGTTGTTTGATTCTGGCTCTTTTTTGTTAAACAGAAGAAGCCAGAAGGTGAAGGAAGGAAACATATTCAATTCAGTGCTTCAGAGTAACTGGTAACTGGTATTTTTCTTTTAAACTTAGATTGTAGGCTTGTAGTGACACTATACTTTCTTTCTGTGTTGTCTTTACTTATAATTGTTTTTGGGCTGTTGAAAATTTAAAAAATAGTGGTGGTGTAATTCTGTACTGTCTTTAATTGTTGCAATTTTCTTTCCACCCCTTCCCCAACTCTTAATTATATGCCCTGATAAATCTGATTGACAGGAGCTAAACACAGGGTATAGTAAGAGGTGTGAAGCAGGAGGGGCATAAGGGGAAGAAGACCACCTCAGCACGACAAGTTTTTGACTCATTTATTTATTTATTGGTTTCTTTTTCCTTAAAAAATATATATCTGAGGATCAGTTACAGGATTTTTAGTACTGTAAATAAATAAAAAAGAGAACTAAGAGAACTTCAGTAGCAGATAAGTAGTGGAATTGCAGTATAATGTAGGGGAGTGGTGCAATGCAGTGGCTGTGGGGCAGCCACCAGGCAGACCTTCTGGACACTGAGGTGCTGCCCTATCTGCATGCATCTCTCGGGACTGCGGGATGAGGTAGCCAGACTCCAGAGCGGAAGTAAACTGGGTCAGGAGTACCATCACCCCTGTCCAGGAACCACCCAGTCCAATGCAGCTGCCTCAAAGGATGCCAGAGCAGGAGCACTTGGATGACAGTGGGCTCAGGGAGGGTTAGAGCAGTCAGGCAGAGGCACATCCCAGATCCTATTCCTTCAAGAACTCATATGCCACACTGGCAAATGAGGACAACCAAACAGAGGTACCCAGGGAAGTGGAAGGAAAGGATGTGGAGGTTAGGCAAGGAGGTGACCTCAGTGGGAAAGCAGTGGACCCCAGAGGAGGAGGAAGCGAATCCTGGTGGGGGACTCCATCATAAGAGGGATCCAGCTAGGAACACAGGAGGGAGGACAGGGAGGTGAGGTGCCACCAGGTGCCACGGCATGGAGGATGGAAGGAAGATACTGGGGATCACTGGGAAGGCAAGACAGGAGGGTGAGCTGGATGTCATTATCCACCTAGGTACTAATGACTTGGCAAATGGGGAGCCAAAGGAAGTTCAGGAAGAGTTTAGGAAACTGGGAGGGTCTCAAGCAAGTAGCTACTTCTGTCACTTTCTCAGAGTACTACCTGTGAGAGGCAAGGGAGAGCATAGGAGTGCATGCACCAGGAACTTTAACTCATGGTTGAAGAACTGGTGCTGTGAGGAAGGGTTTGGATTCATTGGTGACTAGGGACCCATCTGGAGGATGGAGGTTTGTTCAAGCCTGACGGCCTGCATCCATCCTGGAGAGAATCAAGCACTCAATGATAAGTTTAAATGCTACATTGACAAGCATTTAAACTAGCAAAGGGGTGGCAGGCCAGCAAGGATGATACCTACTTGCTCACCCCACAGCTAGTAATGGAACCAGTGAACCAGAGGAGTGGCTATCTCTGCAAAGCAGTGTGCAAAAGATGGAGATTAGTGTCCAAAAGGTGGATACAGAATAGGGGCAAAATTCAGCAGAAGGGCAGACAGCAAGGAGAACCAGGGATAAATGACAACCAAGGAAGGGGCTGGAGTAGAACAGTGAAGCAGTCTAGGGAGGTCAAATCATGGAAAGCCATGTGCAAATGCCAGGAGCCTTAGCAACAAGATGGAAGATCTGGAGGCTGTCATGGTACAGTCAGACCTGGACATTGTGGCCATCACTGAAACCTGGTGTAATGATAACCATGACTGGGAGATGGCCATACCTGGCTACAACATATTCAGAAGAGACAGAGCAGGCAGGAAGGGAGGAGGGCACTGTATGTGAAAAATGACATAAGGCCACACAGATCCAGGAGGAACAAAATGGGGAGAGATACTGTGGGTTAAGCTGGAAAGGAAAATGGGGCCAGCCATCCGCACAGGTGTGGTCTATAGACCACCAGCCCAGGAGGAAGAAACAGATAGGAGCTGATGCTAGCCATCCAAAGGATGGCAGACAAGGGTGAGGTAGTACTGGTTGGAGACTTCAATATACCAGACGGACTGGAGCATCCCAGCAGCAGCATCAACTAGAGCAGATTTATCCTGGACTCCTTCAGGGTGCCTTCCTCAAGCAACTGGTCATGGAACCAACTCGGCAGAAGGCAATACTGGACCTTGTGCTCACAAACAGGGACGTGTGATGGGGGTAACAGTGGGGAGCACCTGGGTAACAGTGACCACCAGTCATTGTGGTTGAAATCACAGAAAGAGCAGAACCAAACCACACAAAAACACATATCCTGGATTTTAGGGGCAGACTTGGGAAAATGGGAGATACTTGAAAGAGGCATTAAGAATGGGACAGGAATCAGGGATTGAGGAACAATGGGCAGTATTTAAAATGGATTATAAGAACAACAGAATTATGCATTAAGCAGGTTAGTAAGAGGAAAAGAAAGAGGAGACCATTATGGTTTTCCAAAGAGGTAGCAAAGAAAGTGAAAGCCAAAAAGATTGCATTCAGGCAATACAAAAAGACACAGGCAGAAGGGGATAGGGAGAAGTACCAGGAGAAACAAAGGGAGGCAGGGAAGTCAGTAAGGGAAGCCAAAGCTCAGACAGAAGAACACATTGCAAAATCAGTGGTTAAAGGGGACAAAACCTTTTACAGGTACATAAGTGAAAAAAGAAGGACAAAGGGAGGGATAGTGAGACTGAAGGGGAGGATGGGAGCCAGTGGAGGATGACAACAGTAAAGCTGACATATTGAACAGGTATTTCTGCTCAGTCTTTACTAAGGAAGAGGGGGTAATGGGTCTGAAGGTACAAGGGTGAGAATGGTGCAGAAATGGACACAAGTCCCTTTACACGAGAAAAGGGTCCTGAAGGAACTGGAAGTAATAAGAGCTGATAAAGCAATGGGGCCAGATAGGGGTGCACCCTAGGTCCTTAAAGAACTAAGAGAGGTGGTGGCTGAACCTCTGGCTATCCTGTTCAGCCAATCACTGGAAACAGGGGAGGTACCCAAAGACTGGAGGACAGGATGTAGTCCCCTTATACAAAAGTGGGAACAAAGAGGAAGCAGGGAACTACAGACCAGTCAGCCTCACCTCGGTAGTGGGAAAGATCATGGAAGCACTACTGAAGGAGAGATTGGTGGAACATCTGGTTGTCAATGGACTACAGGACCCAAGGCAGCATGGTTTCACCAGGGGAGGTCATGTCACCAACCTCATTGAATTTTTGACTGGGTGACTAGGGAGGTGGATCAGGGAGGGCAGTGGACATGGCCTATCTGGACTTCAGCAAGGCCTTTGACACTGTGCCACATAGAAGACTATTACACAAACTGGGAATATGGGTGTGGGCAGGACAGTAGTGTGGTGGGTAGGTAACTGGCTGGGTGGCAGGACACAGAGGTGGTGGTAAATGGCTGTCACCCACAGAGGGAAGAGTGACCAGTGGAGTACCACAGGGATCAGTGCTGGGACGGTCCTATTCAACATCTTCATCAGTGACATTGCACAGGATATAGAAGGCAGAATTTCACTGTTCAGCTGATGACACAAAGCTCTGTAACAGAGTAGACACACCAGAGGGTGTAGACAGAATGAGAAGGGACCTGCAGAAACTTGAAGAATGGTCAGGGGTTTGGCAGTTGAAATTCAATGCAAAGAAGTGCAAGATAATGCACATGGGGCACAAAAACCCTGGCCAATATATCAGTTGGGGGTGAGGATATAGCATGCACCAAGCAGGAAAGGGATCTTGGGGTTGTCATCTCTGATGACCTCAAGGTAGGGAAACAGTGTGACAAGGCATCAGGTAAAGCAAATAGGATGCTGGGATGTATAGGCAGGGCATCACCAGCAGGAAAAGGAGGTCATAATTCCGCTATACAAGACACTAGTGAGGCCCCACCTGAGTACAGTGTACAGTTCTGGAGACCATACCCACGTAAGGACATAGACAGGGTAGAGAAGGTTCAGAGGAGGGCAACAAAGATGGTGCATGGGTTGCATCACAAGTCCTATGAAGACAGGTTGAAGGAACTGAACATGTACTCCTGGAGGAGAGGAGGAGAGAGGGATATGATAGAGACATACAAGTATCTTACAGGGAGGAACAGGGTGCAGGAAAACACTATTTTTAAGCGAAAAGATGTTTCAGGACTAGAGGGCATGGGATGAAGTTGGAGGGAGGACGATTCAGAGGAAACATGAGAAAGAATTTCTTCACAGAACGGGTGGTGGACAAGTGGAACACCCTGCCAGAGGAAGTGGTGGAGGCTGAAACAATCACGGGATTTAAGAATGCATGGGATAGACATGAATTCTAGAGGTCAGGGGTAAGGGGAAATAGACTTCTAGGAAAACAAACTGAACTTACAAGCTCAAATGGGCAGACTAGGTGGGCCATAGGCCCTTATCTGCCGACACTGTCTATGTATCTATGTATCTATGTAATACCTGGGGACTCAAATTAGAACAACTGACCTCTACTTACCTGGGCATTAAGGTGGGTAGCGAACTGGGGAAGTTGTATGAACTAAACTACAAGCCCATGGTAGGCACGGCTCTGGGTGACCTGCAAAGATGGAGGGCACTACCGATATCGTGGATTGGCAGAATAAATGTACTAAAGATGAATGTGCCCCCCAGAATATTATACAGTATATCCCTCAAATTATGCCAATGGGTCTAAAAAACAGGGACATCCAGACTTTGGACCCTTTATATGGCAGGGCAGAAAAACACAGATCCGCTTGGGAAGGCTGAAGGCTGCACCAGAGAAAGGAGGCCTCAACCTACCAAATATGAAGGGGTATTACTTAGCCACCCAGTACAGGTACATCCACAACTGGGTCAACAGAAGGGAGGCGGCCACCTGGTTGGCACTGGAAGAGAGTGGGTGCCCTGGCAGACTCACTGCCTGTTTAGGGGTGGATGGACATACAGGCAGCGGGAGTACCCAAACCCATTGGTCATGACATCTTTAGAGGCGTGGGCATGTATTAAGCAAAGAAGGGGAGCCAAACAGGAAAACACCGTACTGGTTCCAGTGGCAGATAATCCGGACTTCTTGTCAGGATTGGGAGATGAAGGATTTAAAATTTGGCAGGACAGGGGCATCTGGTGTCTGGGAGATCTGACCTCTAAAACAGGGATAGACTCCTTTCAGGATCTACAGCTGGGATTGGGAATACCTTCCTCACACCTATTCAGATCCGGAAATACTGGCAAAGCCCTAATAGAAATGCCAATACGGATTTGGCCTTGGTAGAGGTCGAAGGGGAAATCCTAAGAGCGAAGACACAGGAGAAGGGATTGATTGGTCGGGCAGCCAAACTAGATAGGGTGTATTTTAAAGGAGACCCCAAGGGGGTGAAACAGAGGTGGGAAAGAGTCCTTAACATTATAACTGAGGACAATAACTGGGAATTGCTACTGATGTCTCATATGGGCCTATTATTGTGCAGCAGATACAAGAAATGCAATACAAATTCCAGTTCAGGTTATGCTAACCCCGGTCCAGTGTCACACACTTGTGGGAAATGTGGTGAGGCTAAGGGTACCTGGATGCACTACTGCTGGGAATGTCCGGGAATACAGCGGTATTGGAGAGGGGGTTACAGAGATGAACAAAATAGGATGCCCACTGGAAGTATCCCGATCATTGCTGCTGGGGTGGCTGGACAGGAAAATGGGGAATGGGAACTGCACCCCAGACAGATTAGGACCTTACTGGTAGTGGCTAGACAAGGCATACAAAACCTATGGATCACGGGGAATGTTCCCACGGTTGACCAGTGGAAAACTCTCACCCTAAGGGCACTCTCAGTAGATAGGCTGACTATGTGCTAAAGGGACATGAAGAGAGATTTATGAATACCTGGGCAGCATTCATGACCACGCTCACTCTGGGGGTGGTTACTCTTCTTAGAGAGGGTTGGACGTCCTAGAAAGGCCCACCCCGCTAGTTTAAAAAAAAAAAAAAAAGATTACACCCTAAATAAGTGGTTAAAACTAATCAAGAATCTCCTGTATTGCATCATAAGGAATAGCTAACAAGAAATAAAACACAATGAGACGTACTTGGGGTTAAGGCAGAGCATATTTATACTTATCTCCTTTTTTTCTTTTCTTACACAGGTTATATAGCATATCATAGCTTGAGGAAACTGTTTGCTTTATCTCTCTTATTTAGAAGAGATAGTTACATTTCCGGTGTCTCTGTTTTTCTCTTATTTTTACCAATGTGCCAGATGGGTATCAATTTTTAAGTTGTAATGCTTTGACAAGTGATTGTATATTCATTTGGTAACCCCAAAGTGTGAGGGGAGAAGGGTAAAGTAACAAGGCTGTATCGCCCGATTTTGGAGGTACCTGTATGGCACATGAAAACAACTACAATTAAAATATGATACAAAAAAGAAAGGCATTTGCAGCAATAGCCAAATCGATTATTATGTAGTGTTGCTTATTGGTATGGGTATTCCACCTTATGTTACCACGAGGTAACAGTCACTCAACTACACTAATGTCAATCTGTCTTGTGATATCTAATGTAGTGCACTGTTCCGAATGTAGCCTTATACTGTATTGGTATTAAAATGATGAATAAAAAGTAAAAAAAAAAAAAGCCCCAAAGTCAGTAAAAGTTTATTTTTTTCGTGCAGTGAATTCAGTTCTGGGAGAGCTGATGTGACGTGCACCTACCCACGCACTTGGCTGTCTAGCGCTCCCTGTATTGTTAATTTATTATCAGTAGCAGCTGTTGTGCCACCTCCAGTCTGCATTTGGTAATTGCTTTTATACTTCTCTTCTCCAACCTGAGAGCCCCAAGCCTTTGTGGTTACAGCACATAGATTATGGAGTGGGTTACCAACAGAGGTCAGGCAGGCCCCTCACATCAAGCAGTTATATTATAAGTGGCTTCTAAATATTTACTGGTGTGAGCCTTCAGTGCTGGACATGGATGGACTGTGGATTGGATTTGTAACTTGAAAATGTTTTTGACATTTTGTGGAAGGTGTTGTGAGTATTTCATAGATGGGTGCCAAGGTCGCAAAGTTTATTAATGATGCTTTCTTGCTCTGTAAAGGTTATTTGCGATTGGCTCTCAGCTGTCCCCCGAACTGGGAAGTTCTGGGATAGAGATGCTGGAAACGGACACTTTCAAACTGCATTGTTTCCAGACTCTGACAGGTGAGTCTTCTCAGTCTCTCTATGCGGTGTTTAAGTTGCCACACACAAAATCACCTTACATTAAGAATTTTTATATTTAAGCGACAGTTTACTTCTATGGTTTGTTTTTACTGTTTATTTACCCTGGATAGCTTAGATTCAGTACAGATTGCAAGTCAAAAATAGACAGCCCAATGGCACAGAGGACTGAAACGCCTATCACGGTACCTTTCCAACACCGGTGACCCATGCTCGGAAATGAGCGTGGGTTGCTCGAGGCTGGGAGTAAGATGGAGCGGCCAGCAGGCAGCTCTCCTGTCCCAGGTAGGGGATGTTGGTCTCCGCAGCGGTTGGCTGCCACCGAGTGGACGCTTGGTGGTAGGGCCGGGCAGATGGGGGATCAGGCAGGTGGAGCAGGGACTGCTGCATCTGGTGTGCATGCAAGCTTGTGACAGTGCTGCTGCAGCCCCCTGGGAGTTAAGGGGAGAAATCTGGAAGAAAAAGGATGGTCACGGCAAGGGTGTATGACACCCGCTGGCCACACCTCCACCTGCCATGAAGCCCGGAGTGAGGAAATGGATAATGTGTTGAGGGGGAGGGGACAATTTAATTAGTAGTTACCCCTGATGTCTTGTCTTTTCCAGTACTAAATTATGATACATTTATAATGTGTTTCTTAAATATTTTGTTATTGAGCAAGTAAGCGGAAATATCCATAATAACTGTAGTATTTGTATACATTTATTGTCGATTTTAAAATGATGCACTATGAAGCCTTTCCCATCCATTGTTTATCCTCCCGATGGGACAGGCTGGGCTGCCCCTCAGCTATTCCCATAGAAGCAACCATCCTACAACCTCCCCAGAACTCGCCTGCAAGCCTGAGTACCCCACAGATTTCCCCCCGTGGCAGGACCAAGAGGGTGAGGACTGCCCCAAGTACACACATCCAGTCTTTGGCTCCGTTGGTCTAGTAGGTGGTGGGTGGGGATTGGTGAGCAGTTTTCATTTGCATATGTCCTGCCACCGTTTTCCTCCATTTTTTTTCTCCCTGTTTTCCCCAAGCTGGGGCACACTCATGAGCGCGCACGTGTGGAGGCACACGCACGCCACAGAGTCCTGCAGCCCTTGCTTCTTCTGCCCTCCTCGTCCCACTCTACCACTTGGCCTCCACCGGGTGACAGTCATATGGCGGAGCGTGCCGACGTCCTTGCCTGGGAGAAGAGAGCAGCCCTTTGGGTACTGTAGCCTCTCTCTCACCCCAGCCACTCCCTGGCAACCCGTGCTCGTTCCCGTCGGCGTAGCAGGAGGTAAGGCTCTTGCAGTGCCTCAGCCATCATCGCCACCGGCTATGCTACTATGATGCTCGACGACAGTTTGCATTAGTATTATTCACTCATTCCTGCTCCCCCCCCCCCCAATGCCCTGACTACAACACTAATTGTAAGCAGCAACCTTGTTGGGATTGGCTGTGTTGAGTAAGGCAGTGGTATGTTTTTTTTGGGGGGGGGGGTACCACCACCCCTTGAGGGAGACCTATGGTTGAAGCGCTGGGGCATCAAGCAGTACAACCTCTGTGCAAGTGCCCAGCTATTCCTGTGGCTACTGTGTAAACTGTTGTGCGTGAGCACTTCCCACCCAACACTGGCTTTACTCTGCCCAGGCACACCTGCCCTGTCTTGGCATGCAGTGGTTCACCAGTCTCTGCAGTGCAGTTGTGTGACCCCATGGCTATCGTGGCACAGCACAGTGCCAGTGGGGAGGAAAAATGGGGTATACCCTAGCCTGTCTGAATGAAGGCTGCTGGTGCTCTTGGGCCCTATGGGGCTCACAGTGCTGAGGCCAGGAGTTCTCCCAGGCCCAAGATAAGGAGCATTGCTGGGGAGAGGGAAGAAGAGAGGATGGAAAACAGAACCTCCAGCTGTTGAGAATGATGGAGGAAGGAGAGGAGATATTTTATTTTTTGAATATGATGTTACCTCTGTTGTTTTTCCTAGGAATCAAGTTTATCGTTCTAGCAGATCCCAGACAAGCTGGCACTGACACACTGCTCCGCAAAATTTATGAAGTTTACTCTGATTTTGCTCTGAAAAATCCCTTCTATTCCCTCGAAATGCCAATCAGGTAGGGAAAGAACTGATCTGTAGTAAGAACACAAAAGATAAATGTGTTGAGCCTTAAATTTTTGGGGACATTTGCCATGGTGATGAGTAAATATTTTTAAAAAACAACCCCCCAACCAACTAGGTAGTATAATGGTAGGGCTTCCGCTCGCTACTCCTGTGACCTGGGGTAGGTCTTCCAGGTGATACTCCTGTGACATGGGGTAGGGCTTCTGCTCTCTGCTCCTGCGATCTGAAGCAGGGCTTCTATTTGCTACTTCTGTGACGCAATGAAGAGCTTCCCCTTGCTACTTCTGTAACCTGGGGTGATCAGGGGTAGGGTTTCTGCTTGCTACTCCTGCGACTCCAGGGTAGGGCTTCCACTCTCTACTCATGTGATTGGGGTGGGGTTTCCACTTGCTACTCCTGTGATCAGGGTGCAGAGCTTCTGCTCACTACTCCGCAACCTGTAGTAGGCTGTCTGAGGACTATCCTGTGACCAAGGGTCTGGCTTCCATTCGCTACTCCTGTGACCAGGGTTAGAGCTTCAGCTCTCTACTTCTGTGACCAGGGGTAGGACTTCCGCTGTCTACTCCTGTGACATTGGGTAGGGCTTCCATTTCCTACTCCTTTGACCTGAGGTAAGGATTCAGCTCGCTACTCCTTCGGCCCGAGGTAGGAATTCCGCTCGCTACTCCTGTGACATGGGGTATGGCTTCAACTTGCTACTCCTGAAGTCCAGCTTCAGGAAAAGACTTGGGTTGCAGGGGGCTAGCTGAGGAAGGAGAGATAAGCCTCACACAGAACAGCTCTTGTCCGTCAGAGGAAGGAAATCTATCCTCCACTGTCTTACTGCTGTGCAGAAGAGACCGTGCAGCAGCACATGCAGTGGCTGCCACAGGGTTACAGCAGCTAAACAGCAGCACATGCAGTGGCTGCCACAGGGTTACAGGGGCTGGGCAGCAGCAGCACATGCAGTAGCTACCACAGGGCTACAGGGGCTGGGCGGCAGCAGTAGCACATGCAGTGACTGCCACAGGGTTACAGAGGCTGGGCAACAGCGCATGCAGTGGCTGCCACAGGGGTTATAGAGGCTGGGCGGCAGCACATGCAGTGGCTGGTACAGGGTTACAGGAGCTGGGCAGCAGCACATGCAGTGGCTGCCGCAGGTTTACAGAGGCTGGGTGGCAGCACATGCAGTGGCTGCCGCAGGTTTACAGAGGCTGGGTGGCAGCACATGCAGTGGCTGGTACAGGGTTACAGGAGCTGGGCAGCAGCACATGCAGTGGCTGCCGCAGGTTTACAGAGGCTGGGTGGCAGCACATGCAGTGACTGCCGCAGGGTTACAGGGGCTGGGCAGCTGCACATGCAGTGACTGCCACAGGGATACCGAGGCTGGGCGGCAGGCCGGCAGCACATGCAGTGGCTGCCACAGGGTTATAGAGGGTGGGCAGCAGCAGCACATGCAGTGCCTGCCACAGGGTTACAGAGGCTGGGTGGCAGCACATGTAGTTGCTACCACAGGGTTACAGAGGCTGGGCAGCAGCAGCACATGCAGTGCCTGCCACAGGGTTACAGAGGCTGGGTGGCAGCACATGTAGTTGCTGCCACAGGGATACAGAGGCTGGGTGGCAGCACATGCAGTGGCTGCCACAGGGATACAGAGGTTGAGCGGCAGCACATGTAGTTGCTGCCACAGGGATACAGAGGCTGGGCGGCAGCACATGCAGTGACTGCCGCAGGGTTACAGGGGCTGGGCAGCAGCACATGCAGTGGCTGCCGCAGGGTTATAGAGGCTAGGCGGCAGCAGCAGCATATGCAGTGACTGCCACAGGGGTTACAGAGGCTGGGCGGCAGCACATGCAGTGACTGCCACAGGGTTCCAGGAGCTGGGTGGTGGCACATGCACTGGTTGCCACAAGGTTACAGAGGCTGTGCGGCACTTGCAGTGGTTGCCACAGGGTTACAGAGGCTGGGCAGCAGCACATGCAGTGGCTCCCACAGGGTTACAGATTCCATGATGTAGAATGCACATTGTATTATTGCATGCCAATGAGCCCCAGGAGAGTAAAGGATGGAAAACCCTTGGGCTGGCAGGATGGCGACTGACGTTCTCTAGGCCCAGGACGGCTGATCAGGCACCCATCTTGCTGACCAGATCTTTGTCCCGTTGTGGAGATTGTGCTTCCCGGGGACCCCATCATGGGGAGGGTCCAAGACTTGGGGGGTTATACATGGGAGGTCAGGATGATTACCTGGAGAATGCGGGGGATGGTCAGATGGGGAGCTGCCGGAATGTAGACAGAAGAATAAAGAGTTGGAAAAAATTCTCTGCAAGTTTAATGGTTAGTTATCATGACAAAAGCAGCTTATACTCCAAGGAATATTAGGGTTCCAGCCCCCATGAATATAATATTCAGGTTGCATGTTTGTTTTGGTTTTTTTCCTATGGTGGTTTTTCTTTTCTGGTCACCTGCATCTTCCACGGGTAACTCACTCGCAACCTTGCCAGACTCACCACTGCCTACAACCGCATCTGTAGGTTTGCCTCACTGCCCCTTACATCATTCACCATTGCTCCCTATGTCTGACACTTGGCTGGGTCTCCCTGCTCGGACTACCTTTAGGGTACCTTAATCGAAAAGTCCCTCTGGGATAAGAACCCCCCGCAGTATCAAGCCTCCTCAGTCTTAGGACCGGCATAGGAAATCTCAGGTCTTCCTTATTTAGTTTCCGTGACCATACCCAGACGGCTACAACTGTGGGTCAAAAAGCCCTCTCCCTTGCTGTTCCTAGGTTAATTTTGTGAGTTTTGCAATATATTCCTTCCCTGAGCACTGCCTTTGGTTTGCTTGCTGATTTATGGAGTGGATTGCCAGCCTTCATCCACTTACTGGACACTTCCTCCCTCTTCAAAACACATTTCAAAAAATGCCCTTTTAACCACTTCTGTATTCACGTGCCTCACCTCACCTGAGAGTGAGAAAAGTCTTCGGTTTGGCCTCAGCCCACTGGACTTTTCTCAAAGCATGTGTCTGTTAGTTGATTTCATGTTTGCAATTAACTGTACTCTGCTGCTTTCTGGAGTCTGCCTCCTGACCAGTCATGATGTTGTTCTGTACTGTAAATCCTGTAACGTTTCCTTTGCTGTGCTTGTGCTGCTAACTTGGGGCCCAAACTGTAATTGTTCATTGCACTGCTGTATTGACTCTTCCTGTACTAATTATGTATGGTGCTTTCTATATGTGCCATCTTGATGGCCCGGATCATACCTGAAAATGGTCACTCTGACTAGTGTACCTGCCCAGTTATCAAATAAATACATGAAGATATACCCTGTCTGGGTCACAGCCCCTGGCTTTCCCGGACTCCGGAAACCCACCAGTTAACCAGTGGCTTGCGCTCCATGTCGGGCTCGGGAAGGAGGCACCCCCTCAGGGCAACTGACTCCGTGCACTAGGATCCAGTACTGGTAGGCACTAGGACCCAGGGGGGGTCTCAGAGGCCCAGATCGCCATGTAGATGGAAGTAGGTTTTTCATTCTTTTTTTGGGGGGGGTCCCCCCTCCTTCCTCCCTGGCATGAGCAGAGCCTATGACCTTGCATGTGTACAGCTGACCCAGCAGCAGGGATCACTGTGGTGCCAGTGCTCACCGCCAGCCCTCCCCACCCAAGGTACACTGCCACACAGCAGCTGCCTTGCTCCAACCTGCCTTCCGACCTGGTGACCCAAACTTGCTACTGAACTCTGGTCATCTGCACGGCCGTGCAGTGCACCACCATGGTGCCTGTTCAGCTTCTGTTTAATCAGTTTCTGTATTCCTCGCTTCTCATTCTTTAATACCCTGGACATTTGCATTCAGACAGGATCCTGCTTATTAGCCAGTCAGACGTTACCATCTCCATCTGTCTTTGCCATTTTGTAAACTTTATATTTTTATGTGTACTATTTCAGGTGCGAGTTGTTTGACCAGAATCTAAAAGCTGCACTTGAAGTAGCAGAGAAAGCTGGAACATTTGGGCCTGGATCATAGCACTCTTCCTTTCAGAACCACAGAACCTTCTGTGCAGCTTTGATGTTCCAGTTCAAGAGAGCACATTTTCTGTTAGTGTGTCTTACAGTGAGTCAGCTGCAGCCTGATTTGTGGTTCAAGACTGCTCTTTGAATAAATACACTTTCTGATTGTGTGAACTGTCGCCAACAGTGCATGAGCTTACGGTGGGGAATACAGGGTGACAGTCTTTGTATATTTTCGACATTAAGGGCCCCCCACCCCTGCTGCATTTATTCTGTTTTCTGTTGTGTTGATCGCCTTAATGAGGATAAGTTATAACTGTACAGTATTTGTAGTTCCCATAATTGGAGAGCACCCCAGTGTAAATAAACTGTAACAAACATTCCACGTCTTGAGTTTGGAAAAACTTGTTTGAAGTTATACTCTTTTATTCTCTCCCCCCGCCAGTGTTTGGGTTGTCCTAGCTGCCCCCTTCCTGTAGCCAGCAGGGTGGACAGTTGCTTACACAGACAATGCCGCTCCTGAGTTGGCCAGCAGGGAATGGGTGAACGCCAGGCAGTCAGTGGCTAACCTCTGGAATGAGCAAGTCCAGCTCTAGCATGGGACTTTGAGGCTGGAACATGAGCCTTGTCTCACAGGTGGCAGAGTAATGCACTACCTTGGTCACCAGGGACCAGCCGTCAAGGATGGTTTCCAGGATGGGAGAGGACAGTGGAGGAAGGGCTTACCTGAGCTATGAGGCCGAATAAAGTGTACCTAATAAACAGAATCCCACAGAACATAACACTAGTAATCATGGTGAAAAGTAACACTCCCAATCTCACGATTATGTAGCAGTCAAAGTATTCCGGTCCCCCACCTCGGGCATTTGGGGTAAATGTTAGGGATTCTGGCATCTTCTCTTCCCCAGGAGTGGGGATTTCATGCTCTTTCACACCATCCCCATCCCTCGGGGGTTCTTCCTGTGGGGCATGTTAGATGGGGGTTTATAGAGGATTCAGGGCAAGATTTACCCCCACAGGGTGGGCCATTTAAGTAATTTGAGGCCAATCATTTTTGAATGCCCCACTATTCCCTGAGGTGGGGATGGGGGGTTTACTTTGACTGCTGCATTTGGGGTTTTGTACATGGTGACATGTTTATTCTCAATTCAGTAAAAGTACACAAGGTCAGTGTGATTAGTTTTTAGTAGAGCTCTGAAGTACAACAAATGTTTTTAAAAAAAATTACTTCATTTCTTCAACACATTTCACAGACTGAACTATAAAATGTTTAATACTATATAAATTACTCTAGGTCAACTGGCAACAGCAGAGCATCTGACTGAGGAAGGCATGTGCAGTACCAGTAATTGTGCCTTCACAGCAGACAGGACTCTAACAGCACAATCACACACATCATTATTGCTCGAGAAAAGGGGTTGTCCTTGTTCATCCCCGTCCAGCTCGGTGGCAGTGACAGTTCTGTGCCAACTGGCTTTAGACATGTAAAAACTCAAGTGCTCGGTGACATTTGAGATGATCTTGTTTTGCTTACGAGTCCTGTGTCCTTTGTAAGTCCACATGGGACATGTTACCATTTCTTTCAGCTTTGACATACTCAGTAAGGACCACATTTACAAGTAACTCAAATTTCCTTCCTTGGAAGTGAACAGGGTGCATGTGCCCAAGTCTGCTCGGACGGGAATGTGCTGATGCGGATGAGGTTGTACTCAGATCAGTCCATGTAATACTGCTAGCAGGTTGTCCAAGGGGAAGAGCAATAGCTTGGCACTACTGTTCATTTTGGACCTTGCTGCGTTCAGTGCTAACCGCTACTTGTAATCCCCGTATATTCACCCCTATCTGTACATTTCAGAGAAATCCTGATCAGATGTAGTGGTGCTGGAGCCTTTAATGGTTTCAGCTACCCCTCCTTTCCTGCATAAATAGTAGAGATTATAGCTGGACGATGTGCTGTGTGTCAGGTCGGAATGACCGAGGAGGGTTTTACTCCACTGATACAAGAATTCAGCTGGAGTAGCTGGTTCTTCTAGCAACCCCCCCCCCCCCAAGCTATATCAGAACTGACATGTCTACCCAGGATAGCTCACTGTTTACATGGACTGCATTTTTAACCAGTTTTACAGCCAGGTGACTCGCATGGTCACAGTGCTGTGGTGTATGCCACGGGCTCTCCTACTAGGAGCTCTGCTTGCTGCAGCCTTACCGTTACAAATGCAGAATGGATATTCTGCTCTTCCTTCCCTCATTTTCAAAGGAGGAATGAAACACAAAACATAGGAGGCTATTCTAGTCAGTCTGCTGTTGATCATTCTTTTGACTTTCTTCAGAGGTCAGTCTCTCCTGTAGAGACTTTCAGTAAAGAAGTTTAGTGACCAGGCTAGCAGCAAGTGTTGAACTGATCATGTCTCACTGCAACTCCTGGATGGAGTTTTCTTGCACATCTTCAGCACAGTACCTTGTGAATAGTGGGGTTTGTCTTGGCAGGCAGAACCTTTCAAATAAAAAACGCCTTTTAAAGCCGCAGTTCAAATTGTGGTAAAAGTTTGCAGCTCTTCCTGTTTATCCAGCTTCTAGATTACCCCCTTTTTCTATTGTAAGATGCCCTCCCCCGTTTTGAGTCTGCTTTTGTGTTTTAATTTAAAGTGCACCATTCTCGGTGCTGCACACAACAGAAAGCTCCCTTACCTCCACGGGAGCGCCTCTGTGGTAAAGTAGTCTCTGCAGCTTTACCCCAAGGGAGGGAAGAGATCGTAAATTGCCTCAAGGGGCTAGCAGCACAATCACAGGCATAGGAACCGGAGATTGGGGCACTTTTTTTTTTTGTATGGCAAAAACTAGTTTAGAAAAAGTGCCCTTTTTACCATTGTAAGTGCCCTTCTGATCCTCCGCCCCCTCAGCTTTTACTGTCTTCCAGCATCCTTGAGCACAGTCCCTTTCCACTTCCTTGCTGCTGGCCATGCGCCCGTGCTCCATTTCATGACGTGGCTTTAGAGAGCGTGCAGGGGCACGCTCCATTGAAGTGTATGGAGCGTGATTCTAAAAAACAGTTTTCGGCTGTTAAAGTGACCATTTGGTAAAACCGGAGCCAGGGTTCAACTACCAAGACTTGTTGGTTGAACCCTGGCTCCGATTTTACCAAATGGCCACTTAAACAGCCGAAAACTGTTTTTTAGAATCACGCTCCATACACTTCAGTGGAGCACGCCCCAGTGCTCTCCCTATAGCTCATGTCATAAAACAGTGTGTGGCCAGCAACAGGGACGTGGAATGGAATCACGCCGCTAGCCCCGTGGTGGCAATTTACAATCCCTTCCCTTGGGGGTATAATTACAAAGGCTGCTTTTACCACAGAGGAGCTCTCGAGGAGGTAAGGGAGCTTCCTCTTGTTTTTTGGGAGAGTTTCAATAACAACTTTTCTGTTAATGGCTTAGAACAGCCACTCAAACATGTGCACCATCAGCACGACGTACACGGTGCCCAAGAACTTTTTAAATTATTTTTCAAAGACACTGTCCCCTCCTCATTGTGCTTGTCTCCAGCCTCCAAGCATTCCGGTCATAGATCTTTGAATTGCAGCGGCCAGGCGACTCAAGACCTAATTTAGAAACAAAAGCCATTTATAGCAATATAAGTTTTAGATTCAAAAAGGTTTTAATGACACAGAACAAGCAACAGCAATCATTGAAAGCTCATGCGTTGGATAATAAATGATAATGAAGAACCTAATTACCTTATCCTAAAAAAGGGGAAGCTGGGAATGGTTCGTTTTACAGGCTGTTCTAATCCATTAGATGAACAGCTATTACTATGGTGAGCAACTTTTCCTTAGTGCACGCTCCAAGCAGTACCCTAGGAAGGTGGGTTTTAGGATTACTTTAGGAATAGCTTCTGAAATACAGAATTCCCACATTTAGCATTCTCTCTCTCCATAGATTCATAGAAGTGTGACGGCAGAAAAGGACCGACAAGGCCCACTGAGTCTGCCCTCTTGCCTATGTCTAGTCAGTAATAATATGTGGACTGTGGACAAGATAAGCAGCGTAGTAAACGTCTGCCAGCAGCCCATTTCTTCAAGCTGCCACTGATGCTGCTGTACTCCTAGTGGAGTGTGCTTTAATGCCCTCTGGGGTACTTTCCCTCCCTTTGTACAGCAGAAATTTATGTGGATACTGTATGGTCTGTTTAGAGGCTGGATGTCCTTTTGACACCCTATATACATGACAAACGACTTATTCCTAACGTCCTCAGTTCTAGACTAGAAAACTGAGCTCTTTTGATATTTAATGTATGAAGTTCTCCTCCTATTGGTGGTTGGCCTTGGAAAATACACTGAAATGGTAACAGTGTGATTTAGGTAGAATTCTGACATTAACTTAAGGAGGAACTGTATATATTTATTCCTAAAACCACTTTTCCCTGTGGAAATTAAAGTATAAGGGATCAATACTGAATGCTGCTGTTGTGAACAAAGGGGGGGGCCTAAAGTAGGGTTGCTCCAATTCAGTCACAAATCAGATTAGCTGGATTTTTTAACACAATTTTTAGAACAGCAGTCTGAAATCTTAATTCTAAAATTTAAGGCTAAGACAGGTTTTTACATAGAGAAATAAAGGATTTCAAATTGTAACTCCAATTCCGATTTACTTTCTGGAATCACATTCAGAAATGGAAATTCCTAAGCAGTCTAATCTAATCGGAATTGGCCAGTTGGGAGCATCCCTAGCCTAAAGTGCTCATTAAAAAAAGACCCAAGCACCGTATTGTCTTCGTTTTTTTAAATAAAGAGGAACAGTTTAAACAAAATAACTAGGCTCTTAATGTGAACTGCAGACTTCACCACCGTTGTAAGCAAAGTGTATTTTGCAGTTTAGGCCAAAGTTCCTGAAACTGCTTGGGATCACCAAAAACTGCTATTTTGTCCTAAAACACAATTCGGAAGACAGAACAAAAGTATATTAATTAAATAAACTGAAAATGTCATAAAACAGATCTTTACAGCTTAGCTATCAAATTAGTTCCCGTGTGAATGCTATCTTCAACGGAAAGTAAATATCTTCTGTTGGAATGCTGGGAGGGAGGCTTGAGACTAGCACTGTAAGAGAGAAAGAGCACAAGAGAGCATCTCTGTAAAACATCCTATGTTTCAGGGCACAATGCACCTCACCGAGATGCTGCACAAATTTATGGTGTTACAATCTTAGCTGTTTTTTTTTTTTTTTTGAGAAACTGTCATTTAACATTGCTCTTCTAGTGACTAAAATGAACTAGCATGGAAAGGAAACTGCTCCTTGACCATATACCACATGGGATATCAGGGCTAACTCCAGGTCACAAAACGTAAGCTCTAATACAGTAACTGTAAAAGGAAATATGGCACTAGATAAATGGATTTGGAAACAAAGAACTGCAGAGATCGACACAAGAGGCTGAAAACGAGTGTACAGTGAAGACTACAAAATTAATTTGAACAAACTGCTGCTGTATGTGCTACAGTCCCAAAACCTTTTTTTGCACACTGAGGTTGTCCTTGCAAGGATTTATGACATAAAACGAGCAATCCCCTCAATAAGCAGCTCAACAAATACGGTTCTACTTTAACAAATGTCTCCACTTGCTGTCTTGCCATCAGTCCTTGGGCACGGACAACATGTAAGGAGATTATGAAACAAAACATAATATGTAAGCCCTTTAGTGCTTTATCCTTCTCCTACAGGGGTTTGTTCCAGGTAAGGGGTGATCACAGTTCTCTTCCACGAGATAGAAGCACTGGCACAAACTTTGACACCACAGACAACACCGGTTCTGAAATCTTCAGATGAGATGATGCTCCTGCTGCAGTTCAACCAATAGGGAGCCTTCTGTGATATCACATGGGCAAAGGGGCACAATCTGACAAATACTTATCTTTTTGCTTTACTGCTGTGTGCCTTCAGAAAAAGTACATTAATGATGGTAACAAGAAAGAAATGCTAGTATATGTTAATGGGGAAGATGTGTTAGTAGTTTGCCTTGTATACCAGGATCTTAGAGAGGTGGGAAGGAGAGACTGTATATCAGATAGTAATATAGGGCAAATACCGGGAGGCTTGCTCCCCCACTCAGATTTAATCAGACGTCCCAAAAGTCAGCTTCTGTGTTGGATCCATGTGGGACACATTGCTGAGTCAAGTCCCAGTGGACTTGTCTCATTTACACGTGCCCTGCAGATGTAATGAATTCGTGTGAAATATGTTCTGTATGGGCACATCTATGTATACCCGGCCCCTTTGTTACTATAAAACTTAAAACATATATTTACAAAAACAGGAATTTAGTACCAATGAGAGATTGTAACTGGAGACAGAAGTGTCCCCAGTTTAGAAATTGGCCTGGTACAGTGTAAGGTTCCAGTCAATATGATGTGGACCTGGAGAGACGACCTCTGATGGAGAGGGGTTCAGTCTTCACTGCCACATTCCTGAGCAAAGAGAATACTACTAATCTTGCTGAATGATGCATGGGGTGGTTTTGTGATATGCAGTGCCAGTCACTAGGTGTTGACGTGAGACCACAAACGCACTTCATTTAGGACATGGACCAAAAAGCTACGTTTTTTTTTTTTGGGGCGGTGCTTTTTTAAGTTTTGTGCTACTGATAAAGGGCAGCATCTCAAAGCCAGAGAACTTGCTGACTTGAGAGTGTAACCACTGGAATTCACTAGTGGCCTCATATTTTAGGTTTTTAACCCATCGACCCAGACAAGTCTCTTCTTATAGTCTCTACTGTAAATCAAGTTCTTCCCTTTTAAACTTTCTGCTTCCCACAATACGTATTTCTGATGTGTCCAGGGCTTCCTTGTGGCCTCCCACTGATCTTCTCTCATCCAAGGGGCCTCCACTTTCCTTCTGTGGGTCCCAAAGAACAGCTGAGACACAGATTGGGTGGGGGGTAAAATAGCTTCATCAGAAAGGGAGTCATCTGTTTGTGGCTGCTCCCTTTTTCCTCCAGTCTCCACCACAATCCTGCCTTCAGGGGCACCACTGATGTGTATATAGCATGCAAGCACTCTAGGCTGCACCACTACCTATGGTCATCCTGAAGTCACACTACAGCCCCCGAGGAACACTGTCCTCGTATACATCCTTCTTATTAGCCTGATGTGACATCCTGGACTGAGAAGCTTAACCTGGGTTGCCATCGTGACAAGTGGCTCGCACTACATCCCTTGTTTTTCAGTTAGGGAATGATCCATTCTTTCAGCATTTAACCTGGGGCTCTAAACACCTCTTTGGCTGCACTTGAGAACCACTGGTCTAGTTAACTATACCTCAAACAAGGTATTAAAATCTGCTATGGGAGGAAGGGGGAAAAAAATGCACACTGAAGTAGAAACTCACAAGCACCTGAGTTCAGACATCCAGGGGCTCTGGAGCAGAAACGGTCAACAAGTGTAAGGAGTTCTACAGCAAACTTTGCCTTCTTCTTCCCTGCTAAAACATGTCAGACATGCTGATTCACTGTGTCCAGCAGGTCAAACTAAATAAAAGTTATTGGGTGCTACCCACTTCTGAAAGGTCAGAAAATGTGCATTTAAGCTCTGACCATCTCCCATGTCAAAATGTCAGTCTCTTTAATGAATCCTAAATTATGCATTTACATCTAAATACAGTATATGGGTAGGGCTTATTGTGTTTGGAAAACCGTGGCTTTCAAAATGTTGTAGGACAGTTCAAAGGCCATTGAAAGTGGTTGTAGTATCATTCTGACATCATAATACAACAACCTTTCGCCCTTGACCTGCTACCCGACTGGAGGAAACAACACTCTTCACAAAACAATAGAGTAAAATGGCAGCGCCACTTGGCGAGCAGTCGGCCAAGTGGTTCACCACGATAGTTTGGACATGGACAGCCACACTAAGCTTCATGTTTCCACACTATATCAATCTGTCAAGTTGTTGCTTTTTTTTTGTTTGTTAAATCACTGCCACTGTAGATCTTTAGCAAGTCAGGAGCAGAGCAGGACTGCAGTGCCAGACTTCAGAGCAGACCAAGTTGCTGGGAGTATGAAAACAAGGTATGAAACCTTGTGAAATTAAACTTTTTTTGAAATTTCAGAGAACCATATACAATAGAAAACAGTGTATGGGTGACCATACACAACAAGGCTATGTTTCCATCTTGGGGATGTGATGACATCATATGTTATCACATCTCCTCGATGGAACCCCAGCCTTGTTGTGTACGGTCACGCGTACACGACTCTATGTATTGTGCAATGTGTGTGTAGGAAAGCACAGCAGTTAATATCGAGGAAAAGGCACTGGCAGTAAGGGAAATAAATAGGTTACTCATCTGTAACCATAGCTCTAGGAGTGGTATAGAGTTCACATCCACACTACAGTCTGATTTGCTGAACTTCTTCAAGCTAAGCGCCTCTCTCGACTTGAGCAACACACTCCCCCACCCCATGACGTCAGATCTTGCACACTGGAAGCAGGGACCCATGTGCCTCTTGCCAGGGCAGACCGGGTGGGTTGTGTGGATATGAACTATATACCACTCCTAGAACTACGATTACAGGTGAGTAACCTGTTTGGCGTGGATATCGTTCACTATCCACACTCTGATGAACTCTTAGCAGTTCTCCAGGAGGATGGAGCAAAGTGCACACCTTTACGTGGTGAACACAGACTGGAGAACTGCAGTCCCAAAACTAGCATCCTGGCATTGTTTAAGGCCAGTGTGGTAGTGGGAAATGATGAAAGTGTGTGCCGACTTCCTGGTAGCAGCCCTGCAGATTTCCTGGATAGGGACGTCACTGGAGGCAGCCAGCGGTATGTCTGGTGGAATGAGCTGTAAGCCCTGCAGGAGGCTCCCTACCAGCCAACATACAGCAGAGGTCGATGCAGGATGTGATCTACCTGCCAGTTATCTGCTTTGCTGCCAGTTTGCCAGGTGCGGCTTCAGCATAAGTGACAAACAGCTGGCGAGCCTCTCCCTGAACTCCAGCTGTGCACTCTATATAATAAGATAGTCCCCTCCACAGGTCCCAAGTATGGAGCCTGTGGTCAGCCTCTGAAGATGGGTTAGTAAAGTGTACCAGTAAGTTAGTCACCTGTATAAGGTGAAACTCCAACGCTACCTTCGGTAGGAGCAAAGAATTGGAGTAAAGGACAACTTTGTCCCGGTGGAAAACTAGGTAGGGAGAGTGCCTGGAGCTCTCCAGTCCTTCTGGATGACATGATGGCCACTAGGAAGGCTGTCTTTCACAACAGGTGTGACATCTCACACCTGTGCATAGGCTCAAATGACTTGCCCATGGGCACAGTCAACACCAGCAGTAAGTCCCACGGTGGAGGAGGTTCATGCACCGAGGGGCAGGTGGTCGAGGCCCTTGAAAAAGCACCCATCAACCTCCTGGGCCACCGTCAGCTTACTAGCCATGCCAGTAAATGGAGACAGCTGCCAGGTGGACCTTACGATTCATTGCTTGCAATCCCAGCTGAGAGGGGAGCCATACGTAGTCCAAGATGTTTGCCCTAGGGCAGGCAAGGGGATCAAGCTCCTTCCCTGGTATCCGATGGTGAACCTCTTCCATTTAAAGGCATAACACTGGTAAGTCCACTCCTTTTCGGGAGGCCTCCACAACATGGAGCATTTCATCCCCCCAAAAAAAACAAGGCCTGTAACTCTAGCTACCCTGGAACCAGGCTGTAAGGTTCAGGGACTGCAAGTCTGGGTGCAGGACCTGCCCCTGTTGTCCAGTCAGCAGATCTGGGTAGAGAGGCAGCTGCCACAGACGTCTGCTATTGAGGCTGAGGAGATCTAGGTACCAGAACTGCCGAGTTCAGTCTGGAGCCATCAGGATCATCTGTACTTTGTGCTTCCAGTACCTCGTGGCTTGAGGGGAAGGTGTACATGAGACCTGGGATCCAGGGCCTCGAGAAGGCCTCCCCAACAGTGTCCTGGACTTTGGAGGGGGAGCCTCAGTTTGGCATTCTCCTAGGAGGCAGACAGGTCCATCAGAGGAATGCCCCACAGAAAGAGTAAGTGGTTCATCACCTCCTGATTCAGGGACCACACGTGCGATAGCTTTCCTAACCAGTTGAGAGCATTTGTCAGCTGATTACTGTCCTGCGACATGAATCACCAGTAAAGAGGGTCCAGGTGTGGAGGGCCTCCCAACACAAGGGAAGAGAGCGAGTTGTGCCCTGCCTATTCAGGTAGAACATGGTTGTGGTGTTGTCTGTCTGGACCTGCATGACCCGACTCCTGACTAAAGGAAGCAAATTCCGTCAGTGCAAGTGGCACTGCACGAAGCTCCAGCAGCTATATGTGCTGACGGGATTCCCAAGGTGACCAGAACCCATGGGTTCTGTGAATTCCATGTTGCTCACCCCACCAGAGATGTGTTTGTTGTGAGCGTGACAGTCTGTTCTGGGATCAGATGGCATCCCACATCAGCTGGGTCACTATGACCAGCTGATCCAAGTGTGCCCAACTCCCACTGGAGGTGGGGCACCTGCCTGCATACCCAACAGACCAAGCTGGTGCAGGATACCACGTACCCCAGCAGCCTCAGGAAATCCTGGGCAGGTCGTGAAAGCAAAACTTGAAATCACTGGGCAAAGGAAGTAGGGCGGGCCTTGGCCTGCAAGGAGTCTAATTCTGCCCCAATGAACTAGATCACCTGTGTGGGTACCAGTTCAGATTTCTTCGGGTTGACAAACAAGCCCAAGTCTTGGCAGGTCTGGAGAGCCAGATCTCTAGACCGCTCTATGCCTTTTTTGGAGTAGGTAGTCCAGGTAGGGAACACACCCTGACACCCAAGTGCCTCAGGTATGTTGCTGCCACCGCTATAGACTTGGTGAAGACCCTGGGTGCTGAGGAGAAGCTGAAGGGCATGACCTGGAATGGGTACAGGACCCCTTCTGCTCAGAACCAGAGGGACCAGGGGGTGAAATGGATGCACTGGGATGTGGAAGAACACATCCTGGAGGTCCAGGGAGCAAAACCACATGTTCTGCTAAAGTGATGGAATGATCTAATTCACAGTGACCATCCGGATCTTACATTTCTGCAGGAACTGGTTGAAACTGCAGTTTCATTATGGAGTGCCAGCCCCACCCCCGGTAACCCTGACTGGTCAGGGTGTCTGTGACCTGGGCTGTTGCCCCTTTTGCAAGGAGCTCAGCAGTGTTCTTCCAAAGGGAGACTGCGTGTCCTGCGATACACAGGGGTCCTGAGGCATATGGAGGTAGTAAGGTGCGAGAGACTTGAAGTCCAGAGACAACCCTCTGCCCACTATGTCTAACACCTTTTGTCCGCCAGATAGTGGACCAGCGTGGCAAGAACTGATGTAGCCAACCTTGTTCGGGGACTGCAGATAGAGACAGGATGGGGGGACGGATGACACCCCGAACCAGTCACAGGGCAGCTTTCACAGGGGCTGCAGGTGGAGAGGCACCACCACCCCAGCCCCCCTTTTTTAGGACCCTGGCCCCCCAGACTTGGGGTGCCATGCCTACTACTGCCCCAGCTGGGGCAGCTGCCAACATGGATGTGGCTGGAAGGACCAATACTAGAAAGCCCATTCCTTAGGCTTCCTTTTTGAAGGCTGGTGCTCAAGAAAGGGACATCAGCCAACTCACGCTGGGTGTCTACTGCAAACGTCAGACGTAGCAAGGCTCTGTGATGCATGGAGACGGCCGCTGCCACAGCATAGGCACATGAATCGCCCATGTCCAAGGCTGTCTGGAGCTGGTGTTCAGCATGTGATTGACCCTGGCCTCTGATGACCATCATCAATGAGGTTGCTCAGCCGGAAGGCGAGTGAGGATGGAATCAAATACTTCCATCAGGGAGTGACCAAAACTGGCCACTAATGTGGAACAGCTTAGCCTGACGGAGACCCAAAGATGCAGCAACATACACCTTTTCTGTGGTGTACGGACGCTTCTCCACATCACCCTGGTCTCTCAGCTTACTGAAAACTGAGTCAGTAACCAGACCTTCCATGGAGAGATGGTCTGAGAACCCCAAAAGGTACCCTGTCAGGGCCGCATACTTGCAGGCCATATGGGCAGGAGGTACCAGGTAGGATGCTGCCAAAGCTTCAGGGCCAGTCCCAAAATTGTCTCAGCCACGGGAAAGGCAACCCCTGGGGATTCATCCCTGTTGAGAATGTCTACAAGGGTATTTTAGCCCTTTTCTGAACTGGTGCCAACAGAACTGACATGGACTCCAAAATAAATCTGAGAAGTACCCTGACACACACTGGCCTTGCTCAGTGGAGAATTCTTCTGGCCCTTTTGAGGACTTGAGTCTCAGAGACAACCACGGACTCATAGTTCAAGCCGTCCGAAGACTCCATGAAAATGGCCCTCCACTAGTTGCTCACCATGGACCAGCCAGGTATCCTCCCCCGGGGTAATCTGTACTGACAACTGGCCTGGCAAGTCATTGGCCAAGCTGGCCTCCTTGGAAAGAGCACCCATCTTCAGCTGTGGTGATGGCAGCTCCACCCGAAGTTGTGTAGCAGCAGTTGCAGGGAGCACCTGTATAGTGTGGACTGGTGGGGGCACCACTGGTGGCTGCCAGGTGATCGAAGGCCCAGGGGGTAGAGCGCTATCCTGCCTCGCGATGGCCCACTGTTGCCAGAGGAGCTCCTAGTAGCACCTGCGCTGCCTGCAGTGGTGTCTCCTGGTCGAGCAGAATCAAGAGTGAGAATGCCTCAACCTTCGATCAACGAGGGAAGCCTTCTTGCTGGTTGTGGTATACTACTTTCCCACCAACATTAAGTAGCACTGGCAAGAAGGTTGAACTACTGGTGGAGGCTGCTCCCACCGAGGACTGGACAGGGACACCAACCAATCCACGTCCTCGTGAAGACTGGGAACATCAAGGTCTGCAAGATAGATTCCTCAACCTCATGTAACAGCCGGTCAACAAGCTCAAGGAAAATCTCCACAGCCTGCTTGTATGGAGTCAAAATCAACTGGCTTGATGGGGGTATCAAAGAGCCTATGACCTGCCTCTCAACCGAAGGGCGCTTGACCACCATGAAGCAGTCGGGAGAGTCAAAAGACCTTGATCTTTCCCAGTCCCATGACCAGCGGCACTTGTGCTTGGAACCACGGTGGACAGGGCTCTCCCCCAGGGTCTGAAGACCAAATACATGTCCTGGAAGCATCTAGTGAATGACCCTCCGATGCTGGCCCCAGTTGGGAACACTGCAGAGACCAAGGGGGTGCCCACTGCAGCAGCCACTGCTTCCACCTCAAAGGCCACAAGCTGCTGAGCAGACCTGGCCACAGCTGAGGCCTTCTTGTGGCACTTAGGGTGGTCCTTCGGATCCCGTTATGAAGGCTGACTCTGTGAGAGCAGGAGCTTTATGTCCTCGAGAGACTTGGGAAGCATGCTGAGGCAAAGGCTGCACCAGGCCACTTGTGCTGCCCACCCCCGCAGTACATGACTGCGTCATGCAGGTCAGTGACCAACATCTTCTGCTGGCACTGAATGCTGAATTTAAACCCCAACTTCTGCTGTTCCATCAATGATCTGTGAGGGGAGTCAAAGGAACCAAGGAAATAAAGCCAAAGAACACAAAAACGTCTGTGATGCAGTAACTCTCAAGTGACAGCCGCAAGGAGGTGACCTGTTCTTCCAGCGGAAAGAAAGTTCGGATGTCGGGGGATGTACCACCTATGGCATGGGAGAAGCTTAGCTTAAAGATGTCCAGCTAATCATACTGTTCCGGTGGAACTGCCAGAGTGTGGATGTGAATAGTACCCATGCACCTAGAACTAACATTTTTGGTTAGTTGTTAAAAGCAAAAAAAAAAAAAGGATTAGAAGTGAAATTTGTTAAAAAAAATTACACAAGTTTAGTTTGTCGGAGGCTTGCAGCAGCGAAGTCAAGACTGGGCCAGTCTGTAACCCTTTGCCCTCACATGATCAGGTCAGGAGACCCCCTATTGGCTGATCTGGCGTGCCATGTCAGTCTTCTTTCTTGGGCACGCGTCCCATCTTGGTGCGCATGTTCCGGAGCAGGAAGAATACCAGTGTGGTGACAGCACACGTCACCTCCACCACCCAAAAGGCTGTGTCCCAGCTGTAGTGCTTGGCGATGGTGCTGAAGGGTAGGCCAGCCAGGAATCCGCCCACTGCAAGGAGAAAACAGTGCAGTCAGGTACTTGTTAGCAACATCAAAAATCCACCCAGTCAGTCTAATTGCAAGGCTACCACTGTTGTCAAGTTATTACAGATCACCTTCAAACACCCACTTTTTAAATATTAACCCTTTTTCTTCTGGACAGAGTGATGTAAGCCTCAGTCCACCAATCTAACTCGAGTGCTAACAATGCCACTCTTATCATGGGGGACCTTTGTGCTATTCCCCACTGAGCCCCCTCCCATCTGTGGGATTCCTGAGCAAGCTTCACACAGATCCAGCGTGATAACCTGGGCTCCCAGGGAAGAGGACAGACCCATGGAATGTCATACTGCCACACCAACCCATTCATGTTACCTAATATATGACCTCCCACATCTCCTGCACGCAAGGCTGTCTCCTCCAGGCGCAGTCTTTGGAGGGTGAGGGCTAATATCACATGATAACTGTGACCCACTGAAGGAGCAGGGTGAGTAGCAGTGCCCCCAATGCCAAAGATGTAGTGAGCCAGGAATAGAGGTCCCTGCGGATAGAAAAAAGACCCACGAGGAGTCTGTGCTAGGAAAAAGTAGACTCACTCAGCTGGTCTGCTTTTTCCTAACCCTTCCAGCTATCGCAGCACGCAGCCTCTGCAGCACACCCTAGACTCTTGGCTTGGAGCAAGTCAAGTTTGAAATGCAGACCCAAAGCTCTCATTTGGTGACGCAAGATTAGCCTCCCCCAATTCAAACAAAAGATTTTAATGTCACTTTTTGTACAGCATCGGATGATGACTGATTCAGTAAATATCAGTCTGTCCTTCTAAGTCAGTCAGCTGTTGTATGGAAAGGTTTGCCATGCAAGCAGAGACATGGAGCAGAGCAATCTAGCCATGGTGAACCAGATATTTTTTTTTTTAGTTGTTTAACCAGCAGTAGCACACTTACAGGAGCGACCTGGGAGCACAGGGAAGTTAAGTGACTTGCTCAGAGTCGCACAGTATGCAAGTGGAAGCTATGGGATTCAAATCAGGTCTGGTCTGCTGGATGTCACCAGATTTGCAGCTCAGAGCCTTAAACCACTGCACTATACTGCCTCCATTTAGGTTAGCCCTTTAAGTGCCCCTGGACGCACACTGTACATCATGAACTTTATTTTGATGTTTCTGACTAATTGTGGCACTTCTTGTTTTTCCACATTACTTTTTATCCTCCACAGCAGATTGCTGCCCACGTCGGCCACCCTTACCCGACTCCGGGGGTATTTCAGGGTCCTGTACATGTCTTGCGAGCCCTGGTGGATCCCCACAGCCAGCCGGAGGCTTCATCCTGCTGCCACCCCTGTATTTCCTCATTTACTCCCCAAACCCCGAGGCCCCAGAACATTGGAGTGCATGTGCACCACAGCTCCAGTGATGGCCCCTTCCGCCCTCCCCCGACCTAACGCCAGGGCTCCTCAAATGTGGCGCCGACCCCCAGCCTCCACCAGGAGGCAAACAAGCACCGAGGAGACCCTCAAGCCCTCCTCAAGCAGCTCCTCACCCTACACCCTGATCTCATGAACAAACCCAGGTTGCTGTCGTAGTGTGAGGTGTGGCGTCCAGCACCTCAAACCTCAGCACCATTGGACCGACTTCTGGTGGCATTTTTTAATGCAGTATCAGTTACTGTGCATCCATAAGCCATTATATAGCATGAATATCATAACGAATCAGAAACTACAGTACAGGGACCGTTCCAACAGCACAGCAGTGGCACTACCACTTGTAACCCTGACAACCCAGGTTCAGAAACGAGCCTGGGGTGTCAGAGGGCCAGCTGGGGGAGGAGGATTGAGCACCACACAGGACACTCTGTTCCTCTGGGGAGGGAGTGTGTGTCACATCCAGCTGCTTCACCGCCACCTAGGCGACCATAGGTGTTGATGCAGGGGATATGCGAATGGTAGGAGGGACCACTGGAGTGTGTTCACAGGTTGGCAGCACCAGGCCTTGCCGGCAGCCAGTCCCAATGCATGCTTCGGGGAAGAGTGGAAAATGGTGCAGGATTGGGAGAATGAAACCTCTGCTAGACCACCACATCCCACACCAGACTCAAGCCACAACCTCTTGGAGATACCATCAGTCTTCACCTCTGGGCCTAGTGGTACTGAGGGTTGAGGCGCTGGATGCCACGCTGATGACCCGAGTTCAAGAACGAGCTTGGGCACCAGGGGTTGGCAGGGAAGGGAGAGGCTCAAGTGTCCAATAGATTGCTCTCCTCTCCCACGGAAGGGATCCAGGGTGCCTCCAGTGCAGTAGAGACCCCCGGTGGAAATCGGAGGTACTACTAGCATGGAGCAGCTAAGAGGGAGGAGCGTGGTGGATGTCTATGGGTTGCCATGCTGATGTCACTGCACAGCTGCTCTCCTGGGGGAAATTTAGGAAAAAAAACATCCTCGGGGATAGGCGAAAGCTCCTCCACCCCTGCCAGGCCACACTCCCAACGCCAGGCATTCTCTTCTCTCCTGCCGCTCACCCAGCCTGGCACCCTTGATTATAGATAGAGCACCCTGGGCGGACAGCCCCACCTCGAGGGGTTCACAGCTGGGGGTCCGTCGGGCTGGTGCGAGGGGAGGTAGGATGTGTCTGGTGGGAGGTAGAGCTTGGAGTGTGACAAGAGGAAGCCGGAGACAGTTCCCCGTAGGATGGAGCATAAAAATAATAGACAAAAAAAAAAATCTTCACCTCTGGCCTGGGTGGCCAGACTGATGCAAGGAAGAAACACCATGGAGCTGAAGGCATACTTAGCCCTGGGGGGCAAACCAGGGGGAGCAGAGCAGTGGGTCATAGGTGAGCTGGTGATCCTGGGAGGATGGGTGGCAGAATCTCAACTGGATGGGAATTGAGCAACCTGGCGGATGATGGAAGATGGTCCTGCCTGTGACCGGGTAGGATAAACAAAGTCAGGGGGGGAAAAAAACCTCTAGAAAAGAAACATTAAATAACTAAAACATGTATACAGTCATACTCAACATGACTTTCTTTTAAATGGGGGGAAACAATGGCACAAGGTGGCGCTGCAGGACAAGGGGTGAAACTAGTACCTTGTAACTGCACATTAAGAACTAGAGAACTGCTGACACTTTATTCTGCTGTATTTGTAAAGAAATACTGCTAGCACAGTCTCCTTGCCAGTGCATGGGCTACTGACATCGCCAACAATTTTACATATCCCTATGGCTAATTAGAAGATATATTCGGATTCTCAAACTAAATGTTCTCATAAACGAAAGCAGACAGTCACTAGCAGTTTTTCTTAAGACTAGCATCCCATAACTACCCCCCGTATTGTTAGTTTTACTTGCACCTCGCCTCCCCCTCCATTCTGTTTTTATACATATGTGGGTTTTAAACAGATCATTCTACTGCCCTATAAAAACTAGTGCGACGCCACAAAGTGCCCCCCAGCAAATGTCTTTCTAGCCAGCATTACTCACCGTTAGCCATCAGGGCAACAATGGCATGAGATGTTCCACATAGGTGAGCAGGTGCACTCTCATTGGCTATGACTCCAAATAATGCGATTGGTCCGTAGCAGGAAAAGCCAAAGGCGGCTCCCAGGAAAAGAATCCAGATCTGTAATTAGAAGGAATGTTAATATGACAAGTGGGTACAGAGCTGAGCGTGGGGCAGAGACCTAGGGCTGAGAATGGACTTGGGTCTCCGGATGCCATGCCTGGGGAAGTTAGGGTACTACAAGGGAAGGGGCGTGTACTACCTCTGCACTGTGCTCTAGGTCCTCTTCCAGTTATCTCATGGCACAACACTAGGGTTGCTGGCTGCATGCCACCCGCACTCCCGGTCAGAGGGAAGTGCTACTGGTCAGCATGGGGCAGCAAAAGCAAACAATGCAGTGCTGGGACCAGCCTCAGGAATGCAGTGCCGGCCTCAAACTGCAGGCTGAGCACAGAATGGATGGAACAAATTACATTTCCAAATGACAAAAGGAGGGACTGCCAGTAGATTGAGTCTTCCCAACCACTAGCCACAGGGAATGCTGGTGTCAGTTTTAAAAGCAGCCATTACCTGCAGATAAATACTGGATGCAAGAAGGGACAGCGCTAACATGCACCAAAAGGGCAAAAGCTGCATCCTGCTTAGAAGTGACCACTCTTCCTTCTGACAGTGGGTCCAAATTGATGCTGTTACTCTATAACAATATCTAAAAGAATGGAATGTGAGCAGCACAAAATCTGCCATTGATTGTGTTTTGCCATGATATGTTTCTCTTTTGACCCTTTTTTTTTTTTTTTTTTACACTAGTGGGTCTAATTTGACCCATGCTTAAACCCTCTAACGCTGTCACTCCGTGAAACTTATAGAAGGAATCTTTTCAGAAGAGGAGCTCATGAGACGAGTCAGGGACTCATCTACAGGGTCATTTCATGAGCAAAGCCAAGTCCCGAACACCAGAAGTGCCAACACCGATGCTGGTGGGGTAGGTGGTTGGCTGTTCAACACAGGTACCTCCAGGGTGACGGGTGCAGGAAACCAGCACACATGCCTGTGGTGGTGGTGTGACACACCAGCAGAGGTGCCTGCTGGCAACATGGGTGGCACACACTGCACAGGCCCATGCAGGGTGAGACAGGCAACAAGCCAACACCTGTCTGTGAGACACGGTGGGTGATGTACCGGTACAATCGGCTGCAAGGCAAAGTAGACAACATCCTGCTATACATTCCTGTGGGACAAAGTGGGCAACACTATACCACAGGTGCCTGAGGAGGAAGGGAGTACAATCGGAGGAGAAAACCAGTTACGACTTCCTCCACCCAGACATGTGTTTGGGTTAGAGCATTTACTTCTTGCTGAACAGATCTAGTAACCATAAGTGTGCCGATGGTGAAGATATGCCCATTTCTTCGTTACTATGACTGACTATCCTAGTTGTAATAAAATAAAAATAACTATGACCGACACAGTCTTAAGTGACACTGTCTGAATTATTTCCAGTAATGGGCTGTAATGCACAGAAATGAAATTTGCAGAACAATAGAGAACAGACTAGTGAGAACTCAAAAAGCAGTAACTAGGTAATAGAAGTTAAAGGCAAACACCTCCTGTTCAGACAGCCCCGAGAGAAGAGCGAGAGGGTGCAGAATCAGAGCCCACCATTCAGTGCCCTGCAGAGATCAAAACAAGCAGAAAGAGCAGAGACAAGGTTATTATTTGCGAGTTGCAAACTTAACATCCACTGAACACACACACACACAAAAAGTCTAGGGAGCGACACCGATTTGTGCAACTGCGTTGTACTGGCACAAGTGGGAAATGAAGAGGCAGTTACTAACATAATATAGAAAACAGAAACCTAGAAAGGTGTTAGCAGAAACAGACCTGTAGTGCTTCATGTCTGCCCCCTTCCCTAGCCGTGATCATGCCTAGGCCGTGTGCCTTGCCGCCTGCCTCCATTCTTCACCCCTTTCCTTGACTTTGTATTTTTTTTTTTTTTTACTTTATTATTATTTTTCCAACAATAAAAATTAATGCCAATACATTCTATTATGGCATTAATAACTTGTTTGACAATAGTACATCTTGTCCATATCCTTCTGATTTCATATCTCCACTTTCTCTTTTTAGGTCTATTATATTAAAGCAGGACAGTCATACCTCTTCATTAAAATATAAAAGGCTAGCAAAAACATATGAAAATTAATAACCAATGGGGGGGGGAGAAGACAAGGGATAATTTTACAGATGGTAATTAAAAGAAAAACAAAAGAGAAACCGACTTATTTTTCCGATTTTCTTACATTCAAGTTTACAGAATTGCATTCTGTGTGTGTAGGGTTTTTTCTCAACTAGCTATATGTATGAGATCATAATGCTTTCTCAGTAGTCCTGATCCTTTTGAGTCAAGGCTGATATGCCCTCCGGTTCTTCAGTTAATTCCATAGAGGCTAACCATGTTCCTTTAAATATTTCTGATTATAATTTAAGATCAGACATTATTTTCTCCATATAGTATATCTGTTTTATTAGTGCAACGCATTCTGCTATAGTTAGTGCCTCTACTTGGAGCCATTTTTTTTGTAATTGTTTTCCTTGCGGCCGCCACTAGAATGCTCAAGAATGATTTCTTTTGGTTTTTACATTTCTCCTTAGGGGGAACCCCCAAGATAAGGTGTGAGAAGTTGGAGTCCTCCTCCATGTGTTCTAATTGCTTAAAATCATTGGCCCAGATCTGTCCAATATGAACAAAGGATGGGACATTCCCAGAAAATGTGGTATGGGGTACCCTTTCCTTCATATCCGCGCCAGCATCTATCTAAATGTTGTGGTATGTAGTGTTTTGTGCAGATGGGGATTAGAAAATAATGCAACACCATCTTCCAATGATATTCTTTCCAATTATTTGAAGCTGACACGTGAAAAAACCCATACCAAACTGAGTTCCACTCCTTAGATGTAAGGGGGAGCCCTGTCTCTTTTTCCCATGCTGATAGTCTGGGGGGGGTGGGCACCTTTGTATGTATACTTGGGTAAGTCTAGAAATAAATTTATTGGTTATGAAACCCTGTGCTGCCTGACTGCTCACACTGACCAGTGGATGTGGTTCTTGTTGCACTTCATCCAGATGGGATCCCTGTTGCAGGAAAGATGTGACCTGGATATAGCGAAAGAAGTCTGTCTGTCCCAAATTAAATTCGGATGACAGATCAGCAAATGGCTTCATGGCCCCTTGATGTATAAACTGAGAAAAGTATTTTAATTGTCTAGATCTCCATCTATTTTTTTTCCAATTGTTTAACCAGGAAAGACACACTTAGCTGAAAGCTTGTTTACAGGTGCAACCTGGGAGCACAGGGAAGTTTAGTGACTTGTTCAGAATAATCACACAGTATGCAAGCAGGGCCTATGGGACTCAAACCCAGGTCTCCGGATTTGCAGTTCAGAGCCTTAAACCACTGCGCTATACTGCCTCCTATCTATGAAAACTGAGGTCCACTTTGGGTGGTGTAAAATTGGTACAATATATTATTTGCGTGTGGGTAGTCAGGGAACCCCCTATATTTAAGTCTTTCTTAACCTGCTTCCATATAGTATAAAGTTGCTTGGTCCAGGGGTTGGATATGTTTAAAGTAGTGAGGTCAGTGATGGCTGTTTCAAACCCTTCTTTTGGGTGGGGACCCAGTCCACCTTTTATTTCTTGTGTCACCCAGACATTTTCTGGGTCTTGTTTATGTGGTAGAATTCAAAGGGTGATTTGTGCCATCTGATAATATAATTTCAGATTAGGCAGACCCAACCCTCCCCCAGTCTTTGGTTTCTGCAGATCTGACCACTGGATTCTGGCCTGTCTTCTCCCCCACATGAACCAGTGCAGGGCCTTATTTAACTGCAACCAATCTGATCTAGTCACTTTATGGGGAAGCACCTGAAATAGGAACAAAAACGGGGTTAAATGTTCACACTTATAATGTCAATTCTGCCCATCATGGATAGGAGCAGCAGTTCCCATCTTTTAAGATCTGTCAAGACATTTCTTTTGGCAAAGTACCATAGTTTGTTATTGGTATAGCTTATGCAACAGATTAGGAATATTTCCCCTAAATAACAAATGGCTGTTGTGGCCCATTTGAATGGTATCAGATCAATCAATTCCCGTTCCTCAGTGCCATGGAGTAATGCCACATCCGTTTTCCTCATTTATTTTAAAGCCTGAAACTCTACCACAATGGGTTAAAATCTGGTAAAGGTGCGGAAAGGTGTTTTGGGGGTCTCTCAAATATAACCTTGTATTGTCTGCATATAATGATATACAATCATCCTCTACCCCACCCTGATCCCCCCAGGTCTGGGTGTACCCTAATGTATACTGCTAAAGGTTCAATGCTTAAGGCAAACAAAATGGGGGATAAGGGGCAGCCTCGTCCAGTGCCACAATTAACTGACAGGGGCTCCGAAGCTGTTCCATTTATCTTTACTCTGGCTGCTGGGGCCGCATAAAGGAATTGCAGCCATATGAGGAATTGGTCTCTGAACCCATATTTCCATAAGGTCATAAATAAAAAAAATCCCATCCCAACCAATCAAAGGCATTTTCAGTGTCAATTGTTATAGCTATGTGGGTTTCTTTTGCTTGGGTACAATAGTGAACTATGTTAAGATGGCGTCTAATATTATCTATTATTTGGTGGGTTGGCATGAAGCCCGTTTTGTCTGGGTATACGAGGTCTAGAACAAATTTGTTAATTGTGTTCAATAATATTTTTGTCAAAATGTTTGAGTCTACATTGAGTAGAGTAATCGGGCGGTATGATCTGCAATTGTCTGGTGGTTTATCTGGTTTTGGGAGAACAGTTATAAAGGCTGTTTGCCAAGAGTCTGGCAGATCACCTTCCTCTTTGCAGGAATTAAAAACCTGGGCCATTAAGGGGGCAAGCTGGTCCCTACATGCCTGATAAAACTTGACACTGAAACCGTCAGGTCCAGGAGATTTGCTGGTAGCCATCTCCAGTATGGTTTGGGACACCTCCAGGGGTGTTATGGGGGCATCGAACATCTGGCTCTGTGTATCCAGGAGTTTGGGGAATGGCACACCCTCTAGAAATGCAGCTATTTCTGCTGTACTAGGCATCTCTGTGCCAAGTGGGTTATATAGGTAACTGTAATAGTCATGGAAGGCCTTTACTATTTCTGCTGGAGAATGTATATTTTTATACTCTCCTCCCTCTGCTATTGTGAGAGAACGCACCAATCTCTCCACCTGTTGATTACGGAGTTGGAGTACTAGCAAACGACCCCCCCTACTGCCAGACTCATAATATTTGTGGTTAGTATATCGGAGTTAGCCCTCTATTTTGTTGTCCCATAGGGTCTGCAATTTCTTACGTGCCTCCTGTACCCTCTGTAGGGCCTCTGGGGTGCCGTCCCTTTTATGTTGTTCTAAATCAGCCAGTTCCTGCTCTAATTTCTCCTGCTGCCCCTTTTGTTTTTTGATATGAGATGAGTGTGCAATAATTATACCCCTCAACTTTACTTTTAAAGCATCCCATACCCATTTACGTTTAGTGCCCTTGTTCAGGTTATGCCGTAGAAATTCCGTAATTTTCTCCTTAATACTGTGGCGGAAGTCCTCTTTGTTTAATAAAGATGTATCTTTCGGGTCAGCAGGGGGAAGGAGGATTGAGCGTCCCAACGGATGCTCTCCTCCTTCGGGGTGGGTTACCAGGGGTGCTGTATGCACCCAACGTCCCTGGGGGCTGGTGGGAGCACCGGCACTCATGGGGCACTGGCAGCTTCAGAAGGGCTGGGGGAGGGGAGGACGTTGTTAGGCACTTGGCAGGCGTGCGTCCAGCACGCACAAGCCGACGTCTTCAGGGAGGGGCGGGAAGTACAGAAACACGGAAACCAACCTCGCGGTCCTAGATGACGGCCGCTCCAGTTGCCCAGTCCAGGAACCACGGGCAGACTCCGCTGTGCCAGGGTGCTCCACGGAAGACGGGAGGAAAGGTAGGAGTCACCCATGGGCACTCTAGGGGCAGACTCAGTGGTGGGGTGGGTAACATGAGCAAGCCCGAAGAAGTGGAACGACGGGGCGACAGGAGAGGATAAAAAAAAAAAAAAAGATGCATCTTTCCTCCAAAATGTAACCTTGGGCCAATGCCCTAATAGAAGTTAGAAACTGACTGCAGAGTGATCAGAAATCAATTTTAGATGGATTATGCATTTTGTAAACTTGGCTAAATCATTACTACTGCATAGAAAGTAGTCAATTCTCGAATGTGGCTTCTGGTGGTTGGGGAAAAAAGTATAGTCCAAGACTCCCTTATGAAATTCTCACCACACATCTACTAATGCCACCTCTCCGACTCCTGTTCGGACCATTTTCCCCATTTGTCTATTCATGGTTGTCAGCTGGGATGATCGGTCTCTAGCAGGATCAGTCACACAATTTCTTGTCTCTTAAAATGTTTATCAAACAATCAGAAAAGAAGGGAGCTGGGAGAGTTACCAAACAACAGTTAACTGTTTTATGCACCCTAAATGTTGAGAGGAGGTGGGGAAGGGAACAATATCTCTTACAGCTCTCACAGTAATTGCAAATGAAAGGGGCAGCAATTCAGAACTGTAGCCAAATCTGCAAAGGTGGATACACCAGAACTCTCACTGTCCCCCACTGTTGTATACATAGCCCTGTCTGTACAGCGCCCCATACCATACTTAAGGAATTGCATAATAACAGAATGAAATGACATCCACACTTTGTATGCATTTATCAGTATGTTTAGTTCAGCTAGAGCACAACACGAATATTATAGAAACATAGAATTTGACGGTAGATAAGGACCGCTTGGCCCACCTAGTCTGCCCATTTCCCTACGTAACGGATAAGCTGCAGATCCTAGTTAACCAACAGCCTACTTCCTCCTACCCCCCACTAGAATTTCCTTATGTCTGTCCCATGCATTCTTGAATTCCCCCACTGTTTTTGACTCTATGACCTCCTCAGGAAGGCTGTTCCATGCATCTACAACCCTCTCTGTGAAGAAATACTTCCTCATATTACACCTCTGAGCCGTCCCCCCATTATCTTCAAATTGTGCCCCCTTGTTCTTGCACATCTCTTTTGGAAAGATGCTACCCTCTTGGACTTTGTTGATTCCCTTGAGGTATTTCAACGTTTCTACCATGTCCCCTCTCTCCCTCCTTTCCTCGAGGCTATACATCTTAAGCTCCTTTAGTCTTTCTTCATATGTCTTCTGGTGCAGACCCTGCACCATTTTGGGTGCCCTCCTCTGGGCAGCCCCCACCCTGTGTCTTTGTGGAGATGGGGTCTCCAGAACTGTACACAGTACTCCAGATGTGGTCTTACCAACTGTCTGTACAGTGTAACATGACCCTTTAATCCCTGTCCGTTTTCCACAGACCCCTAATCTCTGCTCCCCGGTTCAAATCGGTACTTTGGTCTCAATCCCCCTGACTGGGTACCCAACTGGAAGCTGTCTGTCTGAACCGAGGCCCATCTTAACTACACAGCGCATCCCCACCTTACCTTAGAGGACTCGGGTGTGACAGTAACCCGGAAAAGGTACATTGAAACCACCGTCCCAGCCATCATGGAGAGCAGGAGTCCATGCCGAGGATTTCCGTGGCTTCTCAGGCCAACCTGAAAACACAAGAAAAAAAAAACACAATCACAGGACATTCTCAAAGGGCTAACTGGAAGCACCAAAAGGCGTCTGCTAAGCAAATGCTGCAGTTTCACATAGCGATATCTGTAGTGGGGAGAAATCTTACTCAGAAACCTTAGCATAGCCGGTCCAGTGGCACAGAGGGCTGACGAACTGTATGCACCTTATTTGCCATCACCCTGCCCCACCACTGCACTCCCCCGTCTGTCTCCAACAATGCCACTTGGCTGCTCTGCTCCAACCTTGCTTCCACCCTCCCCATCCCCCCACTCCTCCCCTTCCCTTCAGACCACCTCTTCTTCCCCTTTCTCTCCCTACCTCCTTAAACGTTTATGCTCCCCCACCCCACCCTTCTTCCTTTTGTTTCTGCTTACCTCCCCCCATTTTCTAGTGTACACTTATTCCCTGTAACTATACGTACTATTTACCTCCTTCAAGGTTTTTACTATTATCATGCTATCTTGCTGTAATCAATTGATGTGGAACCTTTGTAAAAGAGCCTCAGCTCAAAGGTATTTGTATCCTAGACATAAATAAATAAATAAATAAAATAAAATAAAATAAACATCGGTGATCCAAGTTCAGGAATGAGCTCAGGTTGGGGGGGTGAGGATCGAGCAGCCACCTTGCAGCTCTCCTCTCTCAGATTGGGGTGGCAGGCCTTCCTGACTCTTGGCTGCCAAAAGGTGGAGGCCTAATGGTGGTACCGATGCACGGGAGCCAAGCTGTAGGTCTAGGGGGAGGAAGGAGCCATGGTTCTAGAATGCATGTGCACGTCTTCCATGTCACCGTGACTCTAGGATCTAGTGGAGAGAAAAGGAGGAAGCCGTCCTCCCCCCACTCAGTGACACATATCCAGACAGGGCAGAGCGACTGGCCAGTAGTGCGGGGCCGAGGCAGGTGGGCAGAGCTTCATTAGGCCCACACCAACCCGATTTTCCATTTTCTGTCCCCGTATTCCCCTCTGCTGGGGCATGCTAATGAGCACGCGCATGCCGTGGAGTACCGCTGCCCTCCTCCACCTGCACGACCACATAGCCTCCACCGGGTGGTAGTCATTTGGTGGAGTGTGCAGGTTGTCCCCTCCCTGGAGAGGGGAGCAGTCACTGGGCACTTGATTCTCTCCCTCCCCAGCCGACCCCCGGCAACCCCTGCTCGTGAACAAACACAGGTCGCTGGTGCGGCAGGAGGTAAGGTGCTGGCAGTGCCTCACTACTCCACGCCACTGGGCAGCCCATAGAGACAGTTTCTGAGTCCCTCTGTGCCCGTGGGAAGGAGTCTCTATTCTGAAAAATGAATGCCAGAAAGATGATTTCTGCGCAACCTTGTAGCTGTCATAAAGGCCTATGCAGTCTCGGCCCGCATGGAGGCTTCACTTGGTGGAGATTCCTTCAGCCACAGCTGCTAGTAAGTGCTACCAGAATAATTAGCATAAAAAGAGGAGGGGCCAGTGGTCATGAGAATCCTTCACATAAAATGAGGAGGGACCACTGAGAGTCCTAGAAGCCTCAACAAACAGGAGGAAGAGTCTTCAAATGTCAACAGAAGCTTCAGCATAAAAAGAAGGGACAGTGAGTGGCACCAGAATCCTTAGCGTAAAAGGAGAAGGGACCTGTGGGTGTCATCACCAGAATCCTTAGCATAAAAGGAAGAGGGGTCTGTAGGCGTCACCAGAATCTTTAGTATAAAAGAAGGGACCTGTGGGTGTCACCAGAATCCTTAGCATAAAAGGGGGACGGAGCCGGGCCGGTGGTGCTGAGGGTTGAGGTGCTGGACGCCACACCTTGTGCTGCGCCAGTGACCCGGGTTCAGGAACGAGCCCGGGCCACTGGAGGTCGGCAGGGGAGGGAGAGGATTGAGCATCCGTTGGACAGCTCTCCTCTCCGGAAGGGGGCCCAAGCCGCACTTGACTGGCTCCTGTGGAAGTCGGGGCAGGCAAGCACAGAGCAACACTTGGGATGGGGAGCGGTGGGACGCCGGAGGTGACGCCATGATGTCAGGTGCATGCCACTCCTCCAGGAAAAGGGAAAAATTGGCGACCAGTCTCCTAGATGACAGAGCACCGATAGAACCCTGATTACCGCACCTGCCCTGGCGACCCCAGCGAATCAGCGAAGTTGATTGTCTCAGGACATCCACCCACTTCATACCCGCCCTGAGGGTACAGCCAAGGCTCCATGGGGACTCAACGGAGAACCAGGTAGGTTGTGGTGAGGGGACAACGTGTGTGTCTTCTGAAGGAGTGGAGACGGTCGCTAGGGAGAGGAGCATAAAGTGCATAAAAAAGGGGGCTTGTGGTTGTCACCGGTAGACTCAGCAAAAGCAGGAGGGGCATGTGGGTGTCACCAGAAGCATCAGCAAAAGGAGGGGGGGATAGCAAGTCTCACCTTAAGCTTCAGCAAAAGCCGGCCCGGTGGTGCTGAGGGCTGAGGAGCTGGATGCCACACCTTGCGCCACACCGGCGACCCAGGTTTGGTGATGGACTCGCGTTGCCAGGGGTCAGCAGGGGAGGGACAGGACAGAGCATCCGGAGGACAGCTCTCTTCTCCTCTCCTCTCCCTGGGGAGGGATCCAGGGTTGCTCAGTGTTCTGGCGGCCCCTGATGGAGACTGTGGGTACTGCAGGTACACCAGCCAACGTAATGGGTGGAGCGCGGCAGACGCCAGCAGGGTGGCCATGCACAGGCGTCATTGCATGCCACACCCCAAGGGAGGAAACAAAGGAGAAAATCCCCGACCTCGGGCATAGGCGATGTCACGTCCACCCCACAGAGCCATATTCCAACACCGGGCTTCGCTCCTCTCCAGGGCCAACCGCACAGCTGGCACATGAGATTGTAAGAGACAGCGCCCTGGGCAGATAGGGCGGTCCCACCTCGGGGGGGGGGGGTGCAGAGCTGGGGGATCTGCCAGGCTGATGCTGGGCGGAGGAGAGAAAGCAAGCTTCGGGTAGGAGGTAGAGAAAACTTCAACAAAAAAAATGGGAGTGGCCAGTGGTTATCAGAAACCTTAGCATAAAAGGAGAAGGGGCTAGTAAGTGTTCCTTGAAGCTTTATCTATCATGGGGATGCTGCCATTCACAACTCTCCTCAGCATAAAAGGCTGGGGGAGCATTATGTATCACCTCCAGTCAACCACAAGTCGTAACATAAAAGGAAGTTGGGGAGGTGAAGAAAAATACTATATGAATACAAAGAACATGGATTAGCAGTGCTCAAGTAATATATTCCAGAGCTACTCAAGCAGCTGTCTCCGTTAGCTGTTGTTACAGAATCCTCCAATACTTATATACAGTATAGATTAGAGATTGATTGGGAGGAGGGCGGAGTATTTTTTTTGACAATTTAAAGTATGAAAATGTAAATGAGACTGAGATAGATATTAGCTAAAATGTCTGAAACAGAACCAAAATAAAAAAAAATTTCTAAAAAAAAAAACAAAACAATTTTTAATATCGTTACAACACAATCATGCAGGACTCGTTTTCTGTTGTCACTGCCTGTGGCTAGCATGGTGTTAAGGGACGATACATCTTTTAGTAAGCCCCACACCATCTCCCCTCAAAAGGCAATTTAATCACAAATGAGCCCTCCTCCTGACCGGATACGTGACTGAAGCGGGAGACACTCATAGTGCAATCACAGGCTTACTGAGCAGATACACCTTATTCCAACTGTTCATATGTCAGATAGTCATGTGACAGCTGCACATGCACTCCGAGGGAGGTAGAGCTGCTGCTGTCACATGACAATGTTACTTACTAAAAGGGAGCTGCAGATTGTGGGGGAGATCCTCAAGTTAGCCTGGAATGGCTCGCCGGTGCAGCAGTGGTACTACCGCTCCTGATGTTGGCTTGAGCGGCCCCTGCACGCTCTCCACCTCTGTGGAGGAGGAGGGAGCATCCCCGGTGCAGGGCACCTGGGTGATCACACTACAGGATGTCCTGCCATCAGCGACCTAGCAAGTGAATGGGAGGCATGCCAGACGCATGGCGTACCCACGCCATGGTGCTATTGCAAGCCACGCCTCCCACAACTACCATGAGGAAAAACCCTAGCCAGACAAGCGTGATGCTGCCTGCTTCATGCAGCCGCCACCACGTAGCTAACCCAGGACAGCCTCCACAGACACCAAACGTGGTATCCGAAACAGTTAAGATGAGGCCCCGGAGGCCCCACTCTGGGGGGTAAGCCAGGGAGGAACACCAGGTGAGGCGAGCCTCTGTGCTGCTGATGACGGTGGTCACGCACAAAGGTGAGGCTGCTGGGAGCTCTCCTGGCTGCAAAAAAAAAAAACGGGGAAAAAAAGCCTGGAATTAGATGATTGCTGGCCCCAACCCCCACAATCATGGGTGGGGGGTGTCCACTAAAGATAAAGGCCCTTGGGGCTGTGTGAGGAACTCAGTGACAAGACAGTGTTGGCTCCTGCCACCATACCACAGACTGGCAACTTCCATATTGTTTACATAATCACTGTATGGCAGTTTCCGGGGGGGGGGGCAAGAGATATCTGGAGGGGTGGGGGTATCTTTCACATTTTGATGCCAAATAAACAGCGGTTACCTCAGCTGCACTGTCCAGTTAGGAAGGCAGGCAAGTGACCTACTTCACAGTCATCTGGCAGGGGGTGATGCACAAATGCTGGGCGGCCCACACCCTCCCTCTGTGTGCACCCCACCTGATGAATGGGTCAGTCCTCTAGCCGGTCTCTGTGTGGGACTAGGAGGATCACACGTGAACACCAGTATCCCAGGTGGCAGCACAAGAAAAGGCTACTGGGAGCTTGTAAAGGAGAAGATGCCTTCTAGAAGTCAAATCCTGTACATTAAAAAAAAAAAAAAAAAAAACAGGTAAAGGCTCAACCTCTCTATGTGAGACAGTTCATGGAATGGCCACCCCAATGGGCATTTGGGAATGGACTCCGGTTGCCACGCCAGAAGCCAGGCCAGGGCAGGGCACCTCTGCTGGGGAGTGCTGACAGCGGATTTTGGCTTACAGTGAACCCTGAGGGTGGGGCAGGGAGCTTGCTCCTTCCACAGGGGCATGCAGCAACGGCAAGGCTGATGGGCATGGCTGATGCCAGGGAGAGAAGGGAGGCAACAAGGGATAAAACTCGGGGGTGTCCCCTGCCATCTGAGTGAAGGCAAACTGGCTTCAATGGGGTATATCCCTGAAAAATGGCAGGGGTGGAAGAAACATCAGTATGGCAAGAAAACTGTTCACGGGATCTATCACTGTGCATTGTGTATCTCTACATTTCCAGGACGGCAACCTTAGTCTGACAGCACTAAATGCCTTGGGGGAGGGGGCACACTCTCTGTGCTAAAAGCATAGTATATGTATCCCGGATAGCCCAGCTGAGGTACAATATCTCATTCTCAGTGAGGTTGTGCAGCTGGGAGGGACAGAGGCACAGGGAAGGTCAAGCAGCATGTTCAGGATCATGCAGAGAGCCATTAGCTGTGGTGGGATTTGAACCTGCTCAGTATCCTAACTACTGTGCAACACTGTTTTTTTTTCGTGGCTGTGGATGACATCATATTAGAAGCAAAAGCCTTGGGGATCGGCGTCGTTCTATAGCAACCCCCGGTGGAGACCAGGGGAGGCTCAGATGCTGAGCAACTAGGGGAAATCAGAGGAAAAACAGAAAATGGCATCTCCTCCTACCAGATGACGGCCACCCAGACCAGTGCCTCCTCGAGCTCCGCGACAGCCGACCCAGATGCAGCAGCACCCAGGACCAACGCCTACGCTGACAGGCTGCTTCTCCTCGGAAGAGGACCCATCCGACGCAAGGGTTACGTCGGGTTACCCTGAAGTGGCTGCAGTGTGGAGTCGGAATCAGTGACGGAGATGAGTGAGAGGTGAGCGTCCTTGTGGCAACTGGCCTGAAGGAGAGGTGGGGAGGCCACAGGGGAGATAAATAGATAAGGCACAAAAAAAAAAAAAGCCTCCTTCTTCCTTACCCGTGCAACAGCTCTGTCAGAGAAGTATCCAGCTGCAATACTGCCTATCAGTCCACCAACCTCCAGGGCACTCATGTACGAACTGCCTGTAATAGAGAGTGAGAGCAGGACAAGCGTACACACAAAATGGTCAAATAGCAGACAACTCCATGTTTAAAATACACTTCAGGCTTGCTGTAAGACTAGAAAAGTTGCTTTAGTTTTGTTCTAGAATTTTTATCTAATTTCAAAATATTTTTCTCATGCTCAGTTAGTGGATTGGGAGGATGGACACTGTTGCCTAAGGAAGGTGTGGTATTTATGTGCCGGGTGTTTGCCGTGGGCAGGATGGTCACAACATCTGTTCTGTGGTGAACTGCTTCTAGTTTATTTTTATTTTTTGCTCCTCTCCAGGCCCCCAGTTGGCCATTCCTTCTGGTCACCGAGGTCCACTGCCACCCCCGTCTAGGCCGTGACCCCGGGTAACCCAACATAACCCTTCATCGGGTGGGCCCTTCCCCCATGGGCCCGCAAGCGGGAGAGGAGAAATGCCCATGGCATCTATTACATATCCCGAGCAAGGCATGGGTTAGCATGGATACTTTTAGGCTATCATGGTGGCGGGGATCAGCAGCTATCATCCAGCCGACTGAGGGCAGATTTTCCTCTTTTCTCCCGACCCACCCACAATCTTCCACAATGAGCCAGCTGTGGTGATCTCATGGGGGCAGGGGCATCTGGCAGCACGTCAAGGTCCCATGCCACCAAGAACACCACCCCAAGGGGCCGACAAACAGCAATCCTAGGCCACCTTCCCCAACACCCCCCCCCAGGAGGGAAGCCTCCAAAGGACGCTGTAAATCCCTTCCCCGCTGGACTCCACTCCTGACGTCCTGGCTCGGGGCATGAACCCTAGTGTAGTTTCATTTATTTACATGTGTTAGCAGTTTGTGTGTGCCTTTTGTGGGGCTGTCCCTGACACCAGGGTTTGCTGGTTTGTTGCTGCAGTGGCCTGTGCCTAGTGTGCCATTTTGATTTTGTCCCTCACTGTTTGGTAGGCTTCCTCGAGGGAGGATTTCTAAGAGTTTTACAAAAAAAAAACATAAAAGGGCACTTTTATACTCAGCATCTATCTGTTGCTAACTGCTTAGGTGTTGTGTTCTGTTTCTGACAGAACATCTGAAGTAACAGCCCAATTAGTTCTAGAATATTGAGAAATGTCTCTGTCAGTCTGTAAATACAAATTGCCAGTAATTTGCTCTCAGCATCTGAATAATACTGAATCGGCCGTGTCTGTACTCAAGGATTGTTGGTTAGTAACTTGGAAAGTACTTGCACAACCTTATCTTTGGTAATGCAGCATAAATTTGTGTACTCAGGGTTTGTTGGGAAGTTTAGATAGGGTTTTGCTTCCCAAGTTACTTCCCAGTGGTTTCACAATGCTGATTGACAGCACACCTGTCAACTGGCTTTACAGCAACGGCACAAATGCTGACCACGATCGCAGTTCACACTGTGCCATTGGGAATGCGAGTGTGTTTTCTGCAGGGGGGCTGTGCCCATCACACCCCCAAGATCTTACTATAATCACCTCCATGGTGGAGATGTTTTGGAGAGGGGGTGCAACACCCAGAGATGCTGTGCCAAGGGGTCCCGACCCTATGGTGCGACCATTACAACGACCTACAGTGACATGTCATTTTGTCGCTGTAAACAACTGGTCACTGTAGTATTTTGCTGCAGCAACGATATAGCCTCCCCGAGTACAAATCTCTACACTGCATTATCAGTGTCACTTTCCCAAACAGAGGGCAGCTCTCTCACACAGAGAAGAGGAAGCTCTCTTGCACAAAGAAGGGGACCACACTCTTGCACAGAGAAAGGGTGGCTCTCTCGCACAGAGAAGGGACTGCACTCTTGCATAAAGAAGGGACCACACCCTCACAAAGAGAAGGTACCACACTCTCACACAAAGAAGAGACTGCACTCTCACACAAAGAAGAGACCGCACTTTCGCGCAGATCTCACACACAGAAAGGACTGCACTCTCACAGAAAGAAGAGACAGTACTCTCGCACACAGAAGGGGCAGCTCTCTCACACAGAGAAGGGACTGCGGGACTGCACTCTCACGCAGAGAAGGGACCGCACTCCCTTTCAGAGAAGAGCCGCCTCCCCACAGAGAAGGGCACTGCTCGCGTAAAGGGCGCACTCCCGCATGCAAAGGGGCACTCACGCATACCAAAGGGCGCACTCGCATGCAAAGGGGCCGCACTCTCGCATGCAGAAGGCCTCTCGCAGCCTAAAGGGGCCGCACTCGCGCGTACAAAGGGGCGCACTCGCATACAAAGGGCGCGCTCTACGCGCATGCAAAAGGGGCACGCTCTCGCATACAAAGGGGCGCTGCTCGCATGCAAAGGGCCGCACTCGCATGCAAAGGGCCGCCTCTCGCATGCAAAGGGCCGCCTCTGCATGCAAAAGGGCCGCCTCTCGCGTACAAAGGGCACTCTCGCATAAAAGGGCGCCTCTCGCATGCAAAGGGCGCACTCTCGACATACAAAAGGGCGCCTCTCGCATGCAAAGGGCACTCTCGCGTACAAAGGGCCGCACTCTACGCATGCAAAAGGGCCGCACTCTCGCATACAAAGGGCCGCACTCGCGTACAAAGGCGCGCTCGCATGCAAGGGCGCACTCTAAAAGCCGCCTCGCATGCAAAAGGGGCGCACTCTCGCATGCAAAGGGCCCGCACTCTACATGCCAAGGGTCGCCTCGCATGCAAAGGGCCGCCTCTCAAAAGGCCATGCTCTCATACAAAGGGCCGCCTCCATGCAAAGGGCCGCACTCTCGCATGCAAAGGGCGCGCTCTCTCACAGAGAAGGGACTGCACTCTCGCACAGAGGAGGGACTGCACTCCCGCACAGAGGAGGGACCAAATTCTCACACAGAGAAGGGACCGCACTCTTGCACAAAGAAGAGACCGCACTCTTGCACAAAGAAGAGACCGCACTCTTGCACAAAGAAGAGACCGCACTCTTGCACAAAGAAGAGACCGCACTCTTGCACAAAGAAGAGACCGCACTCTTGCACAAAGAAGAAACCGCACTCTTGCACAAAGAAGAGACCGCACTCTCGCGCAGATCTCACATACAGAAGGGACCACACTCTCGCACACAGAAGGGGTGGCTCTCACACAGAGAAGGGGCTGCAGGACTGCACTCTCGTGCAGAGAAAGGACCACACTCTTGCACAGAGAAGGGACTGCACTCTTGCACAAAGAAGGGACCACACCCTCACAAAGAGAAGAGACCGCACTCTCGCGCAGATCTCACACACAGAAGGGACCGCACTCTCGCACAGAGAAGGGACCACACTCCCCCAAAGAGAAGTGACCACACTCTCGCATGCAGAAGGGGCGTCTCTCTCACACAGAGGAGGGACCGCACTCTCGTATGGAGAAGAGACCAAATTCTCACACAGAGAAGGGACTGCACTCACACAGAGAAGGGACCGTTCTCTAGCACAAAGAAGAGACCACACTCTCGCCCAGATCTCACACACAGAAGGGACCGCACTCTTGCAGAGAGAAGGGACAGCACTCTCGCACACAGAAGGGACCATGGGACTGCACTCTCATGCAGAGAAGGGACCGCACTCTTGCAAGGAGATGGGAGCGCACTCTCGCACACAGAAAGGACAGCATTCTCACACACAGAAGGGAGTGCACTTTTACAGAGAATACAAAGAAGGGCGCGCGCGAACAGAGACAGGATTGCACTCGTGCACAGAGAAGGGGCATTTCTCTCACACAGACAAGGGACCGCATTCTTGCACAGAGAAGGGACCTCGCTCTTGCACACAGAAGGGAACGCACGCTCGCACAGAGAAGGGACTGCACGCTCACATAGAGAAGGGACTGTACTCTCACATAGAGAAGGGACTGTACTCTCACATAGAGAAGGGACTGCACTCTCACACAGAGAAGGGGAGGCTGTCTTGCACGGAGAAGAGACCACACTCTCGCACAGAAAAGGGGCCGCACTCCCCTGGGACCGCACTCTCCCACAGAAAAGGGACCGCACTCTCCCACAGAGAACCGGTGGCTCTCTCGCACAGAGAAGGGACCGGACTCTTGCACATACAAGGGACCACATTCCTGCACAGGGAAGAGGCAGCTGTCTCACACAGAGAAGGGACCACAGTCTTGCACAGAGAAGGGACAGCTCTCTGACACAGAGAAGAGGTGTCTCTCTCGCACAGAAAAGGGACTGCACGCTCACAAAGAAAAGGGGCACTTCTGCACTCTCGCAGAGAAAAGGGGCTGCTCTGTCACACAGAGAAGGGGCTGTTTTGTCGCACAGAGAAGGGCCATTCTGCAAAACTCAGCTTCTTGTATGCTTTACAGATTTTTTTTTTTTTGCTCCTAGCATCAGTGCAGCCCACCTTGGCCAGAGCCACCCATTAGCCAAATCTAACTTTCCCTGTTTCTTACCCCTTCCACCTTTTCCACAGACTTACTCGTCTTGTGGTCTGGCTACTGGGGGCCGAGCCTACCCCCATTAGGCAGCACAGTTCTGAGTGGTGGGGACCGGCATCATGTTGCTGTGCCTCGGGATTTACCAGATTTCTCTCCTTCCACAGAACAATGGCTTGATGGCGTTGTGGCATGCCAAACACATGCAGAGTGTGTCCAGCGTGCCTGAAGCTGCTGATGTCCTTCCTCCCCTGCTGCAGCTTCGTCCTTTCTCCCCTGCTGCAGCTCCATCCTTCCTCCCTTCCTCCCCTGCTTCAGCTCCATCCTTCCTCCCCTGTTGCAGCTCCATCCTTCCTCCCCTGCTGCAGCTCTGTCCTTCCTCTCCTGCATCAGCTTCATCCTTCCTCCCCGCTGCAGCTCCATCCTTCCTCCCCTGCTGCAGCTCCGTCCTTCCTCCCCTGCTGCAGCTCCATCCTTCCTTCCCTGCTGCAGCTCCATCCTTCCTTCCCTGCTGCAGCTCTGTCCTTCCTACCCAGTTGCAGCTCCATCCTTCCTCCGCTGCTGCAGCTCTGTCCTTCCTCTCCTGCCACAGCTCTATCCTTCCTCCCCTGCCACAGCTCCATCCTTCGTTCCTCCCCGGCTCTGTCCTTTCTCCCCTGCTTCAGCTCCATCCTTTTCTTCCCTGCTTCAGCTCCATCCTTTCTCCCCTGCTGCAGCTCCGTCCTTCCTCCCCTGCTGCAGCTCTGTCCTTCCTCTCCTGCTTCAGCTCCATCCTTCCTTCCTCCCCTGCCACAGCTCCATCCTTCCTCCCCTGCCACAGCTCCATCCTTCATTCCTCCCCCCATAGCTCCATCCTTCATTCCTCCCCTGCTTCAGCTCCGTCCTTTCCTCCCCTGCTTCAGCTCCATCCTTCGTTCCTCCCCTGCTTCAGCTCTGTCCTTTCTCCCCTGCTTCAGCTCCATCCTTCCTCCCCTGCTGCGGCTCCATCTGCATTGCCACCTGTGGTCATCCATGTGCAGTGGATACTGGCACCCTTCCACCCCAGAGCAGGAGAGGGTCCTGCAGGGTGCTCGATCCTCCTCCCCCCCTCCCAACTGGCCCCCTACAACTGCAGCTCATTCCAAATTCTGGTCTCCAGCCTCGTGAGCAGTACCGCTGCCATTGCGTCAACCTTTCTAGAGATACTGTACACACTGTTCTGTCTTGTTACAGTGTTGCCTTCTGGCTCAAAACTCCTCTTCACATGTGTCCTTATGGACCTGATTCAACAGTGAAATACAGCATTCGTAAAGTGCATACTAATTGCCATGCATAATGGTTATTATTATTATTGTTATTGAATTCTGTTGAAACGGGTAAGCCCACTGAGACTAGAAGTCCCTTTTCCAGGGGCGACCCAGGAGTGAGGATAGAGATGATAACCAACTGAAACTGAACCAGATTAAGCTGTTACTGGTGCTTCTCGTGTATGGAGGAAATTTGGCCAGGACACTGGGGAAATTTCCCCCACTCTTTTCAAGAAGTGCCATGGGATCTTTAACATCCACCTGAACAACCACCAGAATGGGCAGACGGAACCTTGGTTTAACGTCTCAACCAAAAGACGGCACCTCAGGAGTGCAGCACCCCCCTCATGCTGCACTACAGTGTCAGTATTGGGTATTAACCCAAGTTACTGGTGTGGGGATAGAACCCACAGCCTTTTGATCTCCCGGCCTCAGAGGCAAGTGTGCTACCTGCTGAGCCACTGACACTAGCTATGAGGTGTGTGTGTGTGTGTGTGTGCATGCATGCGTGTGTGTCTCTCTCTGTACTGTGCAACTGTCTTGCTGCACCTTACCCATAAGTGTGGACTGTCCTTTCTCCTGAATCAAGAAGAGCTGTCCCCAGTCTGTGCAGCAAGTCTTCACACCAAACACCACAAGGTACCCTACAGACAGCAGCCACAGGTACGGAGAGAGCAGAAATTCCTTTAGTGTACTCTCACCGCTGGTCGAGCCTGCCAGGAAGTAAGGGAGGGGGAAGAAAAAAGAAGGCATAATTTATTTGGGATTAGAGAGAAGGCACACTGTAGCACAATAAAATCCCCCCAATAATGTTTTGAATTAAGGATGTTACCCCTCCCACCGCTGTCTTAACCCATCAGCTAGCCATGATAACTCCGACAGCCCTGTTCAACCACTCACTGGAGAGGAGTGGCTCCAGAGGACTGGAGGAGGGCGGAGGTAGTCCCATGTCACAAAAGTGGTAGCAGGGAGGAAGCTGGCAACTACAAGTCAGTCAGCCTGACTTTGGTGGCGGGGAAATTAATGGCATCACTACTGAAGGAGAGGAGTGTGGAATATCTGGAATCCAGTAGCTTTCAGGATACGAGGCAGCATGGATTATGGGGGGCATGATAAACAAATCTAATAGATTTCTTTGACTAGGTGACCAGGGAATTGGATCAGGGTGGATATGGCCTACCTAGATTTCAGTAAGGCATTCAACACCGTTCCACACAGGAGACTCATAAACAAGCTGGGAAGCCTAGGAGTGGGTCCTAAGGTGGGAAACTGGGTGACAAACTGATTGAGGGACAGGAGACAGAGGGTAGTGGTAAATGGAGTTCACTCCAAGGAAGAGAGGATGACAAGTGGGGCACCACAGGGATCAGTACTGGGAATGGTCCTCAATGTCTTTATTAGTGACACTGCAGAGAGGCTAGAAGGGAAACACACAAACACAGAAGGTGTTGGCAGGTAAGGGCCTTGTGGCCCACCCAGTCAGCCCTATTATCTCTTTTATCCTACCATGATATTGTAAGTACAAAGGTATGCCTCTCTGCAGATGACACAAAAATCTGTCATATGGTAGACATTTTGTGTGTGTGTGTGTGTGTGTGTGTGTGTGTATAAAATGAACAGTGATCTAGGAAAGTTGGAGGGGTAGTCAAAGGTGTGGTAGCTGGGTGTCAATGCTAAGAAGTGCAAAATCATGCACTTGGGGCATAGACATCCAGGGGTGGAGTACAAAATGGGGGAACATTAACCATCACCAAAGAGGAAAGGGACCTGGAAGTAATCATATCTGATAACCTAAAGGTGGCCAGACAGTGCGACAAGGCAGTGGGGAGAGCTAGTGGGATGCTAGGTTGCATATGGAGAGGTATCACCAGCAGAAATAGACAGGTGGTGTTACCACTGTATAGATCACTGGTGAGCCCTCGCCTAGAGTACTGCGTCAGTTCTGGAGACCACATCTCTGGAAGGACATAGACAGGGTAGAGGTGGTCCATAGGAGGGCAACTAAAATGGTGCAGTGGTGTGCACCACAAGCCCTATGAGGAGAGACTTAAGGACCTAAATATGTACACCCTGGAGGAAAGGGGGGGGTATAGGATAGAAACACTCAAATACCTCACGGGTATAGATAAAGTTCAAGAGAAGCATTATTCAGTAAAAAGGTGCTCAAGAACAAGGGGACATGCTATGAAACTGGGAAGGGCCTTACCATGCAGTTCGAGGAACGACGGAATTATGTTGATCCAAGTTGCAGCTGACATAATTCCAGCAGGAGACCCCGGTTGTTTTCCTATCGGAGGGCTTTGCCCCTCGCACCCCCTGAGCTATAGGATTCTAACTCTGAGTCGGAATTGAATTGGGGAGGGGGTGTAAGACTGGGAGACAGAGTCCCAGGGTCTTGGGCGGACCGACCATTACAGCGAAATGTCGATGTTGTTGGCATTGGCATGTTCGCTGTAATGGTGTTGCTGTACGGTCGGCATACCGTGAGGGTGTACATCTTCACAGAAAGAGTGGTGTACGCCTGGAACAGCCTCCCAGCAGAGGTGGTGGGAGCAAAAACAGTAATGGGCTTCAAGAATGGATGGGATAGGCATAATGAAACCTTAAGGGGGGGTAGTGGTGGGGGTAAAGCCAGAGATCAGGTAGGATCTGCGGTGTTATAGTAGGTAGGGAAAATGGGTAGACTAGGTGGGCCAAGTGGTCCTTATCTGCCGTCAATATCTATGTTTCTGTGTTACGAATGTTTTATGACAACTGCAACTATTGCAAGGGGTTCAAGAGTACCTGTGGCCATCATTCCAATGATGGTGGGAATTTTTCTTCCCATTTTCATTGCTCCTATCCCTCCCACTCTTTCCCCACCGAAAGAGTCACTGCAGGGGCAGGAGCTGGGACAGCTCCTCCACAGTGGAGAAGCAGTGCCATCAGCAACACTCTCAACCATGGGGCTGCAGGGCTACAGAGACTCGGGCTTGTGCCCAAACCTGGGTGACCTCCGAAGTAGTTTGTGTTCCCGTAAAGCCGGGGGGGGGGGGAGGAAAGTGAGGCAACCCTAGCAATGATCCCCTAGACACCAGACTCCTTTGGCTAGTCCTCAATGAGGTCCTAATCCCTCTCACGGACCTACTTAACAGATCCCTTTGCCTGGGGCAATTCCCCAGTGCCTGGAAGATAGCCGTTGTTACCCCCATTCATAAAAGTGGTGACAAATCCTCCCCCAGTAACTATCATCCCATTTCCATTCTCTCCCCCCTCTCAAAAGCCCTAGAAAAAGTGGTTGCCACTCAACTCACTGAATACCTAACCAAGTATGACATCTTATGCCCAGAGCAGCATGGCTTCCACTCATGCCATAGCACAACCACAGCCCTCCTAGAATTCACCAACTTCCTACACTCCTCTCTAGACTCAGGTAACATTGCTGGAGCTGTGTACATAGACCTATCCAAGGCCTTTGACACGGTCTGTCACCCTCTACTGCTTGACGCCCTTTATCAACTCGGCTTCTCCTCTGGCCCCCCTGGCATGCTGTGCCAGTTACCTATCCTCCTGGTCCCAATGTGTCAAAATTAACGGGACCCTGTCTGACATGCTCCCTGTCTGCTCTGGGGTGCCCCAGGGCTCCATCCTGGGTCCACTCCTTTTCACCCTCTATCTGAGCACCTTGCCAAAGGCCTGTTCCAAAAAAAATCCTAGTGTATGCAGACGACGCAGTACCCTATGCCTCGCACCACAAACCTGCCCCTCTCTAGAACTCCCTCCAAAATGCCTTTACTCAGGCAGAATCATGGTTTAAGGACTGTAGACTGGCCATAAACCTAAAAACACTAAATCAATGATATTTTCCCCACCATCAAAACAAAGCCAAAAATGCACCACTTCTCATTCTCCCCAGCACCCAACACCCCCTCGAACGGGTACCTGCTTACAGATATCTTGGACTTACCCTCAACTCTGCCCTTACTTTCCATGACCACGTACACATGCTAGCAGCCGCTGTGAACACTAAGATTGGACTTCTATACTGGCACAAGAACTGCCTCCCACCAGATGCCCTTAGGCTCGCAATTACCTCCTCTATACTGTCTCTCGTTGATTACAGGCTCCCCTGTGTATGGGACAGAAGATAACTCTGCTATCCAGAAAATTTAAGTCTCCCTCAACAAAGCCTGCAGACTCCTAATTGGTGCCCCTAGGCTCACCCACACCTGCTCCCCTTACTCCACGGTCACTCTCCTCAATCTTAAAAGACTCCGCTACCAGACTCGCCTGCTGACCAAGAACATCTTATTCGGTCCCCCCCCGCCCCGGGGTCTCCACCTCCCTCCAAACTACCTACAGTATCTCCACCCGCAACTTGGACAAAGCCGCCTTGGCTGTACATAGGGGAAAAATCTCACTTGCCCAGAGATCCTTCCGCTTCAGAGCTCCTGTCTGGTTCAACGCACTCCCAACTACCATTACCAGCACACCCAAGATTGCCCCTTTCAAAGCGACTCTCCGCAACCACCTCCTCGAAAGCCGCTCCTGTACCTGCTACTAGCCTGCCCACAAACACCCCTTAGGGCCCAAATCATCGACAATGTCCATTATGGACTGCCACCACCTCATATTTGACTACTCAACTGCAGGCTTCCATACAAGATGTATCGACTTGCATGCATGTTGCATGCTTGCTCATGGTAACAATAATTCTTCTGATCTCTCATTGTAATAATGCTTATGTGCTTATATAATGTCTGTATCCGACGATGTAAATATATGTATGTTATCATGTATATATTATCTGTATATTATACGTTATGGCTAAACATCTATAATCGACTGTTTTCACTGTCCATTGTAACTGTTTGTTATCCCTGTCCTCTCTGTGACGAGGTACCTTTGTAAACGAGCCGTTGGCTCAAAGGTTGTAAATCTGATACTTCATAAATAAATAAATATATATAAAAAAATTTTAAACCCAGTAAAGTTCATTTTAAAATTAGACTAAAAAATAGTGTATTTTTTCATAAATTCAGACCCTATGTGTCATCAAACTGAGATGGGCTATTTCAGGCGGTGTGATCAGGAGAATCTGTCACCAAGTTAGGATGGACTGAACCAAGCTGTGCATTCAGGGAAGTCTGTTACCAAGCCGGATGGACTAATCAATGTTGCATGTACAGGGAATCTGTCACCAAGCTGGTGTGGACTGATCCAAGCTGTACGTTGAGGAGTCCGTCTCCAAGCTAGGATGGACTGTTCCAAGCTGTAAGTTCAGGGGAGTCAGTCACAAAGCTGGGTGCACAGTTCCAAGCTGTATACTGTTCAGGGGAGTCTGTCGCCAGGCTGAGATGGACTGTTCTATGCTGTGTGTTAATAGAAGATGGTCGCCAACCTGAGACAGACTGATCCAAGCTGTTCATTCAGGGGAGTCCGTCACAGAGCTGGGATGGGCTGTTCTTAAATAAAAACACAAAAAGAAGACCTTAGTAACCAGAGGTGAAAAGTAACTGTCACTCCATTTTAAGTCAGGGGACAGTGAGTCTCTGAACTGTTTAGCTTGTGCTGGATCCATAACCGACACTGGTACGGCACTCATAAGGAGAGACTTACTGCAGTGTGGGATCCATATCTGTTGTTGGCCTAACATTGTGGGGGGGGGAGCCTCACTGCAGTGCGGATCCATATCTGTTGTTGGTCTAGCACTGTGGGGGCTCACTGCAATGCGGGATCCACATCTGTTGGCCTAGCATTGGGGCTCACTGCAATGTGGATCCATACCTGTTGTTGGCCTAGCATTGTGGGGGCCTACTGCAATGTGGAATCTATACCTGTTGTTGGCCTAGCATTGGGGGGCTCACTGCAATGTGGGATCCATATCTGTTGTTGGCCTAGCACTGTTGGGGGGCTCACTTCAATCACGGGATCCATATCTGTTGTTGGCCTAGCATTGTGGGCAGGGCTCACTGCAATGTGGGATCCATATCTGTTGTTGGCCTAGCATTGTGGGGGCTCACTGCAATGTGGGATCCATATCTGTTGTTGGCCTAGCACCTGGGGGGCTCACTGCAATGTGGGATCCATATCTGTTGTTGGCCTAGCACTGTGGGGGCTCACTGCAATGTGGGATCCATACCTGTTGTTGGCCTAGCACTGTGGGGGGCTCACTGCAATGCGGGATCCATATCTGTTGGCCTAGCATTGTGGGGGGCTCACTGCAATGCGGATCCATATCTGTTGTTGGCCTAGCACTGTGGGCAGGGGCTCACTGCAAAGTGGGATCCATATCTGCTGTTGGTCTAGCATTGTCGGGGGCTCACTGCAAGTGGGATCCATATCTGTTGTTGGCTTAGCATTGTGGGGGGCTCACTGCAATGTGGTATCCACATCTGTTGTTGGCCTTGCATTGTGGGGGGCTCACTGCAATGCGGGATCCATATCTGTTGTTGACCTAGCATTGTGGGCAGGGTCTCACTGCAATGTGGAATACATATCTGTTGTTGGCCTAGCACTGTGGGGCTCACTGCAATGTGGGATCCATACCTGTTGTTGGCCTAGCATTGTGGGGGGCTCACTGCAATGTGGAATCCATACCTGTTGTTGGCCTAGCATTTGGGGGCTCACTGCAATGTGGGATCCATATCTGTTGTTGGTCTAGCACTGTGGGGGCTCACTGCATGCGGGATCCATATCTGTTGGCCTAGCATTATGGGGGCTCACTGCAATGGGGATCCATATCTGTTGTTGGCCTAGCATTGTGGGGGCTCACTGCAATGTGGTATCCATATCTGTTGTTGGCATGGCATTGTGGGCAGGGGGCTCACTGCAATGTGGGATCCATATCTGTTGTTGGCCTAGCACTGTGGGCAGGGGGCTCACTGCAATGTGGGATCCATATCTGTTGTTGGCCTAGCATTGTGGGGGCCTCACTGCAATGTGGGATCCATACCTGTTGTTGGCCTAGCATTGTGGGGGGCCTCACTGCAATGCGGATCCATATCTGTTGTTGGCCTAGCATTGTTTGGGGGCTCACTGCAATGTGGGATCCATATCTGTTGTTGGCCTAGCACTGTGGGGGGCTCACTGCAATGTGGATCCATATCTGTTGTTGGCCTAGCACTGTGGGGGGCTCACTGCAATGCTGGGATCCATATCTGTTGTTGGCCTAGCATTGTGGGGGCTCACTGCAATGTGGGATCCATACCTGTTGTTGGCCTAGCATTGTGGGGGCCTCACTGCAATGCGGATCCATATCTGTTGTTGGCCTAGCATGTTGTGGGGGGCTCACCGCAATGTGGGATCCATATCTGTTGTTGGCCTAGCACTGTGGGGGCTCACTGCAATGGGATCCATATCTGTTGTTGGCCTAGCATTGTGGGGGGCTACTGCAATGTGGGATCCATATCTGTTGTTGGCCTAGCATTGTGGGGGCTCACTGCAATGTGGATCCATATCTGTTGTTGGCCTAGCACTGTGGGGGCTCACTGCAATGTGGGATCCATATCTGTTGTTGGCCTAGCACTGTGGGGCTCACTGCAATGTGGGATCCATACCTGTTGTTGGCCTAGCATTGTGGGGGCCTCACTGCAATGCGGGATCCATATCTGTTGTTGGCCTAGCATTGTTTGGGGGCTCACTGCAATGTGGGATCCATATCTGTTGTTGGCCTAGCACTGTGGGGGGCTCACTGCAATGTGGGATCCATATCTGTTGTTGGCCTAGCACTGTGGGGGGCTCACTGCAATGCGGGATCCATATCTGTTGTTGGCCTAGCATTGTGGGGGCTCACTGCAATGTGGGATCCATACACTGTTGTTGGCCTAGCATTGTGGGGGGCCTCACTGCAATGCGATCCATATCTGTTGTTGACCTAGCATTTTGGGGGGCTCACTGCAATGTGGGATCCATATCTGTTGTTGGTCTAGCACTGTGGGGGCTCACTTCAATGCGGGATCCATATCTGTTGTTGGCCTAGCATTGTGGGCGGGGCTCACTGCAATGTGGGATCCATATCTGTTGTTGGCCTAGCATTGTGGGGGGCTCACTGCAATGTGGGATCCATATCTGTTGTTGGCCTAGCACTGTGGGGGCTCACTGCAATGTGGGATCCATATCTGTTGTTGGCCTAGCACTGTGGGGGGCTCACTGCAATGCGGATCCATATCTGTTGCTGGCCTAGCATTGTGGGGGGCTCACTGCAATGTGGGATCCATACCTGTTGGGCCTAGCATTGTGGGGGGCTCACTGCAATGTGGGATCCATACCTGTTGTTGGCCTAGCATTGTGGGGGCTCTACTGCAATGTGGGATCCATACCTGTTGTTGGCCTAGCACTGTGGGGGCTCACTGCAATGCGGGATCCATATCTGTTGTTGGCCTAGCATTGTGGGGGCTCACTGCAATGCGGGATCCATATCTGTTGTTGGCCTAGCACTGTGGGCAGGGGTTCACGCAATGTGGGATCCATATCTGCTGTTGGCCTAGCATTGTGGGGGGCTCACTGCAAAGTGGGATCCATATCTGTTGTTGGCCTAGCATTGTGGGGGCTACTGCAATGTGGTATCCACATCTGTTGTTGGCCTTGCATTGTGGGGGCTCACTGCAATGCGGGATCCATATCTGTTGCTGACCTAGCATTGTGGGCAGGGTCTCACTGCAATGTGGAATACATATCTGTTGTTGGCCTAGCACTGTGGGGGGCTCACTGCAATGTGGGATCCATACCTGTTGTTGGCCTAGCATTGTGGGGGGCTCACTGCAATGTGGAATCCATACCTGTTGTTGACCTAGCATTTTGGGGGCTCACTGCAATGTGGGATCCATATCTGTTGTTGGTCTAGCACTGTGGGGGGCTCACTGCAATGCGGGATCCATATCTGTTGGCCTAGCATTGTGGGGGGCTCACTGCAATGCGGGATCCATATCTGTTGTTGGCCTAGCACTGTGGGGGCTCACTGCAATGTGGTATCCATATCTGTTGTTGGCCTAGCATTGTGGGAGGGGACTCACTGCAATGTGGGATCCATATCTGTTGTTGGCCTAGCACTGTGGGCAGGGCTCACTGCAACTGGGATCCATATCTGTTGTTGGCCTAGCATTGTGGGGGCTCACTGCAATGTGGGATCCATACCTGTTGTTGGCCCTAGCATTGTGGGGGCTCACTGCAATGCGGGATCCATATCTGTTGTTGGCCTAGCATTGTTTGGGGGCTCACTGCAATGTGGGATCCATATCTGTTGTTGGCCTAGCACTGTGGGGGCTCACTGCAATGTGGGATCCATATCTGTTGTTGGCCTAACACTGTGGGGGGCTCACTGCAATGCGGATCCATATCTGTTGTTGGCCTAGCATTGTGGGGGCTCACTGCAATGTGGGATCCATACCTGTTGTTGGCCTAGCATTGTTTGGGGGCTCACTGCAATGTGGGATCCATATCTGTTGTTGGCCTAGCACTGTTGGGGGCTCCTGCAATGTGGGATCCATATCTGTTGTTGGCCTAGCACTGTTGGGGGCTCACTGCAATGTGGGATCCATATCTGTTGTTGGCCTAGCACTGTGGGGGCTCACTGCAATGTGGGATCCCTATCTGTTGTGGCCTAGCATTGTGGGGGCTCACTGCAATGTGGGATCCATATCTGTTGTTGGCCTAGCATTGTGGGGGGCTCACTGCAATGTGGGATCCATATCTGTTGTTGGCCTAGCATTGTTTGGGGCTCACTGCAATGTGGATCCATATCTGTTGTTGGCCTAGCACTGTGGGAGGGGGCTCACTGCAATGTGGGATCCATATCTGTTGTTGGCCTAGCACTGTGGGGGCTCACTGCAATGTGGATCCATATCTGTTGTTGGCCTAGCATTGTGGGGGCTCACTGCAATGTGGGATCCATATCTGTTGTTGGCCTAGCATTGTGGGGGCCTCACTGCAATGTGGATCCATATCTGTTGTTGGCCTAGCATTGAGTGGGGGCTCACTGCAATGTGGGATCCATATCTGTTGTTGGCCTAGCACTGTGGGGGCTCACTCAATGCGATCCATATCTGTTGTTGGCCTAGCATTGTGGGAGGGGCTCACTGCAATGTGGGATCCATATCTGTTGTTGGCCCAGCATTGTGGGGGCTCACTGCAATGTGGGATCCATATCTGTTGTTGGCCTAGCACTGTGGGGGCTCACTGCAATATGGGATCCATATCTGTTGTTGGCCTAGCACTGTGGGGGCCTCACTGCAATGCGGATCCATATCTGTTGCTGGCCTAGCATTGTGGGGGGGCCTACTGCAATGTGGAATCCATACCTGTTGGCCTAGCATTGTGGGGGGCTCACTGCAATGTGGGATCCATACCTGTTGTTGGCCTAGCATTGTGGGGCGGGTCTCACTGCAATGCGGATCCATATCTGTTGTTGGCCTAGCATTGTTTGGGGCTCACTGCAATGTGGGATCCATATCTGTTGTTGGCCTAGCACTGTTGGGGCTCACTTCAATGCGGGATCCATATCTGTTGTTGGCCTAGCATTGTGGGCAGGGGCTCACTGCAATGTAGGATCCATATCTGTTGTTGGCCTAGCATTGTGGGGGGCTCACTGCAATGCGCGATCCATATCTGTTGGCCTAGCATTGTGGGGGCTCACTGCAATGCGGGATCCATATCTGTTGTTGGCCTAGCATTGTGGGGGGCTCACTGCAATGCAGGATCCATATCTGTTGTTGGCCTAGCACTGTGGGGGCTCACTGCAATGTGGTATCCATATCTGTTGTTGGCCTAGCACTGTGGGCAGGGGCTCACTGCAATGCGGATCCATATCTGTTGTTGGCCTAGCATTGTGGGCAGGGCTCACTGCAATGTGGGATCCATATCTGTTGTTGGCCTAGCACTGTGGGGGCTCACTGCAATGTGGAATCCATATCTGTTGTTGGCCTAGCATTGTGGGGGCTCACTGCAATGGGATCCATATCTGCTGGCCTAGCATTGTGGGGGCTCACTGCAATGCGATCCATATCTGTTGTTGGCCTAGCATTGTGGGGGCTCACTGCAATGCGGGATCCATATCTGTTGTTGGCCTAGCACTGTGGGGGCTCACTGCAATGTGGTATCCATATCTGTTGTTGGCCTAGCATTGTGGGCAGGGGGCTCACTGCAATGTAGGATCTATATCTGTTGTTGGCCTAGCACTGTGGGCAGGGGGCTCACTGCAATGCGGGATCCATATCTGTTGTTGGCCTAGCATTGTGGGGGGGGCTCACTGCAATGTGGGATCCATACCTGTTGTTGGCCTAGCATTGTGGGGGGGGGCCTCACTGCAATGCGGGGGCCTCACTGCAATGCGGGATCCATATCTGTTGTTGGCCTAGCATTGTTTGGGGGGCTCACTGCAATGTGGATCCATATCTGTTGTTGGCCTAGCACTGTGGGGGCGCTCACTGCAATGTGGGATCCATATCTGTTGTTGGCCTAGCACTGTGGGGGCTCACTGCAATGCGGGATCCATATCTGTTGTTGGCCTAGCATTGTGGGGGGCTCACTGCAATGTGGGATCCATACCTGTTGTTGGCCTAGCATTGTGGGGGCCTCACTGCAATGCAGGATCCATATCTGTTGTTGGCCTAGCATTGTTTGGGGGCTCACTGCAATGTGGGATCCATATCTGTTGTTGGCCTAGCACTGTTGGGGGCTCACTTCAATGCGGGATCCATATCTGTTGTTGGCCTAGCATTGTGGGCAGGGGCTCACTGCAATGTGGGATCCATATCTGTTGTTGGCCTAGCATTGTGGGGGCTCACTGCAATGTAGGATCCATATCTGTTGTTGGCCTAGCACTGTGGGCAGGGGGCTCACTGCAATGTGGGATCCATATCTGTTGTTGGCCTAGCACTGTGGGGGCTCACTGCAATGCGGGATCCATATCTGTTGTTGGCCTAGCATTGTGGGGGGCTCACTGTAATGTGGGATCCATATCTGTTGTTGGCCTAGCACTGTGGGGGGCTCACTGCAATGTGGGATCCATATCTGCTGTTGGCCCAGCACTGTGGGGCTCACTGCAATGCGGATCCATATCTGTTGTTGGCCTAGCATTGTGGGGGCTCACTGCAATGTGGATCCATACCTGTTGTTGGCCTAGCATTGTGGGGGCCTCACTGCAATGCGGATCCATATCTGTTGTTGGCCTAGCATTGTTGGGGAGGGGCTCACTGCAATATGGGATCCATATCTGTTGTTGGCCCTAGCATTGTGGGCAGGGGCTCACTGCAATGTGGGATCCATATCTGTTGTTGGCCTAGCACTGTGGGGGCTCACTGCAATGTGGAATCCATACCTGTTGTTGGCCTAGCATTGTGGGGGGCTCACTGCAATGTGGAATCCATACCTGTTGTTGGCCTAGCATTGTGGGGGCTCACTGCAATGTGGGATCCATACCTGCTGTTGGCCTAGCACTGTGGGGGCTGACTGCAATGTGGGATCCATACCTGTTGTTGGCCTAGCATTGTGGGGGCTGACTGCAATGTGGGATCCATACCTGTTGTTGGCCTTGCATTGTGTGGGGGGCTCACTGCAATGTGGGATCCATACCTGCTGTTGGCCTAGCATTGTGGGGGCCTGACTGCAATGTGGGATCCATACCTGTTGTTGGCCTAGCACTGTGGGGCTGACTGCAATGGGATCCATACCTGTTGTTGGCCTAGCATTGTGGGGGGGGGCTCACTGCAATGTGGGATCCATACCTGTTGTTGGCCTAACATTGTGGTTTTGGTGGTGGGTGCTCACTGTGAAGCTGGATCCATAGTTGGCCCTGGCAGAGCATCCGGGGCGGGGGATGCTCTGTCCTTATCTGTTGCTGGCCAACCATTGCTGGGGAGAGTCAGCAGTAGCAGGGCAGTGATGGGGAAGGGGACTGGTGTTTACTGTAATGAAGGAGCCCCACATCTGCCAGAAATTGCTGTTAACAACTTAGAAACAAGATAACCAGGCACTGTACATAGAAGGAAGATTTGGAGTAGGTAATGGGAAAGAAGAATAAAGATAGGAAAAGAAGCACAGCAAAAATACAGGAGACTGTCATCAGAGTATCTCTGCTAAGGTACTGCTGCCCGCCTCCCACCCCAACCACCATACCTGCTTTTCCCTTCTTTTGTTCTGGTTCGATGTTTGGGAGACCGACGTCTGCCGGTTCGTTCTTAATGAAGAGTAGGCACACAAAGGTCAAGCCGATGCAGATGAACCCCGAGATAGAGAGCGTGTCACGCCAATTGTAACTAAGCGCCATCACCGTGGCAATCAGGGGGCCCAGGCCACCTGCCAGGTTCATGCTCGTTGAGAGGACGGCCCAGTAGGTGCCAAACTGGGAGGGTTCATACCACTGCAATGCAGAAACAACAGTGGCATTAAGCACAAGACAACTAGTTCAACAGACCTTTTATGTCAGTACAGTAAGGCAAGGGGTTCAATCTGTACCCCTCCACTTCATTTAGTTTGTGTCATGAATACTGTTTATTTTTCAAGGAGAATTCTACCCTGGCTCAGCTGCTCATCGGTCTCGGAGATTTAGCCTGTTAAGGCCTGCAATTACCAACCATCTTCATCCACCACACCTACCTTCTTCTTTTTTGTTTTTCTAATTATATTTTTATTGGAAAACATGCACATTACATACAAGTCAAGTGTCAAAAGCCATACAATAGCATATATCAGGTGAGCACAAGCAACAGTGTCAGAAATTGAAGGAGGTTTGAATCCCTGACCTCTCCTCCATTCAGCAGTGAGGAGATGCAGGGGCTCCTGCAGTTTTAGAAATCCAGTAACTAGTTGCCTGTTTGGGAGTGAAACATAGACTTTGACGGCAGATAAGGACTGCTTGGCCCACCCAGTCTGCCCATTTCCCTACCTATTGGATAAGCTGCAGATCCTAGTTAACCAGCAGCCTACTTCTTCCTACCCCCCCAACCAGAATTGCCTTATGTCTGTCCCATGCATCCTTGAATTCCCCCACTGTTTCTGACCCTATGGACCTCCTCAGGAAGGCCGTTCCATGTGTCCACCACCCTCTCTGTGAAAAAACATTGCCCCTGAGCCGTCCCCCCCTCTATCTTCAAATTGTGCCCCCTTGTTCTTGCACACCTCTTTTTTTGGAAGATGCTACCCTCTTGGGCTTTGTTGATTCCCTTGAGTGTGCACTGGGTAGGAGGGTCAGGCTGCATCCCCCAAGTCCACCCAGTCCATTCCCCTCTTCTCTATGTAACACCCCCCCCCCACACTCAGATTATCCCCTGGCTAAGGCACAAAGGTCGGGTCATACTGCCTAACAGATTATCCATGCAGTCCACCTTGATGAGAATGCTTCCGACCTGTCATTTAAGCTAAAGATAATCCTCTCCATCGTACGTATTTTATTTACAGTATCTTGCCAGGCACTAATCTCTGGTATCCGATTGGTAAGTCAATTTCAAGTGTAACTTTATGGGCTGCCGCAAGCATAATTCTCAAGGGGTATCTCGTACGTCTACCCTTTATTATCCTGGAATAGTGGTAGAGAAGATGAAGTTCCAGACTTAGCTGAAGTCCAATGTGCAGGACATCTGCCATCTCTTTTTCGATGTCTGCTAGAAAAGTTTCCAATAGAAGCCAGGCCCATATAACGTGTACTGGGTGGCTTTCACCTCCCTGCACCCTCTCCAACATGCAGCACTGCCCCCCACCCCAGATCTGGCCGTGACTGTTGGGGTCCTAAAGTAGCCGATAACTTGCTTCCAAGCAAATTCACATCAGACATTGGATGAGGCGACAGCCCACCTCACAGCAGCCCAACTCCTAAACATCAGAGTATGGCTCCAGTTCCAACTCCCCATTTATGCCACGTAAAGGCCAGGGGTCAGCTGAAGAAAGAGAGGGGGGCTTGAGCGTTCAAAGGACTGCTCTCCTCTCCCAGGGATGGGAGCTTGTCATGCTATCCTTGGCTGCCCCCAGGTGGAAGCCTGGGGTATAGCAAGTCAAGGTATGGGAGGGAAGTGTGGGGGCACGTAGGACAGGTGTACCTCCACATGTGAGTCTTGCACTCCACAGGAGGGTTGGAACAAAAAAAAGCAGGAAAAAATTATGTTGGGATACATGAAGCCCGGCTCAGTCATCTCTGCCCCCACCCCACTGCTCGGCGAGCAACCTTGTCTGCCTCAGATTTGTATTTACTTTGGGGGGGGGGGGAGATGGCCCTTCTCCCTTGGCCCTACCATGAGAGGTGAACTTATTTCTTTATTTTTTTCAAATTTCTGTTTATCCTCCCCCAGCCTGCCATCCCCGACCCATCGGGAGAGCCAAGCAGACATCCTTCTGCCACTCACTCTACCTGGAAACGGCTCCGGAACCCCATGGAGCCACGGCTTACCCCCCCCCCGAGCGGGGACGAGATTGGGCCTAGAACATCCCGATACTTACATTCCATCAGTCCAGAGCTATAAGGCGGGGTGAAGGCACGTTGAGGGCACATTTCCAGCACTCCATCTCCTTGGAGAAGGCAGGCTATTTCTGTGCTTTTCCCTGTTGTGGGCATCGCACTTGCACTGACATCAAGGCATAACCGCTGACGTCTGCAATGCCCTCCCCCAGCTGCCTACAAGGTTTGTTGAGCCCCAGACCTTCGCCCGGAGGCCAATCTGGCACCGAGATGCTCGACATGATGCTACACCCCCGGCCTCCGCCGGGGGTCAGCAAACGCCAAGCTGCTTCCCAACCCTCCCCCCAAAGCAGGCTAGCTGTCAAGAGATGCTTCAGCCTGCTCCCCCTGGCTGGCCCTCCGGCGACCCAAGTTTGCTCCCAAACCTGGGTTGCCGGCGTCACAGATGGAAAATCCAACTGCTGCACCGACGGGACAGCTCACAAGGGGTGAACTTATGTAGATACCTTCAACCAGACGTTTGCTGGGAGAGGCGGAGAGCAGGCCAAGGGGAGCTGGGGATTGGGCTGTTGTAGCCACCCCTCACCCTGGACATAAGGAGGATAAAAACTTATATTAAAAAAGGCTGTTATAAGATTGCATGCCTTGAATGGCTTTATATATACGATCATACGAAAATGCCAGCAGATACAGGCCATACGGTCTATGGCTGAAATCAGATGATTCAGGGCTGGCATGTTACTTTATATGGCTAATATGGATATCAGCTGTGAGGTCTTAGAGCAGTCCCTGACTTCAGCTGGCTGAGATTGGCAAAAGTGACATACTTGGAGGTATCTAAAGAAATCTCTTTGCCCAAGTCCACAAAGGGCCTTGAGATTTACAAAAGATCGAACCTCCTAGCCAGAAAAAAACAGCACTGGGTAAATCAAACTAAGCCTTCTCCATCTCTGAAACATAGGTTCCATCATGGCCGGGGCAACTCCCTCCATCTGGACAACTGGGCAGACCCATACAGGTGCCAGATGTGAGTCCAACTGAGCTGCCAGCTCCTGCAATACTGCAGCATCAGGACATTTCACATTCTGTAACGTGGAACACGTGGTGCGGGTACTGCATCAGGATGTTTTGCATCCTGTACCGTGGAATGTGTAGCGCGAGCATTGCAGCATCAGGACATTTTACATCCTGTACTGTGGAATGTGTGGCATGAGCATTGTAGCATCAGGACACTTCATATCCTATAACGTGGAACGTCTGGTGCAAGCAGTACAGCATCAGGACATGTGGCATGAGCAGTGCAGCATCGGGATGTTTCACATTCTGTAACGTGGAACATGTGGGGGGAGCAATGTATCAGGATGTTTCACATCCTGCACTGTGGAACATGTGGCGTGAGCATTGTGCCATCAGGACATTTCACATCTTGTACTGTAGAATGTGTGGTGCAAGCAGTGTGGCATCAGGAAACAATGAACGTGTGATACGAGCATTGTGGCATCAGGACATTTCACATTCTGTAACATGGAGCGAGTGGTGCAAGAAGTGCATCAGGATGTTTCACATCCTGTACCATGGAAAGTGTGGCGCAAACAGTGCGGCGTCAGGACGTTTCACATTCTGTAACATGGAACAAGTGGGGTGAGCAGTGCAGCATCAGGATATTTCACATTCCGTAATGTGGAACGTATGGTGTAAGCAGTGCATCAGGATGTTTCACATCTTGTACCATGGAACATGTGGTGCAAGCAGTGCGGTGTCATGATGTTTCACATTCTGTAATGTGTTGTGCGAGCAGAGTGGCATCAGGACGTTTCACATTCCATACCGTGGAACATGCGACTGGCAGCTGGATCGCTCAGTTCTTTTTCCTGTTATTTAGATTTCATGCCCCCACACCCTTGAAGTTGGCCCCCTTCTCACAGGATGTTCCCAGTGGCCTGCCACTCACCTTGGCTTGCTTTCAACCCCATGGGCTTACCCTCCCACCTAATCCAGCTAATGGAGGCTGGCATTCCCGAGATGCAGCTGAGAGAACAGTGGTTGGGTCTGGAGCTTGGCTGGGATCATCCTGCATGAATCAGGCTTGTTTCCTGGTTTCTGTCCAACCCTCAGGATCATCCCACACGAGTTAGGCTTCTTTCCTGGCTTCTGTCCCACCCCCTGGGATCATCCCATGTGAGTCAGGCTTGTTTCCTGGTTTCTGTCCCCCTCCACAACCAAGATCATCCTGCGTGAGTCAGGTTTGTTTCCTAGTTTCCATCCCATCCCCTGGGATGCTGGCACTCTAGAGGTTCCAACTGCTGAATGTGCAATTTGTGCCTGAGCGGAGCCTGGCTGATGTCCCCCTTCCCACTGTGCCATCAGTGTACTGACACATGTGGTCACCCAGATGGCAGTGCTGCAGCTGTGACAGCTACTCTGCCTCTCCATTCTCAGAGATGCTTTACCTTCTTCCCAGGCAGGTCCAAAGCTTGATCCCTTGATGGTGCTATGAGCAGTAGCGCTACCACTGCATGGACATGGCTGGCTTGGATCGGTCATTTCTTAAACATTAATTACTGATCCAGCAGTCAATCAAAAGCCTGAAATGAGCGAATATTTAATAACATTTATAATTATGCGTAACTGCTGTTATGGCCCTCTGAGGGGAGGGTCATAACTGGTACTGTATCAGAATATATTTTTAAAAGCTGGTTCAGGGAAGGAGTGTGTTCTCATTTCAGGGCAACATCACACTTCTGACAGGAGTGCTAGCAAGTGGAATCTTATTCCCTCCCCGAAAACACTAAGCACTCTTCAGCAGGAGGTGGGAATACGACCACTCAAAATATACCAGAGTGTAATCTGAGACTGTCTCCAGTATCTGGTGACATTCAAACAAAATTGTGCTCCTACTACAGGCAGGGACTAATGCTTACGCACTGGAAGAGGAAAAACGACAGCACACTCCGTGCCTCTTAAATGACAAAGGTTAAATCTTCGCGCAGCAGTGGCTGCTATTCTAAAGAGAGCCTCTGGTCACCAGCAATGACAACCACAGCTGTAGCCAGTGGAATTCATTACTCAGCATTCCCAAAAACTAGAATCTACAGGAGCACTGGATATCTGTCCCACATAGCTGCAGCTTATGCAGGCGCTGATTATCACAATAGGGTTTGGCAGATTGGCAGGTAGTGGGTTCTAGGCCCATACTAGGTAAAAGGGGTAATACCCATAACTGACAGGTTTTCTTGTTTTTAACTTTCTATTTATCAGCCCGGTGGCGCTGGGGGATGAGGCGCTTGACGCCCTACCTCATGCTACACCGACGACCCATGTTCGGGAACGAGCACAGGCTGCCGGGGGTTGGCAGGGCAGGAGAAGGCTTGAGCATCCAAGGAACTGCTCTCCTTCTCCAGGGAGGGTGGGAAAGAATGACCGCAGACGTGTTGGCTCCTGGCAGTGGCTGCAGGTTGGTACAGGTCACGGTCCACTGTGGGGTCGACACAGGACGTGCCTGGTGTGAACGTGTGCACGGAACATCCTTGGCATCACTGCATGCCCGTGCCGTGGGGGGGCGGGCATAAGAAGAAATCCTCCCCATACACTGCGATGGTGGTCCACTGGCAGACTCACCAAAGTCAGTTACCCTGGTGCTCACCTGGCCTTCCACGGTAATCGGGTAAGTCCCCATCCCGATGTGGCTGGGGAGGGGAGGGCATGGGGGTTGAGCTCAGGCTGAGGCTAGGGCAGGGCCAAAAGTGACTACCGGTTTTGGGGGGGGAGACCATAGGTACAACCCCTCCACCCCACGCGAGTAGAAATAAAATAAGTAAAATGTTTTTTTGTTTGTTTGTTTTTTTAAACCTTTCTATTTATGCTCCCCCTACCCATGGCACTCCACTCCCTTTAGGAGACACCTACAGCCTTCTAGTCCCCGCTCTCTTACCTGTAGCCTGTAGTGGTCCATCCCCTATGTAGCAGTGGTTTGCCCCCCCCAACTGGGGACGAGGTGGGGGCACTTACACCCCGAATTCCTTAGTTTTGTCGGGATGCTGTACCACAGGGATAGGTAGGGGCATTGGAGATTGGGGCCTGGTGCTCCATCTACCTGGGAGTGCCGCAAGTTGTTTTTCCTGTGTTCCGAGCGTGATGTGTATGCTGACGTCAAGGCGTTGAGTGCCGACGTCCATCACACCACCCCCTTGCTAGTGGCTGGGCTTGCTGTTCCTCGGGTCTGCATCCGGGGTCAGCCAAGCACTGAACCCTGGCTCCCACCTCCCCCCGGAGAAGGCGAGCGGTCCCTAGGACACTCAAGCCTCCTCCCCGCCAGCCCTCTGGCTCCCCAGGCTCGTTCCCGAACCAACTGACATTGTTGTGGTGCCGTCCTTTGGATGAGACATTAAACAGAGGTCCATTCTGCCGATCTCTGGTCACAGTCCAGGTGGGTTAAATATCCCATGGTAGTTATCGAAAAAAAAGTAGTGGCGTTTCCCTGATGTCATGGCCAATATTCCCCCCATCAATAAAATAGGTGAACGTAACCCACCCTCCAGGACACCGCTAGAAACAAGCTATAATAGCTTAGTGTGCCTTTCCTGGTCGGAATGACAAATAAATAAATACTACCCTGCTTGTGACATCACAGCCTGTTGCTACAGGAATTAATGCGATACCACAGGTGAGGGAGTTAGGACATCGGCTCCACAATCAGCCCCAGCTTCAGATGAAGTGTAAGGGCAAAAACTCCTGTTTTCACGTAAATATTTTCAGCAATGAGGAAAGGAATTGCTTGAAATTAAAGTTTGTTTTTTTAATGAATGTAAGGCAATGGAATTTTGCTGCTGCCAACTTTGAACTTTTATTGCAGGTGGCAGGATCCCTCTTTGACACTATAGTCTCAGAGTGCAGGGACGAAACACAAGTGCTGTGCCTAGCAGCGTCTATCCTCTTTGGCAACTGGCTATCTTTCATCAATGGAGGCTTAGGCTCACACTGTAATAACTGTAATAAGTATATGATCACAGACTGGAGTGCACTCGCACCCCAGGACAAGGTGGGCCCTGGGTTTCAGCCAAGTCACACTGCCGACAGGAGGCAGTGGGGGAGGAAGTCTTTGGTGAAGGAAGTTCAGGTCTGCAGAGTCATGGAAACAAAATAAGCTCCAAACCCCTTGTTGTCGCCTGGTCTGACTTTACCCTCACTTCTGAAGATGGGGATCATACTGGCCACTTTCCAGTTCTCTGGTACCACAAATGTCTAGATCGTCTCATAAAAGATTAGTGCACTGGGCTCTGCCAGTTGTTCCTTTAGCATCACTGTTTTCCTGGCATGTACTCCATCTGCCCGTTGGAATTCAGCTATCCTGATCTTTACCAGACAGTCAGCTACCAGGGAGGGTGGGATGTTTGCAAACTGAAACATGGCTATCTCTGATGCTATGGTTATCCTAATGAGCCCTGCCCAAGCTCTTCTGTGAACACTGAAGCAAAGTATTCATTCAGCATCTCAGCCATCACCCCAGGCTCTCTCACACTGCTCCCCCTCCTCAGCCATCACCCCAGGCTCTCACACTGCTCCCCAGCCTCAGCCATCATCCCATGCTCGCTCACATTGTTCCCCCTTCCTCAGCCATCGCCCCAGGCTCTCTCACACTGCTCCCCTTCCTCAGCCATTGCCCCAGGCTCTCTCACACTGCTCCCCTTCCTCAGCCATCGCCCCAGGCTCTCTCACAATGCTCTCCTTCCTCAGCCATCGCTCCAGGCTCTCTCACACTGCTCCCCAGCCTCAGCCATCATCCCATGCTCGCTCACATTGTTCCCCCTTCCTCAGCCATCGCCCCAGGCTCTCTCACTGCTCCCCAGCCTCAGCCATCGCCCCAGGCTCTCTCACTGCTCCCCAGCCTCAGCCATCGCCCCAGGCTCTCTCACTGCTCCCCAGCCTCAGCCATCACCCCAGGCTCTCTCACACTGCTCCCCCTCCTCAGCCATCGCCCCAGGCTCTCACACTGCTCCCCAGCCTCAGCCATCATCCCATGCTCGCTCACATTGTTCCCCCTCCTCAGCCATCACCCCAGGTTCTCTCACACTGCTCCCCTTCCTCAGCCATTGCCCCAGGCTCTCTCACAATGCTCTCCTTCCTCAGCCATCGCTCCAGGCTCTCTCACACTGCTCCCCTTCCTCAGCCATCACCTCAGGCTCTCTCACACTGCTCCCCTTATTCAACTATTGCCCCAGGCTCTCACACTGCTCTCCTTCCTCAGCCATCGCTCCAGGTTCTCTCACACTGCTCTCCTTCCGCAGCTATCCACCAGGCTCTCTCACACTGCTTCCCTTATTCAGCCATTGCCCCAGGCTCTCACACTGCTCCCCTTCCTCAGCCATCACCCCAGGCTCTCTCACAGCTCCCCTTCCTCAGCCATCACCCCAGGCTCTCTCACACTGCTTCCCTTTCTCAGTCATTTCCCCAGGCTCTCTCACACGGTTCCCTTCCTCAGCTATTGCCCCAGGCTCTCTCTCACATTGCTCCCCATCCATCTTTTTTTAGGGTCCCAACCCTCTCCTTCACCTTCTTCCTTCCTTTTATGTACTGAAATGTGGCTTTGGTGTTGTCTGCTATGGAAACCTTTTTTTTTCCTTTTATTTTTGTAAATATATATTTGTTGAACTTATATGGTAGAAGCACTCAACAAGTTTATAATTGTACTGGTAGATACAGAAATACTATAAATAAATAGATAGATATTGTAGCTAGGTACTGTAGATAAATAGATTATGTAGATGGATAGATAGATACTTTATTTTCATAGCACACCATTCTGGAGACTCAGAGCACTTTACAGTTCACAGACATTGAAAACAGTACAGATTTACAGCGTCAATTAACAATTAATTTGCAGCATGTAGCAATGTAGGTAAAAAACTGTCCTAACTATAGTCCATATATTTAACTATTAAAATCCTGGTTAAACAATTACGTTTTTAATCTTTTCTTAAAGGTCTCCACCGAGGGTGCCTCCTGCACTTGTTTCAGCAGTGAGTTCCATAGGGCAGGTGTGGCCACTGAAAATGCTCTGTCACCAGAATGCCGCAACCTAACCCCAGCAAGAGTCAGGAGGCAACCCTCAGTGGAACAGAGAGTCCGGATTGGGCAATGAGGAAGGAGGAGATCTTGCAGATAGACTGGTCCCTGCTCATGTAGGGCCTTACAGGTCAGTAATCTGACCTTGAAGGCAATCCTTCACCTAACTGGCAGCCAGTGCAGTTCACGGAGGACACGTGTACTGTGATCACACCTTCCTGCACCTGTCAGTAATCTAGCTACCATATTCTGCACAAGATGCAGCCGGCAGGGGTTGCCTCCAGATAGCCCTAGGTACAGGGCATTACAGTAATCCAGTCTAGGCATGTGACGGGTTCCAAATCTGGGCAATGTTCCTCAGATGATGATACAGGTATGGGCGATACGTATATCATGGGTCTTTAACAGACCAGAACCATTTCACAAATATATCGATTGAGTGCTCTAATCAGTGGGTAAATACAGTTACGCAAGAACTTATCGTAACAGTAGATCTTCAAGACGAGCTTTTGCAGCAGGTATTACACACATAGGACTAATGCCGTCAGGCGTTAGGACCCCCATGGAAAAATCTTCTAGCCAGCAGTCTGTGGTGGGGGACCACCCCTGATGTTGGCTCCACCCGACATCCAGCGTGGTATAAATGGGGCAGTCCCCCAGTGCCATCTCAGTTCTCCCGCTGGAGGCCCGGCTCAAAATGTTGGGGAACTGAGAAGGGACTCCCCTACCCGAAAGAAGTGTATACACTGGAAACCTGGGGGATGGTGGGTGGGAAAGCCACCTGCTGCAAGAGCTCCTCTCGAAGATCTACTGTTATGGTAAGTTCTTACGTAACTGTACTATCCGACTTCAAGGTGGAACTTTTGCAGCAGGTATTACACATAGGACTGAGTCCCAAGCAGTATCCCAAGATAGGCCCAGGTCAGACAGGTGGAGCAACAACTGAAGAGTTCGTAAATCAATTCATGAGAGAAGGCCCTGAAGGACTGCCAGTCCGAAACCTGCTTTCCTCCTAGAGGCTATGTCCAGACTGTAATGTCTGATAAATGTGTGTACAGTGCTCCAAGTGTCTGCAGCGCATAAATCTGCCAATGAGACATTTCTTAGCGAAGCAAATGAAGTCACCATTGCTCTAGTGGAATGACCCTTAACCGACCCCAGTAAGGGCTTGCCATGCTGCTGATAACAGAAGGTAATGCAGTGAACTAACCATCAGGTTAGTGTCTGCTTAGTGACAAGGGACCCTGTCTTCCTGTGAGCAAACGAGACGAACAACTGGTCCATCTTACGAACAGAACTGGTTCTATTTAGATAATAACGAAGGATTCGATGAATGTCCAGAGTATATAACGGGGCCTCTCCCCTGCTGGAGAACTCTGGGTAGTAAACCACAAGCTGGATGTCCTGGTTCAGCTTCAATTCAGGCACCACCTTTGGTAGAAACTTAGGATTTGTACATAGCTGTACCCTGGCCCTGTGAAACACAAGGTAAGGCTCCTTGCACATAAGGGCCTGAAGGTTGGAAACCCTCCGAGCTGAAGTAACAGCAACTAATAATAACGCTTTCCACGAAAGGAAGCATAGCTCACATGTCGCGGCTGGTTCAAAAGGGAGCAGGATGAGCTTTTCTAAAACAAAAAGAAGATCCCAAGGAGGGACAGGGTCCCTTCTCGTGGGTCTGACATGCAAGACACTTCTCAAAAAAGTCCTGCATACATCCAGCTGTGCTAGAGTCCTCTCCCGCACAGGAGCATGATATGCTGACACGGCACAAAGGTGCACCTTTATGGATGAGTAGCTAAGACCCAGATCCAAAAGGTGGAGGAGGTACTCCAGCACGTGCTTGACTGGACAATCCAGTGGATCTAAGGAGAGTGCTGCCACCCATAGGCAGAAACGTTTCCACTTCATGGCATAGGTTACTCTGGTGGAAGGTTTCCTCGCTGCCACTAAAATCTCTGCCACCCTGCTTGACGCTCCTAGCCTCTCCTCTGTTAGGACTGCAGGAGCCAGGCATGCAAATGAAGAGACCGCAGAGCAGGATGCCTCCTCTGTCTGCAGCTTGAGCAGTACTCTCTGAAGGAGAGGGAAGGCAGAGAGGACCCCCCCCCCGTCCAAGAGAGGGGCAATGTGTCTCACCAGAAAAGAACCAGGCCCTGGATCTAGTGAGCAAAAATTTGGCAGTTTGGCGTTGCACCAGGAAGCAACGAGGTCCAGCTCTGGACAACCCCATCTGTCGAAGAGGTCGTCTGCTACCTCCTGAAGTAATTCCCACTCATGATTCAGAGATCAAGAGAGACTTAGACTGTCAGCAAGAACGTTCTGGATCCCTGGCATGTGAACCGCTGAGGTCCAGCCAGTGTTTTACTGCCCAGTCCCAAACTTTCATGGCTTCTCTGCAGAAGGGGTAAGAATGAGTGCCCCCTTATCTGTTCAGGTAAAAGACTACGGGGGTGTTGTCTGACTGTACCAAGAGTGGACCCCAGCAAATCTGATCCTGAAAGGCCTGTAGGGCATATAGAACAGCCCTCATCTCCAGCATGTTGATGTGTAGAGACTGTTCTGTGGCAGACCAAGCTCCTCTGGTTTGGTGATCACCCAGATGGGCGCCCCAGCCTAGGCCCGAAGCATCTGTTTTGAGGACTTGCGTCAGACACTGTTTCTGGAAGGGAACTCCCAGCTCGAGGTGAACCGGGCATAACCACCACTGAAGTGAACGATGGACCAACTTTGAGATCCGGATGGGGTGTCCAACTCATCCGAGCCCTGGTCCCATTAAACTCTGAGGTCCCACTGTAGAGTCCTCATATGCAATCTCGAAAACGGGACCGTGGCTATGGTGGCTGCCATAAGCCCTAGCAACTGCAGGACTACCCTCGCTAGCACTCGGGATGATGCCTGGACCTTGCGGACCAGATCCCTCAGCCACACTGCTCTAACGGCAGGAAGGCCCTGCCCTGATTGGTGTCCAGAACCGCTCCAATATACTGAAGCCACTGGGGGGCCCGGATTGCGACTTCAGCCAATTTTTGTGACTTCAGCCAATTTATGGTGATACTCAGAGACAGAAACAAGTCCACTGTTTCCCTCAGAGCATCGACGAGCAAGGCTTCGGACTGGGCAGAAATGAGCCAGTCATCGAAACAGGAGCAGACAAAGAAGCCTTTTCTCCTCAAGGCCGTGGCTACCACCACCAGACACTTGGCGAAGACCCTGGGCACCGACGAGAGTCCAAAGGGGAGACCCCTGAACTGGTAGTGTTGGCCCTGAAAGAGGAAGTGCAGAAACTTCCTGTGAGAGGGTAGAATCTTTATGTGCATGTATGTGTCCTGCATGTCTAGGGAGCATAGCCAGTCTCCTCGATGAATGAGGGCAGACGGCTTGCCAGTGTCACCATTCTGAATTTCTTGTACTGGATGAAGTGGTTGACGTGACTAAAATCCAGTATAGGGTGAAGGTCTCCCGTTTTCTTGGGGACCAAGAAAAAAATTGGAGTAGAAGCCTTTGCCCCGCTGGGCGGGTGGAACCAACTAGGTAGCCTTCTGCTGGAGAAGGATATGAATTTCTTTCTCCAGGAGAAGGGCGTGACTGGTCGAGCAGTGGAAGGGAACTGGTGGGTTGTCTGGGGGTACACACAGAAATTCTATAGAGTGCCCTCTCTGAATGGTGTGCAGAACCCACTGATCTGATATAATACTGGTCCATTCTGGGAGGTAGAGGGAGAACTGCTCTCCTACCTCTTCCCCCTGCAGGCACTGGTGGCGAGGGAGAGGTGGCTGAATGTCGTGCAGTGCTTGGGGGTTTTGGTGCGGGGTGCCTTGGGTTGTTTTGGGCCCTGGGCACCTGAGGGGACAGGATGGCTGCGCCTTTTGAAGCCTTTGCCCTGGGAATGGCAGTTCCCTTGTTGCCCCTGGTTCTTACAAAAGGGGCGACACCAGGAAGCTTGTGTTCTGACTTGTACATTTTATGTACATCGGCAATCGCTTTTCCTGAATCCTGAAGGCCCTTTATGACTTTTTTGACTTCTGTGCCGAAAAAGACAGGGCCCTGAAATGGAGCATCCAAGATGGTATCTTGGAGATCCTGATGGAACCCAGACACCCTTAGCCAGGCGTGTCTTCTTAAGCAGACTCCTGAGGCCGCTGTCCTAGTTGCCATGTCAGCAGAATCATAAGAACACCATAGGAATTGCTTATCCACAGCCATACTGGATTGAATAAAGGCCAAAAGTTTGTTCTTTCTGTCAGAATCTGGCTGGGCCCTTCACTAGTTCCAGTGTCTTTTCCCACAAGGAATTTTGATACGTGACCATGTGGGCCAAAAAGTTTAAGGAATGGATAGTTCCCGTGGCGGAGGAATAGACCTTTCTACCCCAGTGGTCCAGTTTCTTGGATTCCGGGTCCGGGGGTTGGGTGCTTAGGTTGGTTGACACTTCCATGGGCAGCAGCGAGCACCATCGAGTCAGCCTTGGGATGTTCCCCTAAGAAGGGCTCCTCTTTAGGAGACCTGTAGAACCTGTCCGCCTTCCTAGGCACTGCAGATGTGGATGATGGTCTCTGCCGTGTAAGCCTGGTGACATCTTGAAAGAGTTCGACCAGGAGAGGGATGATCAGTGGCTTGGGGTCCTTGGAACCCAGAAATTTGGCTAGTCTTTTTCTTTCTGGGTCTAGCTCTTCCCTGTCCAATTCATAAATTGTCTGGATATGTCGCATGATGTCCAGAAAAGAGGGATCGTCCGGTGAGGGCCCAGGGACCGAGTAGGATAGTCATCATCAATGGAAGACTCAGAGGACGAATCCCCTGCATCCTCTCCTGAGGTCGAAGGCGGACATCCACTCAAGGAGGGAATGGAAGACTGGGCGGCAGGTGGGAGTCGTCACTGGGCGGCTGGTTGTCCGGGGCTGAAGGAGGTGCCGCCGGAGGTTCCTTGGGAGGAGGATCTGGTGGCCTGTACAGCAGGTCACCCTTGACCATATTCCACCACAAGGTGAATAAGGCTCCGACGTCCGCCAATGGGATGACCAGTTGAGCGGGTGTCGGGTCAGGCATCAGACCCTTCAGGACATCTGGGGTAGGCATCCGATTGGGGGAGGCCCCTTTTGCTGTGTCGGACTGTAGGTCAGGCTTTGTACCAGGCGCGGATCTGTCGTCTGACCCGGCATCTGGCATGGGCTGTGTGCCCTCGGGTGACTGCTCCCTTGGAGGAGGGTCAGGCATCTGGTCATCAACTAGCAACTGCCTCTGAGGTCACCTGGCTTGGGGGGTGTTCACTGCTGGCATGCAAACTCCCCTTAGCTGGAGGAGGAGACATCCGATGGCGGACTGTCTCCCGTCGCTTGGTGGAATCATCCAATCTTCTGTGTTTGTCAGATAAGCCACTGGATTTATATCCTACTTCCTTAGACCTGCCTGACGGTGACTGTCCCTCCTGGGTTGACCTGTGTGAGGCCTTGTGGGATCAGTGGGCCAGGGGGATCTGAGCAGGCGAGCGCCCGGATGAAGAAGACTGCTCTCTGGGCTTTTCACTAGAGGATGGGGGTGTCTTCTTAACGCTGGTCCCAGCGGAGGCCGGAGGGACCGACCCCGACCTCCCGCTGAGGAAGTGGAAAGCCTGTGGGGAGATTTTAGGTAGGATTCTGACCTGGCCCTATCTTTTTCCTTCTGATGGTGGTGTTTCCCTCCCAACGACTTCTTTCTAGGGGGAGACTCCTTTGCGGGAGACGAACAGCTGCGCCCAGATGGAGATTTCTGCATGGCCGCTACTTTTTTCTCTAACAGGTAGGCCATCAGCACGTTGGCTCTTCGAATACTAGTTTTATTGTTGAACTTCTTGCAGTGCGGGCAACCATCAGGCTGGTGGGCCTGGCCTAGGCAGATCAAGCAGGCCACATGGCTGTCCTTGGCTGGGATCTGCTTCCAGCACTGGCACTCTAACTTTCGCTGCAATGGGAAGGGCGAAGACATGCAAAAAACTTGACGGAATAAGAAGAAAAAGATTTATCAAAGGACAAAAGCACAGTCAACTGCAAAAACAATGTGTCCATGGAGCTGAACTAAGCATTTCGACAGAGGGAAAAGAACTGAGATGGTGCCGGGTGACCGCCCCCTTTATGCCACACTGGATGTCGGGCAGAGCTGATGTCAGGGGTAGTCCCCTGCCACAAACTGCTGGCTGGAAGATTTTTCCATGGGGTCCTAACGCCTGACAGCATTAATCCTATTTGTGTAATACCTGCTGTAATGGCTCCACCTCAAAGTCAGATCAATATGCAACTTGCCCTATGGTACAGTTTGGGTTCAGAGTGTCGCTCTATATTCTATTCATTACAGCATTATTTATGGTTGATTAGTTACTTCAGCAAGATCATTTGCTTGTAATTCTCCTCTGAACTGGTGGTCGGGAGACTTGTGGGAAATGTGTAGGGAAGCAGAAGTCTCCAGTTCTGCTTAATATTTCATCTAGTTTAGACATAATAAGTGTATAAGAAGGTCCACTCATATATTTGTGTAAGCCCTTTTTTAACAGGGCACTGACTCTGCAGACTGAGAAGTCAAGCAGTCAGCTTTTGTGTTACTCATTCATAGAGACACAAACCTGCTCAGTGCCTTAACAGCCTTAACACAATACAGGAAACCAGAGAGAGATGCACAGAAGAATTAAAAAAACATACCTTACGCAATATTTTCCCACAGGGTGGCCAGCCGAATCCCTGTGCCATGCCATTCAGAAACCAGAGCACTGCAAAGATAAATACAGAGGAGCTCCAGGAGAAGACCACGTTGACGACCCCAACAAGGAAAAGCCCAACGGCGAAGAGCCAGCGAGCGCTCACCACATCTGACAGGACCCCGCTGATGAACTTACTGATGGCATAGGCAGCAGACTGGCTACTGGTGATGAGGCCTGCAGGAAGGGAGAATGAGAAACAGAATGTGAGAGAAACAGTAGCGGAGGACCAACACAGAGAGAAGAACAATCAGCTCATCTGGCAGTGTCATGGATGGTTCACCCCCCCCCCCAAACACCAAAGCCCCCACCAGGGTGGAGCAAATCAGCTTGCAGGCTGGTGGTCAACTGGCCACAAGCTTTCAAAACGTGGTAGCCAAAACAAACTGTTCAGTTAAGACTCTATTCAGCAATATCCCACTGTGGGGCGCGGGAAGAGACACTTTGTGGGCAGGAGGCAAATTAGCCACCAACTTTCTGAATCTGGTAGCCAAACCAATTTTTTCAGTAAACACTGGCCACTTGGCTGTGATTTATTCCACTGTGGTTTCCAGAGTTGCTCCCTTCCTCCAGCTAGGAGGGCGGGTGACTGGCTGCCGTCACAGTGAATGTCAATGCCATTTCTTGGTCGATCAGTAGAGGGCAGTGTGTGAATGCCATGGAGCCTCATGTCCTCCCTCTGCAACATGCCTGGCCTCGAACTAGCCCAGGTGTTGGATTCCAGGAGCCCAGAGAAATGCTAGTCTCCAGGGTGGCAGAGCAGTTCACTGATGCAGCACCTCTGGTTACTACCACCCTATTTGTCAAAGCTCTTCAAGTTACTGTGTCCTGCAGAGCTGGAGTAAAAGCTCACTGCAAAGCTCATCACTGGCCTGCCAATTGTGCCATGTCCGCCATGCCACCTGGGAACCTGGGTTCGTCAGCAGCTCAGGGTTCCCAGGCATTAAGCCACGGATGGTAAGTGTGTTGCACAGGTGCAGTGCTTGGAACTGGAGGAGAGTCGACCTCTTTCAGTCCCAAAACCAAGCTGGAGCTATCTGGCCAGTGGCCAGCACAAACATCAATGAAGGACGAATATAACTCCATGCACCATAAATGAAGAAGGAATACAACTCCATGCACCCTACAACTGTGATTCTTGGTAGGGGATCTCTCTCTCTCTCTCTCTAGAAATACCAGTGTACTGTAGTGAAGTCACTGGTCATACAGTGAAAAAGGCCCAATACAGATCGGGGATCCATGACAACCCAATCCTTGAAATCCCACATTAAGGCCGGCCCACCAGTGCAGCGGTACTGCTACCACTCGCAACGCTGATGACCCGGGTTCTGGAACAAGTCTGGGAAGCTGGAGGGCTGCCCAGGAGCCATGGAGGAGGATCGAGGATCCTATGGACTGATCTCTTCTCCTGGGGGCGTGAGGAAGTCACTAGTGTTTGTGTGACCTTCAGGCAGCTAGGGATCTGGCAGCCGGACAGTCTGTGTTGAGAGGCATGTCAGATGTTCAGCATTTTCACCTAGTGTCATTGCACGGCACACCTCCTGGTGAGAAAAGCAAGAAAAAGGACAAGGTTCTGCTGCCACATAATGACATCTGCCACAACACAGTGGACCCCGCACTGCTGACCAGGCTCGGACTCCTGGGCCCCGCCCCTGGGGGAGTAAGCTGAGAGTGTTTGGGAGTAAGATAAGTCTCAGGGTGTGTGGCGGTGCCAAGAGTTTAGCTGGACCAATGGGAGCTGGCCAGATGAGGAGTGATGAATCATAACAATTAATTAATTAACAAAAAAAAGAAAAAGAAAGAAATCCCACATTATGGCTGGCTGGGAGCATTGTGGAGATGAGATGCTTGGAGCCATGGGAGGGAGGAGGTGGACGCCCAGCATCTGTGCACTCTCTGGTGGGTGATTAAGGAGAGGCAGTAATGTTGACTAATGAAGGTAGCTACCTGCCTATCCATTCTCCTTACTGCAGGAAAGATACAGTGATGGTGACCTCGATTGTTGGGGTGGAGCAAAACAGGAATAAACAAATTAAAAAAATGACGGACCCATGACAACAGTACTGGGTGCCGGAGCCGAACAGGCACTCTGGCTGTTCACTGTAAGTGGAAAATCAAATCCTCATGCGCCTTGGAGAGGATTGTGCCACTTGCACTATATTCAGGGTACTCCACGATTCAGATGAGACCACCTGCACACTACGTTACACAGCTGACTGTAACAGCACAACCTTGGCAAAGACTGCTGACCTGCAGTATTACTGAATTTTGAGTAAATAACCCCCCAGGAGAAAACAGCAGATGGCATCAGCAGGGCTGTGCCATTCTGGTCTTTATTACTGAAGGACATCTACATAAAAACTGGAACTCTGTCCCTTACCGAGGCCATTTAGCTGAGGCAGAGTCTGCAGCAAACGTCAATGTTTTCCTTGTGACATCACAGCCTGTTGCTGTGGGACTAGAAACAGTGAAAGTGATACCAGAAAGGGGCCCAGTAGCCCAGCTAGTGTGATCAGCCCTTCCTATGGTTGGACAGGATGGTCCCAGCAGCCGGTCATCACCTTTCCTCTCCCCCGTTTTCTGATGCTTACTAACCCCATATGTCTGTGTCACTTATGTCGGAGTCTCATCTCTGAATTAGTACAGATGTCAGTAAGCAGGTCATTCCACCTACCCACTACTCTTTCTGTAAGGAAATATTTCCTGCCATCCTTGCTGGACCCCCCCCCCGAGCTTCACTGAGTTCCCCTGGTGCCAGCGTTCCTATTTAGAGTAACAGCTCCTTGCTGTCCATTTGATTCATCCTAGTAAAGCATTTATAGCTATCACGTTCCCTCTCAATTATCTCATCTCCAGCATGCACACATGGAGGTTCCTCAATCTCACCACCTAGGACTTCTCTTCCTGTCCCTGAATCATCTTGGTTACACTTCTCAGACGTGCCTCTACCAGGTCCTTACCTTTAATCAAGTGAAGGTTCCAGAACTGTACTCAATATTCCTGGTGAAGTTGAACCAGAGCAGAATAGGGGGCAGATGACCTCCTTTCTCCTACTGCTCATACTGACCCTATGTATCCCAGTATTCTATATGCCTTCCCCACTGCCTTACTGCACTAAGCTAATGTTTGTATATGGCCTGTAATTAACACTCCGAGCTCTTCCTCCTCAGCCATTCCCCCTACTGAACTCCCACTCGTCTTCTATTCTGCTGTAGGAGTTTACTGTTTTAGCCCCTATTTGTATGAAATATTCACCATGAAAGCTGGAAGAACTCAATAGCATTTTTACTAATTGTACCTTAAACTTTGTAGCCAAATGTCAGAACTCTGAACCAAAGCTTAAACACATTACAGAATGTTGGGATGCAACCTGTGGAACTGCAGTAGTAATCTGGGCCAATTGCACAGTGTTGTTTGTAGCCAATGATAGAAATGCTCAGCAAAACGCAATTTGGCTAGCAACGGCTTAAACACTGGATGACTTAAAGTCAAAAGCAGGGATTATAACTTCAGCTCCAGGATAAGCCCCGGCTGGAGTCAAACTGTAAGGGAAAAGCTCCCAAGGCATAGTAAATATCCTCCACAACGAAGAGCAGACAGGCTCTGGGCATTTCGTACACTTGCAGTCAGCATACCCAAGAGGCTGTCTGCATTAAAGGATTGATGCTAGGGCTGAAGAAACATCCAAATTCGGTGGGGGTGCATCTCTTCAAAACCACACACATACTCTAAAGGCACAATCCCTGAGCACAGCATCATGGGTATAAAACGGTGTGTGCAAGTCACACTGACAAGGCTTTGCCAGAGCAGACATTGGGCCTGATGTTCAAAGGTGTCTGTTAGCGCTGTGCAAGAAAATAGTGGTGCATGCGAAACAGCGCAAGGTTCTCAGGATTTCATAACGATACAGGCAGCAAACTCTGTCCAGCTCGCACTGCCTGTATAAATATGGGACTATGTTAGTGCTATGTAAAGTCCATATGAGTGGCCGTATCACAGCCCTCTGCTGGCAGCAGACTCCCAGACACAAAGGTAGACAGCCCATCCCCTTGCTCCTGGGACTTATACTCAGCTAGCGGCACGCTATGACGGCATATGGCATGCAAGGCACTAAAGGGCCAGTATCATGCCACGAAGTGGTCACTAACAGCTCTGCGCAATGTCCTCATGCATAAATGCACAGAGGCATTGTGCAGAATCTTGGCTGCTGCCCCTACCCTCACCGTAACAAAATATCCCTGGAAGTCTTGCATTCCCCCTTCTACTCTGATCCCCATTATAATGTGACACATCTCCCAGGCAGTCTAGCATTCTCCCTCCAGCCCCAATCCAGGTGTATCTACGAACGCACAGCGACGGTACAGCAAAACCTTTATGTCAGCTGTATTTGTGGTCGGCATGAAGGTGGTCACTGTTTTCATGTTTTCTTCAGGCCCCCCCACTTAAAATAATCAACTCCGAGTCGGAGCTGGTTAGAGGTGGGGTGCAAGACCCCAGAAAAGTGTTGCAGTCCAGTGCTGACACTACAGTGACCTGGCGCTGTTGTTGCTATAGTGTTGAACGCTGTCGACTTGTCACAGTGGGGCGCATATACTGATCCAGGTTATAATGTGACACATCTCCCAGGCAGTCTTGCGTTCCCTCTCTTGCCCTGATCCCTGTGAACTAAATTAATAACTCACTGGAAGTCCAGTGGCAGCTGCTCTCACCCAATCTAAGTGAAGTACACTTTTCCCTGGTAGTCTAGTGGCACCCCTCTACCTAATCCATGTCACAGGATTCAACACCTATCCATGGCTGTTCCAGTGTCACTGGCAGCACTAGAGATGGCAACTGGCACAGACATTCTTCTCACCACCTTGGCCACCTATTGTCTGAATGACAGGTTCTGGGCCACCTACTGTCTGAATGACGGGTTCTGAAGGCTGCACCTCCGCAAGGACACAGACAGGGTGGAGGCAGTACAGAGGAGAGCAACCAAAATGGTGAGGGGGTTGCACGAGAAGCCATATGAGGAAATGCTGCAGGAACACAACATGTACTTCCTGGAAGAGAGGAGAGCAAGAGGGGACATGACTGAAACCTACAAGTACCTCAAAGAAGTGAATAAGGTGCAAGTGGATGGTCTATTTCAGAGAAAGGAAGGCACCAGAACAAGGGGGCATGCAATGAAGCTAAAGCGGGGAGTCTAAGAGAGATGTGCAGCAACACTTTTTCATGGAAAGGGTGGTGGATGACTGGAACAGCCTGCCAGAGGTAGTGGGGGCAAAGACTGTGGGGAGCTTCAAGCATCGTGGGATAGGCACAAAGGTGCATCAGGTAGAGGAACAGGGGCAGAAGTGACACCTATGATCAACTAGGGTCAGTGGTGATGGAATAGGCAGGGACAAGGGACAGTTTGGATGGACCTAAAGGTCCTTTTCTATGTTCTATGTCTCTATGTAGAGACTGTATAGTGCCTTAGAGGCAGGATAGTGCAGAGGTTTAAAGCTCTGAGCTGCAAACCTGAAGACCTGGGCTTGAATCCCACAGCCCCCACTTGCATACTGTGTGATCCAGACCAAGTCACTTAACTTCCTTGAGCTCCCAGGTCGCACCTGGAAACAAGCTTTGGTTTAGTGTGCCTTTCCTGGTTAACAAATTCCCCTTCCCTTCTATGTCTTTATGATCAGGATGAGCATACAGATATTCCACTCCCTGCTTGTCCACCTGATATTTTCTATTTTGTCGATGGCCGAAGCTGAGTGGGTGTAGCCATAAATTTTGCTACGGCCTTTTTAAGTGGTTTATGTATGAGAAGTAACATCCTTCTCCCAATATGTCCTTAAAATCAGCATCCTGTTCATCCTCCTCCGTTTCTTGTTGGGGGGTGTTGAGGGTATTCACCATGTGTCTGACAAATGAAGACTAAAATGAGTAGTCCTCAATTTGCCTTGGAGGAGGTTCAAAATCTTGCTCAGGTGTTCCCTATAATTCCATGGGGTCACCTTTCTCTATTTGCACATAATATTCTTCTTCCCCCTCCTCTGAAGGCAGATAGGCTGGAGCTTCAGCCGGGGGGTGGGTTGTGGTAGGTATCTTTATCAAATTTTCCATGGCCTGGACCATATTGAAAAATTGCTGCATTTGTGATATGTCCTCTGATGAGGGCATTTTATCTGTGCTTCTTTCTCCATGTAGGAATATGACATTATTTCTTTTTTGAAGACATTCTTCCTGTGCCTGTTCTAAGGCTCTTTTTATTTTAATTTTTGCCATCACTAGATTCAGGGTCCTCCTTTCGGACACCCTGATATCTGAACCATCTTTACCAAGCCTTTCTGCTTGCTGTGCAGCTTTCTCTTTTTTGTCACCTTTTACGGAAGCCTTCTGATACATGTGTTCCACCATTGTTAGGAACATCACCACAGCCTTTTTTTATTATTATTTTTAGGTGACAAACAGGCAGACTGAGAAGGCATGCTTCTTTCTAAAATGCTTACCCTTTTGAATTAGTTTTTTGGAAACAAAATATAACAGGACTTACAATTTATGAAGTCATGTTGTTGATCTAAACACTTTAAACAAAGCTTGTGACAGTCTGCCCTTGCCAGGAACCAGAAACAATTTTCTGAATGTCCACAAGGTCTCTTTGACATACCAATATGAGAGAACTTTGATTAGTTCGAAACAATTCCCAAATACAGTGCAGTACAACAGCCCAGTAGTAAAAAAAACAGCTCTTGTACTGCGAAAACTGTGCCAAAGGTCAAAGTGCGGCTCCTGAAACAGGAACCAATTAATTAAGGTAACAGGGAACAGGCAGAAACAAAAAGTAAAAGTACTCAATTTTCTGTAAATTGGATAACTGAAAAATTATTAAACTACTGCTAATTTCGATGAAAAGTGGTTCCGTAGTTAAAAATAAACAAAGACTGAAACAGTAGCCAACTAGGATATTCTGCGGTTCCTGGAAATCAATCAGAAACTGGAAAAATCATAAATCATTGAAAACTCTAGCTGAAAGCAAAGTTATTAAAAGAAAATAACTAGTATATACTTTTTTCTTTCTTCTTTTTAGCGCCTGCTCAGTCAGCCCTCGTTCAGGAGGGTGCCCCAGCCCTGTCCCCAGGACTTGCCAGCCTTCTTCTTCCAGGGCTTGTGTCCCCCCCCCGGCAGGGTCCAAGGTGGGGGCACAGTGAATCGAGTTTGGACTGGCAGCCCAGCTGGGCAAAAGCGGGACCTGCAAGTGCCCGGCTCCATCCAGCTGCTGGCACTTTTCTCCTCCGTTTTCTTCCTCACAGAAGAAGCGCACGCAGTGACGCCAGTAGCGATGCCTCCCATGCTCCTGTGCGCAACACGCCGGGCATCTGACTGCACAAAGTGTGAGCACTGAGTGATGCCTGGTGTTAGAAGATACACACTAGCCTGCTTACCTCTATGCTCCTGCCAGGGACAGCTACTGTTAGTTACATGGGTAATGGGAAACCAGTTCAATTCATGATACCCATTTACCTTGACTGTGCAACTGTTACTGTATTATTTTTAAATCTGTTTTATTAGATAAAGTTTGTATATTTCACTGGGGCCATTAGGAAGGCTAGATGCAGTATTCTACTTGCCAAGTGCATCCTGAACGCTCAGCCTAGAAGGATGGTAACAAAATTAACTGATTTTTTTTTTTATATTTTGATGGACTGTTCTCACTTTGGCTACACTATCCAAAATCTGGTTCTCTTCTGTTCATTGGAACTTTAAACCTATGGTGTATACCTCCTCCAGAGATAACAACCAGGAGTGTCACATGCCAACATTGGGATTACTGTGTTGTACGTCTGTACCATGTTTTTTTTTTCCATATACAGTTTCTTGGGTTTTTACAGGTTGTCTCCTGGCCCCCTACATCCATGTATCCCCAATGTAGCACACGAGTGTAGAGGGATGTGCGTGCACACCATTTAGGATGCCCCTCTCTTCCGGTCACGCCGTTAACAGCCTGTGCCGGCACTGAACCTCCATTCAGTGATGGCGGGAACATTGGCAGGTGACCCCACCCCCTTACCTGGGAGAGAAGAGCCAATGCTTGATCCTGCTCCCCCCGCTGACCCGAGGTCATTCCCAAACTCTGGTCACCAGTGAAGTGTGAGGTGTGGCATCCAGTGCCACCAGACCGGCTCCCTACCATGGTTTTGCCACTTCTCACATTATATGCATTTGGAAATGTGCACTTGTTTAAAATGCAATAAAATATTATGAAAAAAAGTGGGGGAGAGAGCATCAGTACAATACATTCTAGTGTCAAAAGGTTATCTCTTGAGTTTAACTAGCAAATAGCTCACATCAGTCAATCAGTCCCGCATGGCAGTCACTGCTGTACAAAGCAATATTCGCACAGCAAACTGCAGGTTAATGTACAAAGAACTATGACGGGACTGAAATGTGTTGCTGTCCGGTTAGCCAACCAACTGTTACCTAATGCTCACCTTGTACCACCAATGCCTTTGTCCTTTAAACGTTTTACACACTTTTGGGGTGGGTGGGAGGGAGTGCTTTCCTTGGCTGTAGTTTTGAGTGCAGGATTTCACATTTCGCGGTGATGCTGGGCTACCATTGTTTAAGGTGCTGCTACCCAAATGGTGTTTAAATGACACTGTACAGTAGTTAAATTGCTTCTGCAGTTCCACACACTGCAGATCAAGTGGGAGTGATTTCTTAAGGTTTGGCCAAGTTCTTTTTTTCCCCCAGTTAGATTTGGGGAGGGGCAGTAAGGGTCAAAATATCGACCGTTACCTGGAAGAGGTGGTCATTACGCCACCCACCCACAGGAGGATGCAGGGGCGGGCAGGGGCATGATAGGACAGGTGGGGGGTGGGACCAGATACAGTAGTGAGAGGCAGCAGTTCAGAGGTAGAGGGGAGCATGAGTCACTGTGGAGGATGGCGTCTCTAAATGCAAGGAGCTTGGGTAACAAAAATGGCCAAGCTGCATTCACGATGGCAGAGGAGGGAATCAGACGTGGCTGCCACTACAGAGACCCAGGCCATGCCTAACCATGCACCAGAAACTCTCCATCCCGAATACAAGCTGTATAGAAGGGATAGGGGGTTGGCGGGGGGGGGGGGAGTGGCTCTGTATGTAAGGGAAGGTATCACCTGCACTAGGGAGGAGACAGTAGGATGGATGGAAGTGCTGTGGGTGCAGGTATATATTCATCGAAAGGCAGTAAACTGAAGATAGGAGTGTACAGGCCACCAAACCAGGAGGAGGACGAGCTGGACTGGGAGCTGCTGTCCAAAACTGTGAAGATGGCTAACAAGGGGGAGGGAGTGATCATGGAAGACTTCAATCAACCGGGAAGAGGGGGGTTGGATGATCCCAGCTACAACTTGTACCAGGACAAAGATGCTGCAGGAGGTGTTTCAGAGGGGGGTTCCTATCAACATGTGTTCAGGAACCCACCAGGGACTGAGCTATACTGCACCCAATTCTGATAAATGGTGCATATGTCCAGGAGGTGAGGGCGGAGGCACCACTGGCAGGCAGCAACCACAGTACAGTGTGATTTCACCTGGACGTGAGCAAAGAGAAGATCAGAACTAAGACAAAAGTGCTGGACTTCAGGAGTGCAGACTGGAATGATGGGGATATTTTGGAAGGGCACCTCGCTGGAATCATGAAAGAAATGGGGGTGGACCAGAAATGGGCCATCACCAAGGAAGGGCTGTTGGAAGTCACTAGTTGGTGCGCCAAAGTGAAGAGCAATGTTTTACCAGGGAGGTTGCTCAGGTGGGTAAGAGTAAAAGGCTGCCTTCAAAAGGCATAAAAACTCAAGGAGGGACAAGGGCAAGGCAGAATACAACAGCAAAGCAAAGGAAGTCATCAGGGTAGTATGACTGGCCAAGGCCAAGAAGGAATTGCAGCTGGCTGAGGGCCTGAAAGTGAGTGAGAAGGCCTTCTTCCAATGCATCAGGGAGAAGAGAGTCATCAAGGACAGGACAGTCAGGCTGAGGAGAGGATGGGTGGGTGAAGAGTAGTAAAAAAAAAAAAAAAAAGGCAGGGGTACTAATTGAGTACTTCTGTTCAGTTTCATGAAAGAAAAGGACAGCCAAGTCCCTCAGGGAAAATGGGGAAGGGGAGGTAACGGGGAGCTACGGATGGGGAGACAGACGCTGATAAAGTGAGGAAATAGACACCAACAGAGTGCGGAAAGGTTTAAAGTCCCTGAAGGAAGACAAGTCCCTGAGGCCGGATGGCATACATCCAAGGGTTCTGAGGGAACTAGCAGACATGCTGGCGGGCACCCTGGCGGACCTGTTTAACACCTCTCTTGAAACAGGAGTGGTTCCCCTGGACTGGAGAACAGCCCATGTTGTGCCAATGGCTGACCTGGGTAATTATCGGCAAGTTAGTCTGACCACGATAGTAGGGAAGCTCATGAAGACCAGTCTGAAGGAAAGGCTGGTAAACTTTCTGGATGAAAATGGATTCCATGATGATTGGCAGAATGGGTTCTTGTTGGGGCAATCCTGCCAGACCAACCTTATTGATTGGGTAACAGGGGCAGTGGACAAGGGCCAAGCATTGAACATACTGTGTCTGGATTTCAGTAAGGCCTTTGACTCTGTTCCCCATAGGGGACTGATAAAAATGCTGGAGAACTTGGGAGTTGGGGCGAAACAGACTAGGTGGGGGAAACATCAGTTACAGGACAGAAACCAGAAGGTGGTGGTCAGGGGAAAACTCTTAGATGCAAGGCCAGTCATTAGTAAGGTCCCAGAGGGCTCAGTGCTCTACCCAGTGTTATTCAACATCTTTATCAGTGACACAGCTAAAGGGGTAAAAGGCAAAAAAATGCCTCTTTACAGGTGACACAAAGCTCTGTGGGGGTGGAAGGGGAGAGACAGGACATAAGGAAAGACTCAGTTAAACTGGAGAGATGGCTGGGTTATTTGGCAACTGGGATTCGCCAAAAAGTGTAAGGTTAGAGGTGAGGAACCCAGAGACCACATACTGACTGGGGCATGTGCAGGTCACCACGTCAGAGGAAGAGAAAGACCTAGGTGTGATCATTATGAGTGACAGGAAGCACTCTGCACAATGCAAGAGAGCAGTAGCCAAAGCAAATAGGATGCTGGGATGTACAGCCAGGAGTATAACCAGCAGGAAGGCGGAGGTCATCCTGCCACTGTACAGGTCACTGGTTAGGCTGCATCTGGAGTACAGTGTGCAGTACTGGAGCCCTTACCTGAAGACAGACACCAACTTACTGGAGACAGTGCAGAGAAGGGTGACTAAGACTATCTAGGGTCAACAGGATAGGCCCTAAGAGGAGAGACCTGGAAATCTTAACATGTACTCCCTGGAGGATAGAAACATAGACTTTGATGGCAGATATGGACCGCTTGGCTCACCTAGTCTGCCCATTTCCCTACCTGATGGATAAGCTGCACGTCCTAGTTAACCAACAGCCTACTTCTTCTTACCCTCCACTAGAATTGCCTTATGACTGTCCCATGCATTCTTGAATTCCCCCACTGTTTTTGACCCCACAACCTCCTCAGGAAGGCCATTCCATGCATCCACCACTCTCTCCGTGAAAAAAATACTTCCCAACATTGCCATGGAGCCGTCCATCTCCATCTTCAAATTGTGCACCCTTGTTCTTGCACATCTCTTTTTCTGAAAGATCCTCCTCTCTCGGACTTTGTTGATTCCCTTAAGGTACTTGAACATTTCTATCATGCCCCCCCCCCTTCCCTCAAGGGTATACATATTAAGCTCTTTTAGTTTCTCTTGGTATGGCTTCTGGTGCACACCCTGCACCATTTTAGTTGCTCTCCTCTTAACTGCCTCCATCCTGTCTCTGTTCTTGCACAGAAGCATTCTCCAGAACTGCAAGCAGTACTCCAGATGGAGTTTCACCAACTGTCTGTACAGAGGGAATAACCAACCTTAAAGGAAAAGGACCAGTAGGGGGCACTGGCTCAAACTGGTGGTGGTGGTGGGGGGGGGGGGCACTTCCAGAGGGAAATGAGAAGACACGTTTTCACTGAAAGGGTGGTAGCAAAGTTGAATAAGCTGCTGGAAGGTCTCCTTGAAGACTGTACACAGCTTCAAGAGGGGATGGACAAGGTTAAAGGGAAGACAGCACAGAGAGGGGGGACTGTGGTGGAAGGGGGAAGTCCAGGGAAGGGAGGAGTGGACAGGGGGCGGAAATCACTTGGCAGATACAGAGTGATCTGCAATCTCAAACAGACTAGCGAGACCAAGAGGCCTTTATCTGCTGGCGAGTTTCGTACGTCGGTATCTTTACTTTTTTTTTTTTTAACCAAAATTACAAATGTGCAAAGCAGCAGTGAAACACTACACAACTATAAATGCACAAATAAATATGGCATTAATAAAAATACAACTCATACCATGGCCCAGCGGGCTCACCCGGTCAACATATTCATGTTAACTCTTGCTGTGCCATGGACTGCTGTATCGGTCTAGCATTGCTATACAACACCATCACACGCCTTCTCTGGGACTTACCTCAGTATTGGGGCTGGACCCTGTTCCCTGATGGAGACTTGGTCAGTATGTTTGGAGCAAAAGCCGTGGTCAGCACTGTGGGGACAGCTGCTGGGGCAGATGTCCTCCTGCAAAAGTTGGGGATTTTCTCTTTTTCAGTGCCACATCCCTAGGACGCCATGGTCTAGTGCCTGCAGTGCATGCCTATGCACCAGAGTGGGACCGACATCCTCCCACCCAGTTTCATGGCACCGACTGCACTTCCATCTGTGGTCACCCAGGTGAAGGTAGTGCATTGGTATCCACGGACCGTCCCTCTCTAAGATGGAGGGTGTCCTCTGGGATGCTCTATGCACCTCTCCAGGCTGGCCCTCCAACGATTCCGTCTCGTTCCCAAACCCAGGTTGTCAGCGACATGGGCAGTAGCTCTGTCACTGCACTAGTAGGCCAGTGCTATACATTGTAATTCTGTTGGCAGCCTATGGGTTAATAACTGATAAAATCTGAAAATGGTAAACATTATAGCTGTATGCATTTAACTAACTATATGGGCACACAATACAACAGTTTGCATGACTTAAGCCTTTGAAAGGTACATAAATGATAAATTTGATATAACTGACACAGATGTTAATCAACCAAGGTACTGTGGTACAGAAAGCCTTTTTGTTGTTGTACTGTCGCATAACTAAACTGCTCAGGTGATAATTTGCCAAAATGCTGTTGGGTTTTAGACTTCCAGCTTAAACGCTGGTACACTGCACCCATGTAAAGGAATGTAAGGGGGCCAGTGAAGGTAAAAGCAAGATTATTAGGTAGCAGAGCTTTGTCAGACACTTGGAATGTCCAGCTTGGATTTATCACAGTGCTACACCATTGAAATGCAGCATGTCTTGTCATGTGCTGTCCCAAGTCAGTCTGCTACTTACTAATTAGCGAAACAAAACTTCCATCTTTTAGCTGAGATGTTCAGCAGGGGTTTTAGTGTCCTGGCCTAGTCTTCCCCTCAGTGATTCAATGAGGTACTAATGCATTTGTCCATGGCTGTGTACGGGATGGTACGAGTACAAAACTGCTCCTACATTTGTTTGTATAAATCAGTGTGTTTATAGAATGTATTTATCTTGACTAAGTCAAGCAAGATGCAGCATCTCATTTTCACTGGGGGTCCTGCTTCTACTCAATTTTCAGCGGACCTGACTGAAACCCAGGGAGGTCAGGTGACTTGCTCAAGGTCATACTGTGAGTTCATGGTATTGGCGGGATTGGAACCTGCACTCTCCAGCATCACAGTTCTGTGCTCTGTTTATGCTGCCTCTCTGATTACTTGGTAAGTACTTGGTAAGCACTTGGAGATACAAGTGGAAATCTCTATGTTAGTGAACTGTATTATCCTGTACTGTAGCCCTGATCAGGAAATTCCCTGCTGAAACAGGCAGCAGTGTGGGCCTGCTTGATGCAGTTAAGAGCCAATGTACTGCAGGAAAAGTGTTTCAGGGTCATCAGACTGCTCCATCTCGTGGCTCTGAGAAAGGGTCACTCATACACTGCCACTGCCATTGAATGACTTTGCCTGTTTATTACGTATGTATTATATACATTTATTATGTATGTATTGTATATATTTTACCCATTACTGCTTACTGTAGACTATGTTTACCTGGTTCTTTTGTGACTCTGTATTGTGCTCTACTTGTGTTATGCACTCCGTTCGAACTCATATTTTTCATTGTACTCTCCCGGGTCGTACCTGAGAATAGGCATATAACTTGCCTAGTGTACCTATGTGGCCAACAAAAGCCATTTCAATAAATGAATGAAGCGAACGACAGCAGGTACCCCAGAACAAGGTGCCTGGACTCTGCCCACAGGAGGAGGGAGTGAAGCTCTGAACCACAACCTATGCAACAATCATACGCTGGGTCAGGCTGTGGGCACACACGGAATAAAATACGGTACTGGGGGCAAACTGTTAGCCAATGCTCATAAAAAGTTTCTGAATGGTAATAAAATGTTCTGACCACTAGTACAATTTAAAGTCAGTGATGGTGCAGGATCTAAGGACAATGTTCAGCACAGCCAGCTGGCCAAACGATCACCCACCCCAAATACTGTCACAGAAGCCAGCTAAAAATGTCTTTCCATTTCTGTACCTAGCCGTAACCAGGAACGCAGAAGAAAGACTCTACAACATTACATTTTATAGCACTATAAAAAAGCAATGAATAAAGTGTTTTAAAAACACTGGACATGGCCTACCTAGACTTTAGCAAGGCTTTTTTCTTTTGTTATTTAACCAGGTGAGACACAGCAAGCTGAAAGCTTTTTTTTTTTTTTTTTTTTTTTTTTTTTACAGGCGCAACCTGGGAGCACAGGGAAGTTAAGTGACTTGCTCAGGGTCACACAGTATGCAAGTGGAAGCTGTGGGATTCAAACCCAGGTCTGGTCTGCTGGATGTCACCAGATTTGCAGCTCAGAGCCTTAAACCACTGTGCTATACTGCCTCCCTAATTATTTATTTATTTATTCATTCATTCATTATTTAAAAAATTGGCTGGACAACAGGACACAGAGGGTAATAGTAAATGGAGTCCACTCCGAAGAAAGGGGGTTACTAGGGGGATACCGTAGGGTTCAGTACTGGGTCTGGTCCTTTTTAATGTCTTTATAAGTGACATTGTAGAGGGACTGGAAGGAAAAGTATGCCTCTTTGCAGACAACACAAAGATCTGCAACAGGGCTGGTACACACGAGGGGGTGGAAAGGATGAGAAGGGACTTGGCAAGGTTGGAGGAATGGTCAAATGTATGGCAGCTTAGATTCAATGCAAAGAAGTGTAAAGTAATGCACCTGGGAAGCAAAACATCCAGGGAAGAGTACACAATGGGGGAGACTAACAACAGATGACTTAAGGTAAGCAAGCAATGTCAGAAGGCAATAAAGAGGGCTGGGGGATACTGGGATGTATAGGAAGAGACATCACCAGTAGAAAACAGGAAGCTGTTATCCCTCTGTACAGACAGTTGGTGAGACCCCATCTAGAGTACTGCGTGCAGTTCTGGAGACCCCATCTCCTCAAGGACATAGACAGGATGGAGCTGTCCAGAGGAGGGCAACCAAAATGGTGCAGGGTCTGCACCAGAAACCATAACGAAGAGAGACTAAAGGAGCTTAATATGTATACCCTCGAGGAAAGGGGGAGACATGATAGAAACTTTCAAGTACCTTAAAGGATTCAACAAAGTGCAGGAGGGTAGCATCCTTCAGAAAAAGAGATGTGCAAGAACAAGGGGGCACAATTTGAAGATAGAGGGGGGCTGGCTCAAGAGCGATATGAGGAAGTATTTTTTCACAGAGGGTGGTGGACGTATGGAACGGCCTTCCTGAGGAGGTTGTGGGGTCAGAAACAGTGGGGGAATTCAAGAAGCGCGGGACAGATATAAGGCAATACTGGTGGGGGTTAGGAAGAAATAGGCTGTTGGTTAACTAGGATCTGGAGCTTATCCAATAGGTGGGCAAATGGGCAGACTAGGTGGGCCAAGCGGTCCTTGTCTGCCGTCAAAGTCTATGTTTCTATGTACATGGGGTGGGTATGTGGGACAGTTTGGACAATTTGTGATTACAGCCAATACGTGTTTGTTAAAGTCACAGTGACTAATAACGGTAATATGCTTTTTATAAGTGCGATATTGTTGTAAGTCAGCTCTGTAAATGCAATGTATGCGTGAAGCGTTCTTCTGTGGAATTTGTTTCTGCCATTGTACATTTACTCTGTGACAGAAATGTCTATAAACCGTCCTTGTTGTCTCCCCCAGATTGCTCCTGAAAATGGGCTCGGTACCCAGTGAGCTTATCTGGTTACCAAGAACCAAGTAAATACATTTTAGATTTTCAATTTATTTACCCAAGATAGTCAGCTACTACCCAAGCTGACAAGCTACAGCTAGGAGGGACTGTTAGCAAGGAAGGTGAAGCGAGTACCACAAGATCAAAGGGACCTATTGAAGGCCACACTGGGAGATAGTCACAGTTTTTTTTATTTTTGTTTACCAGGGGAGAGACATTAAGCTGAAGCTTGTTTACAGGTGAGACCTGGGAGCACAAGGAAGTTAAGTGGCTTGCTCAGGGTCCCATAGCATGCAAGTGGGGGCTTTGGGATTCAAACCCAGGTCTCCAGGTTTGCAGCTCAGAGCCTTAAACCATTGCACTGTACTGCCTCCCACTGTGGTGGGATTCTAACCTGTGACTGCCTGGTTCACAGTTCACTCCTTGACCACTGTAAGTTTCTTGCATGCAATAGGTTAGTTACATATCTCTGAAATTTTGGGAGCTGGAAACCCAGTACAGAACAAACTGCATCTGTATTCCTAAGAGAGCTGCTGAAATTGAAGCAGCGAGTTCTGAGAGATGAGCTTCATTCGCTGGGCAGATGGCAGAGTGTGCTGCTCCATGCTGGGAAGTCTAGATGTAAAGCTGGCAGTTTACAGGGTACAGCCGTACCAGCACTTGGTGCCCTCCTTACATCTTGGGTTGGCAGCTTGGTCAGTGCCCCTTTACATCACGTGCTGGGCCCCCCGCAAAGAAAGGGTGCAGTGGTGGCCATCCTGACTGTTGGGGCAAGGAGACTGGCAGGCAGGATGAAAACAACAAGATGCAGGTTGCCAGAGAGACCAAGCTCATCCAATGAAAACCACACATGCTAGATGCGTGATAAGCTAAGTGACAGAAGCCCTGCCTGACACTTTTTTTTTTTTTTTTTTATGTCCCAGGGATAAGACACAAGCTATTGCTTCAGGTTGGTACGAACGTGTGCAGGAATACATCTGCCAGTAAGCCATGGGTAACAAGCTGATTTGTGGGGATAGGGAGGAGCATACTGGATCCCGGTTGTTCCCACTTCCTGATCCCAACCCATAAGGTGTGGATCTTTGTGTTCTGTTAAAAAAAAAAACCCAAAAAAAAAACATAATACGAAATGCATACAGCTGAACAATGCATGTCATTTTGTTGCTCAATGACCAATAAACAATATAAAAAAGAAGTAAATATTAAAATTTGTGTCCCTGCCACTCCTGTTTTCTCTACCAAGCTGCTGCACAGCGCCTGAGAGCACACGCCCATCTTACCCAAGTCATCCTTGTCCAGCTCGATCTCCTCCATCACAGAAGGCATCACAAAGGCGAAGGTCTTCCTGTTGAAGTAGTAGAGTGTGTATCCGACATACATGGCCAGAAAGATGACCACCCGATAGTAGCCATATCCTTTCCCCGCCATTCTGATCCAATTAAAGTTCCTCTCTTAAATAGTTTAAAAATAATTGATATAATAAAAACAAATAAAAAGCAAAAACACCTCCAGACTTCACAGCAACATGTGCCAATGTTGGGGCACACGCTGCATAAACTCCAGGTTGCGGGGGATCTCAATCCAACAGCTGCAGGAAAACTGAAAGGTTACAATTCTTTTTTTCACTAAATTGCAAACATCAGTCAAAGCTGTTCTTTCTCTGCTCCATGCAGACACAGTTTTTGCTTGCAGGTCTCTTGGATCTGATGAGCTAGGACTTGGTGTGTTTGCTCTTCAGCTTGGTCAGTTTTGTCGTGAATTATTAACCCAGGGAGCCCAGCTAGGACCACAGCTCCATCGTGCTCTGCTAGAAAAGAACGAGAGAAAAACAAGGGACTGTGATAAACAGAAGAAGACAGGCACGTACTGACAGGAAAGGTCACAGAGGACAAACGGCAGTCTGCTATGTGCAGGGGAGTCCCAACAGGCACTCATGTTTCTAGTTTGCTGCCTCATGCAGGGACAACATAAATCTCTGTACAGTATGTTCCCATAGGAATCTGCAGTTTTGGGTTCAGGGGGGATAAAATATCAGAATTTGGAACTACTTATTTAATGCTTATCTCATATATTTGGAATTAATTTTTTCTCCCCATATCCTATCACCTTCATCTGTCAGTGATGAGAATTCTGTCAGGGTCTGAACCCTTCCCTTTATAACAACGCTCCATGCTGCCGGAATTTGCAAGCTGGCACCGCTCCCCATGCCTCCCTGCAGTTCAGTTCTGCATCCTTCCCATCTTCACAAACTGAGGACTTTTGCTGCGAGACCGAATGCCGTTGGCTGTTAACATCTGGCCAGCAGAGCTGGGGAGGGGCCCAGGATAAATCAACTGTATGAGGCAGACACACAGATGGAGTATGCCCAGCAGTAAAGTAATCATCTCCACTCCATTTTGGATGATGTACTTACATTCACCAGTGCCTGCTGAGATACTGGTGATTGCACTGCGTAGATGGGTGGTGGTGAGCGGGATACAGACTAGTATGGGTTCATAAAAAGGGAAACTAAAGCTCACCCAGTGATGCTAAGCATAGTGTACAGTGCTACCATGCTGGAGATTTGGGTTTAAGTATTGGTCCAGCGTCCCCCCCCACACACACACACACACACATCGGGCAAATGGAGTCTACAGCAAAGGGAATAGTTCACCCCACTCCACTAATAGACCACTTCCTTTGAGGAGATGGACAGGCCTAGGAAGTCGTGGGTGACCACATGATATCCAGGCCTCCCCACCTCGACAGAATGGCACACCTGAGGTTGGCTTACATATGGGCAGTAGGTACGACATATAAAAAGGTTACAAGTGGACAGGGCCTGGTTCCAGGACATCCATTGTGAGATGACATCCAAGGTCCACCCTTGTACTTTCACTGTGGGAGTCCCTCATTTCAAGCACTAGATTCTGAGTAAGCTAGCAGTGAATACTGCTGCAGGGGAGAAACTGTTTTGGTGCAGTTTACTGGGTAGCTGGGTGGGAAGACAGGACTCCAGAAGCAGAAGTGACTTCACAGCGTCATCAGGACTGAGGGCAAGGGGACAGCTGCTCCATCATGGGGAAGGGGCAGGAGAGAAATCATTTTAAACAGAGATGAAATTAAACCACCCCCAGATCTGAAAACATTTAAAGTGCAAACATCCCACTGTGGGTGGGACACACAATCTCAGATCTTGGAAAACCAGGAGACCGCTTGAAAGGAGTATTCCCTTATCAGCAAAGATTACAACTGCAACTTCAGCACTAATTTCTGCACCAAACATAGTTCATGCTCATTACCTCACACTGTGAGACCTGAGCAGCAGACAGATTACTAAAGAAACAGACTGCGACAGCACACAGCCTGCCAAAATGTCTTGTGGCTCCTATGTCTCTATGATCAAAGTGTCCCTACTCCTTACCTCACCCAGTTGCACTAACCTCCACTTCGGCAACCTTATAAAGCCTGCTGCCATGAGTTCCTCCCAGCGACAGCTGTGGCCACATCAATGCTACCTTCACATAACTTGGAATACTTTGCATTACTTCCTGATAGGAGTACTCACCTACACCACGAACAGGACAAGTGGTCTGTTGCTCAAGATCTGTCAAGAATGAAGACACACACTTTTTCCTTCTGAAGTCAAACTATCGAGCCAGCACTGACTTTTGAACCTTGTATTCACACACACCATAAAAATCATTAACCAGCTAACCTCATCTAATGCATGGTTGGCTACTGTATTAAAAGGCAAAGTATCTTGTCTTGAACTCCTAAATAGTAAAACAAAACTGTTAGTAGCATAACTTTTCTTGTGAAAAGGTTATTCAGTATGTTTGAGAGTTTCTCCAACTGTACTAAAACAAAAAGGTTTAGTGTTTTGTTACTCTAGAACACTTTTTTATGGTAATACCGTGCATTAAAACTACCTGAAAATGTTTTACACAAGCTTTTGCGACTCATTATGTCTCTTTATTAGGTCCCTTGATCAGGTGTTGTGTTAATGTGTTTTTTTTCCTTCAATTGACACTGGAGAAGAGGTATTTAAGCGGACACCGTACCTGCAGGAGAAACATCTGTCACGCTCCCTTCTCTCTACATTTCTCTTATTTGCCCATCATCTGTAAAGTTTAAGTTTATTCATCATGTATGGCTTTTGCCATTACCAACATACAAATAAATAAAACCATTCAATCACGTAACAGAAACAGACAAGACAGATGTATTCATATTAACACTTCCGATACACTGTTCATGTGTCTGGGTTTACAGAAAGTGACAGAATTAGAGCAGTTTATAACTGTATCACATGCATGGGCCTCCTTTCTAGAGAAGATACACTACTGCCTTTCTCCCCCTACACACCTCAGCAGCACTGGAGGAAGGACATCCTATCCAAGGCCCTGCAGCACCTCAGAACTCATCATCAGGTACTGAGCTACTTCAGTTCCAGACTGACCGAAGGGTCCCAGTTCCTCCAGTCCCAGAGTGGCAAGAGTGGTCCCTGTTTTCCTAGTCTCAAACTGGCAAAGGGGTTCCAGTCCCAGACTGGCCAAGGGGTCCCAGTTCCTTCAGTCCTAGACGGACAAAGAATTCATATTCCTCCAGTCCCAAAACAGAAGAGGGGTCCCCAGTTGTGAACCAGTGATGCTACAAACTAGCAAAATGATGAGCACTCTACTGCAGTGCAACTGTTAGAGCAGTGCTACCCTAGCACAGAGGGGTCAGGGATAGGATGGGGAGGGGGGGGCAGTCTTGTCAAGTCAGAATCACTCATTTAGAAAGTAGTGCAGAATACACCTCTCTGGAAATGCTGGATAAGACTTCCTCCCAAGGATTCCAAACAAACAGTAGCAAATTGGGGGGCTTCTGTTGGTGTGTGTGTGTGTGTGTTCACAAATCATGGAGCTTTGCCCCCACACCCTCCCAACATTCGTGGTTGACAGTTCTATAACCCACCACCCCCAAAAAAGGTTCATAATCCTCTTGAGAAAATCTCGCCCACCATTGCTGGAGCAGTGATGTGCTGGCAATGTTCAGTGCTGCCCAAATATCAGAGAAGCACACTGTGCATACTAATCCCCTCATTCAAAACCACATGGTCGTGGTCTCACTACTTAAGAGATTTTCATCAATTCAGTGGGAGTTTAAAAAATCTCACTCATCCTTCCCCTGGCTTCACTCATTTTTGATGTTTTGACCTTGATAGCTGTGGGGTAGGGCACATCTCTCGACCCCATGCCCCACAAAAACGGGACAATTAAATCAGGGACACAATAACAGCTCCAGACGCTGTCGCAGTATGTGGTTTAGTGACAGAAGCATTTTCTTAAAAAAAACTAAGCTAACACAAATGTCTGACATAATTTCGTAAATTAAATTCAGACGCTTTTATGAGAAAAAAATGCAAACTACAAGAGTGACAATGGGCATTTCTTAACCAAAATCAGGGACAGCTGAGATGTATGGGGTTCCCTAAAGCCCACTCCCTTCATCCGCCCCGCTTATAGCATCGAGCAGAAACGTCAGACTAATAATACTTAAAAAAAAAAAAAGTTCAATTCTGGTAACGGAATGTCCAGCAATGCATCTTCCCCAAGTGAATCCTGCTTTCAGGGAACACTATTTTCACAGGGATGCTCCAATTTCAGCGATAAACCGTCTCCAAGGGAGCTTGCCTCTCCCTAAGCACGGCTTTACCCAGCGGGTACATTCTCCCCCCAAATGCCCCCGTACCCCAGTCCCCAGCCTACCTGCACCGCCGCTTCTGCACCAGCCACCTTAGTGACCGCGGCCAGCCGGCCGGCAGGAAATTCCGCCTCCCCCAGAGATAGAACTTCCAATCACCGGTCAGAGCGGCTGTCCATCACGCCTCCACCGAGCCCCGCCTCCACGCCCGACACCGAGCAGCGATTGGTTGGCAAGCGGTGACGGCATTGAACTGGGCGGGCCAAGCAGCAGCTGTTTAGAGCCTGCGATGAAACTCGCAGACCTCGACATAACGCTAGAATGGCAGCGCCCATCCGGGGTACCTAGCGCGAGTCGTACGTGAAGCTAGCCGCCATCTTTTGTAGGGCAAATTAGCACCGCAAGCGCCGTGTTTGCGGCTGTGGTCTCTGTGTTTTGTGAGTAGACTGAGGCATAGGTGTTGGAAGTGGGGGTGCTGGCCCTTGCTTGACGCATAATTCCCTATGGCTTCCTATACAGTTTTGTTCAGTGGCTTTCAGCACCCCCCCCCCCATAAAATTGTTCCAGTGCCGATGGACTGAGGTTAAAAATAGATTTAAACCGTTAGGCTGCCGGCATAGGTGCCGGAACGGGGGGCGGCAGTCTACTTTTTATTTCGGTATGGCACAAACTAGTATAGAAAAAGTGCCCTTTGTACCCTCATAAGTACCCTTTTGATTCTCATCCCCCTCAACTTTTACCATCTTCCGGCACCCTTGGCTGCCGGACGATTTAGAACTCGTAGGTTTCTAGGATATAATATTATGTCGGCAGCCTAAGGCAAAATAAGTTGCAAAATCCTTTTTGGGAGACATGAAGCAAGCGATTGCAGCGGACATTACTGGGCCGCGCAAGCACCGCAGGTTACACGTTTCGGGGAGTTAATTATTAAACTAGTTATACAGTCATTTGGGTGAACCCCTGCTGTTAGTGTGTTATCAGCGTTTTTAGGGATAGGTAGGCTTATAAACAGTAAAAATCTGTACTGCAATGTATTTTAGTGTTTGTCTATATTAAAAAAATAAACACAGCCTATATTTTAATATATGTATTGCTGCACTGTGCCCAGTAGTGAGCCGATGTGAGGGGACAGAGGTTGTCATTCAGTATGCCACCCATGTCGTGGGAGTGGACCTGGTAACCTGTGGCTGTGATGGGATTGGGGGACCTCCAGAAGAGCTGGGGAGGGGCACGAAGGCTGCTGTCGATCAATAGCCAGTCACAAGGGGATGGGGTGTGGGTTCAGGTGCTCCAGAGGCTTATCTGTACTGGCTCAGAAGCGGGGGTGAAGGCTTGCACCTGCAGCCATGGGGGTGTGGGGGGGGCAGAAGCAGGCTGTCAGTGCTGGTGGCGTGCTGCCATGGATGTGGGGAATCTGAGGAGCCTAGGGGGTGGTATTTTGAAGTTAGAGGCTAAGGATGGTGGGTGGGGCTTGGGAGCATGCCTTCATGACTGGTGGGTTCATTAATCTGACGACGGGATGGAGGGGCTCGTGATCTTGAGGCCATGGCTAGTCAGGGGCTCATGAGCCATCAGGGTGTGCCTGAATTCCCACCCTGTGTGCCACAATACACTTTCTGTGTTGGAGAATATCGGCCCTGGGACTGGGGACCAGAATGCCGACCTTGGAAATGGAAAGCCTCCTCTGGGGGCCAGAAGGCCCACCTTGGGGCCAGAATAGTGACCCTGGGAGTAGGAATGCCCTTCCTGAGGGGCACAGTGCCCACAAAAGGTCTGCAATACTCACCAGAGGACAGGAATGCCCACCCTGTGGTTGAAATGCTTATCCTTAGAGTTAAATGCCCATTGTCTGTGCAGCAGTGCCCGCCCTGTGTCCTAAATAATCACAGAGGGGGTTGGAATGCCCACTCTGGTGGAAAAATGCCCACACCGAGAAGCATACTGCTCACAATTGGGCAGAATTCACACCCTTTTGGTGCAAATGGTCACCCAATGTGCCACAGTGCCCTTCCTGTGTCCAGAAGGTTTACTCTGGGGTCCGGTATCTTTCCATATTCGGCTAGTATGTACACCTTGGGGGTCAGAATGCCCACCCTGGGGGACAGAACGTACACATTGTGGGTCACAGTGCACCATGTGTGCCAAAATGTCCACCTGGAGGGTGAGAATGTACACCCTGGGGGTCAAATTTGCCCACCCTTGGGGGTATAGTGCCCACCCACTGTACCGGAATACCCACCCTGTGAATCAGAATGCCCACCCCATGACCAGAATGCCCAACCAATCTTGGTTATCCAGTGGTAACCCATTCTGTGCAAAGGCTGGGCCTTTTCTTTAGGATTAAACAGCTCCTTACTAGAGATGCTAAAATGTGCCTGGTCCAAACAAGTTTTCTCTCTCTCTCTCTGACTATACAGACTTCTTATATAGTCTGTGCCCAAAAGCTTCTCACACTAAATTGGATATGCTCTGCCACAAAGCTCTCAGGTTTATAACAGGTCTTCCGCTTTCCACCCACCATTGCTCTTTGTACGCAGCTGTAAGGTGGTCCTCTCTCATGTTTAGGTGTAATAGAAATGCGGCTCTTTGGAACTTCAGAGCTGTCACAAAAAAGCTTCCTCAATACACGCCAGGAATATATGCCTTAAGAAGTTCCTCATTTATCACATTGTGTATTCCCAAGGTTTCTTCCCGCTTTGGTAGAGCGGTAGTTAGCTTTGTGTTGCCATCCTTGTGGAATAAACTGCAGAAGTTGTTAAAATTGAGCATTCCCATCAGTTTGGATTCCTTCAAGACCTTATATGCTCGATCTGTGAGGGAACCCTGTAATTGCTTCCCTCGTCCCTAACCTGCCCTGAATCCTAGGCTCTCAGCTTTCAGCTCCCAGCAGAATATACTTTAGTAACTGTTATCTCCATGCGTCCCCATTACTCTGGATTCACCTCAAGACCTTATTTTATATCACTGTGAGGAAATTCTATAATCACTTCTCTGCTCCCTTAGGCTGCCTCTGATTCCTAGGCACCCTGCACCTTATTTGTCTGCATACCTGGTCCCCTTCCCCATACCTTGACTCACCTACCATGTCTCCCCCCCACACTGCACCTCCTCCTCTCTGTTCTCTTGCCTCAGTCTTCTGGGAATTCTATACATCCCCTCAACTTAGCTGTGCCTCCCTGACCAGGACTAGGTATTGTACTTGCTACATTCCTCACCAGTCTCTTATCTAGTTGCTTACCCTGCACCCTTGTCAATTTCCCCGAAGCTATCCAAGTTCCACTTGTATATACTATAGTAGCTCTCTGAGCTGTTGTATGCCTGCCTCTGTATATTTCTGTTGCTGCATTGTGCACACACTTCATATTTATTTCATGTTGATGTTATTTGTCGCCGTTGACTGTAACACTTTTGTAATGTATTTTGACCCAGTAATAACCAGGTCCATCTTGCAGATGAGCTTGCTCAACGATGTTTGTCTGGATAAATAAAGATATGATTGATTGATTTGATTGAAATTAGCCCCTTGAATCTAGTTGACCCTCATCCAATCCCAAAAAGTCTCCAGTAGCCAGTAGTAGCCCCCCTTCTGCTGAGTGCAGCACAAGACACACTTTAGGGGATGGTGATGTCATGGTGTGCTGATGCAGCACCTCCCTGCAGTGAGCCATGGCACCTGCTTCATTGCGAGGAGTGGTGCCTTTGCACAAGCATGCTGCATTGCACAAGGCAGTCGGAGGCTAATGCTCAGTGTTATGGTTGCACAGGAAAAAAAGAATGAAAACCACAGTGCCACAAAGATGACTGATGGTGCTGTTGGGCCCTGCCCTGTGGACCCCTTCATTGTAAGAAGTGGGGTTTGGGAAGGTCGTACTGGCGGTATGCCTCCATGTCTCAGGACTGAGTGGGTGGTATTGGAGGAGAACCAGCAATACAGAAGAAAAAAAAAGCACTCTGTTTAGTTCTGCTTTGACAGTCATAAAAGTTCCAGCATCCACAAAAGCACCGGGTATGCTACTCAGAATGTTCACCCATCTCCCACAGTAGAACCAATCCACACCATGTTGGACTGCTCTTGGATTGCCCCTTCTCTTGGAAGCAGAGAGCACTGCCTCCACAGCACTCCCTAGACTCCTCCAGTCCAGTCTTTGCTGAGAGTCAGGTCAGCGCCATGAACCAGTGTATCTTGCAAGGGAGCGCAATACGCTACCCCAAATGTACACCTGTGTACAGTTCACAGTTTGTGGGAGTGACATGCTCATAAGCAGGCCTAAGTGGCTTGTTACCAAGACAGTTCCACAATGGCAGAGGTGTCAACACTTTGGCAAGAGGGAGCATTAGTGCTGAACTTGTAGCTGATTGCCTTAAAGATCCAGGTAAATTTGAAAGGATCAGGGCACCACACGAACAAGCCAGCAGAAGAAGGCCATTTGGTCTATCAAGTCTGCTCGTATTGCAGGGTCCACAGCTTCAGCTAATGTCCCTGCCCTCCTCCCTCCCACTCCTCCCATCCTCCCTACCCATGATCCTTACCTTCCTCCTATGCCTGTCCCAGCCTTTCTTAAAGCTGCCCACTGTCTTCAATGAGATTACCTCTTCCGGCAGCACATTCCAAGTGTCCACCACCCTCTCTATGAAGAAGTGCTTCCTGACCTCCCTCCTAAACCTCCCACCACCCCAGCTTTGCCCCCTCATGTTATGGTTGCAGCTCAGCTTAAAGAGATTCTCCTTAGCAACCTTATTTTTCCCTTTCAAGTACTTGAAGGTCTCAATCATGTCCCCTGTCTCTCCTGTCTTCCAGGGAGTACATGTTCAGTGCCCTCAACCTTTCCTCTTATGCCTTGCCCTGCTGACCAGCTGTCATCTTTGTAGCCCTCCTGTGGACCTTCTCCAGCAGGTTAATGTCCTTTTTGAGGTGTGGGTGCCAGTACTGAACTCCATACTCTAGATGTGGCCTTACCAGTGACCTGTACAAGGGCAGTATAACCTCCTCTCTCCTACTACTGATACCCCTAGCTATGCATCCCAGCATCTTGTTTGCTTTTGCTGCTGCTTTCTTGCTCTGCGTGAAGTGCTTCAGGTCACTAGTGATCATCACTCCCAGGTTCTTCTCCTCCTCTGATGCAGATACTCGGACTCCACCCAGGTAGTACTCTGTCCTGGGATTCTTGGCTCCAGTAGGCAATTGCATTTCTTGGCATTGAAGCCAAGCTGCCAGATCCTGGACCACCTCCCCAGCTTTTCCAGGTCTTCCTGTAGGTCCTGTATCCCTTCAGCTATGTCCACTCTCCCACAGAGTTTGGTGTCATCTGCGAATAGGCACATTTTGCCTTTATTACCATCCCCAGTGTCATTGATGAAGACATTGAACAACACTGGCCACAGCACGGAGCCCTATGGGACCCTACTGGTTACCTCTCTGGTGACAGATAACTCCTTTACATTGGCACATATGGGAAGCCCCTACCCTTTAAGGGATAAAAGTCCATATAATCACTTGGGTCTTCCTTCCTGTGACCAGAAGCAAATCCAAAATGACTAGGTAAAGACGAACTCCACACATACAATCTTCAGTTATTCTTTTATTTTTTTCATACTCCTCATTTGACTACGTTTCATGGCCTAAGCCACTTCATCACAGTGCTATCTCAGATACCTTCCTATTCTGTTGTGTTAGTTTCAACAATTCTGTTCTAATATTTCATTTCTTCTGGGATATCCTTCCCTCTGTAGTGAAACAAACAACGCTCTTTCAAACTTCCAAGTTACTCTATTTTGTTTTCTCCACTGTCTTTCAAACAGTCGCAGTTCCTGTAGGGTACCGTCCTCTACTTTTTTTATTACTTCATTCTGTTCAATATGACCTTTAGGCTCTGTGTTAACCTCCGTTTCAAGGGACATCAATGCAGAGCTGAAGCAGACCTCCACCTAATGAAGTAATAAAAAACTAGAGGACGGTATCCTGCAGGAACTGCGACTGTTTGAAAGACAGGTTCTGTCGCTCAGCCAGTTTTCCACCCATCTGGCCATCATTTCCCCAACTCCAGGATCCACCAACTTCCTTATCAACCTTTTGTGGGGCACAGAGTCAAAGGCCTTGCTTAAATCAAGATAGAGGATGTCTACTGTCTTAGTGATACAGTCAAAGAAATCAATCAGATTTGTTTGTTATGATCCCCCCCCCCATGAACTCATGCTGCCTCTCATCCTGGAGACCATCTTCCTCTAGATATTCCACCAACCTTTCCTTTAGTATGGTCTTCATGAGCCTGCCCACAGTGGAGGTCAGACTAACTGGTCTGTAATTTCCTGGATCATCCTTGGGACCGCTTTTGTGGAGGGGCACTGCATGTGCTGTTCTCCAGTCCTGCGGTACCACACCTGACTCTAATGAACTATTAAATAGGTCTGCCAGAGGCCGTGCCAGCTCCTCAGCCAGTTCCTTTAATACCCCCCTGGATGTACTCTGTCTAGGCCTGGTGATTTGTCCACTTTCAATGCCAGCAGCCCCTCCATCCCTCTATCCTCCTCTATCACTATATCTGTGTGTCCCCCCACACACACACTCCTCTTTTCCTTCCTGAAGGCACTGGTCCATCCTTCTCCCTTGTGAAGGCAGAACAGAAATATAAATTTAGTATCTCTGCTTTTCCCCCATTATCCTCCACCCACTCCACCCTTTTCTTAAGCCTAACAGTCCCTTCCTTCTTGTCCCTTTTCTCACTTAAATAGTGAAAGAAAGCCTTCTCCCCCTTCTTAATTCCTTCAGCTGTCTGCAGCTTCTTCTGTGCCTTTGCTTGCCAGGCTTCCTTAGTTGCCTCACTAGCCAACCTTAGGTCATTTTCCCTATCCACCTCTCTCTTCACCATGCAGTAGAATGTTACAAGAGGAGACTGACTTGCTCCTCTTAATTAGGAGTAAGAAGGAAAAAGGACATAAAAAGTCAAGAGTTTCCATTCCAGCTGCTTGTAATATACAGTATAGAGCAATTCTGGGAGTGTGGATGTGCACATGGTGCAGGGGCAGTGCAGAGCAAGAAGGAAGAGCTCTCCCTAAACTGCACACAACAACAGTGAACTGTCTGCGCTTGGACTCAATGAGAACAGGCACCAAAAAGTTTCAGCAAGCAAGCAGTGTTCTTTAATGAATTCAGAATAAACCTTTGCACAGTAGATGCTTGCAGAAAGTTTGTTTTTATAATATATAGAGAATAATGCATATGTAGGTGTGTGCTATGCAGTTTTTGTACACACCCAAGTTGTGTGATAATATATGAACCTCGAGAGCGGAATGTGTAAAAACTGCAGATCACACACCTTCACGTGTTATTTTTTATAATAACTGGCGCCAAGTAAACAAAGCTCAGCGTCTTAGCATTGCTTGCTTCCTATCTTGCTGATTCAACCTCTGTATGGGCTCCATGGCATGCTGGTTGTTATTACTACAAGGTGAAGGTTCAGCGGCTTCCCTCCCTCGACTCCCTCCCTTCCCGTTCAACCAGACACCTAGCTTCCTGGTCCCCTCCCTCAGTAGACATCCCTTCCTCCCAGGCCCCCCATGGACATCTCCCACCCTGGCCTACTGTACGCCTCCCTCCCCAGCCACCTGAACGCCCCTCCCTCCTGGGCCCCAAGACATTTCACTCCCTAGCCTCTGGACACTCTTTTCCTTTCTACACACCCTGACACCATCCACACTCCTTGTGTCCCCTGGACACCGCCTCTCTCTTGGCCCACTGGACACCCACCATACAGCACTTTATGTCCTCACTCATGGAGTTGCTGCAACTTCACTTCATGAGATCACCACTATCACTGATCTCTAGCTACCGAGCCCTTCCCCCCAGCACTGGCTGCAGGCTTCTGAGGCCCACACTGCCCTGTTAGCATGCTCCCTGCCCCCCCCCAGTCTGTGGAACGAGGGTTTCCAACTGTGGCATTACCTTCTCCCTCCACGACCCAACACTAACTCCTACTCACCACCTCTTTTCTCTATGCTCCCTCACCACACTGTCCCCCAAGACCCTTGCTCATTCCACAGTCCCCTCCAACACCCTTCCTCTCTCCACTGTCCCCCACCACCTCTGCTCTGGCTCCCTCCATGGTCCCTCAGACTTCTACCTCCTTTGACTCCCCTCCTAGCCGTCCGGATTATTCTCATCCGCGGGCCACCAGACATCTCCCTCCCCAGCCCACCAGACATCCCTCCTTCCCACGCCCCCAGACACTTCCTGCCCCAGCTTACCGGATACCTTCCTCCCTCCCAAACCCACTGGATGCCCCTTTCTCCCCAGAAACCCCTCCTTCCTGGGCTGGCACCAATGGGCTTGCTTCATACTTCTGTTTTTCATTATCTTTTGTACAGTTTAAAATCAATCAGTGTTATATATTGCATACGGACATAGTTTCTTCAGATACTGCACATCAATTCAAGGCAGTTTGTGTTGTCCGTACACATATAAACCCCTTTCAAGGTATTTTTCAGATGTGCAAGAAAACCATAGCAGATTTAGTGCAAATAGTTATACATAGAAACATAGACTTTGACGGCAGATAAGGACTGCTTGGCCCACCTAGTCTGCCCATTTCCCTACCTACTGGATAAGCTGCAGATCCTAGTTAACCAACAGCCTACTCCTTCCTACCCCCCACAAGAATTGCCTTATATCTGTCCCATGCATTCTTGAATTTCCCCACTGTTTTATGACCCCACGACCTCCTCAGGAAGGCCGTTCCATGTGTCCACCACCCTCTCTGTGAAAATAGAAACACAGACTTTGACGGCAGATAAGGACCCCTTGGCCCACCTAGTATACACACACTGTTCCAAAATAACTAATAATTGCTATACAAACAATGAGAGGCTGGTAGTAAAGTGACTGTAAACATGTAGCTGCAGCCGTTTTGCATATCAATTACAAAACACAGCCACGGGCAATTGTCTAAACCCATTTTGCAGGAAGGAGAATGTTGGTCAGGATACTGGTGAAAAATCCCCTACTCCTGTGAAAAGGGCACTGTGTTTTTTACTTCCACCTGGAGACTCACCAGGCAGCAGCAGAGATGCGTAGAAGGTGCTTTGGTTTAACGCTTCATCCAAAGGACTGCATAACCCAAGCACAACACCCTCCACAGCAGTGAAGTTAAGAGCAGAATAAAAAAAGTGCCTGAAAAAGGCACTTATTCAGAGTCCCAGAAAATGTAGGATTTAGAAACCAGCCAATCGCAGAGCGCAGAGGAGGAGAACCACCAGTAGGCTTCCAGGCAAGACAGGGGCTGATCAATCGGCGCTGTGGCTGTACTCTAGCCAGGGACCATACCTTAGAGGTGGAGTGAAGCCCTTCAGGCCGGGACAGGAGAGTGGGCGGCCAGGGTAGAGCCTCACCGCGGCTGCTCATCGGCAGTGGACCCTGAGTGCAGTTCTTACTGGTGAAGCGAACCTCTTCAGGCCAGGACAGGATAGCGGGCGGCCAGGGTAGCTCCTCGCCGCGGCCGCTCGTTGGCAGCGGACCCTGTCAAGGGCGCAGCTCTTAGCAGTGGAGCTAACCTGAAAACAGGTCTTTAATTTTGTTAATTAGTTTGAAGTGGGGTACTGTATTGAACACCTTTTTTAAATTAAGGTATATAATATCAACCGGGCTTCCTTTGTCGATACTAAGGCTAATATTTTCATAAAAACTAGTAAGGTTGGTAGTGCAAGACTTCCTGGTAGTAAAGCCATGCTGTGTTATATCATGTATGCCCATAGCTCAGCAGCTCCTCTGAAGCCTAACAACGATCCCAGAAGCCCCACACAAGTGCAACGGACCTCGCAGGGTCGTTTTGGGCAGGTGCAGGTTTCATTCCTGTCCCCCCCCTTTGCTCAACAGTTCCTCTGAAGTCTAGCAACTTACCCAGGAGCCCCACACAAGCGCAGGCTGCAGCCAGACTTCACAGGGTCATTGTGGGCAGGTGCAGGTTTAGTTCCTGTCCCCTGCCTCCCTTGCTCAGTAGCTCCTCTGAAGCCTAGCAACTAACCCAGGAGCCCCGCACAAGCATAGCTGGACCTCGAAGGGTTGTTTTGGGCAGGTGCAGGTTTAGTTCCTGTCCCCTGCCTCCCTTGCTCAGTAGCTCCTCTGAAGCCTAGCAACTAACCCAGGAGCCCCTCACAAGCACAGCTGGACCTCGCAGGGTTGTTTTGGGCAGGTGCAGGTTTAGTTCCTGTCCCCTGCCTCCCTTGCTCAGTAGCTCCTCTGAAGCCTAGCAACTAACCCAGGAGCCCCGCACAAGCACAGCTGGACCTCGCAGGGTTATTTTGGGCAGGCGCAGGTTTCGTTCCTATCCTCCCTCATGCCTGCTATCATTCGGTATGTCATCCATGTCTTATGAGTGGGCTTGGTAGCCTGTGGCTGTGATGAGGGATAGAGAAAGCAGCGAGTCCTCAGCTCTGATATGGCAAGTTAAAATGTGATGCCTTTTACCTGACCGATGGAGGTAGTCACTTTGCCGAAGTGGTCCATCAGGCTTAATCATGGTTCAGCTGGATAATGAAACCAAGAACCCCTCCGAAATGTATGGCAAGTAAGAAATTGGAGTTACTTTAAAAAAATTGCAGGCTTTGATGCAGCAAAATTGGGGAAGGGGGGAGAGAGCACTCGTACTTGAACTATATGCTTCTGTTTGGTCACATAGCAGGTGCCACCCCACTGATTTTATTAAGTTGCATTGTAAATGCAGGGTTGAGCTTGCCAAACCCTTTATACTGATGTGATGAGGGAGTGCCACAAGAGTTGCAGGATGAGGGGATTCCTGCGGTTGACAGGGATCTGTAGACCGCCACAAGACCTGTGTTGGGGATCTGCTAGGGAACATGCTGGTGGTGGTGGGGGGGTCAAGAGTCTAAAGCTAGACATGAAGGGTCTCTAAAGCTAGAGGCCATGGGTGGGGGGTTTAGGAGCCAGAGGCCTGGACCGACCGAGGGGTGAGTCAGTCAGCATGAACGCACAGGGCTCTCAGTAGGATTTTTTGATTGGGGGTCCGGGACTGGCTATGAAAGAAAAAGGGTCCACAACCAAAAAGTGGGAGTCCTCAGAAAATTTCCAGGGGTCCCCATTCAAATACTTTACTGTAGTATTCTGCAGAAAGTTCCATTAGTTTCTGTTGGGGCATTTTAATCTACATTTTTTAATGTTTCAGAGGGTATATTTAAACAATTTATGTCCACTGCTCAACCAACAAGGGCTTTGTTAGTTGAGCAGTAATATATTGTTATAACTCCCCTCTGTAACATAAAAAATGCCTAAAAATGACTCCGGTGCTTGGTGGCTGTCTCGGGACTTCTGTGGAAAAGTCAGAGCTGCTCGACACTCAAAATGTGCGTAAAGGACGCAGTCGCCCGCATCCCCGAGAGCCCTGACGCAGGGTCATGGAAGTGGGGAGGTTATTCTGTCAGGGTTGGACAGTGCTTGGGAGCCTGTCTTTAGGGCTGTGGAGGCTGCCACCAGGGCTTGTGGTTCACTGGGGAATTTCCCCGGAGTCTTGGCTAAATTTCCACCATAACACCAGCAGCTTACACTCATTTAATTTCACTTGGTTTGCATCTTCCTTGTCACTGCTGCCCACATTGGAGGAGGCTAAAAACGTCAGCCATATTCTCTCTCCCTCCTGATCTGTTATCTCCATTAGTCTTCCACCACCACCCATCTGAGCCCCACCATACGTTGACACACAGGTTCATTTCTTGGGTTGTACTTGAAAAATCACAGTTAATTAATTTTTCTGTCCAGTGCCACTTGATCTTCATTCTTTCATGGCCAGGCCTGAATGTCGGTATCATGACCAGTAGTGCTTTGTGCCATTACACAGAAAGCACAACTGGGACAAGATACTGGCATTCGGGCCCTGCGTGAGAGGATAATGATTGAACATTAAACAATGGATGAAGGTCAGAGAAAGGAGTCTTTGGGCTGTTGGTAGTGTGGTGAGTCTCAGATGGATAGGAGTGGGTTTTTCCCTGAAGAAAGGTACAACAGGGTGAAAGAAGGGTGAAACTGTGCAATGCTGGTAGTGCACATGGCTCCGTACAATGACAGCAGTGTTTGTGGCAAATCATATCGGAAGCAATGCTCATGGCACAGCATGGTGGTGGCTTTATGCATTGAACACTACAATGGTGGTAGTGTGTGTGGAATGGCAAGGTAGGGCAGTGCACGTGGCACTGTACAGTGACGGTAGTGCACATGGCAATGGATAGTGCTGGCAAAGCATGTAGCACTTTGTTGTATTGACAATTCTTGTGGCTCTGCACCAAATGAATAAGGTGGGTGATTTGATACTTTTGTTGCTATTGATACTCTTTTTAGATAACAACAGAATGTTTTGCAGTTGTACAGTACAGGAGGGAAGGGATTCAAATCGTGCTGAACAGACAGACATCCAACTGCTTTAACTTCCCAGTCTGCTGGCCCCAGCCCTGCACTCAGATGTTTTGTGGCATCTAACCAGGGAGAGCACGGGGGCACGCCACCTACAAGTCAATTGAGGACATTTTCCAAGCTGTTTTATATTAATTAAAGCAGTCTTTGATATAAATGAAAGCCATCTCTCCTCCACTGACTTTTTCCCCCCCAGAGACACCTGCTTGTCCTGCCCTGTCTGGTACACCCTCAGCCCAGATCCCCCCGAAACCTTGACCAAGCACCCTGTGTCCCCCATCAGGAGACCCCCTGACCTGTGCCCCTCAGGGCGGGGCTGCCCTCACCTACCTTGGGTGCTCCTTCAGTTTAGTCCAGTGGGTGAGCTCTGGTACAGGCCGAGGGATACTGGGATCAGGTGAAGGCAGGGTCCGGCAGTGGGCATAGGGCAGGTGCTCCATCTTCTCAGGTGCCGGGGTGTTTCCTTTTACATGTGTGAGAGCGTAACCCTGTAGGCGCGCATGTGCAATGACATCCAGCGCGAGTTGGGTTTGCTCCCACACCCCTCTCACAGACATCTGCAGACACCTCCACTCCTGCATGCGTGACCCCGTAGCTGTTGCACTCGCAGTCTCCACTTGGAGTCACTGCTGCCGGGGAGTCCTCAACCCACCTTCCCCAGCAGAGGAGAGCTGTTCTCCGGACACTCACTCCTCTCCTCCATGGCCGATCCCCGGCTACCCAAGCTTGCTCCTATGGCATATAGAGTGCCCCGAGCCGGTCACCGGCATACCGCAAGGTGTGGCGTCCGGTGCCTCAACCCTCAGCACCACTGGGCTGGCTTCTCCACTGACTTGTACATGGTTATATGTCGCAAAACGTCTGAGCTTGGGGCAGGATGGCAAACTTGGAAGTAGAAGGGATTGGCTGGCCATCTGTTTGACATGATTTTCGTTCCCTTCCCTCCCATAGTGGATATCTGCAAAACATTCCATTATTACCTAAAAAGAGTATCGCCAACATAAGGTAATGGGTGTTTGTACTGAAAAGTCAATTTTTTTTAAATATTGAAACTTTATCTTTAAATAACAATGAAAGCTATTATAAAGCATAACATCATTCTTAGCCAGTTGTCATTGTTTGTTTTTAAACAGTCCAGCCACTCTTGTAACCATAAGAGGGTGTCTCATACAAACGGCTCCAAAATTCTGACATTCTAAATTCATTTGACAGAGTCCATTCCCCACACAGGGGGGTCTGTATTTTTATGAAGTAAAACATTTTGATTTTAAATTACATTTCCATTTTTTCCCCCAGATTTTTTTGACACAGGTATCAACATGATTTATATGTCAATATGTACACTTCCTGCGTCGCTTATGGTTGCAAGTGCCTTCGGAACTCCTTTGTGTGTCAGAACTGCTCAGCTTTACATCGTAGTGCTCTCACTCAACTGAAGAATGCACTCTATATAGCCATAAGTACACAGGAACTGTATATAGAAACATACAGGGTACAGGGCTTTCTGTGTCTTAGGCTGTTTTGCATAATCCACTGTATGGTTTTCAGGCTGACAGCTTTCTTCTGGCGCTGAACCAGCTGAGCCCCCCAGCTGATCCCCTCCAAGCAGCTGGGTCAGTCTTTATTGCTTCCGCGGGGGTCTTGATACCTGAAATATTACTTATAGCAACACCTGGACAGGCTGTTGCTGTAAGTAATATTTCAGGTGTTAAGACCCCCGCAGATGCAATAAAATAAATATAATAAAGTACCGCCACTGCTGCTACAATAAGAGCCATGGTGTTAGCAACGTCACTAAATGGATGTAATACCCATAAGCACTTGCATCCGCTCAATTGGGACCCACTCTGTGTTTCCTCATTCAGCCGTAACTTTTTGCTTTTTAGTAAAATTTAACTGTGGAATTAAAGACTATTGCAGCCCCAGACTCCCGCAGCAGTACTAGAAGGTATGTGGGGACGGGAACAGGCTGCTCTGGTTTTTACAGGTCACCTCTAAGTAATGACTTATTTTGACTGCTTCACTCATACTAATGGGTTAAATCAGCAGGACTTGCCTTGTGCTTCCAAGATGGCCCCCACCCCCATCCCAGCAGCGTGACCGTGACTCACACGGTCCTCATCTGCAGTTTGGAACTTTGAGAGGACCAGGCAGAATGCACATGCGACTTTTTTCAGTCACAGCAAACTCATGCTTAGGTTCTGCAGCTCAGGAGAGGACCAGGCAGAATATACATGCAGATTTCAGCTGCAGCAAACATGTTTTGGTTCTTTCCATAATCACTGACCCGGTCTTACTTCGAGAGGGCCAGTCCAGCAAGTATATGGACAACTTAGGTTGTTAAAGCTTTCCTTCAGTCCTTGCTTTACCCAACATGTGTCCAACTGTTATCTGTCAGCAACCCTGAAGGCAGCACGTTCTTGCCATCCAGAAGATGGGAGCGCGCTTTACGAGTTACAGCAGTGCACGTGGTAGCCCTACAGCCCGGCCTCTTCCCTCAGGCGACCAGCATCCAGCCACATGCCACGCAACCTCCATGTAACTGGATTACTCCTGCAAGTACCCAGACTATCCTCCTCCTCCCTGCAGGCGACTGTTTCTGCAGCTGCCCTCCCAAGCACACAAACTATTGCCCATCCCAGTCAACCACTGTATCTACAGCTGGACCCATCCTAAGCCCTGAACTAGCTCCCTAGCCTGACCATCCACCCACCACCTGGACCTTTCCATCCTCTGGACTGCTCCTTCCCCTCCGCAGCTGGACCTCCCTTCCATGCTCCCCAACAGCATCCTCCAGCAGACAACTGTACCAGCAGCGCCAGCCCTACCATTCAGCAGTAAGGCGACCACTTGCGATGCTGACATCCTGGGTTCAGGAATGGACCCAGGAATCAGAGGGCTGGTCGGGCAGAGAAGGATAGAGCACCCCAGGGGCATCTCTCCTTCTCCAGGAAGGGTGGTGTCCAACTTGCTGGCGACCTCTGGTGGAGGCTGTGGGAATCGCCGGAAAAAGCTGGTGCCTGCTTGAGTGGGAACCAGGACAGACACTGGCGTCATTGCACGCCCCACCTCCCAGGGGAAACACAACTACATAATCTCCAGTACCCTGGCCATGATGCCTGGTGTCTAGTGGCATCCCCCTCACCATCTGATCTCTGCCTCTGTTTTGTCCCTCAATGTTTGTTTTTTTTTAAACTTGCAAAAAAAAGAGGTCCAGCATCGATTACTCCAGTACCTCCACCTGACCACCTACTGTGTACCCACACCCCATTGATATCCCCACAGACCATCACTTACTAGCAGAGGTCCTAGGTTCAAGATCCCCTCTGCGATCAAAGACATGTCTTGCTGCAGGAACCGGCGACCGCAGTATGAAAACTAAAGTAAATGTGGTTCAATGTATTTCAATGGGGGTTCAACTTTGGTGCATAATGCAGTCATTTTTTGACATATTGGCCACAAATTTTCAGCATGGCCTTTTGGGGGCCCCACCTCATGAACAATACAAATGTCACTACGCAACTCCGGCCTGAAAGGTGATTTTGCATTCACTTGGCGAATTCACCTTTCAGGCAGGATTTGTATACATAGATACATAGACAGTGTCAGCAGAAAGGGCCTATGGCCCACCCAGTCGGCCCATTTGAGCTTGTAAGTTCAGTTTATGTTTTCCTAGAAGTCTGTTGCCCCTTACCCCGACCTCCAGAATTCCTTTATGTCTATCCCATGCATTCTTAAATCCCGTGATTGTTTCAGCCCCCACCACTTCCTCTGGTAGGGTGTTCCACTTGTCCACCACCCTTTCTGTGAAGAAATTCTTCCTCATGTTTCCTCTGAATCGTCCTCCCTCCAACTTCATCCCATGCCCTCTAGTCCTGGAACATCTTTTCGCTTAAAATAGTGTATTCCTGCACCCTGTTCCTCCCTGTGAGATACTTGTATGTCTCTATCATATCCCTCTCTCCTCCTCTCCTCCAGGGAGTACATGTTCAGTTCCTTTAACCTGTTTTCATAGGACTTGTGATGCAATCCATGCACCATCTTTGTTGCCCTCCTCTGAACCTTCTCTACCCTGTCTATGTCCTTACGTAGGTATGGTCTCCAGAACTGTACACTGTACTCCAGGTGGGGCCTCACTAGTGTCTTGTATAGCGGAATTCTGACCTCCCTTTTCCTGCTGGTGATGCCCCTGCCTATACATCCCAGCATCCTATTTGCTTTACCTGCTGCCTTGTCACACTGTTTCCCTACCTTGAGGTCATCAGAGATGATAACCCCAAGATCCCTTTCCTGCTTGGTGCATGCTATATCCTCACCCCCCAACTGATATATTGTGCCAGGGTTTTTGTGCCCCATATGCATTATCTTGCACTTCTTTGCATTGAATTTCAACTGCCAAACCCTGACCATTCTTCAAGTTTCTGCAGGTCCCTTCTCATTCTGTCTACACCTCTGGTGTGTCTACTCTGTTACAGAGCTTTGTGTCATCAGCCAACAGTGAAATTCTGCCTTCTAGGTCCTGCAATGTCACTGATGAAGATGTTGAATAGGACGGTCCCAGCACTGATCCCTGTGGTACCCACTGGTCACTCTTCCCTCTGTGGAGTGACAGCCATTTACCACCACCCTCTGTGTCCTGCCACCCAGCCAATTACCTACCCACCACACTACTGTCCTGCCCACACCCATATTCCCCAGTTTGTGTAATAGTCTTCTATGTGGCACAGTGTCAAAGGCCTTGCTGAAGTCCAGATAGGCCATGTCCACTGCCCTCCCTGATCCACCTCCCTAGTCACCCAGTCAAAAATTCAACGAGGTTAGTCTGACATGACCTCCCTGGTGAAACCATGCTGCCTTGGGTCCTGTAGTCCATTGACAACCAGATGTTCCACAATCTCTCCTTCAGTAGTGCTTCCATGATCTTCCCCACTACCGAGGTGAGGCTGACTGGTCTGTAGTTCCCTGCCTCTTTGTTCCGACTTTTGTATAAGGGACTACATCTGCTGTCCTCCAGTCTTTGGGTACCTCCCCTGTTTCCAGTGATCGGCTAAACAGGATAGCCAGAGGTTCAGCCACCACCTCTCTTAGTTCTTTAAGGACCCTGGTGTGCACCCCATCTGGCCCCATTGCTTTATCAACTCTTATTACTTCCAGTTCCTTCAGGACCCTTTCTCGTGTAAAGGGACTTGTGTCCATTTCTGCACCATTCTCACCCCTTGTACTCCCTTCAGACCCATTACCTTCCTCTTCCTCAGTAAAGACTGAGCAGAAATACCTGTTCAATATGTCAGCTTTACTGTTGTCATCCTCCACGTGGCCCCCATCCTCCCCCTTCAGTCTCACTATCCCTCCCTTTGTCTTTCTTTTTTCACTTATGTACCTGTAAAAGGTTTTGTCCCCTCTACCCACTGATTTTGCAATGTGTTCTTCTGTCTGAGCTTTGGCTTCCCTTACTGACCTCCCTGCCTCCTTGCTTCTCCTGCTTCTCCCTATCCCCTTCTGCCTGTGTCTTTTTGTATTGCCTGAATGCAATCCTTTTGGCTTTCACTTTCTTTGCTACCTCTTTGGAAAACCATAATGGTCTCCTCTTCCTTTTCCTCTTGCTAACCTGCTTAATGCATAATTCTGTTGTTCTTGTAATCCCCATTTTAAATACTGCCCACTGTTCCTCAACCCCTGATTCCTGTCCCATTCCCCTTAATGCCTCTTTCAAGTATCTCCCCATTTTCCCAAAGTCTGAGGTGGGGTCATAAGAAGGCTATGCTTCAAATTTAGGGTCAAAATATGAAAAAATGTCAGTTATGAAAATTCATTGCAATTTCAGAGTACTACCGTGGCAGAGTCCAGGTATCTGCATCAGAGGAGGAGAAGGACATGGGAGTGATGATCACTAGTGACCTGAAGCACTCCACACAGTGCAAGAAAGCAGCAGCAAAGGCAAACAAGATGCTGGGATGCATAGCTAGGGGGATCAGTAGTAGGAGAGAGGAGGTCATACTTAGCAGTGTCAGTGGCTCAGTAGGTAGCACACTCGCCTCTGAGGCCGTGAGATCAGAGGGCTGTGGGTTCAGTTCCTACATCTGGCACTTGGGTTAATTTCTCAGTACTGACACTGTAGGGCAGCATGAGAGGGGTGCTGCACTTCTGAGGTGCTGTCTTTTGGATGAGACATTAAATCGAGGTCCCATCTGCCTGGATTGGTGGTAGTTCAAGTGGATGTTAAAGATCCCATGGCACTTATTGAAAAGAGTAGGGGTATTTCCCGGTGTCCTGGCCAAATTTCCCTCATTCACTAAAAATACCATCAACAGCTTAATCTGGTTCAAGGTCAGTTGGCATTCATCTGTAGCCCCCTCCCCCAGGTTGTGCCTGCAAATAGGCAGGATTTGTCTAGTGCACTTATCTGGTCAATAAAAGCTAAATAAAAAAAAAATACTACCCTTGTACAGGTCACTGGTGGGACCACATCTAGAGTATGGAGCTCAGTACTGGTGTCCAAACCTCAAAAAAGGACATTAACCAACTGGAGAAGGTCCAGAGGATGGCTACAAAGATGATAGCAGGGTAAGGCATATGAGGAGAGGTTGAGGACACTCAACATGTACTCCCTGGAGGAAAGGAGAGGGGACACGATTGTGACCTTCAAGTACTTGAAAGGGGTGGATAAGGTGGGTCTCTTTAAGCTGAGTGGCAACCATAACATGAGGGGGCACAGTCTTAAGCTGGAGAGAGGTCAGGAAGTATTCTTCACAGAGAAGGTGGTGGGCACTTGGAATATGCTGCCAGAAGAGGTGGTGTCATTGAAGACAGTGGACAGCTTCAAGAGAGGCTTGGATAGGCATAGGGGAAGGTAAGGATCATGGGTAAGAGGGATGGGAGAAGGGGGAAGCAGGGACAGTAGCTCAAGCTGTGGACCCTGCAATATGAGCAGACTATTCATCTGAAAGTTTGTGACCGGGAGAGGCACACTAAGCTGTGGCTTGTTTCCAGGTGCAACCTGGGGCAAAGGAAGGGAAATATTTGTACAGGTGTTGATTGACTTACAGAACCAGAGTAAGCTGTTGGCAATATTTTTAGTGAATGGGGGAATTTGGCCAGAACAGCTGGGAAATTCCTCCAGTCTTATCGGGAAGTGCCATGCCACACCTGCCCCCCCTTCCTACAGACCATCAACCCCCTGCAACAGAACCCTCCAACATCCTAGTGTGTGCCCCCTCATACTGCAGAACCCCCCATCCCACACACACCCTTGTATGTGACTTCCCAGAACAGACTGTCACAGACAGAATCTCTCGTTTCACAGACCAACCACCACCTTACAAGTGGACATCCCCTTCCCACAAACCAGTCACCTTTAACCATGCAGCAGAACTCCCCCACATGTGTGCCCCTCACAGCAGAAAGAACGGGTTACTTACCTGTAAAGTACAGTTATGTAAGAACTTACTGTAACAGTAGATCTTTGAGAGGAGCTCTTGCAGCAGGTTATCACAATAAGGACTATACCACAGGCACTAAGACCCAACGGAAAACTTCTCAGCCAGCAATACCCAGCAGGGACTGCCCCTGATGTCGGCTCCACCCCAATGTCAGCCCTGGTATAAAAGGGGTGGATCCAGCTCCACCAAGACCCACAAATGGGCCCTGACAAGAGAAGGAGGAGAAGCCTAAAGATGATGATCTGCACACCTCATTTGAGGGATGGAGGGCGGGAAAGCAACGCCTGCTGCAAGAGCTCCTCTCGAAGATCTACTGTTACGGTAAGTTCTTATGTAACTGTACTATCTTACTTCGAGTGGGAGCTCTTGCAGCAGGCTATCACAATAAGGACTGAATCCCAAGCAGTCTCTCGCCAAGGAGGTATCCAATCCTGGGAGGTGGAAGAGAAGAAGCTGGACACAGCAAATCAAGACAAAAGTCCCTGAAGGACTGCCAAGCCAAAGCCGGCATGGCGTCTGGATGCAATGTCCAAGCTATAGTGCTTTACGAAGGTATGCACTGAATTCCAGGTAGCAGCCGCGCATATGTCCCTAATAGAGACATTCCGCAGAGTGGCGAAAGAAGCAGACACTCCTCTGGTGGAGTGACCCCTAACCGGGCCCAGAAAGGGTTTTTTGTGCTTCTCATAGCAGAAGGTAACGCAGTGGACAATCCACTTGGAAATGGTCTGCTTGGACACCGGCTTACCCAAGTGTGCAAATTCCACAAACAGTTGCTCCAATTTACGGTGATTAGCCGTTCGCTTAAGGTACTACCTCAGCGTCCTGTGGACGTCCAAAGTGTGAAGGAGAGCTTCCCCTCTGTTAGAGGGAGAAGGGAAGTAAACTGGAAGATCAACCAACTGGTTGAGGGTCAACTCCGAGACTGCTTTAGGAAGAAACTTAGGATTCATTCTGACGGAAACCCTTTCCCTATGAAAAAATTAAATATGGCTCTTTACACATCAGAGCCTGAAGCTCGGAAACTCTTCGAGCAGAAGTAACGGCAACTAAAAAGCAAACCTTCCAGGAAAGATAACGCAGCTCACAGTCTGTGGCAGGCTCAAATGGGGGAAGAGTAAGCTTCTTCAACACAAACAGTAGATCCCAGGGTGGGACTGGATCCTGAATGGGAGGTCTCGTGAAGAATCCCCCGTAAAAAGGTGTGGGCCACATCTAATTGGGCTAAGGTTCTATCTCCCAAGAGGCACCTTTATGGAGGAGTAGCTCAAGCCTTGTTGGCATAAGGAGAGGCGATACTGCAATGCTGAGTTCACCAGACAGGTAATGGGATCCAGATGGTGAGATGACGCCCATAAGCAGAACCGCTTCCACTTCATAGCATAAGTGGAGTGCGTAGAGGACTTTCTCGCTGAAACGAGTACATCTGCCACCTCTGGAGACACCCCATACCTGGACTTTGCTATGTCCGAAGGAGCCAAGCGTGAAGGTGCAAAGATTGGAGATCGGGATGGACCAGCGAGCCCTGATCCTGGGACAGCAACTGCGAGCATACTGGCATCGGGACTGGAGGTTCCATGGACAACTGCTGAAGTAGTGGGAACCAAATCTGCCGATGCCACAATGGGGCGATTAGAATCATCCGAGCCCCCTCAGCCTGTAACTTCAAAAGAACTCTCTGGATAAGAGGAAAGGGGGGGGAGGCATAAAGAAATCTCCCTGCCCAATAAAGGGACAACGCATCTGGCCAGAAAACATCAGGCGCGGGCTCTCATGAGCAGAAAACTGGCAGTTTGGCATTGCATGGAGACGCAAAGAGGTCTAGCTCTGGATGATCCCAAGTGTCGAACAGCTGATCCACCACTGATTGCAGTAGCTCCCACTCATGCCCCTTGGACTGAGACTTGCTTAGGCTGTCTGCCAAGTCATTTAGGATGCCTGGAACATGCACTGCAGACAGTGTGATGTGCCATTCCAGAGCCCAGTACCAGACTCTCATCACCTGCCTGCACAGGGGATAAGAGTGAGAGCCCCCTTGCTTGTTGATATAGAAGATGAACGCCATCTTGTCTGTCTGAACAAGAAGAGAGCCTGGCACAAGGTCCTCCTGAAAGGCACGAAGTGCATTGAGGACCGCTCACATCTCCAGGACGTTGATGTGGAGTTTGCGTTCCGTGGGGTCCAAGTGCCTTGCATTTGGCAGGCCCCCAGGTGCGCCCCCAACCCAAATCCAAGGCATCCACTGTCAGTCTGATTCGGGGGCTCTGGATGGAAAGGGACCCCTTTTTCCAAATTAAGTGGGTCCAACCACCAAAGAAGTGTCCTCTTTACTGGCTCTGAGACTCTGACCATGTAGTCTAGGTTGTCTGAGCATTGATCCCACTGCATCCTGAGCATCTATTGTGGGACTCTCACGTGGAGGTGAGCCAGAGGAGTGACTGGAATGTCCACCGCCATGTGCCCCAGAAGTCTGAGGAAGGTCCTTGCCTGGACCTGAGGGGTTACTAGCACCGATCCGGCAATCTCCCACAGGTGATCGCCCCTCTCTGGAGGTAGAAAAGCCATGCCCTAAACTGAGTCCAGGACCGCACCTATAAAGATGAGTTTTTGGCTGGGCTCTAGGGAAGACTTTGGAAGATTTAGGGTGATCCCCAGGTCTCGGAACAGAGTATAGGTGTCTCCGAGAGCTTGAAGAAGACGCAACCTTGATGGGGCCGCAAGCAGCCAATCGTCTAGGTAAGGGAAGACATAATGTCCCTGGCGCCTTACAGCCACAGCTGCCAAGCATTTTGTGAAGACTCGAGAAGTGGCCGACCAGAAGAACCCAAAACTGATAATGTTCCCCCTGGAAGTGGAACCTCAGGTATTTCCTGTGTGGGGGAAAGACCCAGATGTGCATGTACTAATCTTGCATGTCGAGGGAACAGAGCCAGTCCCCTTGGTGCAGTAGAGGAAGCAGTCTTGGAAGAGTCACCATCCAGAACCGTCTGTACTGTATGTAACAGTTTAAAGAGCTGAGGTCCAGAATGGGAGAAAGGTCTTGTGTCTTTTTTGGGACAAGGAAGAAGTAGGAATAATATCCTTTCTGCTGTTGCTGCAGGGGGACTGCTTCTATTGCCCTTTTTTGCAAGAGGGCCCGCATCTCTCGTCCTACGAGTGGAATGTGAGAAGAAGGATATCTGGAGGACCTTGGTGGGTTGTCTGGAGGGATCTCCGTGAACTCTAGAGTATGTCCTTCTCCTTATGATATCGAGGACCCACTGGTCCACAGTTATGGAGCTCCATCCCTTCAGATAAAGGGAGAAGTGACCCCCTACCGCCTCCCCTGAAACCTCCGCCAGGGCACGGGGGGGTCTGGTGGGAATCATTGGGCAGAGCTGGGAGTGGGCAGAGAGGCCTGGGAGGACTTGGGGCCACAGGAAGGAGCGCCGCCAGGCTGCTGGTTGCCAGCTTTCCTTCGAAAGCCACTTCCCTAGCCCTGTTGGTTGCCACGGGCTTGGGCTCCTGAGGGCTTAAGAAATGGCCATTTCCTTTGTCTCCTCGGTACATCTGATGGACAGACCAGATGGATTTCCCTGACTCCTGGAGATGAGTGACTCTGTCTCCTGCCCAAACAAAATGGTACCCTGGAACGGAAGGTCCCGGATCCCAGACTACAGATCTTAGTGAAAGCCAGAGACCCTCAACCAAGCATGGCGCCGGAGACAGACCCCTGACGCTGCTGCTCTGGCTGCCATATCTGCAGTGTCATACGAGGCACGCAACACGTGTCCCTACATCCGAGCCCAATTTCAGAAGATCCGGAATCTCCATCTTCTTCTCGGAGTCTGGCAAGTCATTCACTAGCTCCTGTCCCAGCTCCCAGAGTGCATTCTGGTACTGGACCATATGCATCAGGAAATTTAGGGACCTAATGGAACAGGTGGAGGCAGAATATACCTTCTTGCCCACCTGGTCCAAATAGCGAGACTCAGGATCAGGAGGCTGTGAGCTAAGGTGCTTAGGCTGCTTAGATTTATCATGAGCAGCTGTAATCATGGAGGAGTCCGCCTGAGGGTGCTCAGCCAGAAAAGGTTCATCCTTTGGGGGCCCTGTACAGCCTATCCAACTTTTCCGGAATCGCCAAGACTGAAGCTGGATGCTTCCAGGTGATCTGGGTGAGATCCTGGAAGGTGTCCACCAAAGGAGTCACCACAAGAGGTTTGGGCTCCTTCTGCCTCAGGCACTTTGTCAGTCGACGGTGTTCCGGGTCCAGGTCCTCCGTATTCCACTGGGAGGCCTGGGTGTGCCTCATGACGTCCATGAAAGTTGGATCATCAGGAGGCGAGTGGGGCTGGTCCTTCTCTCCTGGGAACCCCCGATTCCTGAAATGGAAGAGGAAGAAGTGGACCGGCTACTGGGTGTCGAGTAGCCGGACCTGTCCCTGTGACTAGCCCTACTCGAGCGTCAGTAACTCACCAACCGACGGTCTGAAGATGGACGTCAGTCACGGGACTGACTACGGAGCGGAGATAGACGTCGGTCAGAGGACTGACATCGAGAGCGATCCCGTCTAACAGAACGGGAACAGCTCCTGGTGCGAGACCTGACCCAGCGTCGGCTACCAGACCTTGGTGAGCGCCAGCGTCGGTCTGCAGAGCGAGATTGGGAACGAGCCTTAGAAGGTGTTGGAGGTGGCGGCCTCCTGGGGGTTTTCTGTGGTGAAGAGTCACCTCCTGGCTGTGGTTCACCCGATGGGTCCGGTACCAGTGATGGGGCCGGCTTTGGGGGGGAGGGGTCCGCTTCTGGACCTGGCCCCACCAGAAGGAAAACAGTTCCTGGAGCTCATCCTTCGTGAGGACACAGGCTGCTTTCCCTGGAAAGGGGGTGTCTGTATTGGGCCTGGAAGGAGAGCCCCAGGGTGGGGAGGAGGACTTAGGGGATGAAGACGCTGCACCCGCACCATCCGTGTCAAACTCCACCACCCCTTCTACCGGTGTCGGTAGCAGGACCGATGACAGCTTAGCCACAGAGGGCACAGGAGTGTCCTTAGACTCCATGGGCATGCTCTTAGTGGGCGACGCCGAGGCCTTGGAAGGCGGGGCAGAAGCTTGCGCCTCCGAGGGCTTGGTGGTGACCCATAGCGGGGTCACCTTAGGCTTTGCTGGCTTCTCCCTTGAAGGCCCAGCCTTAGTCTGCTTCTTAGTCTTGGAATGCTCACCTCAGCCTGGGGAAACATGGGCCTTCTTGGGAGAGGGCCGGGAGCATGACTGGGATCTGGACCGGTGCCGGGACCGACTATGGTCTTTGTCGCGGGACCGCTTGGAAGTATCCTTGTGTTTTTCTCCCCGGAGTTGTGGAGGTCCATCTTTTCGAAGAGGTATGCCTTCAAGGCCTAGAGGAGGCAGATTCTGGTCCTACTCGTGCAGCTCTGGCAAGAGGAACAGGCCGTGGTGTCGTGGTTAGGCCCCAGGCAGAAGACACACTTCATGTGGTCATCTTTCGCTGGAATCTTATGGCCGCAAGTGCACTTATTTCTGTGAGGTCCCGATGAGGAGCCCGAGGATGGGGACGACATACGTTGGTACTATGAAAAAACGTCGAAAACAGGAAAATCATAAGAAAAATAGCGAAAAACCAAGGTTTTAGCTGGGCTGGCAAGCCAAGAACTCTTCACGTGCGTGGGACGTAGTGGGAAAAGAACTGAGGTGGAGCTGGGTCCACCCCCCTTTTATTCCAGGGTGCAGCTGACGTCAGGGGCGGTCCCTACTGGGTATTGCTGGCTGAGAAGGTTTCCGGTGGATCCTAGTGCCTGCGGCATAGTCCTTATTGTGATAGCCTGCTGCAAGAGCTCCCACTTGAAGTAAGATCAGTTGTTCTAGGACTGGTATATGTTGTTCATCCACACTTATTGGCATGTCCCTTTCCCCTTCAAATCTTGCCGGAAGTCTTCAAGCTGGCTCCTCCCACCCACCCGGGTGGTATATACCTTGTCTCCGCCCCGTGATGCCAGATCTTAGCCCGCTGGAAGCCAGGTTTGTATGTCCCAGCCGGGGAGGTCGGGTGGGTCCATGTGGATGAACAACATATACCACTCCTAGAGCTACTGTTACAGGTGAATAACCTGTTCTAGGATCATGGATATGTTGTTCATCCACACTTATTGGCAGACTCCTAGCAGTTCTCCAGGAGGAGGGAGGCAAGGCGCACCCCCCCTACTTAGGGAACAGGTTGGAGAACTGAGGTCCCAAAACCAGCATCCCGGCGTGACTCAAGGTCGATGTGGTAGTGGGTGATGAAGGTGTTTGCTGACTTCCAGGTAGCAGCCCGGCAGATTTTCTGGATAGGAATGTCCCTGGAAGCAGCCACCGATGCAGCAGTATGGCGGGTAGAATGAGCTCTTATCCCTCTGGGAGGCTCCTTGCCCACCAACTCATAGCACAGACCTATGCACGATGTAATCCATCTTGCAATGGTCCATTTGGCTGCAGGTCTGCCAGAAGCGGCTTCAGCATAGGTGACAAACAGCTGGTGAACCTCTCCAAGAATTTCCGCTGTCCTCTCCTTATAATAGGAGAGAGCACATCTCGGGTCCAAAGTATGGAATCTGTACTCGGCCTCCAAGGTGTCATTAGGGTAGTATACTGGCAGAGTCAACACCTGGTTAAGGTGAAACTGACATCACCTTCGTAAGGAATTTCAGGTGGAGCGCAGGACAAATTTGTCCCTGTGGAAGACCAGATAAGGGGAGTCCACCAAGAGTGCCTGGAGCTCCACTGTCCTGGTTGACGTGATAGCCACCAGGAAGTGTGTCTTCCATGACAAGTGTGACAGTTCACACTTGTGCATTGGTTTGAATGGCATGCCCATGAGCTTTGCCAAAACCAGCAACAGATCCCTCAGAGGTGGAGGTTCATGCACCGGAGGGGATATGTGATCCAGGCCTTTGAGAAAGCACCCGACCACTGTCTCCTGCACCACCATCGGCTGATTGGCCCGCGCACGGTAAGCAGAGATGGCTGCCAGGTGCACCCTAAGGGTCAATGACCGTAGACCCCCTTTGGAGAGAGACCAAAGGTAGTCGAGAATGTTAGCCACCAGACAGGACAGAGGGTCCAGGCCCTTGCCCTGACACCAAATGGGAAACCTTTTCCATTGGAAGGCATAACATTTCCTGGTTGATTTTTTTCTGGCTGCCTCCTCCACGGTGTAGACATCTTCAGAAAGACTCAAGACCTGAAACTCTAGCCGCTCAGGTACCAGGCTGTGAGGTGCAGGGATTGAAGGTCCGGATGGAATACCTTCCCCTGACTGAGTGATATCTTGTCCAGGCATGTGCAAAGCCACTCCGGGGGCCTGCAGGTGAGGAGATCTGGATACCAGAACTGGCATGGCCAGTCTGGGGCTACCAGAATCACCTTTGCCTTGTCCCTTCTCACCTTGAGGAGCACCTTGTGGATCAAGGGAAATGGGGAAGGCATAGAGGAGGCCTGGGGTCCATGACCTCAAGAAGACACCCCCCTGCAGCGAGCTCTGCTGAGGGGGGCAGGCATGAAACAGCCACAGCTTGGTGTTTTCCCTGGAGGCAAACAAGTCCACTATCGGTTTGCCCCAACGGGAGAAGAGACTGTAAGCTACCCTTGGATGGAGAGACCACTCATGGGATGTCTGGCCTATGCGGCTGAGAGCATCTGCCAGATGGTTTGAGGCTTCTGCCACATGGCTGGCTAGGAGATCTGCCTCCAGTCAGCTTATGAGGGTCCATATGCGGAGCACCTCCTTGCACCGCAACTGTTGAGGTAGTACATGGTCGTGGTACTGTCCGTCTGGACTTGAACCACTTGACCCTGGAGCTGAGGAGCGAAAGCTGACAGTACCAGTCCAACTGCTTTGAGCTCCAACAGGATGATGTGGCATTGGGACTCCTCGGGGGTCCAGAGCCCATGGGCCCTGTCATTCCCCATGTTGGCTCCCCAGCCCATGAGAGAGGCATCGGTCGTGAGGACGACCATCAGCTCAGGGCGGACAAATAGGATCCCTTCCTGCAATCAGTCTGGGACAGTCCACCATTGGAGAGCATCCCACATCTTCTGGGTTACAGTGATCAGCTGCTCGAAATGACCATGGCGCTGAGTCCACCGGGCAGATAGCTCCTATTGGAGGAGGTGCATGTGCAACCAGGCCCAATGGACCACTGGGGTGCATGCCATCATGTAACCCAGAAGGCGCAGAAAGTCCCGGGCAGGGCGCAAGTGCCCAACCAGAAATGATTGGGCAAAGGAGGAGAGAGCCTCCGCCCTGTCCGCCGGGAGCCGAGCTCTGGCTTGACAAGAGTCGAGCTCTGCCCCGATGAAGCCCATCACATGAGAAGGCACAAATTCTGATTTGGCCTCATTAATCAGGAGGCCGAGGTGAGAGCAGATATGGAGGGCCAGGTCCCTGGACCTCTCCACCTCCTGTTGCGTGGAACCTGCTAGGAGCCAATGTCGAGGTAGGGGGTAAATTCTGACCCCCCCAGATGCCGGAGGTGGTCCGCCACCACTGCAATGCATTTGGTGAAGACCTGTGGGGCCAATGACAGGTCGAATGGCATGGCTCGGAACTCATACCGGTTCCCTTTGACCCTGAAGCGGAGGAACCGCTGATGGGACGGACGGATTGGGATGTGAAAGAACGCGTCCTGCAGATCCATTGAACAGAATCACGTTTTGCTCCAAGGATGGTATGATCTGGGACAGAGTGACCATCCGAAAGATGCGTGACCCGAAATATTGATTCAGGTTGTATAGATCTAGAATGGGGCGCCAGCCCCCTGTCCGCTTGGGCACCAGGAAGTACCTGGAGACAAAACCTGGGTCTGCTGGAGGATCCGCCACTGGAGCTACTGCCTCCTTGAGGAGGAGGAGCTGAGCGATGTTGTCTCGAAGAGCCGACTGAGTCTGAGCAGAAACTCTTTCCTCCCGAGGGGTGCAGGTTCAGCTTGTAGGGTACTGCTCGAATTCCAGAGGCAGTCCCTGACCGACCACTTAAGAGAACCCACCTGTCCGAAGTAACAATGGACCAGGCGGAAAGGAAGTGGTAGAGCCGGCCCCCCCATGGGAGGACCCAGAGCTGGCGTGATGGGAGAGGGGGTGGCAACCTCCGCCCCATCACTGAGCAGGCTTGGAAGAGGAGGAGGAGGAGGAGGAGGAGAAGGAGGAGAAGGAAGCTCTAGGACCTGAGCCTCGACCTCCTTTGTGAGCCTGTTGGGGTCCAGGCTTGGGCCGAGGTTGCCAAGCTTGAGTCTGCTGCTGATGCTGGTGCTGTTGTCCACCTTGAAAGGAGGAGGAGGACTGCTGAGCCGAAGGGAAGAGTGCCAAAAAGTTGTCTTCTTCTTCTGTTGGTTCTTGCCCAAAAAAACCTTAGCAGAAGTTGCGTCCAAGGTGGCATTTAACTGCTCATTGCGCTGAAGGTGACCAGCCATTCCTGGGCTAAAGAAGTTGGTCCCAAGGAAGGACAAGCCAGCTAGTTTGTGCTGGATTTCCACTGGAAGGAGCCTCGGCCAAGCCCTGCGACGAGAGGCAACTGCAGCAGCCATCGAACGTGCACAAGAATACCCAATGTCTAGGGCCGTCTGAAGCTGCTGTTTGGCGACAGCTTTGCCCTGATCCCAAACTTGCTTGACCATGGTCTGCATATTCATGGGGAGATGTGGGAGGACTTCTAGCAACCTTAGAAGGGCGTGAGAGAAGTGTGCCATGATGACTGCTGAACTCGCCTGACGAAGGCCAGAGGATGAAGCCAGATAGACCTTCCTGGCTGAATGATCCAAAAGCTTGGACTCTATCAGGAGGTCGGTCAGTGTCAGCAGAACTGCCAGTATGCCTGGACACAGTGGCAGTCACCAGGCTCTCGGCCGAAGGGTGCTCTGTGAACCCTGCAAGGGACCCTATGGGCACCACATACTTGCGAGCCATGCGGACAGACGATGCTGGGCAGGAGGCAGGTCGCTGCCAAAGGTCTAGGACTGGGCCAATGGCCTTAGCCACAGGAAAGGCCTCCGTTGGGGTATCCCCTCTCTTAAGGATGTCCGTAAGAGGGTACTTTGCCTTTTTCTGGACTGGTTCCAGGGGCATCCTTGTAGATTCAGAGATGAGGCGAAGGATCCCTTGAAAGACGAGGGACCTTCCTCCGTCTCTATGCCAATGGACGACTCATCCCCTGGATGTGAGTGCAGGCCGGTGACGTCCGAATCAGAAGAATCCGGGTATAAGGGCCTGCCTCCCAGATCACTCTCGGCCCGTTGAGGGCAGTCCTGGGTGACCATGACCGACTAACACTGGGGAAGCCCGGTATCTAGTCTGTCTTCTTTGGAAGGAGCCCTTCCCTCAGGTTGTTTGGGCAGCAGTTCCACCACAATCGGTGAAAAGACTGGTTTAAGCCAAACTGGAGGTTTTACCAGCTCTGCGGGCTGGGGAACTGTTAATCGGCTCCGAAGGAGTCGGCTTCAGCCTAGGAGGCGAAAGCCAAGTAATGGCTGGGTTGGAAACCGGAGTCAGTTTCTGCCCGGTCAGAATTGGCTGCTGCCACCAGGTCCTTGTAGCACCGCAGTTTCCGCCGGAGCCTCTCCTTATCAGAGGAGGACTAGGACAACCAATGGTGTCACCTCTTTTTGGAGCGTTTATGGCTGTTCCTTGGCCTGTCGCTGCTCGAGGGGTCTGAGGACCCTCGACCAGACTTAGGCGGTCGACTCGGTTGCTCGGAGACACCGCGGACCAGTGATTTCCCGGGATCAAGGATCACATCTTTAATTGGAGTCCCAGCAGGCTGGGTCTCATCATCTAGAAAGACCAGATTAGGTGTTCAATCGAGGGAATCGTCAACCGGAGTCGGCGATATCAGATTGATAGGCTCGATCATGATCTCAGCCTCATCGACAGATAATTCGGTCGACTGGCCAGATGGCAAAGCTGAAAAGCCAGCGGCTGAAGAAACGATCTCGACCGAAGTCGAGACCGCATGCTCATGGGACCGAGATCTCTCCTGCTCCCAATAGCGTCTCCATTGAGACGAAGACACACCCAGGTCCTTCTCCCACTTACGGGATCGAGAGGAGTGAGAGCCTGCAGGCACCTCTCCCTTGGTCGGAAGAGACCGGCACAACTCCTGGAAGGAACTAGTGAAGGAAGAGCCCAGGTTCAGTGGAACAAAAAAGCTCCAAGAGGAATCCGCCGCATGAGCCGCTTCCTCCTCGAACGCTTGTATGCGCTCCAACTGCTTGACAGAACCCGCAGCCACAGAAACCGCCCACCAGGCCTCTTTGGATTTCACTGGAGGATTCCTCTTCTCCAGCCTTCCAGCTTCAGGCATGCGAGATGATCAAGAACGTTGGGATGGAAAGCCAAACATCGACCGCACGAAGAGGTGTCATGGTCGACACTGAGGCAGTAAATGCACGCGGTGTGGGGATCAGTGCATGACATCTTCTAGCCACAAGGGCACCAACGAAATCCATGGGAAGACTTGTCTTCCATGACTGAAGAGACAAACTTGCGATCGCTAACTCGAGAGATGCGAATTTCCGGTAAAACCAAAGGTTTGAAAGCCAGGGCCTATGAAATGTGTGAGCAAGAAGGAGGCAACCTGAACCTTCCAGCGGAAAGGAAGATCTGTCATCATGGGGCAGAGCCGAGGTATACACCACCAGGGTGGGAGGAGCCAGCTTGAAGACTTCTGGTGAGATTTAAAGTGGAAGGGGATATGCCAAAGAGTGTGGATGAACAACGTATCCATGATCCAAGAGCATGTATTCACAGAGACTCTGTGGGCAGAGGTGATGGCCACCAAAAATGCAGCTTTCCAAGTTAGACATCTGAGATCACAGGTAGCCAAGGGTTCAAAGGACTTACGAGTGAGCATGTCCAACACAAGGCTGAGATCTCAGGCAGTGACAGGTTTTCTGTCTGGGAGCCTTGTGTGCAAAATACCCTTCAAGAACCTCTTAAAAATAAGTCTCAGTTGAACTAGGGTGAGGTTCTGAACTGACTCATGGTATGCTAAAACAGTGCCCAAATGGACTTTAACTGAGAAGTAGTGTAACTCTGCATTAGAAAGGTCCAGCAAGGCTGGCCTGGTGGCGCTGAGGCGCTGGACACCATACATCACGGCCCTCGGCTGATAGCCTCCTCCTGGTGGAGGCCAGGGGCAGCTCAGGCCTAGAGGGTGCTAGGCATTAGCCCAATGGGGTGGGGGATAGGAGTTGTTACCGGGGCCATAAGGTGCATGCGTGCCTACTCCTGGGGCCCCTGGGAGAAAATGGAGGGGGAAAAACACACTGGCAACAGGATGAAGATAGACTCCCACAGGCGCCCGGCCCTGGCCTGGGCGAAGGTAAGCACCTGGTGATTCCAGGAGTTGGGGAAGGAGTCTATCAGATGGGGCAAAAGAAGGCTAAAAAATAGTGATAAAAGATAATTAAAAAAAAAAAAAAAAGGTCCAGCAAACACTCCAGAACCTTATCCGGTGGGCATCAGAATGGATCTATAGAGGATTTGGAGCACCATTCAGCAAAACATCTCCATTTGGATAAGACTTTCTGGTAGAGGGCTTGCAAGCCGCCAGGTGAATCTCACAGACCATCTGAGAGACCTGCTCGCTTCTCTCTTCAGTAGCCGGGCATGGAGATGAAGAGAGCGCAGGTTGGGATGAATCAGGGACCCTGCGTCAGAAGGTCTATCCACAGGGGAAGTGGCCTCAGAGGGGCAACTGACAAGTTATTGAGCAGTGGAAACCATATCTGACGAGGCCAGCACGGGGCGATCAGAATCATTTTGTCCCCATGTGCCTCCAGCTTGTGCTGTACCCTCTGAACCAGAGTAATAGGAGGAAATGTGTACAGAAAGCGATTTGTCCACTGCAGCTTGGATGCATCCTGACAGAAAACACCATGTTCTGGATTTCTGGAGCAGAATCGAGGCAGTTTGGCACTGAGTGAGGACGCAAAAAGCTCCACCTCTAGCATTCCCCACTCATCGAAGAAAGACTGCATGATGTCTGGTGCCATTGACCACTCATGAGGATCTGCTTTCGTCCAACTGAGCTCGTCTGCCAGACTGTTCTGAGCCCCCGGTAAATAAATCGCTTGGATCAGAGTGCCCTGCTCCAGACACCATTCCCATACTCTCATTGCTTCCCTGCAAAGAGGATAGAGCCTGCTCCTCCCTGTTTGTTGATCTAGTACATGACTGACTTGTTTTCCATCTGAAGGAGGATTACCTTGTGATGGACAAATTTCGCTAAGGTCTGAAGGGTGTACAGGACTGCTCATTTCCAACATGTTGATGTGGAGATGAGACTCCATAGGGCTCCAGACTCCCCAAGTGTAGTGATCCTGGCAATAGGCTCCCCACCCCAACAGAGACACATCCATGGTGAGCGTTATCTGAGGCTCTGGGGGTGAGAAAGGGAGATCTTGAAGGAAATTGTCCTCCTGCATCCACTACGCAAGTGGTTGAAGCAGGGGCTTTGTCACTTTGATGGGATGAGACCGAGGATGCGCTATCCAAGACCACTGCATGCTGAGCATCCACCAAATTGTCTTCATGTGCAAACGTGCTAGAGGCAGTGAAAACAGAGAAGGCTTTGAAGCATAACGTCCGCTGCATGGAGTGAGCCTGAATGGACTTGTTCTCCATGATGAAGCACACCATCTGAAGGATGGTTTTCCTTTTGTCTTCCAGGAGGAAGGCCCTCACCTTGGTGGTGTCCAAGAGGGCTCCGATAGAGAGGAGCTGCTGAGAGGGTTGAAGTTGCGACTTCTTTAGATTCAGCAGAACTTTCACAGAGGTCAGGAACTGAGCTGCTGTTGTCACTGCTTGTTCCATGTCCAGCTTGGACAAGATGACTAATAGCCAGTCATCCAGATAGGGAAAAACTTGACACCCAAGTTTTTGTAGGTGTGCTGCAAGAAAGGAAAATTACATACCTACCGTAATTCTTGATCTTCTCTTGTATCTTCACCATTCATTACTTCCTGGGTGTACGCGGGCGCGCACCTGTCACGCAGGAGCTTTTTTTTTTTTTTAAAGTTGCCTAACGTGCCCTCACGAGAGAGCGCACATGGGGTGCGAGGGCACAAGAGACCACGACTCCTCCTCCAACTCAGTTCTGTGAGCCGGAGAGGCAAAAGTGAAAGCAGAAAATATAGATAGCGAGGCAAGATAGCCGAGGGATAGCAAAGCAAGGAAGAATGAACTGAAAAGGAATAAGCCGATGGAGGAAGGACAGAGAGATAAGAACATCCCTAGCCTAGGGAGTGCAGGCCTCCTTACCTGGGCGACTCTAGGAGGAGAGATGAGTAAGGAAATGAGAAAATAGAAGAAGAAGAAGAAAGAGAAGAGAGAGATGGGATGTTGAAGGGACCAGAAGGCCCAACCAGCATAGTTAGCTTGTAGCTGAAGGCTCGACTAAAGGGAAGCAAGATCCCGGAGATAGAGCTGAAGAGAAGGTTCACGAACCCGCTAGACAGACTCAGGAGGGCATAGTCCTCATCTTCAACATGCCATTGTTCTTGACACCCACCTCGGCTCCTGGCCAGAGACGGCTTAAGTGGAGGACAGCCGAGGAGGGAAGAATAAAACCCAGCAGCATGAGAGCGCTGCTCCAGGGTTTAGAAATGGAAAATGTAAGCCTTTCAGGCGTTTCAAGATAGAAATGGGACTCAGACTGACTGGCTAAGGCCGGCCAAGGCTTAGGCTGGCTAAGATTGGATATGGTCAGCAGAGCTCTACTGTAAAAATTGTCCAGGAGGACACTTCAAGGGAGAAACCACTAGCAAAACAGCGAGAAGGATAGCCTACCTTCTCATTTGCCTTCTTGTTTGATTTCTCCATTTTTTTTTTTTTTTTTTTAACTAGATGCATGACCCAGATACCAAGATGCCTATAGCAGTCGGAGAGAGTTCCCTCAGCATTTTTTTTTTTAAAGAGAAAGGAACAGACATTTCGTTCCTCTGCTCTGAAGGTAAGAATAGAGGGGAATCAGATTTCAGGCAACTATCTGAACACGGATTGCAGGATCAAAACTGAATAGCCTGAGCCAGGCCAAAAACCCCAGAGGTATCTTGCCATAAGAATAGCAAGAGATAGTTGTGCAGTCTGATCGCCAATGCAATCCAATGAGATGGCCCATGAATCTTAGAGTAAGTAATTTTTCTGGATTTGAACCCTCCCAAGAAAGATCTTTTTTTTTTTTTTTTGTCTTTTTTTTTTTTGGAAAATTTAAGGAATTTTCCTATATTTTATATAAATGCAGAGAGGAAGGAGACGGAAGTGGAGAAGCCACAGGAAGAGGCACTGAGGGATGGTGGAGGTGTAAGTAATGAATGGTGAAGATACAAGAGAAGATCAAGAACACGGTAGGTACGCAACTTTTCCTATCTTCCTTGTCAATCTTCACCATTCATTACTTCCTGGTGAGTATTAAGCTCCTCTTCCCTGGAGGGGAAGAGGCCATACCCTGAGGGAACAAGACCCCAGCCTTCTGCTGGTGAGAAACAGAAGGAAAGACCTGGCTTATTCAGAAAGCCTAAGAGGAGAAGAGCTAGGAGGTGCCTCCCGAGGACGAGGAAGCGGAGGAGCCCTGTAAAAGTCTCCTAGCTCTGGAAGAGAAAAGCGGGTCCCCGGAAGGCGGAGCGAATCACCCTACGCCCGGCCAGGGGTGACAACCTGGAAAAGAAGCCATGCCGGCCCGCTCTGATGCAGATCGCTGTCCCCGCAAGCCTGGAAGCCACCCTCATTGGCGTCATAAGATGCCCTTGTGGTGTCTTGCCAGCTCCAGGCCTACAGCGGAGAGGCAACGGCTTGTCTGGTTTGCTCCGTATCAGGCATAGATGCCAGCAGCTGGGACATCATCGACCACAGATGCGGTTGTAGGCAGCATGGTGAGCCTGATGTGATGCAATACATGCACTCGCATCGAGCAGAAGAGAACACTCTTCACCCCCAACGGTCGAACTGGAGAGAGTCCGAACTGTATGGTCGGCGCGCAGTGGCAACGCGCCCAGAAGGAGTATCCAGGTATACCAAACCTGAGGACGGGGTTGAAGGGAACCTAGAGACTCAGAGGGGCACAATACCTATGCTGGCAGTCCACGGGCTGGGAAGAAGCGACAGGGGACTGCCATGACGGATAGACGCCTCCTGGAAGGGATAGCCAGGAAGGTACCACCAGATGCTGGGCACTTGAATTCACCAAGGAATTCACCGCCTCCCGCTGGGTATTGTCTCTTCAAACGTGGGAAATCGGAGATCCCTCACCATCCTCGAGAGGAAACGCTGATATTCTGTGAAATCAGCATCGAGGACAGATGAGCTAGGGGTTCCTCTCCCCGGAGGAGGAGGCGAGGATGATGGGGAACTGGAATGCCCAGAGGATTCCTGCGGTGGTGGGAGAGTCGAAAGACCCGCTCATGCATGTACCCTAACGTGATGGGGGAAGGCCGCTCATAGAACCCTGAACTGCTCCCAGGATAACGGACCCGAGAGGGCCCGACATGGCCTAGGAGTGGGGGTAGTGAGCAGCAGAGATGGGAGAGGGGCACCTCGCGGAGGCAACTGCTCTCTCTGAGGGCGCTGGAATCAGGGAAAGGAGCCCTGGAAAGGGGATCCGGATATCAGACCAGGCCGCAGAACAGAACTCTGAGGAAGCGGCCTGGAAGAGCCCTGGGGAGAAACTCCCCTGTGGCACGCCGGGACTGCATGGATCCAGAAGGGCAGACCGCATTAAACGCCACCAAGGACACACCCTAGAACCTGGAGGGAGGGCGAGGCTCTGCACTTGCTCCTGGCCACCCCTGAGGTGGCCAAGGAAGACCGAGCAGCAGACCCCCCCCTCCGGACTCGAGGGCCTCCTCCCCACCACCAGGCCCCCCTGTCCTAGAGAGTGACAGCACCCCTCGCAAGGTAGCTGTCACTGGCCTCCAGAGAGGGGAGCCTCCCCTGCGCCACCCCCGCCTGCCCCAGGGCTCCCTGCCACCCCAGCGGGGAACCCTCAGGAGGCTGACGAAAGGGGGGACAGAGGAGGGAGCCGCTCGCCGCCTGGCACCTCTAGCCACGGGGACCCAGACTCCGAAGAGTGGGGTGCCAGGATGGGTCCGCGTCTGAATCATCGCCCTCCGAGGAGGCCGAGATCAGCAGGACTCAATGCTTTAGCCACCCCAGGGGTCCCCGAGGACTCTAGAGGCCATGAGCAGCCAGTACCAAGGAGGCGCCGCTCGCCTCCCTCACGCCGGTAGCAGCCAGGCCTAGCTCCACACCCCAATGAACGCCAAGCAGGCTCCGCCTAGAGAAGACCAGGCCCGCAGGCGCGGCCGGAAAGGCGGCGGCACCCCCGGCAAGCTCTGTCCATCGGCGCGCGAGCGGCACCAAGGCCCAAAGCGGCACATATGGCCGCCGCCCGATCGGCGCCCTTGAGCAGGCGCGGGATCGCCAGCGCCGCCGCTCAATCACGGCGCGCCGGGAGCGCCGGGATCGCAGCGTCTCGATCTGCACCTGACGCCGGGACCAGCGGCGCCGGCGGCGTCAAACCACGAGCTTCGGCCCAAGGCGAGGGCCTCGCCGCGAAACCTGCACCTCGAGGTGACTGCGGCTGATGTAGCACCGCGGCCCAGGAAGACTACGGCGCTCGACACGCAGAAGGGCTCTCCTCGCCAGCAGAAAAGACGAGAGCCCCTCCTCCTCAGACCGTATAGGCCCGGAGGGGACCGGGAAAGGCCTAGAGACCTTACATGAAAATCCCTTTGAGCGACGGCCCCGAAGGTCGGCGGGGCTTTGCCGAACTTGAGCAGCGGACTTCGAGGACCGGCCGGTCCATGGAGAAACAGGCGTCGCACGAATCCATGTGGATGGTTGGGTCCCAGGCAACGAAGACAAACGTCATGCCGGTCCGAGACGGAGAAATGCCGCCAGTAACACCGACGCATAGGGGCGCGGCCCGTCTTCGAAACACGTTTAGCTCCGGACCCGGACATAATGCGAAATCAACAAGAAAAAACAGTAGGAAAACACACCCGGCGCCGCTTTAGAAAGAAAAAAGAACGGTCTTACCGATCGGCGTCGAGTGTGCGGAAAAGAGGAGTCGCTGACGCAGTGGACAATGGACGCTCGAAACAGGTGCTGCCTCGGCGGCGGGAGAAACAGAACTGAGTTGGAGGAGGGGAGAGTCTTCTACTGCGGCCGCCTCGCGCAAGCGTCGCTCTGAGGGGTGGGGCCGTTAAGACTTAAAAAAAAAAGCTCCCGTGGCGGCTGCGCCTCCGCTTACACCCAGGAAGTAATGAATGGTGAAGATTGACAAGGGAAGATCTGCAAAGCATGTTGTAAAGATTTGAGGTATCGAGGACAGTCCAAAGGGCAGGACTCTAAATTGGCAATGCTGGCCCAAAGTCATGAAATTGAGAAATGTCAGGTGGCTGGGATGGACTGGAATATGTTAGTAGGCATCCTGCATGTCCAAGGAGGCCAACCAGTCCTGGGATTTGAGAAGTGGCAGCAGGGTCTCTAAGGAGACCATCTTGAACTTCTCCCAGAGCAGAAACTTGTTTAGTTTTCTGAGGTTGAGAATGGTGCACGTGCTTCTTCCGAATGAGGAAGTAATGGAAGTAGAAGCTTGTATTGCATTCTGCTTCTAGCACTACTTCCTCTGCCCTGTAGCTCGAGGCCCATCTCCATGGCGAGGAGGTCTGACATGGCAGCTGACAGAAGTACTGCTTTTTGGATGGATAATCCAGAGGGATTTCTGAGAAGTTCTAAGCATCCCTCTCGGATGATCCTCAAGACCCATTTGTCTGTGGTGATGGACTTCCACTGATGGTAAAACTCAGTCATATGCCCCCTCTACTGGAGAGGTCTGCCTCAGGCACCTGAGGCAGAGATGGGGCCGAAGTTTCAGAGGGTGGCACTAGGCACTCTGGGGGACTGTGCCTTCGGCTGCGCTTTCTTCTGCAGTTGAGTAGGCTGGGACTTGACTTGGACTCCTCTGCCTTTGCCGTGAAGGGACTGTTTATCGTGGTGCAAGACTCAACCCTTCCCTCTTTGAGGGCGAGTTGGGGTAGAAAGTCTTAATGGCTGTTCTAGTTTTCCGAGATGCCTCGAAGGACTGTCCCACCTGTTGGCCGAACAGATAAGAGCCATTGAAAAGGGCATTCATGACTTGCTGTTGCATGTTGTTGGAAAAACCTGAAGTCAGAAGCCAGGAGTGTCTCCTAATGCAGACACATGCGGTAGAAGATTGGGAAACTGTCATATGCATCCATAACAGCCTTTAACTGATGACTGTTGGACTCAACGTAGGTATGGCAGTGCCTGAGCCAGACCACAACCTTGGTGTCTCAATGAGAGTCGGGGCCTTTTGTTGACATTGCTGGAAGGGGCACTAATGAGGATATACCGGTTTTCAAAGGCAACTGGGACTGCACCAGTGGAGTAGACTTTTTTTCTTTGTGCTTAAGGCCAGACGACAAAGAGGCCTGTGATGATGCCCCTTCCTTGTCCTTTTCTCTCAGTTCTGATGACCATTTTCCAGACAGCGATGATGAAGAAGCAAACTTTGAGCTTTTTTCTTTCTCCATGGCTTTCAACCCTTGTTGAGCAAGTAAGGTTTCTAAAGCCTTCTGACAAAGGCGCCTTGTAGCCTGATTGAAACCTTGACAAATCTCATTCATCACGTTGCAAGAAAGGTCCATAGAGCACACACAAATGGAGTGCATGTCATCTTTTTAGAATTTGTAACCGCAAACACAGTATCTAAACAAAGTTCTTTAGACTTCGGAGGCAGGCAAAGACGACAATAGTAAAACTGGTAAAGTACGGGGGGAAAAAAAACAGCAACAGCTTTGCCGATGTTTTCTTCAGCAGGTCTGATAAGCACAACTGACTGGAGAGGGAAAACTGAGCAGTGATGGGGCCACCCATATTATATATGTATCAATGCTGCAAGTCATTGTGGGCGGTCCCTGGCTAGTAAAAAAAAAAAAATTCCATATGGCCAGTTCCGAAGATGTGGCCTAATGGAAGAGATATGCTCAATGAAGATCTAACATAGTTGGCCATACAGTTTGAAGAAGCAAAAAGCCCTTTTTCTGGATAATATTTATTGTTCTTTAACAGGTCCAAACATTTCAGGCTTCCTCAGGGGACAGTCTTAAATTCTTTAAAGTAGTTCATACATGCTTGTTTGTTTTGATCTTGTAATACTTGGCTGCCTGTCCAGAGAGTCCCTGCTCCAGTCCACTTGTTTCAGCTTAAAAAGTGACTGTCTTGTAGGCAATTTCTTAGTTCGTTATTTTTTAGCTGTTAGAAAACAGATGATGTTGGGAGGTTTCTCTCAATACACTTGGTGCTCCCTCTGCTCTGTGTAAATTTGTCTGGCAGACTGTTGGTGTCTGAGGAAACCCTACAAATTAGTCGATTCCACAGCATACTTATTTATTGTGGCTTATGATGCTGTTGGGGGGGGGGGGCCTAGAGCACCTTACAAATTTTTATTTTAATTTACTATACTTTATCTCCCACACTCCACCAGTCCCTATCATCCACTCTCTCCCCTAGCCCCCATCACTCGCTGTCCCTGGGACTCATCTCCAATTCAGTGTCCCTAGATTTGTCCCCCGTGGCGGAGCCCCACAGATTCTACAGGCTTGGAAGGAGTTTAGCTTGGTTGTTTAGTTGGCAGCCTGGTGCGTGGTGTGGGGCCTATGAGGAGAGAGGTGGCATCATCCTGTGGTTGAGGGCTCCATTGTCCCAGTCCTCTTCTGGTGAGGACGGACGTGGATGTTATACATTAGCATGCTGATGTCCTCAGTCAGGAGGCACTCACCTACCCCTCACAGTTCCACTTGCACTGCCATCTGTGGTCATCCAGGTGGCAGTGTTGTAGTGGAGCGAACAGACCCCCCCCCCCAAGGACAGCATCCTCTGGGATACTCAATCCTCCGCCTTTCCCTGATGAAGCCCCACCCAATCTTAGATTACTAGGTCCAGAAATATTTGGAAAGTAACACAATCCAGAAAAACTGACCAATGCGGGGTGCCCGATGACCTAATGGGTACCACATCACGTCCCCATGCAGGTGACCGGAACCATAAAGATGCCCTCTCCTCTAGGGAGGGAAGAAGGCTGGGTGCATGGCAGGACTGAGGTGCTCAGCTTCCAAAGGGAGGAGGCAGGCCACACAGGTGGCATTTACACAACCCTGGTCAGCTGATCATGGAGCAGCGCTGCAACTGCTGTGAAGACAGTTCCTCACCTGTGCTCCCAGATGGAGAGAGGGTTCAGCCGTAGGAACTCTGAACATCAGCAGTGCTGGGGAGAGAAGAGAGATGATGATGAAATAAGACCCTCCCCCAAAAAAGAAACATCCTAGGGGATGGGATGGTTCAGTGGACAGGTTACAGACCTTTTCAGTGTAAGTCTCTAGTGCTGTTGGCCTTTTTACAAGTACTAAAATTCACTACTCCCTCAGTCTGTAAATTCCAAGGAGTGTTCCCCTCCCAAGCCACCCCCTCACAAAGTCAGGAAGTTCATAATAAAAATGGACATCCATGCTCAAATTCTACCAATGTTAAAAAAAGCAACGTAATAATCTTTCAGGACACATGCATGTAAAGTCTCCCCCCCAAAAAACATACAACACCATAGAAAAGAATTTTTATTGAAACTATTTCATAGGTAACAGAAACAAAAGGAGCAGTTACAATGATGTCCTCATTCATTCCCTCCCCACACAGCCAAATCTACATGAAATTCTCACAGGGATATACAAACACAAGTGCCTCCAAGGGGAAAGGTTCCCATTTATATCTGCCCCAACTCCTGCCAATATGGCAAATGGAAAAAAAAAAAAAAATTTACACGCAGATGCATTTGTCTAGGCTGTTCCCCTTGGTGTGATTCAATCCCATTAGCCACTCCCTCACTTTGTCTGCCACGAATGTTCCCGGGGGCGCGCTTGCCAGTTACAATCTAGCACTTCATATCCCAATACTTTTTTTTTTTTAGCACAAAGTGACACTTTAAAAAAAATTACCTCCTTGATTATGTATTTGTCTTTTGTCTTGCCGTCTCTGATCTGCAGTACACTGATGTGCCCCCCCCGATTGTCAGAGATCAACAGGTTACTCACCTGTAACAGTAGTTCTAGGAGTGGTATATGTTGTTCATCCACACTGGCATGTCCCTTTCCCTTTAAGATCAGCTGGAAGTCTTCAAGCTAGCTCCTCCCACCCACTAGGGTGGTATATACCTCGACTTCGCCCCATGACGCCAGATCTTAGTCTGCTGGAAGCCAGGTTGTGTGCGTCCGCAGCCAGGGAGGTCGGATGGGTCAGTGTGGATGAACAACATATACCACTCCTACTACTGTTACAGGTGAGTAACCTGTTTTTCTAGGATCGTGGATACGTTGTTCATCCACACTTTTTGGTAGACTCCTAGCAGTTCTCCGGGAGGAGGGAGGCAAGGCACACACCCCCTACCTGGGGAACAGACTGGAGAACCGAGGCCCCAAAACCAGCAGCGTGACTCAAGGTCTATGTGGTGGTGGGTAATGAAGGTGTTTGCTGACTTCCAGGTAGCAGCCTGACAGATTTCCTGGATAGGGATGTCCCTGGAAGCAGCCACCGATGCAGCAGTATGGTGGGTAGAATGAGCTCTTATATCTCTGGGAAGCTCCTTGCCCAACTTGTAGCACAGACCTATGCATGATGTGATCCATCTTGCAATAGTCCGTTTGGCTGCAGGTCTGCGAGAAGCAGCTGCAGCGTAGGTGACAAACAGCTGGCGAACCTCTCCCCGAATTTCCACAGTCTTCTCCTTATAGGAGAGCACACGTCTCGGGTCCAAGGTATGGAGCCTATACTCAGCATCTGAGGTATAATTAGGGTAGTATACCGGCAGAGTCAACACCTGGTTAAGGTGAAACTGACACCACATTCGGAAGGCATTTCGGGTGGGGGCGCAGGACAACTTTGTCCCTGTGGAAGACCAGATAAGGGGAGCCCACCGAAAGCGCTTGGAGCTCCCCTGTCCTTCTGGCAGACGTGATAGCTACCAAGAAGGCCATCTTCCACAAGTGTGACAGCTCACACTTGTGCATTGGTTCGAATGGTTTGCCCATGAGCTCTGTCGGTACCAGCAGTAGATCCCACGGAAGTGGAGGTTCACGCACCGGAGGGGATATGTTATCCAGGCCTTTGAAAAAGTGCCTGACCACTGTCTCCTGTGCCAATGTTGGCTGACTGACCTGCACCCGGTAAGCAGAAATGGCTGCCAGGTGCACCCTAAGGGTCGATGACCGCAGACCCCCTTTGGAGAGAGAGAGAGAGAGACCAAAGGTAGTCGAGAATGTTAGCCACAGAACAGGATAAAGGGTCCAGACCTTTACTCTGACAACAAACAGAACACCTTTTCCATTTGAAGGCATAACATTTCCTGGTCAATTCCTTTCAAGATGCCTCCACCATGGTGTAGACATCTTCGGAAAGACCCAAAGCCTGGAACTCTAGCAGCACAGGTACCAGGCTGTGAGGTGCACGGATTGAAGGTTCAGATGGAAGACCTTCCCCGGGTTCAGAGATATCAGGTCCGGGCGTGTACAAAGCCGCCCCGGGGGCCTGCAGCTGAGGCTGAGTAGATCTGGGTACCAGAACTGGCATAGCCAGTCTGGGGCTACCAGAATCACCTTCGCCTTGTCCCTTCACACCTTAAGCAACACCTTGTGGATCAAGGAAAATGGAGGAAGGTGTAGAGGAGGTCTGGGGTCCAAGGCATCACCCTGCAGAGAGCCCTAAGGGGGGCGGGCATGATATAGCCTCAGTTTAGTGTTTTCCCTAGAGGCAAACAGGTCCACCGTCTGTTTGCCCCAGTGGGAGAACAGGCTGTAAGCTACCTCTGGATGGAGAGACCACTCGTGGGATGTCTGGCCTAAGTGGCTGAGAGCATCCGCCAGTTGGTTCGATACTCCTGCCACATGGATGGCTAGGAGGTCCGCCTCCAACCGGCTTACAAGGGACCAGATGCAGAGCACCTCCTTGCACAGCAGACGGGAGTGCGTGCTGCCTTGTTTGTTGAGGTAGTACATGGTCGTGGTATTGTCCGTCTGGACTTGAACCACTTGACCCCAGAATCGAGAAGTGAAAGCTGACAATGCCAGTCTGACTGCTCTGAGCTCCAAAAGGTTGATGTGGTATCGGGACTCCTCGGGGGTCCAGAACCCTGTGGGCCCTTTTGTCCTCCATGTGGGCTCCCCAGCCCATGAGAGAGGCATCGGTCGTGAGGATGGCCGTCGGCTCAGGCGGACAAACGGGATCCCTTCCTGCAATCGGTCTAGGGCGGTCCACCATTGGAGAGCGCCCCACATCTTCTGGGTTACAGTGATCAGCTGGTCGAAATGACCGTGGTGCCGAGTCCACTGGGCGGCCAGCTCCCACTGAAGGGGGCGCATGTGCCACCAGACCCAATGAACCACGGAGGTGCATGCCACCATGTAATCCAGAAGGCGCAGCAAGTCTCGGGCAGAGTGCAATTGCCCAACCAGAAATGACTGGGCAAAGGAGAAGAGAACCTCTGCACTGTCCACTGGGAGCCGAGCTCTGGCTTGACAAGAGTCGAGCTCTGCCCCGATGAAGCACATCACTTGGGAAGGCACGAATTCCGACTTGGCCTCATTAATCAGGAGGCCGAGGTGAGAGCAGATCTGGAGGGCCAGGTCCCTGGACCTCTCCACCTCCTGTTGCGTGGAACCTGCAGGAGCCAATGTCGAGGTAGGGGTAAATTCGGACCGCCCACCCCGAGATGGGCTGCCACCACTGCGATGCATTTGGTGAAGACCCATGGGGCCAATGACAGGCTGAACAGCACGGCTCAGAACTCGTATAGGGTCCCTTTGGCTCTGAAGCGGAGGAACCGCCAATGAGACAGACGGATTGGGACGTGAAAGAACGCATCCTGCAGATCCAGTGAACAGAATCACGTTTCGCTCCAAAGAAGGTAAGATCTGGGACAGAGTGACCATCCAAAGGTGCGTGACCTGAGATACTGATTCAGGTCATGCAGATCTAGAATGGGGTGCCAGCTCCCCATCTGCTTTGGCACCAGGAAGTACCTGGAGACAAAGTCTGGGTCCGCTGGAGAATCCGCCACTGGAGCTACTGCCTCCTTAAGGAGGAGCTGAGCGATGTAGTCTCAGAGAGCTGACTGAATATGGGTGGATACTCTTTCCTCCCATGGGGCGCGAGCTCAGCTTGGAGGGTACTGCTCAAATTCTAGAGGCAGTCCCTGACCGACCACCTCCAAGACCCACCTGTCCGTGGTGATAGCGGACCAGGCAGAAAGGAAGTGGCGGAGCCGGCCCCCCATGGGAGGACCCAGAGCTGGTGTAACGGGAGAGGAGGTGGCAGCCCCCGCCACGTCATGAAGCAGGCTTGGAGGAAGAGGATCCAAGACCTGAACCTCTGCTTCCTTTACGGACCTGGGAGGGCTGGGGTTTGGGCCCGGGGTGCCAAGCTTGAGCCTGCTGCCCTCCTTGAAAGGAGGGTTGCTAGGCCGCAGGGGAAGAAATGTCAAAGGCTTTGCCACTTCTTACTTGGACGCCACTTCTAAAGGTTTTTCAAGGAGACACTGGACTGCTCAATACGCTGAAGGTGGCCAGCCACAAAAGAGGTGTGCATGAACAAGGGGGTGGGGGGGAATGGCTCAAAAGTAATGTAAGGAAGCATTCTTTCATGGAGAGGGTTGTGGATGCATGGAACGGCCTTCCTGAGGAGGTTGTGGAGTCAAAAACAGTGGTGGAATTCAAGAATGCATTGGACAATCATAAGGCAATTCTAGGGGTTGGGGGTAAGAGGAAGTAGGCTGTTGGTTAACTAGGATCTGAAGCTCATCCATTCGGTAGGGAAATGGGCAGACTGGGTGGGCCAAGCGGTCCTTATCTGCCATCAAATTCTATGTTTCTAAGGCCGGGCCAACTATGGCCTCGGCCAAAGGAAAGACCTCCGTTGGGGTATCCCCTCTCGAGGATGTCCATGAGAGATTACTCTGCCTTTTTCTGAACAGGCTCCAGGGGCATCCCCGTAGACTCAGATGAGGTGAAGAATGTCCTGAAAGGTTGAAGGACCTTCCTCCATCTCTATCCCACCAGCCGATTCATCATCCCCCAGATAAGAATGTAGGCCAGTCTCATCCAAATCCAAGGAATCTAGATACAACGGTCGACCGCCCAGGTCACCTTTGACTCGCCAAGGGCAGTCCGGGGTGACTGTGACCGAAAGATGCTGGGGAGGCCTGGTGTCTGGTCTAGCTTCCTTAGAAGGAGCCCCGCCCCTCCCATAGGCTGCTTGGGCAGTGGTTCCACCATGATTGGTGGAGAGACCGATTTAGGCTGAACCGAGGTTTTGCCGGCTCCATGGGTGGGGGAACCAACTTAATCGGCTCCGAAGGAGTCTGCTTTGGCCTGGGAGGCGAAAGTCAAGTAATGGCCGGGGTCGGCTTGTGACCGGTCAAAATCAGCTGTTGCCACATGAAGTCCTCGTAGCGCCGGAGTTTCCGCCGGAGCCTCCTCATCTGAGGAGGATGACGACCGATGTCGTCGCCTCATTTTCGAGCGCTTGTGGCTCTTCCTTGGCCTGTTGATAGAGGGGGTCCTGGACCTCGATCAAGATCAGCCAGGATGATTTGGTCACCCGGGAGACATCAGCGGGACCAATTTCCCGGGGTCGGGAACCCCCTCCTCGACGGGATTCCCAGTGGGATGGGTCTCCTTGTTGGGGAAGCAAGGACCAGAGTCCGAGTGAGAGAGTCGGGGACCGGAAAGGGGTACCTCTGATAGAGGATTATTTCAACCTCATCGACAGAACTTCGTCCACTGGCCGGACAGCAAAGCCGAGAAGCCAGCAGCCGAAGAGGCAATTTCGACCAAGCTCGAGATTGCCTGCCGGTTCCTGGGACCGAGATCTCTCCCAATCCCAAGAACGTCTTTGCCAGGACAATGACTATCCAGGGTCTTTTTCCCACTTACGGGACCAAGAGGAGTGCATGCCCGCAGGACCCTCTCCCTTAGTCAGGAGAGACTGTGACAACTCTTGGAAAGAACCCAAGAAAGTAGAGCCCAGGTTGAGTGGAATGAAGAAGCTCCAAGGGGAAGATTCTGTAGCACGAGCCACTTCCTCCTTGAAGGCTTGCATATGCTCCAGTTGCTCGGCAGATCCCGCAGCCGTGGAAACCGCCCACTGAGCCTCCTTTGATTTCACCAGAGGATTCCATTTTTCCAGCTTCCCCAACTTCAGGAGTGCGAGATGGTCATCAAAGATGTTAAGGTGAAATGCAAGACAAAAATCGCACTTCAAGGTGTCATGGTCGACACCCAAGCAATAGACGCACGTGGTGTGGGGATCGGTGAGCGACCTCTTCTGGCTGCACGAACACTGGCGAAATCCAGGAAAAGACTGGTCTTCCATAACTGAAGAGAAACAGTCGCGATCGCTAATGCGAACAAGATGAATTTTCGGAATAACCGAAGGTTTTGAAGGCAGGGCCTACAAAATGCAGGAGCACGAAGGAGGCAACCTGAATCTTACAGCGGAAAGGAAGATTTGGAGTCATGGGGCAGAGCTGCGGGATATACCACCCGGGTGGGTGGGAGGAGCCAGCTTGAAGACCTTCCGGCGATCTTTAAAGGGAAATGGACATGCCAAGAACTGTGGATGGATGAACATCATATCCACGATCCTAGAAATTGTGCTACCTTCCATTTTTCTTTTCCTGCCCCCCCTTTATAAGTTCCATTTCTGCATCACCATCTAGTCTGCAAAGCCCCACCACCCATCAGTTTACATAATCAAATTCTTGGATAAATATTTTTAGAGGTTGGAACTGAAAGAACTTCTGACTGTGTAACTGCAGTACTTAACTGGGCAAATAAGATGGAAGAAAGGTGCTCTCAACAGCAGCCTCTAGACCACGGTGTCATTCACTGCACAGGACAGAGTCACTACCAGCCACAACAAATAGGGTAAATTATTTTCTGTGAGTCCTCTAATAATGCTTATAACTGGGGTGGATTCCCCCACCCACCCCTGCGTTGCCATTAGGGGCACACCCTAGTTCGCAGTTACTATTAGCAGGACTCCACAGAAAATTAATTTACCCGCTTTGTGACTGATAGTGGCACAGTCCTATGCAGTGATGACACCTTGCGTCTAGAGGCTGATGGTGCAAGCACCTTTCTTCTGTCTTGCTTGCCCAGTTGAGTACTGCAGTTAAAGAAAGTCAGAGGTTCTCAGGGCTCTGTGTCATGTGAAGGGGGCAGTGACTTGTCTAAAAATTATCCAACTGGTTGGCTGATGCTAGAAGACACCACCTCACTACTCAGTCAAATAGCTGAGATGTATGTAGACACACCTAATCCAAACTAATTCTCTCAGGACCTCAAGTCTCAAGTGAGCAGCTACATAGTGAGATGCTGCTTGGAACAGCTCACAGGAATCAGGGTTCAAACCAGGCCCACAGGTAAACAACCTTCAGGGGTTGAACATCAAGTTTTGTAGCCACTGGCCATTAGGGCTATGGGCTTTACAAATTCACTGACCAACAGAGATCTTACAGGCCCAACTGGTGTACTAACTGAAACATTATCTTCTCTAATACATGTCAGCAGGGCTAATTAACAGAAAACTTTACTGGCCTGAGACAGCATTTGGATAGTAAACTGGTGATAATTTGGAACTCTTGCCTTAATGGCTCTAAACAGGAAGTGGGGCACGACAGCAGTAAGCAATTTGCAGGAGTTACCATTGGAGCATATTTTTATTCATTCAGCCAAGATAGTCCAGCTAAAGTGCAACATCCCATTTCCAGTGGGATCCTGCTTTTATTCATTTTCTGCAGCTGGGTGGACTGGAGCACTGGGAGGTTAAGTGACTTGCTCAAAACCACACAGCAAGAATCTGGTGGGATTTGAACTTGTGATCTCATAGTTTAAGCCAGCACTATAACCACTAGACCACAAGGGTTCTAAAGTGGGCAATACTGGTTAACATCCAAGTACAATAATTATGTTACTACAATTATGTAATAGGACGTGGTGTGTGTTCTCATGGGATAACGTCACCTGAGGTACGGTGTGAGGCACAAGGCAAAACCCAGTGATTTCACTCACCCAAGAAGTGATTTTATCCCAAGTAATACACATTCTGGGAGTTTATTACTTAATTACAGGAAGGTAACACCACCATGAATATATAGCTTGATAGTTTGTGTGATATCAGCATTGCAGGCTTACGGCACAGGAGTCCTGATTAGGGAAGAACACCCAAAGAAAATGTTTTTCCTTTTCCCCCGCTATCATATTTCGACACAAACGTTCCAAGAACTTCCAGAGTCAAAATGTAAGTGCTTTTACTGCAGGCAGGACTCCTAGGGTCCTCCTGACGATGAATGCTAGTGCAACATAGTCAAGCGGAACACACAAACAATCATGGGGCTATGCCCATATAACACTCAATTTCTTAAATGTTAACAGAAAAACCAAAAAAAAAAAGAATGCCATTCCCACGAAAACAACCACGGAATCTAAGCAACACGTGCTAGCCTGCAGTGACCACAAAAGGCAGAAGATGAGCCTCAAGTCCACTTACAGACTTCCATAAATAAGGGGCATGCTTTGAAAGTGCTGGATTCTCAATATGGGAAAACAAATTTGAAGACTTCCAATTTTGCAGGTATGGAAGTCATGGTTGATTTATTTTCTGACAGAAACGGGGTAATTTACCAGTCAGACTTTAAAACAACTTCTGTTCCATCTTGAATACTGCCTTAAATTTGGGAAAGTACAGTTACGTAAGAACTTACCGTAACAGTAGATCTTCGAGAACAGCTCTTGCAGCAGGTTACACCATTAGGACCGAAGCCGCCAGGCGCCAGGACCCACAGAAAAATTCTGGCTAGCTAACTACAGCCAGAGGACCTCCGTCAGTCCGCCCCTCCGGCCGCCAGGCGTGGTAGAAGCAAAAAGGGGCGGTCCCGCCAGATTCCCCAGTTCTCCCTACCGAGACTTCTTGTGAGGGCTGACATCAAATGGGAGACCTAGGATTACCGTCAGAAGACAGAAAGATAACAATTCCTGCTCAGAAAGACTGAGCCATGCTTCCTCCAAGGGGAAGGTGGGCGGGAAGGTACCTGCTGCAAGGCTGTTCTCGAAGATCTACTGTTACGGGTAAGTTCTTACGTAACTGTATCACTATCTTATCGAGACACAGCTCTTGCAGCAGGTTACACCATTAGACTGATTCCCAAGCAGTAACGCTGTCAGAAAATCCGGGAGGAGGAAAATAAAGGATAAAACCAGGTCCTGAACCTAGGACAGGAGACCCTGAAGCACGGCCAAACCAAAACCAGCCCTTCGCCGAGAAGCATGTCCAGGCTATAATGCTCTGATAAAGGTATGCACAGAACTCCAAGTAGCTGCAGCGCATATAGCAGAAGTGGAAACATTTTGAGCGCTTGCAAAGGAAGCAGCCACCCTCTAGTGGAATGACCCTGGACTGTACCCGGAGGGGCTTTGTTTGATACCATAACAGTGAGAAATACACTGGACAAGCCAGCGAGAAAGGGACTGTTTGGATACTGATTGGCCCATCATTCTCTCAGAGAAGGAAATGAAAAGCTGCTCAGAACTACGAAAGGACTGAGTTCTGTTGAGGTAAAACCTCAGGCTGCGGTGAACATCCAGGGTATGGAGCAGAGCCTCTCCTCTATTAGAGTAGTTCGGGAAGTAGACCGGAAGGTCGATATCCTGGTTCAGAGTGAGTGAAGAAACCACCTTAGGCAAGAATTTAGGGTTCGTCCTCAGGGATACTCTGTCCCGTGGAAAACTAAATAAGGCTCTTTGCACATGAGAGCGTGAAGTTCAGAAATTCTTCTTGCCGAGGTAACAGCACTAAAACAACGCCTTTCCACAGAAAACGAGCTCGCAATCCGCGGCAGGTTCAAAGGGGGAAGCGTGAGCTGTTCAAGGACAAAAGCAAATCCCATGGAGGCACAGGGTCTCTAATAGGAGGCCTAAGGTGCAACACTCCAAGAAATTCCAGAGGCGCCCACCTGAGCCACTGTATCGATTTCCCACCGGAGGTGGTAAGTCAAATGGCACAGAGGTGCACTTTAATAGAGGAGTAGGCTAGACCGAATGAAAGAGGGAGAGCAAATATTCTAATATTACTCCCACAGGACAACCTAAAGGGGAAAGGTCGCGTGCTCGCGACCATACACAAAAACGGCGCCATTTCATGGCGTACGTCGCACGCGTTGTTGCTTTCTGGCTGCAGAAAGGACTTCTGCAACCTCTTGCGTAGACCCCGCGTGACGAAAATGGCTATGTCTCTAGGAGCCAAGCATGCAGGTTCAAGGAACGAGGTCCGGTGGACAAGTGAACCCTTCTCCTGAGACAGTAAGTGGGAGCTGAGCGGCAACGGAGCGGGGTTCCAGATAGTTGAATCAACAAAGGGAACCAAATCTGTCTGGGCCAAAATGGGGCCACTAGGATCATTATTATGCGTTCTCCTGCAGTTTGAGAAGAACTCTCTGGATCAACGGGAAAGGAGGGAAAGCAGAGGAATCTGTTGGCCCAGGAGAGGGATAACGCTTCCCCGCCAGAAAACACCAGGCCCTGGATCTAGCGAGCAAAAATTGGGCAGTTTTTGCTGGATGGGAGGCGAACAAGTCTAGATCTGGAGTTCCCATCGAAGAAACAGATCCTCTGCTACCTCTTGAAGGAGTTCCATTCGTGGACTCTGGCCTGAGAACGACTCAGGCCAGCCTGCAACCGTGTTGTCCACTCCGGGAACGTGCACAGTGATCAGATTCAGCCGTGTCTGATTACCCAATCCCACACTCTCATGGCTTCCCTGCAAAGGGGGTAAGAGTGTGCGCCTCCTTGTTTGTTGAGGTAATACATCACCGCCGTATTGTCTGTCTGAAGTAGAAGAGTACACGGTGGGATAACTGACTGAAAGGCCTGCAGGGCATAGAGGACCGCTCTCATTTCCAGCACGTTGATGTGAAGGTGAGCTTCCATCTGGGTCCACGTACCCTGGGACTTTACCCCGTCCAGGTGTGCCCCCCACCCAAGACCGGAAGAGTCTGTGGTGAGGGTGACCTCCGGGACGGCGAATGAACGGGACGCCTGATGAGAGCGACTCCTGGTGCTAGCTACCACTGCCAGTCTTGAATCACTGAATCTTGAGTCTGACCGGATGCTGCAAGTGGTCTTGCCTTTGGTCCCATTGCACTTTGAGCATCCACTGAGTAATGCCATGTGAGTCTTGCGAAAGGGACAGTAGGAATGGCCGCAGCCATGTGTCCGAGCAAGCAAAGGACCGACCTGGCAGGTACAACCTTGCTTAGTGATAGGTCCCTTATGAGGGATCTGATGCGCCCCGCTCTGTCGGCCGGAAGAAAGGCTCTTCCCCGAACAGTGTCCAGAACTGCTCCTATGAACTGCAGTTTCTGCGACGGTACCAGGAGAGACTTCTCGTAATTTATGAGGATGCCCAGGGATCGAACAGATCCTGGGTGCTCTTGATTGCAAGAAGCAACGCCTCTGGAGGCGGCCATGAGAAGCCAGTCGCCAGGTATGGGAACACGTAGTGGCCCTGTCTCCTCAGAGACGCTGCCACGACTGCCATGCACTTGGTAAAGACCCTCGGTGCGGAAGACAGTCCGAAAGGAAGGGCTCGGAACTGAAGGTGGTGGTCGAAGAACCAAGCGCAGGAACCTCCCTGTGCGCCTGAGCCATAGGGATGTGCAGGTAGGCATCCTGCATGTCTAGAAACGCTAAAAGGCGTCCTGTTTGAGCATGGGGATAAGACCGGAAGGGTCACCATGCGGAATCTCTTGTAAGTGACCGACACATTGAGGTCGCTGAGGTCCAAGATTGGACGGAGGTCCCCTGTTTTCTTGGGAACCAGGAAGAAGTGGGAATAGTATCCTGGTCCTCTCTGGTTCTCTGGGACGCACTCTATCGCCTCCCTTTAGTAAAGGCGAGTACTTCTTGCCAGATCAAGGCTTTGTGCTGACCCTGATACCGGGAGAGCAAAGGAGGCCTCGAGGGTGGCTTTCCTGCGAATTCTATAAGAGTGGCCTAGACTGACCAACTGAAGAACCCACCTGTCGTGTGGTAATGCCTGCCATCCCGGCAGGAAGTTTAATGCGACCTCCGACTATAAACTCCGCTGATCCTGAGGCGGGGCGGGAAAGGAGTCAGGCTGTGGCGGCAGATGGACCCGCTGGCTGGGCCTGCCTGGAGAACGCTGCCTCGGCTGGCGGGTGTTTGCCCTGGGCTCTCACGAAAACCAGAGCCCTCTGAGGTGCATGCGGAGTGGGTCTGTTGCCTATGTCCACAAGACGAAACGGCTTTGGTTCCTACGAAGGAACCAAGCTTAGGTCGGTACATGGCCTGAACCGACCTTACCGCCTTTCCCGGCCTCTTGGAGTTTGGTAAGGATCTTTCTGTAGGATTACCAAACAATACTTCTCCTCAAAAGGGGCGCCCAAGATGTTCTTTTGGACGTCTGGTAAAACCGAGCCGCAACCAAGAGTGTCTCTGAGCAAACGCCAGAAGCTGCTGCTCGGGCCGATGAGTCCGCAGTCATCACGGCTCTTAGCACAGGTCCCCACGTCTGAACCCATGAGGAGGCTGAAGCATCTCCTCCTTCTGCTCACCTTCGGGCATCTTTTCAGCCGGCTTCCAGACCCTGTTCCTAAAGCGTTCTGGAACTGAACCATGTGGGTTAAAATAGTTCAGGGATCTGATGGCGCAGGTAGAGGAAGCATCGTCGCCTACCCGATCGTCAGTTGTTTGGACTCTGGGTCGGTGGCAGGGTGCTCAAATGTTGTGGCCTCTGTGACCCGGTCATGTGAGCTGTGATGACCAGAGAATCGGCCTGAGGATGCTGCGTCAGTACTGAGTGGTCACCAAGGCCTTGTACAAGCGATCAGCTTTCTTCGGTCTCGCCGGGAGGCAGTGTGGGCTTCACGCAGCCTTGGTGGCGATCACGAAAGTGTCAACCAAGGGTGGTACCACCACAGGCTTGGGGTCCTTTTGCGAAGATATTTGGCGAGTCGCACTCTTCGGGGTCTAAGTCTTCAGCATCCCATCCCATGTTCTCTTGTATATGTCTCATAATATCAAGGAACGAGGGATCATCCGGAGGAGATCTAGGCATCTCACGTGGGTCCGGAGAAGGGATGGAGAGTGGAGATGGGGATCTAGAGGTGGAGTAGTCTGATCCCGTGTCCTCCGTTGAAGGCGAGCGTCGGCGTCTCCTGGATCTCTTGGGGCTGGGTGATCCAGAAGAGGATTTCGACGGAGGTCTCCGTTTATCAGGTCTCCCCCTGGGAGGGGTTCTAGGCTCCCGGGGAGGAGGAACACGGCCTGCCGACCCCGAAGGCGAGGGGGGGGCAGGAACCGGTAGGAGGAGGAGGAGGAGGAGGAGGAGGAGTAGGAGGAGGAGGGGGAACCATGTCTTTTTTAATGGTATCCCACCAGTAGGTGAACAGATCTTTCACCTCCACTAGAGAGAGGCCCGACGACGGCCCGGGTGCCGGTGGGCGGTCGTCGGGTCGGCGTCGGCTCCACAGGGGCTCTGGTAATGGCGAGGATCCTGGGAGTACCCACGGGACCGGGTCGCCCGTCTGGTCCTCGGGCTGCTCTAGGTCCTCCTCCGATAGGAGGCTCCTGACCGATGTCGGTCCGGAGGCAACAGGGCCTTCTTTTCAGGAGGGAAGGCGTCTGTCCCCTACCGGCGTCCGCTGAGATGTAATGGCGGCGTCGGTCGGGAGACGGCGGCTCCAGAAGAAGGCGCGCGCGGCGGCTGTCGGGCGGGCGTCTGGGCTACTGAGCCTTTTAAAGCGTGAGCTCAACGTCTTCGTGGAGGCACCGGCGAAGACCCTGACGCGTGGTACCGAGGGCGGGAACCCGACTTGCGGTGGTGATGGTGTCGTTCCCCGGACCCGCCAAGGCCCTGGAAGGGGAAGGCCTGGCGGATTCTCCTGAGATGAAGGTTTCTTGATTGCAGCCAGGGAGATTTCGAACCGGACTCGGGACTCCGAACCCCTAGAAGGGACCTGGAGGGCCTTCTCCATCTCTTCTCCAGCGTGCTTGTGGACCCTGGAGCTTTCCCCTTGGAGGACATGGTCTTCAGTTGTTCCTCCAGAAGCATGCTGCAAAAGCCTCTGACGCGGATCCGGTACGGCTATTGAACCCTTGGCAAGAAGGACAGGCCCGGTATCGGTTCGCTCTAGGCACCGGACGAGGCCGTGTGGGGGTCCTTGAACGGGATCTGCTTTCCACAAGCGCACTCAAGGATGGCCCGAGTTGGTGATGACATCAAGATCTTGCTTGAAGAGGATTCTGAAGATTTTGAAAAAGAACTATTCACGGCGTCGCGCTAGACTGGTAACCCGAAGGGGTCAGGTAGCTAAGTCGTGAGGCGGAAAAGAACTGAGGAATCTGTAGGACCGCCCCTTTTGTACCGCCTGACGGGGAGGAGGCGGACCGTCGAGGCGGTCCCGCCAGGATTAGCTAGCTAGAATTTTTCCTAGGTCCTGGCGCCTGGCGGCTGGGTCCTAATGGTGTAACCTGCTGCAACAGCTGTGTCTCAAGTAAGATCTGGGAAGCACGGACATCCCAAAAACTGGAGAAATGGCCAAACTGAGAAGCTTGAAGTTGCCGACTCCCACAAAAAAAAAAAAATAATAAACCTCCTACATATATTATAGTACAGACCCTGTGAGAGTTGGGTACAGCCCAGTCTGGGTTAGGGCACTCCTTAGCCCCATCACCAAAAATCTAAAATCTGCCAGTGCCAAAGCATTGATGTTTTTAGCTCACCTGACCCTACTGAAAGCATTTTTTTTTCTTCAAGCTTTCCCGAAGTACTGGGAGGAGTGGTTTAAATCAAAATTACGTTGTACCTGTCATTAAATGGGCAGCAGTGAACCATTATCAATGACATCTTCAACCTCACCACACACTTTACTCCCTTTCATACTAACAGACTCAAACCTGGGTCTCCCCTGCAAGCAAAGCTTCCTCAGCAATGGTTTGAGTATCTGCATTTGGAAGAAGACCCCCAAATACAGAAGCTTAACATGAACTGCTATGGGCATATGGGGTTTGAGACTGCCAAGCAAGTTCCAGACAGTAAGAGCACGCGTCCTGGGCGGATTCAGTCCAACAGCACAAATCAAAGTTGTGCTTTTCATAACATATCAAACAGCTTATACACGAGCGATGAGGCATGCTGCATATGCAGATCCCACCTCAGGCTGCATCCCAGTGCAGCTGGACGTGCCATACTTGTGCCTCCAGATGCACCAAGCCTTGTGCATAATACCTCAAACAATGCCCTGCACTGGACAACCTTAGGAGGGTGTAAAGGCATGTTGTTGTTAACCCCCCCACCAGGAAAAAAAAAAAAAAAGAAAACCCGGACAAAACTGGCATTACTGGTTTGTAAAAGAAGGTGCCCCCAAGACAGCCAAACAAATATTGTAGCCCGAGAGAGAGAGATTTCTGAAGTTCGACGATTATGTCAATTTTCTTTTAATACCTCCCACTTTCATATTTCACTGAAAAATAAATGCCAAGAAGTGAAATACCAAGACTGCATTTGCGTAGTTACATGGGCCCGGGGACTGCCCCAGAACAGCAAGCAGCACCCCTACAACCCTGGACGGAAATACGCATGTAAACCTTCGACAAGGTTGAAAATTACAAAGGGATGCAACTCCTCACTACCCCATTTCACGCTCTTGACCAACAGTTTCTCTTATAACTGATGCACACTGTATATAACATGTGCCAGACTGTGCGCTTAAAATCTCTCCAGCAAGGAAAGGAAATTGTAATTGGGTCTGTGTTAGAAGTGGTTTATTTTTTACATTCATCACTTTCGAGAACAAGACAAACATCATTACACACTGTATGTAAACGAGCAGACACCCTCCCCACCTCCCCCCACAAAAAGAAACCTCAGTCTGTATCTCTGTTCACAGTTTTTTTTAAATACTGCTGTTAGCAATCCACAGTACAGATGGCAGCCACAGCGCCGCAGTGCATCCTGCAGCTCTCGTCTCTGGGATTCGCATCAAGGGACGGTATTCCAGTAGCCAACAGCAGACACCTATAATGTGATCTCAGGCACACAGCAGTGACAGCGAGATTCATTGCAAGAAGGGACACACCATCATTTAATTTAAAAAAAACAAACAAAAAAAACAAACATCAAATTACCCTGCAGGGGCCAAGACGCCACCTCCCTTAAATGTGGCAGCCTGACAAGTAACCCTGGTGGCTCATGAGGCACTCAGAATACTACAAAAACTGCTGGAGTGCCATTAGCCCATAAGGCTACTACCCTACGAATCTGTGGTACCCAAGGGCTATTTAATCTGCCCCCTCCCTCAAATGTGCAGATTATCCAAGGGGGGATGGATGAGCTTTTTTCTTTTATTAACCATTAAAAATGTTTTACACATCTTGTTTGCTGTATCATTTGATGCAAGTGGGACTGGCTCAGGTGAACCTTACCCAACAGCAGCGTTGGTTGCCAACACAACAGTCAGCGCACTCTTGTTTACTGGGGGAGTAAAATGACAGAACACACAAACAAAACATTCCCCTCCAAAAACAACAAAAAATATACACCTTGCCTGAAACGTTTTTTTGACACATTCTGTTTAAATTAAACCGCAGGAATTCATTACAAAAAAGTAATGTTAATAAATAGATTATTGCAGGGAAGAAAGTCTGTGTGATGTTATAATTCATCGTTTTTATGATTTTCCTCCCTTGATGTCTCCTCTGTTTTCTTTGTCGATGTTTCTAAGGGAGGAAAGACGCATATAGTTACCAACTGTAAGGCATTTTTAGTCTATATAAGAATTATATTTACGTTTTTAATTTAGTTTCTTCTCAGACAGCTGCTGTTCATCTTGCCACTGTGCAACCTCCCAGTCTCAACACCAGTTACATCTGGTGAGGCTAAGCTGGTGTGGGACCCAAGCATACCAGGGGCCACTATCTATGCAGCTGTCAGGGTTTTTCCACCATAGGTTTCTGCCCCGTCCCCCAATTCACTGAGGCCACGGAACACCCCTTCATCCACAGCATACCTATGGCAGAAGTGGAGGGCCATACTACCTCCTGGCCTGCTAAAGGGGTCTCTGCCACCACCAGCAGCACTCCTGATCATGGACTGCCTGACTGCAGGGGACTGGGCTTGCTCTTGAATCCAGGTCAGCTGCTTGTTTGCAAGTGCAATGCGGTGCTACCACAAGGTCATCAGGTGCCCTCCGATGAACAATCCATTTTTTTTTAAGCCTCCTTTATGTTTGGATCCAGTCCTCCTTCCACCTCAGGCAAACCCACTATCAGCCTGGGAAACCTTCTTGAGGGTCCTTCACTACCGCTCAATCTCCAGTGTTTGCAGGTCACTAAGTGCCTCGCCCACCCCACCCCCCGGCCCAAAGTCAGCTTTTTCTATTGGAGGAAGGAGGCAGACTGGGACCTTGGCCATTAGGCCACAGGTGGACCAGAACAGGGCTTCAGCTGCTTGATACCCTGAGATTTTTCTTTAACTTTTTATCCTCTGCCACCATCTGCCCAGTCTATGGGCCTGGAGGCATACTTCTGTGGAAACTTCCCCAGCCCTTCCTCTGCTATCGCCTTCCTACACAGTATACACTCAGTAATCATTTTTAGTTAGTTCCACTTGATTCCTCACTCCTCCTCTAGGTCTAGTGGAATATTTCACCTGTGCCAAGTTCTGACACCTTTGTGCGTCTCTTGCTGCACATCCCTGCAGGCAACCTCCTCTAAACCACTAGGTCTCAGCTGTAGCCCATCCAGACCACCTCCCAAACCTGACAACGCCCCCATCTAGACCACCTCCCAAACCTGACAACCCCCCCATCCAGACCACCTCCCAAACCCTGACAACCCTCACCGGGCACCCAGACTTGCGTGAGTGATCTGGCGCAGTGTGTGGGGCAGGAGAGAACCAGGTCACCAATTCTAATGGTCGATAGCACAGATACAGCCATCCTGATACTGCTTGGTCACACTGAGATCTGGTGAGTGCAGGACTGTGAGTACTGATACAATTATCCTGACAGCACAGACCTGCATGGGGATCTGGTGGGATTGCAGGGCTGAGAGAACTGTTACAGTTATCCTGCTGGTACAGACCTGCACAGGGATAGAGTGAGACTGTAGGACTGAAACTAGTTACAGTCATCTTGACTGTATAGACTTGCATGGTGATACGGTAGGAATGCAAGTCCGAGAGTACTAATACAGTTATCCTGATGTCACGGACATGCATGGTAGGAGTGCAGGGACAAGAGCACCAGTAACGTCATCTTAACAGCTGTCTGTTTTACATTCAGTGTTTCTTTCCAGTTGCTTCCATCCCCTGCTCCCACTAACCCCACACACATGCCCTATGACTTCATACAAATGCAGCGTGTCCCTGCTGAGGGGGTAAACTCACTGTCCTACTGTGGGGGTCCTCTGCAGCAAAGGAACACAGTCACCCTCGCCCACACACTCCCCAGCCATGGCCACTCCAGTCCAGCCTCTCGAGTTTGCTCACAAACCCGAGTCATTGGGATGGCAGAGAGGTCATTGGGCTGTACCACCCCACAATACTTCTCAATGCCTCTCCATCATCTGGTACTACCCACGTCAGCTGCATCACTAACTGTGCTGCAAGACCAGGAAATCTGATCATACAAGAGTGCTTCATTCCTCATTACCTTCACTGGGCCCTCCCAGCTCTAACTTTTCTGATTCACTGTTGCTGCCTTCAGTTTTCTCTACGGTGGGCGGCTCCTCGACAGGCTTCACTTCCTCTTGGTTCTCTGCAAAAGGAATTAGGAACTTTAGGAGCTTGGACTCTTGACCTAAAAAATTCACGAGATGCGAGTCTGTGATACAGTTAGGAAACTCTGCTGAAGCTAACTGTAAACAGAGGAACCTGGCATTAACATTACGTTTTATTTACTAAATGTCCTCCAAGGCTCTCCTGCAAAACCAGTGACCGAGTGACTAATAAAGAAGCAGTACCACACAACAGGACGTACACAGAGCTAAATCAATACACGTGGCATAGCACAGTGTGGCAGTTACTGTTTCAACATGCAACAAGTTTCAATCTGTGGGTCAAGTGACATTTTAACATGATCATGTGACTGTTGACCAGTCAAATCATTCCATTTATGCAAGCAATTTTACATATGGAGGTTAATGTAAGTTTCAATTTGTGGATCAAGTGATGTCACCACATGGTCATGTGATTGTTGCTGACCAGTAAAATGACTCCATTTATGCAAGCAATTGTACACAGGGAGGTTAATGAGCAATTAAGCAACAGTATACAGGGAGCTGATGCCTTTAGCTCAGTGGTAAAATCCTAGGCCAGAAGCCGGCCTGGTAGCACCGAGGGCTGAGGCGCTGGACACCCTGCCTCATAGTACACCGGCAACCTGAGTTAAAGGAGCGACCTTGAGTGCCGGCATTGAGGCCGAGGGTGGGAGCAGGATTGAGCTGCAACAGCGTCTCGGGGAGGTTGCCATTCCGCCACCTCCGGGTGGAGGTTCGTGGTGGCACAGGTGGGTATGGGTGACCAGTAGGCTAGGGCGTCCCGCAGTGCATGATGTGCATGTGTCTCGACATGCACGCACGCACTCACGCCAAGGACGTGAGGGTGGGTGGAAAAAAAAAAAAAAAGATCAACACAATAGAAATAAAAGTCGTACGTCAGTGGTCATAACTGCAAGTTCACATGCTGAATCCTCTGGTTTGGAAATAAAAGGATGGAGGTACTCGGCAGGTTGTAATTAAGCAGTAATGCCCGACAGGGTGTGCGTCATGCTGGGATAATGTCATGCCTCAGATGGTTGGGCATGAGGCCGCAGGCCGAGTGTGTCCAACAACTGAGGCGTGACGTTATCCCAAATGACACACACTCTGGAGGGCATTATTGCTATTATACAATGGCTCATTGTTACATAAAATAAAAAAAAATAGTTTTAAAGAATGTTTTTTAGTGTGGAAAAATATTTTTGTTTCTTAAGAGGAGATGCAAAAAAAGAGGTGATCTAGCTCATCATATAGCTCATCTACAGGTTCACAGTGAGGCTGAGACTAGACCCGTGATGATGTACTGGGATAACAGCACAGGTCCAGCCCAAGACTGACCAGAGACCAGGAAATCTTCTTGCCATTGTATAATGATAGTTGAACATCCACAGTGCCACAATACAGCACCTGCAGAACAGACATAACAGCAGGCCCCTTCTGGGGGGGGGGGGGCAGACTATGGATGTTAATGCTAGCCATGCTGCTCCAGAGATGCAGGGCTCAGAAGATGTTTTTGTGCGATGGAATTTTATGTTTATTTTTTTACTATGCTTGGATGGTTTATTTTTGTATTGTTTATTATTTTCCCATGTTAAATAACTATGATAAGATCTTGAAAAAAAAATGCAGGGATCAGAAGAAATTGTGGAGGGCGCTGAAAGAGTTCTGAAGCCCACCAAAAGAGAAGGTAAAAATATAACAGACAATGCAGGTTTGTCCACAGCAAACATAACCCACCTGTTTTCTCCTCTTTGGGGGGAATCACTTTCTCGGTGTCCTCAGCAGTTGCATTCTTGTCCGATTCACTCTTGGTTGCATTCTTGTCCTTCTTGGGTTTGGGTTTTGGAAACTTGGCCTTGTTCAGAAGGTACTTCACTTCCCTGTCTAGGAGCCCAATTTTGAGCTCGATGTCCTTGGATAGGAGGATCGGCATCTCCGTGGGAGACAACTTATTCTGCTGAGCTACAGTTTCATTCTTCCATGTCTGAGACGAAGTCAGAAAACAGGAAATGTTCATATTCTCCTCCTGACAAGGTTGTATAATATCCTGTCCCTTTGTTATAGAAAGTTTAAAGCAAGAATCTATTTTTCTGTCCTCTCCTATTCCGTCACTTTTCTAGCTCTTGTCTGACTGCGTAATCAAATTTTCTTTGCGGAACCTCGAAACTGGAAACTCAGAGGGTCTCATAATTTCCACTGTCACTTACCTTTCCTTCCTTGCGGTTTATGTTCTTTCTTTCTCCTTTTGCTTCTCTTTGCTTAAAAAAAATATATGAGAATTTTTATGTGATACTGGGATCTCTTGGTTTGCAAATGTATATGAATTGGATCACCTGCTTTGTCACGAGTTCCGACTTGGCCTCGTTGATAAGGAGGCCAACGAAGGCTGAAACCTGGAGGCCAGATCCTGGACTACTCCCCCTCCATTCTGGAGGAGGCCGCAATCAGCCAGTCGTCCAGGTAGGGGTACACCCCGGACCCTTCGGCACCGCAGGAATACTGTCACCACTGCCATGCATTTGGTGAAGACCCTGGGAGCTAGAGAAAGGCCGAAGGGCATGGCCCGGAACTCGTAGAGGGACCCCTCTGCTCTGACGCGGAGAAATCGCTGGTGGGATGGTCGGATTGGGACGTAAAAGAACGCGTCCTGGAGGTCCAGAGAACAGAACCACACGCCTTGTTCCAAGGATGGAACGATCTGAGCAAGAGTGACCATCCTGAAGGTTCGAGACCTTAGGAACCTGTTCAGGTCATGCAGGTCTAGAATGGGGCACCAGCCCCCGTCCGTTTCAGGACCAGGAAGTACCTGGACACAAACCCTGGTTCTGGTGGGGGATCCACCACCTTCCTGATCACCTCCTTTTGGAGAAGCAGGGCAATGTCTGCTCGACGGGCCGACAGAGAGGCTGCGGACACCGTAACCCACCGTGGGGCGACGGCTTGGAAGGGCGGGGCCTGCTCTAACTCCAGAGGCAGACCCTTTCCTACCACCTCCAACACCCAACGGTCCGTGGTGATAGCGGACAGGTGGAAAAATGGCGGGCCTTCCCCCAGGGGAAACCACGAGGTTGGGGACGACACCCCTCAACCCGTCACTGGGCAGGCTCGGAGGAAGGACCGGCCGAGCGACCTCCTGAGCCTTTTCCTCCTGGCTTCCTGTAAGAGGAAGCTGCAGGCTTGGCTTTGGGTTGCCAAGTGTGAGCCTGCCGGCCCTGATGCTGGTGTTGCTGGGCCGGACGTGCCGCAGGGGCAGAAGGGCGAAAGGACTTATGTTGCTGTCGACGGCCTTGTCCTTCTGAGCAGACGCGGACAGAGTCCAAGGTGGCATTGGACTTTTCAATTCTCTGGAGGTGGCCTTCCACTCCAGGCCCGAACAGGTCGGTCCCAAGGAAGGGGACGTCTGCCAACTTGTGCTGGGTATCCGCCGTAAAGGTGGATATCCTTAGCCAGGCTCTGCGGCGCATGGCCACTGCGGCCGCTACTGATTGGGCACAGGAGTCTCCAATATCAAGAGCCATTTGCAGCTGCTGTTTCGCCACTGCCCTTCCCCGATACCGCACCTGCTTGACCATAGTCTGCAGATCAGCTGGAAGATGAGGGATCACCTCATCCAGGAAGCCCATGAGGGCGTGGCAGAAGTGCGCCATCAGTGCGGCCGAACTGGCCTGTGGAGCGGGAGAGGCGCGATACTTTGCGCCTCCGCATAAGGTCCAGCTTTTGACCTCTCTGGTCCGGGGCTTGTCCACATCCCTAGCATTCCAACCCCGGAAACCACTGTCAGTGAACAACCCCTCTGCAGAGGAGTGTTCTGAGAAACCGGACAAAGAGCCGGTAGGGACGGCATACTTCCTGGCCATCCTGCCATTACGAGGCACAACCCCCCACCACCACCACCGTGACAATGGCAATGGCTCCTTTCTCAAGGAGCTGAGCAACGTCTTCCCTGAAGGTGGACAGCATATCCTGCAACACCACGGACCCCCTTGGTGTGTGGGATTGGAAAGGCGGAAGAACCTCTGCCCACCACTTCTGACACTCATCTGTCCAAAGTAATGACGAACCAGTTGTGCCGAAAATGGAAAAGCCAACCCCCCCCTTCCACTGGGAGCTGAGGCAGGGACTGGACGGGTGGGAGGCAGACACCCCTGACCTGTCAATAAGCAGCTTTGGAGGGGGCACCACTACCCCCCACCCTCGATCTTTTTGGTGCCCTAACCAGATAACTTGGTCTTGGGGTGCCAAGTCTGAGACCTCCCCTGCTAGTGTTGCTGCTGCTTTGACTGCTGTGACTGAAAGGGCCGAAACTAAAAGAGCTTTTTTGACTTTTGCCCTTTGTGGTCCTTCTGAGAGGAAGTCTCAGAATCTAAGGTGGCGCTAGACTTCTCAATCCTTGTGAGATGCTCCTCTACCTGTGGGCCAAATAAGTCTGTGCCCAAGAAGGGAACATTGACCAGTTTGTGCTGGGTATCAGCCGTGTTGGTGGAGATCTGCAGCCAGCCGCTGCGACATTGCAATGGCCTTTGCCATGGAATGGGCGCAAGAGACACTGACATCCAAGGTTGTCTGGAGCTGGTGTTTAGTCAACACTTGACCCGGGTCTCTGACAATCTTCACCACCGTCTACAAGGCAGCAGATAGACGAGTGAGGACATAGTCTAGCACTCCCTTCAGGGAGTGACTGAAGCTGGCCACCATCAGGGTGCAGCTCACTTGACTGAAACCAAGGGAGGATGCAGCATACACCTTTTTTGCGTGTGGTAGAGTTTTTTGGACTCGTCAGGGGGCTTGCCCACATCCCCAACACTGCTGGTTTTCCTGAAAAAACACAGTCAGCCACCAATCCTTAAGCCAAGGGGTGGTCCGGGAAACTAGATAAGGTGCTAGTAGGGACCACATACTTGGGCGAGGGAGTTGTACAGGATACTGCCAAAGTTCCAGAGCCAGTCCCAGGATGGCCTCGGCTATCGGGAAGGCGATCCCTGGGGATTTGTCCCTATCCAAAATTTCAGTGAAGGGATTTTTAGCCCTTTTCTGAACTGGTTCCAGAAGGACCTCCATGGACTTAGATATCAATCTTAAAGAAGAACCCCAAAAGACACCAGCCCATGGTTGGTTGTCAATTCCTCAGCAAATTCATGGTCAAATCCAAAGAAGGACCCATCTGAGTTATACGAAGATTCTTCGAACATGGCTCTTGTTCATTTCTCACCGTGCACTGGTCGGGGTTCATCCAAGTGTGTGATCTCCACGGATAATCGGCCTGGCAAGCTGGCAGCTGGACAGAAGTCCTTGGTAGGGGCTCCTTGCAATGACTGTTGTGGTGCAGTTTCAACTGGATTGGGGAAGAGACAGGTGTCAGTGACCCTTGTGTTGGCAATACCAGAACAGGCTGGACTGGTGGTAACCAGGGGATCACCGGGGTTGTGAGTAGAGCCCTACCTTGCCAGCCAAGGCCCACTTCTGCCACAGTATGTCCTTGTAGCACTGCCTCATCCTGCAACTGAGCTTCTCTTCATTGGACAACGAAGACAACAAGGAATGCCTACGGCAGTGCCTCCCAGATGACTGAGACTGGGAGCACGAGGAATCCTTTGACTACGACCTGGCTCTCGACTGATAACATGGCCATCGATGATGAGGAGAGGCAGGTGGAGGGACCGTATAGACTACATGGACAGGCTTCTGCTGCACAGCCCCAGAGGTAGGCAGTTCCTCCGAGACAGGGGGGTCTGCTGACTGTTCCTGACTCCCCCGAGTGAGGGCCAAATGGACTGGGGTCAGAGATCAAGTTTTCCTTGATCCCTTCTGACAAAGGGTCATCCGGGTCAAGAAAAATCTTGACCTCCTGATCAACCTGTGTTGAAGCCAATAAGCCTGATGGGGATGCTGTGGAGCTAGTAGTGTGGCCCTTGACCAAAGCGGGCTCAGCCGGAGCAGAGTACCCCAAAACTGTTGAGCGGGTGGGGGAAATGCGGGAGGTGTGCTCCTTCCCACAACCAAGAGCAGAATTTCTTCTGACTTCTTCTTGTGGCAGGAGGGGCTCTCCTCGAAGGTCTGGAGGGACTTACATGTCTCAAAAGGTTCTGGAGAACCAGCTGGCCCGGTGGTGCTGAGAGTAGAGGCGGTGGTGCCACACCTCACGCTATGCCGGCGTGGGAGGATCAAGCAGGCTGATGAGCAGCTCTCCCAAGGCTGGGCTGGCACCCCCCTTAGTTCTGCTCTCACCGGGTGGAGGTCCGGTGGGCATCTTAGGCGGAAAGGGGGCAGCAAATAGTTACAGGAGGTGGTAGGGGCTGAGCTGGTGCCATGGGGTGCATAGTGTGCCTCCATACGCTCGCACGGCCGTGTGCAGCAGGGTCAGGGAGAAACTTGTAAAACCCTGTGTGTCCCAGTTGCCAGGAAGAGACGATGGGGACCAACAGCTTTACAAAAAAAGTTTCCGGAGAACAACGCCCCAACACTGGCCCCAGCCAGAAGCAGTGCTGAGACCAATGAGGCACTTGCCGCTAGTTTTACCACCACCTCTTCCATCGCTGAGATCTGGGCCGCAGATCCCACAATCACGGATACTGTCTTACGGGCATCCTTAGACCTCATCAGAGGGTCCTGTTTTGTGATCCATCTGAGGAGAAGATGGACAACGTTTTGCAAAGACCGCAGGTGGTGACGTCATGCTCTGCCCTGAGGCAGTAGATGCAGAAGGTGCGTGGATCTGTCCGTGGCATCTTCTGGTTACACTGGGCGCAACGCTTGAAGCCTGAACCTGATTTGGAGTCCTTGTGTTCCATCGCAGATGTCGATGGACTGGTGCGAAACTGAGAATATACTCGTTAGTTTTGAAAAAACTGCTTTCCAATGATGCACTCAGTAAAGGCCTACACCATGCTTGGAGCTGCAAAGGAGGAGGAGACTGGACACTTTCAGCGGAAAAGAAGATCTGAAGTCACAGGTCAGAGTCCAGGAGTACACCACCCCGGTGGATAGGAGAAGTTTGGGTTAAAGAGCGTGGCAAGTTTAACCTTTTTGAAAGGAAGACTGCCAGAAGTGTGGCTAATGCACCATATCAATGTCCCTAGAAACCCCTTTTTAGGTGGCAAGAACAGGGCTAGCTATTGTCTGAATTAACTAGTATATCCTAATAAGTTTATAGTAGTAATAAATAAAAATATTAAGAAGGTGAAAAGCACATAGTATGGACAGACTGGTAGCATAACTAATTTCAGAAACTACATACTGGAACTGTGGAACACTTACTGTTGATCAGTAATGCTCATTTTGAAGAAAAAAAAGTCATTTACAGTTCAGCTTCTTATACACAGAGGTATCAAATGATTTGCTCAAGGTCAGGCTGAGATCAGTAAATGTGGTGGGATTAGAATAAGAGACCTCCCAGTTCAGGATTAACACATACTGGACAGTTTCTTGATTGACAGGTGTTTTCCTGACTGGCTAAACAGAAGTTTCAGCACAGTGTGTGAGCCAACTTCTTATGAGAGAGCAATTAATTTTACAGTACAACAAAAAAAAAAAAAAAAAAGACAACTCCTGCCCTCCTTACCATTGTTTCTTTGATAACCTTTTCCAACGTGTTCAGCTCTACCTCTGTGAAGAACTGATCTTCCTCAGGCAGCATCCTGGCTCCTCTAAAAACAAAACATTACGTGGTAATAATGCAGAGAAGATTACTTGCAACTGTAATTCTACTGCTGCTATTCAGTTCACGTTTACACTATGACAGTTCCACTGAGCATGCTCAGGTTCCAGAAATGGTCTCAAAGCCTGACAACTTCTAACACCCCCAATCTCGTCCTCTGTCTCTACCCACAGTTCTCTCGGACCTAAAAACAGGATCATCTGGGCCACGTCCTTATCAGCCTTGACCATGATCTTGTAGAACATGAGGAAGGAAGTGAAGGCATACAGGAGGCCTGGGTCCAGGGCTTCGTGAAGGCATCCCCCATCAGTATCCCAAACTGTGGGAGCAGGCATAAAAAATAGGTTACTCATCTATACTCCTAGTTCTAGGAGCGGTATATGGTTCACATTGACACACTGACAGTTCTTAAGAGCCAATTCACCGAAACATCTTTAAACAAAGCTCTTCCCGCAAACCAAGTGGTATATCCCTCAGCTCCGCCCCATGATGTCACATCTTGCACACAGGCAGCAGGGATCCGTGTGTCACTTGTCAGGGGAAGTCGGGTGGGTAGTGTGGATGGATACCACTCCTAGAAAGTACAGTTATTTAAGAACTTACTGTAACAGTAGAGCTTCGAGAACAGCTCTTGTAGCAGGTTACACCATTAGGGACTGAAGCCGGCAGGCGCCAGGACCCCACGGAAATTTTCTAGCTAGCAGTATTCAGCAGGGACCGCCCCCGACGTCAGGCATAGTACATAAGGGGGCAGTCCCCCAGAATCCCCAGTTCTCCCGCTAGAGACTCCCGGCCGTTCAGTGACATCAGAAGTGGAGACTGAGGATCCGCTATCAAAAGCTATTCAAAACGGTGTTAGAAACACCAAATCCTAGAACCGAGATATCGGAACAACTCTACCTTCAGAGGGGATGGTGGGAGGGAAACTACCTGCTGCAAGAGCTGTTCTGGAAGATCTACTGTTACGGTAAGTTCTTACGTAACTGTACTATCTTGCTTCGAGAAACAGCTCTTGCAGCAGGTTACACCATTAGGACAGATTCCCAAGCAATAATGGAAATCCCACACCAATGGGAGGAGGGAAGGTAGAAATCCTTAATAGAACCAAAGCCTAGGACAGAAGTCCTTGAAGGACTGCTAGACCAAAACCTGCTCTTCGCCTCAATGCAATATCCAGGCTATAATGCCTGATGAAAGTGTGCACGGAGCTACAAGTAGCTGCAGTACAGATGGCAGAGGTGGACACATTCTTTAGGGCCGCAAAGGAGGTAGCCACCCCCCTTGTGGAATGACCCTTGACTGCACCTGGTAAGGGTTTGTTGCGCTTCTGGTAACAGATAGTAATACATTGAATGAGCCACCTGGATAGAGACTGCTTGGAAACAGGAGCTCCCAACATCCTGTGGGCAAAGGAGACAAAAAGCTGGTCCGAGTTTTGGTGGTGTTTGGTTCTGGTCAGGTAGTATTGGAGACACCTATGTACATCTAGGGTGTGCAACAGGGCCTCTCCTCAATTTGAATATTTAGGAAAGTACACTGGTAGATCGATGTCTTGATCAAGGGTGAGAGCTGAGACCACCTTAGGCAGAAACTTGGGATTAGTCCGTAGGGATACCCTGTCTTGGTGAAAAACCAAATAAGGCTCTTTGCACATGAGCGCATGAAGTTCAGAAATTCTTCTGGCGAGTGCGCAACTAAAAACAACGTGGTTCCAAGATAAGACGGTCTTCTAACCGCTGACTGGTTCAAAGGGTGGCAGCGTAAGCTGCTCCAGGACAAAGGGTAGATCCCATGGCGGAATTGGATCCTTAATCGGAGGTCTAAGGTGGAGAATACCTCTCAGGAAGGCTCATGACGTGTCCAACTGAGATATGGTGCGTTGCCTTTAGGACAATGATAGGCCGAGATGGCACAGAGGTGTACTTTGATTGAGGAGCAGGCCAAGCCTGTTTGAAAGAGAGACAGGAGGTAGACCAAGACCGACTTTTCTGGACAGTTTAGAGGCGAAAACCCCCGCGCTTGAGCCCAAAGGCAAAAACGGTGCCATTTCATGGTGTAAGTAGCATGAGTGGCCGGTTTGCTCGCGGCCACCAGAACGTCAGCTACCTCTTGCGAGACTCCGTATCGCAAAATGGCTATGTCTCTAGGAGCCCAGCGTGCAGGCTCAGCGAACGAAGGTCCGGATGGACCAAGAAGCCCTCCTCCTGAGACAAGTGAGAGCTGACTGGCAGAGGCACCGGAGGTTCCTGGGATAGCTGATGTAGTAGAGGGAACCAGATCTGCCTGGGCCAGAACGTTGCGATGAGTATCAGCGTCGCTTGCTCTCTGTGAAGTTTCAGAAGAACCCCCTGGATCAACGGAAAGTGGGGAAAGGCAGAGAGGAATCTGCCCGCCCAGGAGAGGGACAATGTGTCTCGCCAGAAAACACCAGGCCCTGGATCTCGTGAGCAAAAGTTGGGCAGTTTTGCGTTGGATGGGGACGCGAAAAGGTCCAACTCTGGTGAGCCCCATCTGTGAAACAGATCCTCTACTACCTCCTGGAGTAGTTCCCACTCATTGACTCTGGCCTGAGAGCAGCTCAGGCCATCTGCAAGGACGTTGTCGACTCCTGGGACATGAATGGCAGTGAGGTTTGCACCGTGTTGCAAAGCCCAATCCCACACCCTCATGGCCTCCCTGCAAAGCGGGTAGGAATGGGTGCCTCCTTGTTTGTTGAGGTAATACATCATCGCGGAATTGTCCATTTTGTAACAGAAGAGTACCCGGTGGAATCTCCAACTGGATGGCCTGCAAGGTATAAAGAACTGTTCTCATTTCCAGGATATTTATGTAGAGATGAGTCTCTTGGGCTGTCCACAGGCCGAGACCGAACACCGTCGAGGTGTGCTCCCCATCCGCGCCCTGAGGCGTCTGTGGAGAGTGTCACAATTGGGGACGGCGCAATGAAGGGAACCCCTGCTGATAGATTCTTTGGATCTAGCCACCATTGTCAATCCCGGATTACGGTCTTCGTGATCCAGATTGGAAGCTGCAGATGGTCTTGCTTTTGATCCCACTGGACCAGTAACATCCACTGGGTGACCCGCATGCGGGACTGTTGCAATGGCCGCAGCCATGTGTCCGAGCAGGCAAAGGACCAATCTGGCAGGAACGGTCTTCTTTGCCGAAATGTCCCTGATGAGGGATCTCATGTGTTCCGCTCTGTCCTGGGGGAGAAAAGCTTTCCCTTGGACGGTGTCCAGAACTGTGCCTATGAACTGCAGAGTCTGAGACGGAACCAGACAAGACTTCTCTTGATTGATCAAGATGCCTAGTGTCTCGAACAGAGACTGAGTATAATGAATGGCGGACATCAAGGCCTCCCAAGAGGGTGCCATAAGAAGCCAGTCGTCCAGGTAGGGGAACACGTAGTGACCTTGCCTCCTCAGAGTCGTCGCTATGACTGCCATACACTTCGCGAATAACCGGTGCCGATGACAGTCCGAAAGGGGGGCTCGGAACTGATAATGGTGGCCCTGGAACTCGGCGCTTGAAACTTCCCTGTGTGCTCGAGCCGATGTGCATGCAGGTAGGGTGTCCTGCATGTCCAAAGACGCTAGAAAGGCGCCCTGCTTGAGCATGGGAATCAGACCTGGGAGGGTCACCATGCGGAAGCGTTTGTACAGGACAGACTCGTTGAGGTCGCTGAGGTCCAGGATCGGACGGAGATCCCCTGTTTTCTTGGGAACCAGAAAGAAGTGAGAATAATATCCTGCGTCCCTCTGGTTCCGTGGAACGTGCTCTATTGCTTCTTTTTCCAGGAGCGTGAGCACCTTCTGCCGTATAAGCAGGGCGTGCCGACCCGAGTAACGGGAAAGCAGGGGAGGTCTTGCCAGTGGGTGGTCGAGAAATTCTACGAAATGGCCCTTCTCGACCAACTGGAGAACCCACTGATCGGTGGTGATCGACTGCAACCCTAAAAAGTGGTGAGCGATGCGACCCCTGACCTTTTGCGCCCGTTGATCCAGAGGAGGGGCGGGGGCCAGGAAGGAGTCATGCTGTGGCAGCACTGGTCCCTGCAGGCTGGGCCGGTTTAGTGTAACATTGGGCTCTGTCTGGGGATGACTTAGCCTGGGCTTTTCACTGAAAGGAGCCCCTTTGTTGCTGGTCGGAATGTGGCTGCTGTCTTTGTTGCCGGCTGTGAAAATGGCTCTGGTTCCTACGAAAGGAACTGGGCCTGGGTCTGTACATGGCCTGTACAGACCTGACTGCCTTCCCAGCGTCCTGAAGTTTGGTGATCACCCTCTCAGAGGGTTCACCAAAAAGTACTTCGCCGTTGTATGGGACGTCAAGATTGTTCTTCTGTACGTCCGGGGTGAAACCGGAGACATGGAGCCAAGAGTGTCGCCGGAGACAGACGCGTCCGCAGAATCATATGCAGCTCGTAGCACCTGGGTCCCCACATCAGACCCTGTGCGGAGGAGGTTTAGGAGCTCCGCCTGCTCACCATCCGGAAGTTTATTGACCGGGTCCTGTCCCTGTTCCCATAGGGCGTTCTGAAACTGTACCATGTGGGTAAGGTAGTTCAGGGACCTGATGGAGCATGTAGCGGCCGCATACATGAGTCTCCCCAGGGCGTCCAATTGTTTGGATTCCTGGTCCGGTGGCTGTGTGCTCATGTGTTGCAGTCTTTGGGACCGGTCACGTGAGGCCGTAATGACCAGGGAGTCTGCCAGAGGTTGTTGAGCCAAGTACTGGTCCTCTTTCAGGGCCTTGTACAGGCGGTCAGCTTTCTTCGGTACCACAGGAGTGAAGTGCGGACGTTTCCACGCAGCCTTGGTGATATCTGCGAAGGTGTCCACCAAGGATGGCACTACCACAGGCTTTGGGTCTTTCTGCCGAAGATAACGGGCAAGGTGCTGTCTTTTGAGGTCGAGTTCTTCAGCATCCCATGTTGTCCTGGATGTGCCTCATGATCTCAGAGAAAGAGGGGTCATCCAGAGGAGATCTGGGAAGGTCATGTGGGTCAGGTGATGAAATGCTGAGTGGAGGAGGAGATCTGGAGTAATCCGAGATACCCAATCTGGAGTCCTCCCCCGACAGGGTATACTGCTGACGTCTGGGTCGCTTGGGGCTGGGAGACCCTGATGGAGATCTTGAGGGAGGCCTTCTCCGATCCTGGGATCTACCCCAGGAGGTGGAGTCTGCTCCTTGGGGGTTAGTGGTCGTCCTGTTGGCCCCTGTAGTAGAGGAGGGGGCGTAGGAGGCGAAGGAGTAGGAGGAGGAGGAGGTTTCACTGAGACCACATCTTTGCGGATGGTGTCCCACCAGAAAGTAAAGAGTTCCTTTACTTCCTGAATATTCATGCCCGATGATGGGTCTGGCGCCGGTGGTCTGTCGCCGGGGTCGGGTCCTCGGGTGTCTCCGGGGTGGGTGAAAGTTCCGTCGGAAGCCCGGCATCCTCTGTGTCGCCCACCTGGTCTTCGGGCAACACGGTGTCCTCCTCCGTGGAGTCCCTGTGACCGGTGTCAACCGGAGACTGGGGAGCGCTCTTCGGCTCCGGTGAGGCTGACGTCAGTCGCTTGGCCGATGACTTCAGGTCCGGTGAACGCCCTGGCCGGCGTCTGGTGCTTGGCCGATGTTCTCGGCTCCGAACGCCTGGCCAGCGTTGGGTGCTTGGCTGACATCTGGTCCTTCGTCTTCCTGGGTGGAGGGTCCGGGCCCCTAGGGGGCTGGGAGACCGACCTGGAGTCGGGGTCCCGATGTCGGGTGGAAGAGGAAGACCTGTGGCGTTCAGAGGACTTTGAAGAGGCCCGAGAGGGAGTACAGGAAGCCAAGGGCCTGGTGGTCTTAATGGACTGAAGAGTCGAAGAACCGCTGGAAGCCTGGACCTTGACCGGAGGGGGATGAGACCTAGCCCTGGAGGAAGAGCGGTCCGATCGGGTGGAGCCTGAGCTCCGCGAGTCCGAGGCCCGGTTCGGGGTTCTGGACCTTGCCTTCTTCCGGTGCTTGTCCCAGTGTTTGTGGACCTTGGAGGAAGACTCACCCCTGGAGGAAGGTTCCTTGTCCATCCTGTTAAGTTTTTCCTCTAGCAGGTAAGCCTGAAGTGCCTTTTGATGGCGGATCCTGGTGCAGCTGTTGAACCCCTGGCAAAAGGTGCAGGCCTTAGTATTGTGGTCCAGGCCTAGGCAACGCACGCAGGAAGGAGGAGGATCCTTGAAAGGGATCTGTTTTCCGCAGGCACACTGAAAGGTGACCCTCAAATGAAGGGGTGGGAGAGGACATTAGTCGTATAGAAACTCTGGAAGTTCTAAGTCGTTGTGCGCTATTAGAGACAGAGACATGCCGATGCTGGCAAGTCGTCGGCGGGAAAAGAACTGGGGATTATGGGGAACCACCACCTTATGTACTGTGCCCGACGTCAGGGCCGGTCCCCACTGAATACTGCTAGCTAGAAAATTTCCGTGGGGTCCTAGCACCTGCCGGCTTCAGTACTAATGGTGTAACCTGCTGCAAGAGCCGTTTCTCGAAGTAAGATCTATTCTTCCAGAACAGAGAAATATCTGAGAGTGGTGGTGGTGGTGGTGGTGGGGGAGATACTAGAAGACGTGCGATTCAATGTTAGGAGTCAAGTTCCAAGACTTGACTTAAGTGAAGCATGCTCCGTAGAATTGCTATAGTGTGGATAAAGTGATTAAACTACAAGCAGAACTCTAAATTCATTCAGTTTAACTCAGGATGAAAGTAAATATTACTGAAACTTTATTTTGTCTGCCTATCCACCCACCCACAAATCACATCTTGCCTACAGAGCTCAACATTAGGAAAGGCTCAATTACTACAAACTCGCTGCCTGTCCCTGCCTGCCAGTGCTACAGTGCTCCCAGCCATCAAGCACAGTGCAGAAGTTAATCAACTGACTTAGTCCGCTAGAACACGGCTCACTCTTCACTGATCATTCGTTTCTCCCGTCTCCTGCACTTTGGATGTATATGGTATAGATCAGACTGTGGGATTTTTCTCAGCAACATTCTCTTTGAGTGCACTTGCTGTTCCAGCTCTACATATATAAACCTGTAAACTTTCTTATCCTTGTACCCTAGGCAGGACTGCTCATCTATCAAGCACTTTTAATTAAAGCTGAACAACGTTAGCCATCTTCAGCCTGCACATCCGGATGCAACAGGAGTGCTCTGCAGTCTCTCTCCAACCTTGACTGTAAAACCTGGTGAAAATAAAGCAATCCACTTACTTGAGGAAGAAACTGGAATGATTGAGGAGGCTATCCAGTGCAACTAGCCTGTCAGGCCACTTCTTCCTCTCCTCCACCTTGAAAAATAAACTCTTACAGATTTTCTTGAGCTCCAGTAGTTTCTCTTTCAAATCCTGCAGAAATGTGGGGGTGGGGGGTATGGAGACAGACAGGATTTAATTCCAAAACTTGAAATCCAATATATTTTCCTTGCTTGGAGAAGACTGGTTCTAGTTCCTACGATTAGCACTGTAGCCAGGAATTTTAAACTTGTACTCAAGAGTCGATGGAACTGGTGGCGCCCCCCCACACACACACACAAACCAAAGGGATGTGCTGCGGCAGCACACAAACACTGCCCATCACCATTTTTCTCAACAATAGAGTATGCCAAGGATCATGACAGATTCACATTTTATTTTATGTCACACACACGAACGGACAAACGCACGCACGCACAATCAGAAGTTGGCTGGACTTCAGTTACAATGTTTAGGATATACTGTGATAATGCTCCGTACCACATAAAGGCAGCCAGCCTTACAGAAGTACAAAGAAACAAATCGCATGAGTTCCAGCTCGTGGTATGTAGCCCCCACCCCATCTCCACTCATTGCAATGACTTACAGGTTTCACTCGAGTGCTTGCTAGCTGCTGCGTAATCCCCAGGCACAAGAATGGAAAAGGCAGCTTTATTATTTTGCTTCAGCTCTGTGTTTGTTGGCTCGGACTGAGGCTTGTGTCATCCCTGGATTTTTCAGATTTTATTGTGCTCAGTAAAGTACACTGAGCATGCCTGCTGACGCTTATGATGGCCCAAATATGTTTCTACTTGGGGTGGAGGCTTCTTTTACCAAAATTTGCAGCTCAGTGGGACTTAATTACAGGGAGGTCAACTGACTTGTACAAGGTCCCACAGTCAGCAGCTGTGGTGGGATAAGAACCTGGTATTCTTTCACAGTTCAGGCTAACCACTAGACGACGCCACCTTATTTCAACAATTTCAAATCATATCCCACGGATACAGCACTGTACTTAGATTTTTTTTTGTGCTGTGACCAAAATATATAACTCCACATAAAACACTGTGCTCAAACTCTTGGCTGCCCAAAACCAAAAAAGGATTGTGAGGCAGTTCAGAGGGTGGAATGTAAGGCCAAAATGATCTGGGGACTAGAGTTACGAGGAAATATTGGTGATCCTTAATATGTTCGCTTTAGAGGGAAAGAAAAAAACAAAACAAAACAAAAAAACAACAACAACAAAGGCTGGGGAGGAGAGGAGATGATCACAGAGATGTTGATCTGGTGTGCTCCAGCAGAACACAGGGTCACGCCCTGAAGCTGTAGGTGGAACATTTAGGGGTAACGCTAGAAGACACTATTGCCAGTGGGTGGTGGTGAGCCTGTGAATCAGCCTACAGTGGAGACACTGGACAAGAAGACAGTTCTGGCTCTAAAGGTAAGCCTGGACACATTTCTGCTTACCCAGGGAATCACGGGGTACCCAGATCAGTAGGGTGGTGGTGGTGGCGGGGGGGGAATCCCCATAAAATCAGTATGCGTTTGCACAGCATACACCTCTTGGTCACTGCATACAAAATGTGGGGAGGATCTGATGGACTTGTGGAGTCTTTTTAGACCTTAAAATACTATGTTAATTTAGATTTACTATCTTTTTAATCTAAATTACAGCTTTAAATATGCATTTTAGATTTACCTTATTCGTGATGAATTTATTGGTTCTGGGGGAGAGACAGTCAGTAATAAAAAGGTGCCTGGCCTGGGTCTTTGGCATCTGTTGAGCACTCCTGCGCTCCAATGAGAGAGCACTTGTGCTCCAGTCTTCGCTCCAATGTGAAATTTTATACATGCACTTACAATATCGAACCAAAAGCTTTTTTTTGACTTTGGCGGCATAAAGGGATGATGATTGTTATAACAAACGGCAAAGGCTAGATTGATGTTACCGTCAACAGGTCCAATGAGGATGATCGGCGGCAGGAGAAAGGACTCAAGAGTGATGAGGCCATGTTACCAATGCTGCACATAAGTGTGGGCGGCCTCCGAAAAGGTTTCCAAGTGGTCGTTATGTGGACAGCTTATAGCTCCATAGGTGTGGCCTAATGGAGGCGATATCCTCAAAGATCGATTAAAATAAAAATTTGGTCTGTCACACTGGAGGCCAAATGCCACACAGACCCACATCTTCTGAATCGGATACATAGCATTCACCTTCCTGGCCACTGTCCCAGTCTTACACATGCTTCCTCCCCCTGGTGCCAGCTGGGAGTCTCAGACCCAGACCCAAGGGAGGGACTGACTCAGACCCAAGGAATGGACTGACTCAGACCCACGAAGAGTGGATGAACTGGAGAGCCAAAAATAATTAATTGATGAGGCCTAATGGCTCACTGATGGGTGTGAGCAGACAGAAAATAAGTCAAATGTAATGGATGGACAGATTCCATGAAATTATGCTGCTTGACTCTTCACACCACTCCTGGACAGTAAAGCAGACACATTCTGCTGTTCTCCCACAGGGACTGGGCCAACCAACTTTCTTCCACTCAAATGGGACCCATACTTGGGAATAATCGAACCAGAGTCCACCCCACATGGCAAGGATGCGGGGCCACCAGGTGGCTCCAGGTCCCCCATTTTAAGTTACTGTAACAAGGTCCATAATACAGACTTTTACACTACACCCTGCAACATCCCAATCTGTCTTGAAACCTCGGTAGTAGGAGTTACAAATAAGTCTCAAGTTATTAATAAAACAGACATCCAGGACACTGATCAGGAGGGGATCTGGAAACCTCTTGACTCCAAAGCAAAATTATAACTGGGGTCTGCCACCTTCCTAAAATTTCTGAAATGGTTCAGGGCTGGCAAAGATTCAAGAGTCACTGGATGAGACACTAAACTTATAAGGTTAGTGAAAGGGAACATTTACGTTGCTCTCACCACCTTCCTGGACAGGATTCATCTATTGGGGTGATTGCTTACCTTAGTGCTGGCTGTATATCCATCTTCATCAAACCAGTCAGAAACCTGGTTAAGTTTTCCTGAGATCTCTTCCCTCTCCTGCTCTGTGGAGACCCGCTGGTATTCCTCTTGATAAAGCTTGTCCTGTGAAATGGTACCAATGTTAGAGATTAACAGAAAAACAGATCAGTTAAAACTACAGACTTTGCCAGATCAAAAACATTTTTAGCCCTTGGTATCCCCAGGATTTCCTTTGGTCTCCTGGCCAAGGGTGTAAGGTTAAGGCAAGTTTATTTTCAGGCACCCTTCCCCAGATGGTCCAGGTGCTGTACAAGAAAGCGAATAAAGGGAGAAGCAAAATACATGCATAAAAGAGTTGGCGCATCAATAAATTAAAAAGCTTTGAAGCCATTTCAGACTGTGTGTATGCACAACAGAAACAGTTCAGGTTAAAATGGGAAGGGAGGGGAGAGTAGGTTTGCCCATTCTTGTGCACAGCTGGAACAGCCTGGAAGCAGAAGGAGCCTCTGGTGCTTCATCCATTCTGCTTGTGACCACTCCTTTTTTAAAGTTTTTCTTTCCACTCCTGGAGTACGCACCTCTGAGGTCAGGAATTGGTATGCCACACATCAGTAGTCTGATCTCCCTACCCAGATGTGGTCAGGAAGCTACTACTGGAATGCAGCTTGTGGTCACCCATAGCAAGCCTCACAGCCCACCCATCCAGAGTGTATCCACTGGGATGCTCAATCCCCCTTGTGGTCACCCAGGCGACAGTATCATCAAGCTGCACAGCCGCCCCAAAAAACAAAATCGGAGGGTGTCCGATGGATGCTCAATCCTCCCCTGATGCGGGCTCTCGACATATACCCAGGCTGCTGGTATCACAAGCGAGGCAAACCATTTCAGACTTCAAATCTTCACAGCTGAAATATGCTCCATGTGTTCACTGGGGCTTGGGTTCTCTCTTTTACCTTCGTTTCAAAGATGAAAGCCTCTAGGCTATTAGCTGCCTTCTCTCGCTCGTGTTTCTCATGGTCCCGGTCAGCCAAGTCTTGGAGCCTAAAGAAAAGAGGAGAAGTAGTCATGGTGGAGAGAAAGAAAGATGGCTGAGTGAAGCCAGAATCATTACCAAGCACTAGGATAAAGGAAAGAAAATTCTAAAAGCAGAGCAAAAAAAAAAAAAACAAACAAAAAAAAAACCAGGTTACTCACCTGTAACAGTAGTTCTAGGAGCGGTGTATGTTGTACATCCACACTTACTGGTATATCCCTTTCCTCTTTAAGAATCAACAGAAGTCTTCAAGCTGGCTCCTCCCACCCACCTGGTGGTGTAACCCTCGGCTCCACCCCATGACGCCAGATCTTAGCCCACTGGAAGCCAGGTTTGTGTGTCCGCAATCAGAGAGGTCAGGTGGGTCCGTGTGAATGAACATATACCACTCCTAGAACTACTGTTACAGGCGAGTAACCTGTTTTTCTACGATCGTGGCTATGTTGTTCATCCACACTTACTGGCAGACTCCTAGCAATTCTCAGAGAGGAGGGAGGCAAGGCACACACCCCCACTGATACTCACTTGGGAAACAGAGATTGAAGAACTGAGGCCCCAAAACCAGCATCCTGGCGTGACTCAAGGTCGATGTGGTAATGGGTAATGAAGGTGTTTGCTGACTTCCAGGTAGCAGCCAGACAGATTTCCTGGATAGGGGATGTCCCTGGAAGCAGCCAGGGATACAGTGGTATGGCGGGTAGAATGAGCTCTTATCCCTCTGGGAGGCTCCATGCCTGCCAACTCATAGCACAGAGTTATGCAAGATGTAATCCACTTTGCAACAGTCCATTATGCTGCAAGTCTGTCAGAAGCGGCTTCAGCATAGGTGACAAATAGCTGGCGAACCTCTCCCCGAATTTCTGCTGTCCTCTCCTTATAATAGGAGACAGCTCATCTCAGGTCCAAATTATGGAACCTGTACTCTGCCTCCAAGGTATAATAAGGGTAGTACACTGGCAGAGTTAACACCAGGTTAAGGTGAAACTGACACCACCTTCGGAAGGAATTTCGGGTGGGGGAGTAGGACAACCTTGTCCCAGTGAAAGACCAGATAAGGAGAGCCCACCGAAAGCACCTGGAGTTCCCGCCCTTCTGGCAGATGTGATAGCCACCAGGAAGGCAGTCTTCCAAGAGTGTGACAATGCACACTTGTGCACTGGCTCGAATGGCTTGCCCTTGTGCTTTGCCAGTACCAGCAGAAGATCCCTCGGAAGTGGAGGTTCACGTACTGGAGCGGATACAAGATCCAGGCCTTTGAAAAAGCGCCCGACCACTGTCTCCTGCACCAACGGTGGCTGACTGGCCTGTGCCCAGTAAGCAGAGATGGCTGCCAGGTGCACCCTAAGGGTCGATGACCGAAGACCCCTTTGAACAGAGACCAAAGGTAGTACAGAATGTTAGTCACTAGACAAGACAGAGGGTTCAGGCCCTTGCCCTGACACCAAATGGAAAACCTTTCCTGATAGATTCCTTTCTGAATGCCACCACCACGGTGAGGACATCCTCAGAAAGACCCAAAGCCTGGAACTCCAGCTGCTCAGGTACCAGGATGTGAGGTGCAGGGATTGATGGTCCGGAAGGTATACCCTCCCTGACAGAGAGATCAGGTCCAGGCATGCTGGAAGTCGCTCCAGGGGCCTGCAGCTGAGGAGATCTGGATACCAAAACTGGCGTGGCCAATCTAGGGCTACCAGAATCACCTTCGCCTTGTCCCTCCTCACCTTGAGAAGCACGTTGTGGATCAAGGGAAATAGAGGGAAGACGCAGAAGAGGCCTGGGGTCCACGGCCTCGAGAAGGCATCCCCCTGCAGCGAGCCCTGATGAGGGGGCGAGCACGAAACAGTCTCAGCTTGGCGTTTTCCCTGGAAGCAAACAGGTCCACCATCAGCTTGCTCCAGTGGGAGAACAGGCTGTATGCTACCTCTGGATGGACAGACCACTCGTGGGATGCCTCGCCTAAGCGGCTGAGAGCATCCGCCAGATGGGGTGAGGCTCCTGCCACATGAATGGCTAGGAGATCCGCCTCCAGATGGCTGACGAGGGTCCAGATCCGGAGCGCCTCCTTGCAAAGCATACGGGAGTGTATGCCATCCTGTTTGCTGAGGTAGTACATGGTCATGGTATTGTCTGTCTGGACTTGAACCACTTGACCCTGAAGCTGAGGAGCGAAAGCTGACAGTGCCAGTCTGACTGCTCTGAGCTCCAATAGGTTGATGTGGTATCTGGACTCCTTGGAGGGGCCCAGAACCCATGGGACCTTTTGTCCCCCATGTGGGCTCCCCAGCCCATAAGAGAGGCACTGGTCGTAAGGACGGCCGTCAGCTCTGGGTGGACAAATGGGATCCCTTCCTGCAACCAGTCTAGGGTGGTCCACCATTGGAGAGCGTCCCACATCTTCTGGGTTACAGTGATCATCTGGTCGAAATGACCGCGGCGCTGAGTCCACTGGGCGGCCAGCTCCCATTGGCGGGGGCGCATGTACCACTGGGCCCAATCGACCATGCAGGTGCATGCCACCATGCAACGCAGAAGGCGCAGAAAGTCCTGGGCAGGGCGCAATTGCCCAACCAGAAATGATTGGGCAAAGGAGGAGAGAACCTCCACCGGGAGCCAAGCTCTGGCTTGATGACAGCCGAGCTCTTTCACGATGAAGCACATCGCCTGAGAAGGCACGAATTCAGACTGTCTTCTTGATCAAGAGGTAGAGTTGGGAGCAGGTGTGGAGGGCCAGGTCCCTGGACCTCTCCACCTCCTGCTGGGTGGGACCTGCTAAGAGGCAATCATCGAGGTAGGGGTAAATTCCTACCCCCCCGAGATGAGCTGCCACCACAGCGATGCATATGGCGACCGTAAGGAGACGATGGGCCAAACGACAAGGCTCGGAACTCGTATAGGGTCCCTTTGGCTCTGAAGTGGAGGAACAGCCAATGAGACAGACTGATTGGGACATGAAAGAACGCGTCCTACAGATCCGGTGAACAGGACCACGTTCGCTCCAAGGATGGTATGATCTGGGACAGAGTGACCATCTGAAGGTGCATGACCTGAGGTACCGATTCAAGTCATGCAGATCTAGAATGGGGCACCAGCACCACGTCTGCTTGGGCACCGGGAAGTACCTAGAGACAAAGCCTAGGTCTGCTGAAGAATCAGCCACTGGAGCTACTGCCTCCTTGAGCAGGAGCTGAGCGATGTCGTCTTGGAGAGCCGAATGAGTCTGGACGGATATTTTTTCCTCCCAAGGGCAGCGGGCTCGGCTTGGAGGGTGTTGCTCGAATTCCAGAGGCAGTCCCTGACCGTCCACTTCCAAAACCCACCTGTCTGTGGTAATAACGGACCAGGCAAAAGAAAGTGGCGGAGCCGGCCCCCCACAGGAGGACCCTGACCTGGCATGATGGGAGAGGGGGTGGCAACCCCTGCCTCGTCACTGAGCAGGCTTGGAGGAGGAGGATCCAGGACCTGAACCTCTGCCTCCTTTACGGGCCTGGGAGGGCCCAGGCTTGAGTCTGCTGCTGCTGCTGCTGCCCTCCTTGAAAGGATGGTTGCTGTGCCACAGGGGAAGAGTGCCGAAAAGGTTTCTTGTGTGTTTGTTTTGGCCCGAAGAACCTTTAGCAGAAGTAGCATCCAAGGTGGCACTGGACTGCTCAATACGTTGAAGGTGACCAGCCACACCTGGGCGGAAAAGGTCATTGCCCAGGAAAGGCACATCAGCTGGTTGTGCCGAGTTTCTGCGGAAAGAGGAGAGTCTCAGCCAAGCCCCGCGACGAGAGACCACTGCGAGCCCAGGCGGGCACAAGAATCCCCAGTGTCTAGGGCTTGTCTAAAGCTGCTGCCTGGCAGCAGCCCAGCCCTGATCCTGGACCTGCTTGACCGTGGTCTGCATGTCCTCGGGGATGTGTGGGAGGACTTCATCCAAAGTCCCCAAGAGGGCATGGGAGAAGTATGCCATGATGACGGTCAAACTTGCCTGACGAAGGCCTATAGAGGAAGCCGCATAGACCTTTCGAGCCGAATGATCCAAGAGTTTGGATTCTTTTTCAGGAGGTCGGTCAGTGTCGGCGGAACTGCCAGTAAGCCTGAGCACAGAGGCGGTCACCAGGCTCTCGGGTGAAGGATGCTCTGTGAACCCCGCAAGGGACCCCATGAGCACCGCATACTTGCGGGCCATGCGGGCATACGGAGCTGGACAGGAGGCAGGGCTCTGCCAAAGTTCTAAGTTCAGGCCAACTATGGCCTTGGCCACAGGAAATGCCTCCGTCAGGGTATCCCTGCTCGAGGATGTCCGTTACAGGGTACTCCGCCTTTTTCTGCCTAGGTTCCAGGAGCATCCCTGTAGACTCAGAGATGAGGTGAAGAATGCCCTGAAAGGACAAAGAACCTTCCTCCATCTCTAACCCACCAGCCGATTCGTCATCCCTGGGATAAGAATGTAGTCTGGTCTCATAGGCCGGTCTCATCCGAATCAGAGGAATCCTGATACAACGGTCAACCGCCCAAGTCACCTTCGACCCACCGGGGCAGTCTGGGGTGACGGTGACTGAAAGACGCTGGGGAAACCAGGTGTCTGGTCTACCTTCCTTAGAAGGAGCCCCTCCCACAGGCTGCTTGGGCAGTGGTTCCACCACGATCGGTGGAGAGACCAGTTTAGGCCGAACCAGAGGTTTCGCCGGCTCCACGGATGGGTGAGCCTACTTAAATCGGCTCCAAAAAAAGAGTCAGCTTTGGCCTGGGAGGCAAAAGCCAAATAATGGCTGGGGTGGAAGCCAGGGTCGGCTTGTGCCCGGACAAAATCAGCTGTTGCCACATGAGGTCCTCGTAATGCTGGAGCCTCTCCTCATCCGAGAAGGACGAGAACGACCAATGGCGTCGCCTCTTTGAGCGTTTGTGGCTCTTCCTTGGCCTATTGGTCGAGGGGGTCCTAGACCTCGATCGAGAGGGCCAACTTGGTCACTCGGGAGACACCGCCGGGACCAGTAATTTCCCAGGGTCGAGACCACTTCCTCGACGAGATTCCCAGTGGGCTGGGTCTCAGTCAGTGAAAGAAAGGAACGGAGTCTGACAGAGTCAACCGGAGTCGGCGACAATGGGTTGATCGGGTTGATGATTATTTCAACCTTGTCGATAGACACTGCGGTCAACTGGCCAGACAAAGCAGAGAAGCCAGCGGCCGAAGAGGCAGTTTTGACTAAAGTCTAGACTGCCAATTCCTGGGACCGAGATCTCTTCAGATTCCAAGAACGTTTTCACAGAGACAAAAGACAATCCCCGGTCCTTTTCCTACTTACGGGACTGAGAGGAGTACATGCCCACAGGACACTCCCTTAGTCGGGAGAAACTGGCACAACTCTCAAAAAGATCCCGAGAAAGTGGAGCCCAGGTTGAGCAGAACAAAGAAGATCCGAGAGAGACGCTTCTTCCTCGAAGGCTTGCAAGCATTCCAATTGTTCAGCGGATCCCGCGGCTGTGGAAACCGCCCACCAAGCCTCCTTTGATTTCACCGAAGGGTTCTGTTTTTCCGGCCTCCCCAACTTCAGGCATGCAAGACTGTCGTCGAGGACGTTAGAGTGAAATGCAAGACAAAAATCGAACTTCGAGGTGTCATGGTCGACACTCGGCCAACAGACGCACGCGGTGTGGGGATCGGTGCGCAACATTTTCTGGCCGCATGAACACCAGAGAAATATGGGGGAAGACTTGTCTTCCATAATCGAAGATGAGCAGTCGCAATCTCTAATGCGAACTAGACAAATTTTCAGAATAACTCAAGTTTTTGAAGCCAGGGCCTACAAAATGTGGGAGCATGAAGGAGGCAACCTGAATCTTCCAGTGGAAAGGAAGATCTGGCATCTAGTCGCGGAGTCAAGGGTTATACCACCTGGGTGGGTGGGAGGAGCCAGCTTGAAGACTACGGGAGATTCTTAAAGAGGAAAGGGACATGCCAATAAGTGTGGATGAAAAACATATCCACGATCCTAGAAAAGAAAAATTACTTACTCACCATAATTGTTAATCTTCCAGAATATCTTCACCATTCACTCATACTTATGGGTCTAAGTTGGAGGCACTTGGACCCAGTGGGAGCAAAGTCTTTTTTGCTGCCTAGGGGACAGACGTTTGTGCCAGTGCTGTCCACCAGGCAGACTTAGTGATGTCTTCCTTGTGGGATGGCCAGTAACCAATAATGCCCCCTCCCCCTCAAAGTCTGTCTGCCAGAGAAAACAAGTGGGAGGAGAGAGGACTATAGACTCCTAGCCCAAAGGTATAGAAAAAGGATAAGGAAGTGTCATCGACACAGGTATCGGAGAGGGCAAAGAACCCAGCTCTGACGAACCATCACTAGCCGCAGTACAGGTGGTGGGGCCCAGTGCCTGTGGACCTTGTGGCTCAAGAGGTTGCGACGGCAGAGCTGGGGCAGATGACCTGGAGGTCAACAGCTCCTCCACAGCCCTAAAAAGGCTGGGAGAACTCTCCACCATGGGGGGTCTGATAGAAGCAAAGGCCTGTACAGAGAGAGAGGCATTGAAGCCGAAGTGTTTGACAGTGCATCCCAGGAGAAGAGAAGGAAGAATCCAATGGGACTGGGATTCCCTTGAGGGGAAGAGGACAGTCCTAGATCGGTCCTTATCCCAGCGAGAATGTTTCCCCAAGGACTTGTCCTAAAAGCCCGAAGAGGACACCAGTGACTGGGAGTGGGGAAACCTGGAAGACTCCTGCTCTCCACTGGCTGCCTGTTGCTCCATGAGGAATGTCTGCAGGGCTTTCTTGTGGCACCGACGGGTGGTGAGGCTGAACTTCAGGCAAAGCCTCAGGCAAGGGCGTTGTGACCAGGCCTGAGACAGCAGACACAGTTTGTGGCCATCGACTGAAGAAGTCTTCTTTCCATAGCGGAAGCGATGGAAAAGAGCAGACAAAGGAGTAGTTCTGACATACAAAAATAAAAGGAATCACTTTAAAATAAAGTGATCTGAAGGTTGTAACGAAAAAAAAAAAGACAAGTAAAATGTTGGTGGTCGACTGAGTGACTAAGCTTCTGTGGAGTCCGTGCATGAATGGTCGACAGCGGAAAAGACCTGAGGAGGGAGAGGGGCCGCCCACGCTTATATAGGGATATGATGTCAGAGCCTGATGTCGGCATGGGTGGCCCCTGCTAGACTGCAGTAGAAAAGTTTCAGTGTGATCCTAGAGCCTGATGACTAGGTTCTATGTGTGTGACCTGATGACAGAAATATCCTTAAAGACGATAATGCACGGTACCATGCAAGGGCTGTGTATTTTTTTTTTTAATCTACCTGCTTGCAGATGGATGGAATTGAAGCAGGCCTACTCTAGACTGCAGACACAGTTAATGTGGGTGGAACAGGAGAAAGTAAACTGACCAGCATGGTAGGAACGTTAAACCACTGCAGACAGAGATTTATACCTTGACAAATGGCTGAAGGCTCAGAATTAGGTGGAGAAGCAGGTCTCCGAGCAAAGCCTAGAAAGTTAGATCCTCCTGAGGCACAGCTGTAGGGCCTGGGTCTGGGTCTGAAGAGTCTAGGCTAAGAAAGTAATTGCTGCGGTCCTCAGAAAAGATGAGGTCGGAGTCTCACTTGTCCCTTCCCCCCCAATCCTCCCCAGCGGGAGAGATGCAGAGGGGGTGGATCGCAGGCTCTCTAATCCAGAAACACAGCCCCAGCAGCACAGAAAACACCGGCCCCAAGGACTTGGGGAGTGCCAGAAGTGGCGCAACAACCTGAATGGAATCTGGCACCAGGAGATCCGGCACCCGGTGCCAATTAACCCAGTTCACACACTGGAACCAGACCCAGCACCAACAACCCAGCCTGCACCAAAGTGACCAGCAACGATACCTGGTCAGTCCCACCAAGTGACACGGTGGGAGTGTGGCCAGTGAGACAGGAGTCAGTGGTGTGGTCACCGGCAAGAGCCGAAGGCTGTTACCAGAGCCAAATACTCCACCTGGGTTGAGGGCTCCACCTTCGGGTCTAATTCCACTCTGGTGGGTAGGAGGAATCAGCTTGAAGTCTTCCGGCACATCTTAAAGCAGCAAGGTACCAGCCAACAAGTATGGATAGAACAACATATCCACGATCCTAGAAAACACCTATTCTTGTAAAAATCACTAAACAAAACACTCTAGCTTGAAACACTAAAAATCAAGAAGAACGGGACGCTGTTGTCATACAGACGTGAAGATCTGACTCCCAGCAGCGAGTGATGTCATCACTGATGGACACTTGACAGCATGAGAGGGCTGATGCCAATGTAAACCTGGTGCTACGAGCCACTCTTTCAGTGCTGTGCACAGGCACAGCTTGCCTTGGCACCAGCCCTCCTGAAAAGGTATGGCTCCCGCAGGGTCCTACTGCCTCCAACTAAGACCCACTACTGTGAATCAATGGTGAAGATCAATTCCTACAAACATGAAATTACCAGCAGATACAACCCATTCGGTCTATCTAGTCTGCTCAAGTGTGCAGCACACCATCTTGTTAAACTGCAGCTGCTCCCCCCATCCCTTGCTCCCCCTTCATACTTGGTTTCCTGGATGATGTTAGGCTCCGGGCTAGTGCTGCAAACCTTGTCAGAGCTGCAGGCCCAGTGCCCTGCCTCATCTCCGTATCAGGCAGACTGACTCCCTGGGCCAAGCCCAGAGACTAGGCCAGAGCCACCTCTAGAGTCTGCTCCAGATGTGGCACCACAACTGGCACTTAGACTGGACCTGGCACCACAAATGGCACCAGAATTAGACCCGGCACTGGGAACAGCACTGGAACCTAAACTGGCACTGCAAATGGTGCCGAAGGGGTTCTCATCGCCATCTCCTGTGCCAGACCAGGGGACAACCCCCAGGAGTGACTCCCAACCACGAGATAGGCTTGGAACCAGGCCCAGGAAGGCCTCCATCCTCACCAGCTCCATCTGCTGACCCAAGGTCAGCATCATCATCCTCCGCTGGGCCATCTGGTCACTCAGTGGAAGAGACAACAATGACCTCTGAGTCTTAGGGCAGCTCCGGAACCCTTCCCTCTTCCAAAGGGGGCCTAGTCTTACAGCCAGTACTGACCTACTCATTGGTACCAGCCTTCGTACTAGGAACCAAGGCCACAACACCAAGGTATCCTCTGGTGTAGACTAAGTGTATAGCATTGGTTTCACCACCAGGGGCATCTGCTGCCCTGAAGGACCGACAGGCTGGCAGGGATGCTCAGTCAGAGCCATGCCTTCCCCCCCCCAAAGTCTCAGCAATGCAAGTGTGGGAAGTGCCCTTGTCTTCCCAGTATGTATAGTACTGGGATGGGGCTCAGAGAAAGAGCTTTACCTTGATGTTCCTGGTGCAATTCCTGCCTCCAAAGGTGGATGGATCACAGCCCCACTTTCATGCTCGCTTCCCAAGGGTGCGATACTCCATGGAGAAGCAGGCGTCACATGTAACCATACCATGGTCAGCACCAAGGCAGACCCAACAGTCATCATGCCGGTCCTGAACAGCAATATGATCCCCACAGGAGCACCGACACAGGGAGGCCACCGCAATACTTCTTAGCCTTGCCATTACACTCCACAGGACCAGACATGACGACTTAGAAACATAGAATCTGATGGCAGATAAGGACCGCTTGGCCCACCTAGTCTGCCCATTTTCCTACCTAACAGATAAGCTGCAGATACTAGTTAACCAACAGCTTATTTCCTCCTACCCCCACTAGTACTGCCTTATGTCTGTCCCATGCATTCTTGAATTCCCCCACTGTTCGACTCCACGACCTCCTCAGAGAGGCTGTTCCATGCATCCACAACCCTCTCCGTGAAAAAATACTTCCTCACATTACCTCTGAGCCACCCCCCCCCTTCTATCTTCAAATTGTGCCCCCCTGTTCTTGCACATCTCTTTTTCTGAAAGATGCTACCCTCTCGGACTTTGTTGATTCCCCGAGGTACTTGAAAGTTTCTATCATGTCCCCTCTCTCTCTCCCTTCTTTCCTCAAGGGTATACATATTAAGCTCCTTTACTCTTTCTTCGTATGTCTTTGCAGAGATGGGGTCTCCAGAACTCCATACAGTAATCTAGATGGGGTCTCGACAACCGTCTGTACAGAGGGATAACTTCCTGTTTTCTACTATTGATGCCTGTCCCTATGCATCCCAGTATCCCCAAGCCTTCCTTACTGCCTTCTCACATTGCTTGCCCACCTTTAGGTCATCTGATATAATTACCCCAGGTCCCTTTCCATTTTTACTGTTGTCAATATCTCACCCTCCATTGTGTACTCTTCCCCTGGGTTTTTGTTTCCCAGGTGCAGTATCTTGCACTTCTTTGCACTGAATCTGAGCTGCCATACATTTGACCATTCCTGCAACCTTGCCAAGTCCCTTCTCATCCTTTCCACTCCATCCTGTGTATCAGCCCTTTGCAGATCTCTGTGTCGTCTGCAAAGAGACATACTTTTCCTTCTAGTTCCTCTGCAATGTCACTTATAAAGACATTAAAAAAGGACCGGTCCCAGTACTGAACCCTGCGGTACCCCACTAGTAACTCTCCTTTCTTCACTGTGGACTCAGTTTACTACTACCCTTTGTGTCCAGTTGTCTAGACAATTTTTTTATCCAGGCTACCAACTTGGGACCCACTCCAAGGCTGGCTAACTTGTGTATTAATCTTTTGTGTGGGACTGTATCAGATGCCTTGCTAAAATCTAGGTAGGTAATGTCCACAGCCCCTCCCTGGTCTACTACTACGGTCACCCAGTCAAAGAAACCTATTAGATTCATCTGTCACGACCTGCCCATCGTGAATCCATGCTGCCTTGGGTCCTGTGCCCCACTGGCCTCTAGGTACTCAACAATTCTTTCCTTCAGAAGTAATTCCATCATTTTCCCTACCACTGAGGTCAAACTAACTGGTCTGTAGTTTCCTGCCTCTGTCCTGCTCCCACTTTTGTGACGAGGAATCATATCCACCCTCCTCCACTCCTCAGGTACCACCCCATCCTCCCATGATTTGTTAAAGAAAGTAGTCAGCGGTGTCACTAGTTTTACCCTTAGTTCTTTTAGAATTCTTGGGTGAATCCCATCAGGTCCCATTGCTTTGTCCACCTACAATTTTATTAGTTCTTTCAGAACCCTTTCTTCTGTAAATGGACTGTTATCGACCTCCGTCTTCAGAGTGTTTCTCGTTTCGTTTAGGTACCTCCCCCTCCTCTTCCTTTGTGAAGACTGAGCAGAAATATTCGTTCAGTATCCCTGCTTTTTCACTGTTACCCTCTGCCCACATTCCCTCCCCTTTATTAAGCCTCAGTATCCCTGCTTTGGTCTTTCTTCGCTCCCTAATGTACCTATAAAAGGTCTTATCCCCCTTCTTAACAGAGTTGGCTATCCTTTCCTCGGTTTGGGCCTTTGCTATTGTGACTGCCTTCCCTGCTTCTTTCTGCTTTAACTGATAAAGTTCTCTGTCCTGCTCCTTCTGTGTTTCCTTATATTTCCTGAATGCTATCCTTTTCTCCTTAACATTCCTTGCCACCTCTTTTGAGAACCACAGCGTTTTTTTTCCTTCGTTGTGTTTTGTTGATTTGCTTTACACAAAGGCTTGTTGCCTCTGTGATGGCTATTTTGATTACTCCCCATTGTTCCTCCACCCCTCCTTCTTGCCTGTTGGCTAGTGCTTTTCTGAGGTGCACACTCATTTTCCCAAAGTCAGCCCTCCTAAAGTCCAATACTCTTGCTTTTGTATGGCTTGATTGTATGGCTGTGTTTATCGTAAACCACACTGTTTGGTGGTCGCTTGTTCCCAGATGGCTACCCACTTCTAAAGCCGAGATTCTTTCTCCGTCCCCATTTGAGAGTACCAGGTCTAAGATTGCTCCCTCCCAAGTGGGTTCCAATACTAGCTGTCTGAGGCATGCCCCTTGTAGGGCATCAAGAATGACCCTAGCCTTGGATGTGCCTGCCACAAAGGTGCTCCAGTTAACATCTGGCATATTCAGGTCCCCCATCAACATCATCTCTCATTTTTCTGCCATTCTAAGGATGCCTTCTATCATTTCCTTGTCCATTCCCTCCCCGAGATGGGGTCTGTATACAACCCCCATGCGGATTGTGGTGCCATTTCCTGTCCCCAGGGTGACCCAGAGTGCCTCATCTGCTCCCTGTTTGCTCTTTAGTTCTGTTGCTTTGATCCCTTCCTTTACATAGAGAGCTACTCCTCCTCTTCTTTTACCCTCCCTGTCCCTCCTGTAGATTGTGTATCCTGGTATGTTGACATCTTAGTCATGGTTCTCTGTGTACCATATTTCTGTGACTGTCACAATACCCACGCAACCCTCTTCCATCAAGGCCACGAGTTCTGGGAGCTTGTTACACAGACTATGGGCATTGGTACTCATCACCCTTCACTTTTTGATGGCCTTACCCCTTTTAGCCCCATCCCTGTCCTTACTGCCTTTTCCTTCTTTTTACATTTACCTCTGTCCTGCTCCCTAATAACTTCTCTACTTTGGTGTTTACCTCACTAAATTACCGTGTTTTGTTGGGGGGGAAGCTGGGATTTCCCCTGCTCCTTTTCAGTGCCCCCCCCCCGGCTAATTTAAATGCTTGCCAATGAAGCATTTAAACCTCTCACCTAGGATCCTGGTTCTTCCGGACAGATGCAGACCATCGCACAGTATAGGTCTGCATCCTCCAGGTGGCTCCCCAGTCCCCAATGAAGCCAAAACCTGAGCTCCACCAGTTTTCAACCCTTCAATGAATTCCCTGGTGGGGAGTGCCTAACATCACCCTTGCCATAGATAAGTAGCACTCAGAGAAGGTTACCGTATGTGCTACTTGTCTAAGGCCCCTCCCCAACTCTATAAACTCCTCTTGCACTGCTCTGATCCCATTCCTAGCCAGGTCATTTGTCCCTAGGTGGACACTTACATCTAGCTCCCTCCCTTGTGCAGCTGCTCCCACGATCTTAAGGATTCGTTTTTCCTGTCCCTCCAAGCCGTCGCGCCAGGCAGACACCTTACCTGCCTCTCCCCTTCCTCCCCCATTTCTACCCCTCTAATGATCGAGTCCCCCACCGGGAGTTGTTTCCTTCCCCTGTGGGGTCCCATGCCACCCTCCTGTGGGTCTCCTTTGTGAATGTACCCAGCATCCTCCTTGGTCTCCACTGCAGGTGCCTCCATAGAGGAACCACTATCCACCAGAAGAGTGTATGAATTGTGGAGAGGTACAGCTGGAGGGATGCAACTCTGTTCCACCACCCTCTCCCTCCCTGAGTCCACCCTGGTCCAACCTCTCCTCTTTCTTGGCAACCTCTGAGGTAGTGGCATTGGTCCTGGTGGTCCCTGGGTTGGGGAGGAGGTTTCAGGAATCCTAGCCAGGTCTCCCTGGAGATGGGCAACCTCCTCCCTCAGACCAGAGATGTGCCTGCAAACAGGGCAGCATCGCAGCCTCCAGAAACACTGCCGCCCCACAGCCACTGCACTGCACCACTCCTATCATGTCTTAATTTGTGTCCCCTTTCCTGTTTCTCTGTATGCTTACTCTCTCCTCTCTTTACAACTCTCACCTTTCCTGTTCTGGGACAGCAGCTTCTTATATTCTTCAGTAGCCTCCTTCTTCCTTGCTCAGTGTCAGACCATCAGCAGCTGGGGTGGGGGTGGGGGGCGAGCTACTTTTTTCCCCTTTAGGGTTGACATAACTAATGTTTCTCTATGATCCTTCCCTTCCTACTGCCAAACAGGAAGTTCATGTCAGTCAAATCCAGTGGCTATAAAAGTAGAACTAGCTTAGGGTGGGTGGGATGGAAGGCAATTAGTAAGAAAAAAGGCTAGCAACAGGAAGTTGCAATTGGAGTCACCTGCTTTTATATTGTCTAAGCCACACCCCAATTAAGCCCACTCTCCTCCTCCTACTGATTTAGCAAAGTAAGTTGATACAGTACCCTTCCCAGCACAGAACACACACTTTTTCTTTTTAACCCTAAATAAGACCCCTTCTACTTCTAATAAAGTGTCTGCTTAATCTCAGACACTGACTCCTGCTGAGATAGAAGTGTTAAATTGGTAAGAAAATGGTCACTTCTTTTAGTTAGCTGCTTTTTGACTTGGAAGAAAACACAATGAAATTGAGGAGAGAAGAGAGTTTGGCTCCCAACTAAATGTAAAAATAACAGACCACCACTGAAAGAAACGCAGCGCCAATGAAAAAGCTGTGACGATCAGAGGAAGTATAACACAGTTAAACTACTAAAGCTCCCAAAGTGTGCACTCAGTGGGGGGAAAAAACAAAACTGAGGAAAGGAGGGGGCAGCGTCAGTTAATGGCCAACCCGCCGAGCGTGGATGTCATTACATCTGACTTGGTGGTGGTGCCACCGACATCGGTCCACTAGGCTGCAAAAGACATTGTACCAGCTGGGTCCTAGTGTCTTGGCTTAAATATATAAGCAGAAATGAATTTGGATCAATTCTTGGAAGATCTGCCTCATATGGAGACATCAAACTCCTCGAACTGTCACATAAGCATCGTGCATCAAACTTTGCCTTTTGCAAATTTAGGTGCCACAGGGAACCTCAGAAATGGTGGATAGGTTCACAAGGTGTAGAGCAATGACTGATGATAGGACTTGCTCTGCGTTAAACAGAGGATGCTTCACATCTCATGTGCATACTGAAGCCATACTCGGATCAGAATAATGGAGCATGAGAGTCAGGTCTAGATGTGTTCCGAAAGATCTGCCTCTTTAAGGAATGCTGAATTTTAAGGTGGTTCAGAAACAAATGATTTGATACCTTTATCAAATCATTTGTTTCTGGATCTGTTTTTTAAAAGGACCAATACGGCACCTACAACATTTTTTTGAATTTTAAGGTGGAAACCAGTCAATTATCTCACAAAGATTGACCCCCTACTTACTCAATAGCTGTGTAACGTTTCAGGCCTAAATTCTCCATAAATTTACCTAGATTTGCCTTTTTGTTAAAAATGTTAAGCAATTTAGAACATTTACCTCTGAACTTGGTAGACTGCTCCATATATACTTACTTTCGTGAGTAAAGAAAAACTTTCTGAACCCCCAATCAAACACTGCTCCCCCATGACCCATTTCGCTATGCAGCCTAGTTCTCTTGTACTCCCCCCTTCAGATTTAGGCAGCAGGCTAGGATCCTCACCTTTTTCTAATTATTTAATTTATTTACACAGGATAATCCAGCTGATGTACAACATCTCCTGCTGAGTGGGTCCTGCTTCTACCCACTTCTGAAGCCGGGAGGTGAAGTGACTTGCCAGAGGTTACATAATGCTTATTTGGCTCTGGCAGGATTTGAAACTAATCTCCCAGTTTCCAATCCAATGCTGTACCCACGAGACCACACCCGTTGCTTAGATTAGTCTGTTACCGTACAAGTTTTTTTTAGTTTGTATCAAGATGCCACATTTTCTTTTCATCTTTAAGCGAGATTGTCCCAGTTCCTCCACTCGGAGTCTATTCTCTGTCCTGTGTGTTGCACTTTTCTGTAACATTACTGCTAGTAGCAGTAGCCACCAGCTGCTTTAGAGATATTTCCCCCTCCCATATGCCGAAACTCACTTATTTTGTGATTGACTTAATTCTTCCTCAGAAGGATCCAGCACATCGTTGACAGTCAGCTCTACACCAATATCATCTGCTTTTTTTACTTTCTTCGCTGGCTTGGCTTCCTTGGTATCATCCTTCTCAGATTTGGAGGATCCCTCCTGACCTTTCCCCTCTTCTGCTTCCTTCCCAGCATCCTCTTTCTCCTTAGAATCCTGTATAATACGTTAAAACATAAAAAAAAAAAGCCTTAGAGTAAATAGTCTGGAATCCAGTCCATTGAACATTGTGAAACAATTCAGTCTGGGCTGAGACAACCAAAATCGTGGCTACAGGAATGGATCCCTGCTCTTGAATGGGACATCAATGCTCAGATAATGTCTTGGAACTCAGACGGGTTACAAGCATCTTTCACTGCATTAAAATGGGGCAGGGGATGGTGGTATTTACTCTGTGTGTGCGATGGGGACCTTGTAAATGGGAGCATGGATGAGGGTGTGCTGTCTCCGAGGCTAACAAGCCTTCACCATTCTAGTTAGTCTCCTTTCCACTTATTGAGACTTTCTTAAAACCACAGAAGCACTTCACACAGATTAAAAGGGGCATTTTTTTTTTTTTAAACATTGACACAAATATTTTATAAATATTGATTTAAACAATTGATAGAACTGATGAAGTATCACTAAACTCCTAAAAGACCCAAGGCAGCATGGGTTCATGGGGGAGTCATGTCAAAAACGAATCTAACAGATTTCTTTTGAGTGAGAAAAGAATTAGTTCAAGGCGGCACAGTGGATGCAGCTTCCCTAGATTTCAGTATGATTTCTGACACTGTTTCACGTAGGAGACTAGTAAGCAAGCTGGGTAGCTTAGCAGTGCGTCCAAAGAGGGTAAACTGCGTAAGAAATTGGTTAGAGGATAGAAACACAAAATTTGACAGCAGGTAAGGACTGTATGGCCCACCCAGTCTGCCCATTTTTCCTTACCCACAGTATCTCTGCAGACCCTACTTGATCTACAGTTCTCTCCCCCTTCCTGTCCACTGTGATTCCCTTATGTCTGTCCCATGCGTTTATCTCATGCATTCTTGAACTCACCACTGATTTCGCCCCAACTTCCTTTAGAAGGCTGTTCCAGGAATCCACCACTCTGTGAAGTACTTCCTCACATCACTTTAATCTACCCCTTTCCAGCTTCAAAGCATGTCCACTTTTTCTTGAGCACCTTTTGTTCTGCAAAATACTTCCCTCCTATACCTCGTTTACCCCCTGTGAGGTAGGAGTGGTATATGTTGTTCATCCACACTTGTTGGCAGGTTCCTTGCCGCTTTAAATGTTGCCAGAAGGTCTTCAAGCTGGCTCCTCCCACCCACCCGGGTGGTAAAACCCTCACCTCCGCCCCATGACACCAGATCTAGCCCGCTGGAAGCCAGGTTGTGTGTCGAAGCCAGGGAGGTCGGGTGGGTCGTGTGGATGAACAACGTATACCACTCCTAAAACTCCTGTTACAGGTGAGTAACCTGTATTTCTAGGGATGTGGATGTTGTTCAAGCCATACTTGTTGGCAGACTCCTAGCAGTTCTCCGGGAGGAGGGAGGCAAGGTGCGCACCCCCTACTTAGGAAATAAGGACTGGAGAACCGAGGTCCCAAAACCAGCATCCCGGCGTGACTCTAGGTCAATGTGGTAATGGGAAATAAAGGTGTGTGCTGACTTCCAGGTAGCAGCCCTGCAGGTTTCCAGGATAGGGACGTCTCTAGAAGCAGCCACCGAAGCAGCGGTATGGCGGGTAGAATGACCTCTTACCCCTTTCGGAGGCTCCATGCCCGCCAACCTATAGCACAGATCTATGCAGGGAGGTGACCCACCTGCCTATCGTCTGCTTGGTTGCAGGTCTGCCAGGTGTGGCTTCAGCGTAGGTGACAAACAGCTGGCGAACCTCTCCCCGAACTTCAGCCGTTTGCTCCTTATAATAAGAGCGCTCTTCTAGGGTCCAAAGTATGGAGCCTGTACTCGGCATCTGAGGTGTAGTTTGGATAGAACAAGAACACAGGCAAGAGTCAACACCTGATTAAGGTGAAACTTTTGACACCACCTTAGGGAGGAATTTCGGGTGGGGATACAGGACAATCCTGTCCCTATGAAAGATCACCTAAGGAGACTCCACCAAAAGCGCCTGGAGCTCCCCAGTCCTTCTGGCGGATGTGATCACCACCAGGAAGGCCGTCTTTGACAAGTGTGATATCTCACACTTGTGCATGGGTTCGAATGGCTTGCTCGTGAGCTTTGCCAAAAATCAAGAGTAAATCCCACGGTGGTGGAGGTTCGCGCACCGGAGGGGATGTGTGATCGAGGCCTTTGAAAAAGCACCAGACCACCTTCTCCTGACCGGCACGCGCCAGGTAAGCAAAGATGGCTGCCAGGGGCACCTTAAGGGTCAAAAGGCCCCCCTTTGGACAGAGACCAAAGGCAGTCTAAATTGCTTGCCACAGGACAGGATAGAGGGTCCAGGCCCTTGCCCTAGCACGAAATGGAAAACCTTTTTCATTTGAAGGTGTAGCACTTTCTGGTCGACTCCTTTCAGGATGTTTCTACTATTAATATTATAACAATAATAATAATCATAAATTTTATTTTTAAAGCGCCTTTCAATTTTCAAGGCGTTGTACAAAACCATTTATACAAATCAAAGATTATAATTTAATATAAAACACAGATAAAACTACAATCTAATCAGCAGCTAAAACATAATCAAAACTCCGAGAAAGCACTTGGATAAAAATGAGTTTTTAAACCCCTCTTAAATTCCTTCTCGGAGGTGCGCTCCTGTAACAGACGGGGTAGAGAATTCCAAAGAGTGGGAGCAGCATAGGAAATAGCTCTACAACCAGATGAATTCAGACTCACTCTTGGAATCTCTAGCAACCCCTCGTCGGCCGAGCAGAGCGATTGGCCCGGGAAGCAAAGAGCCAGAAGGTCTTTCAGATAGGCTGGGCTTTGAAAGTTAGTAAAACAGACTTTAAAGGTGATCCGCCACCGAACAGGAAGCCAGTGCAGATCGCGCAGCACTGGGGTAATATGACAAGGTCTACTTGTCCCAGTCAAAACCCAGGATGCCACGTTCTGCACTAGCTGAAGGCGGTGGATTTCAACCCCAGAAAGCCCAAAATATAGGGAGTTGCAGTAGTCCAAATGTGAGGACACAAAGACGTGGGCCAACGTAGGTAACACGTCAGATGGAACAAGGTGTTTCACTCTAGCGGTATTCCTAAGATGGCAAAAGGAAGTCTTGACGACTGCTGACACCTGTAACTGTAGCGTCAGCCTGTCATGCAAGATAACCCCTAGGTTACGCACCCGTTCGGAGGTCTGAAGTGACACCGCAAGAAAAATTCCTGAGGGTGTACCAGCAGGCGGCCCCTCTGACAGCTCGGATCCACAACCAAAACCTCAGTCTTTTCAGAGTTCAACTCCGGCCAACTAGAATCCATCCAATCCTGGATTTCTTTCAGACAGTTGTTAAACACCAAGAGAGCTCCATCCTGGTCAGGTGTGAAAGACAGGTATAGCTGGGTATCATTTACATAGCAATGAAACCTCAGCTCATACCACCTTATAATTTCTCCGAGGGACAGCATATACACTGCGAATAACATGGGAGTCAGCACAGAACCCTGTGGCACCCCACACAACAAAGGAGTTGGGCCTGAGGAAAAAACCCCAGACAACTCTTTGTGATCTCCCAGTGAGGAATGAGGTGAACCATCAAAGGACGATCCTAATATTCCACAGATCTGCCTCAGGTGTGCTAACACCACATGATCCACAGTGTCAAAAGCCGATGAGAGATCAACAAGAACTAGAATGGAGTGCCTCTTCTGGTCTCTCGCCCTCAGGAGATCATTAAACACCAGAACCAGCGCGGTCTCGGTGCTGTGTCTTTTACAAAAACTGGACTGGAAGGGTTCGTAGATGTCATGGATGGTTAAACAGAGTGGGAAAGGGACATGCCAGAGTGTGTGGATAAACAACATATACCACTCCTAGAACTACTGTTATAGGTGAGTAACCTGTTCTTCTAGGAGTGTGGATATGTTGTTCAACCACACTGTTTGGCAGACTCCAAGCAGTTCTCCGGGAGGAGGGAGGCAACGTGCACATCCTTACTTGGGAAATAGAGATTGGAGAACCAAGGCCCCAAAACCAGCATCCCGGCGTGACTCAAGGTCGATGTGGTAGTGGGTAATGAAGGTGTTTGTTGACTTCCAGGTAGCAGCCCGACAGATTTCCAGGATAGGGATGTCCCTGGAAGCAGCCACCGATGCAGCACTATGGCAGATAGAATGAGCTCTCACCCCTCTGGGAGGCTCCTTGCCCACCAACTCATAGCACAGACCTATGCATGATGTAATCCACCTTGCAATGGTCCATTTGGCTGCAGGTCTGCCAGAAGCGGTTTCAGCATAGGTGACAAACAGCTGGTGCACCTCTCCGCGAATTTCTGCCGTTCTCTCCCCATAATAGGAGAGCGCACGTTTCAGGTCCAAAGTGTGGAGCCTATACTCAGCGTCCAAGGTGTAATTAGGGTAGTACACTGGCAGAGTTAGCACCTGGTTAAGGTGAAACTCTGACACCACCTTCAGAAGGAATTTTGGGTGGGGGCACAGGACAATTTTGTCCCTGTGGAAGACCAGATAAGGGGAGTCCACCGAAAGCGCCTGGAGCTCCCCTGTCCTTCTGGCTGATGTAATAGCCACTAGGAAGGCTGTCTTCCACGACAAGTGTGAAAGCTTACACTTGTGCATGGGTTCGAATGGCTTGCCCATGAGCTTTGCCAAAACCAGCAAGAGATCCCACGGAGGTGGAGGTTCATGCACCAGAGGGGATATGTGATCCAGGCGTTTGAAGAAGCACCCGACCACTGTCTCCTGCACCCGGTAAGCAAAAATGGCTGCCAGGTGCACCCTAAGGGTCGATGACCGTAGACCCCCTTTCGAGAGAGACCAAAGGTAATCGAGAATGTTAGCCACAGAGAAGGATGAGGGGTCCAGACTCTTACCCAGACACCAAATGGAAAATCTCTTTCATTTAAAGGCATAACAGTTCCTGGTCAATTCCTTAAGAGATTCCTCCACCACGGTGTAGACATCCTCGGAAAGACCCAGAGCCTGGAACTCTAGCCGCTCAGGTGCCAGGCTGTGAGGTGCAGGGATTGAAGGTCCAGATGGAATACCTTCCCCTGGTTCAAAGATATCAGGTCCAGGTGTGTACAAAGCCCCTCCGGAAGCCTGCAGCTGAGGCTGAGCAGATCTGGGTACCAGAACTGGCACGGCCAGTCTGGGCTACCAGAATCACCTTCGCCTTGTCCCTCCTCACCTTGAGTAACACCTTGTGGATCGAAGGAAAGCGTACAGGATGCCTGGGGTCCACGGCCTCGAAAAGGCATCCCCCTGCAGTGAGCCTTGCAGAGGGGGGCAGGCATGGAACAGCCTCAGCTTGGTGCTTTCCCTGGAGGCAAACAGGTCCACCAACAGTTTGCCCCAGTGGGAGAACAAGTTGTGAGCTACCTCTGGATGGAGGGACCACTTCGTGGGATGTCTGGCCTCTACGGCTGAGAGCGTCCGCCAGCAGGCTCGAGACTCCTGCCACATGAACAGCTAGAAGATCCACCTCCAACCGGTGGATGAGTGTCCAGATGTGGAGCGCCTCCTTGGAAAGCAGACGGGAGTGCGTGCCGCCCTGTTTGTTGAGGTCGTACATGGTCGTGGTATTGTCTGTCTGGACTTGAACTACTTGACCCTGGAACTGAGGAGCAAAAGCTGACAGTGCCAGTCTGACTGCTCTGAGCTCCAACAGGTTGATGTGGCATTAGGACTTCTCGGGGGTCCAGAACCCGTGGGCTCTGTTGTCCCCCATGTGGGCTCCCCAGCCCATGAGAGAGGCATTGGTCGTGAGAACGACTGTCGGCTCAGGCGGACAAACGGGATCCCTTCCTGCAACCGGGCTGAGGCAGTTCACCATTTGAGAGCATCCCATATCTTCTGGGTCACAGTGATCAGCTGGTCGAAATGACCGAGGCGCGAGTCCACTGAGCGGCCAGCTCCCACTGGAGGGAGCACATGTGCCATCTGGCCCAACAGACCACTGAGGTGCACGCCGCCATGTAACCCAGAAGGCGCAGGAAGTCCCGGGCAGGGCGCAAGTGCCCAACCAGAAATGACTGGGCAAAGGAGGAAGGAACCTCTGCCCTGTCCGCTGGGAGCCGAGCTCTGGCTTGACGAGAGTCGAGCTCTGCCCCGATGAAGCCCATCACCTGACAAGGCACGAGTTCCGGCCTGGCCTCGTTGATCAGGAGGCCTAGTTGGGAGCAGGTTCAGAGAGCCAGATCCCTGGATCTCTCCATCTCCTGGAGGGAGGAACCTGCCAAGAGCCAGTAGTCAAGATAAGGGTAAATTCGAACTCTACGCTGGAGATGGGCTGCCACCACTGTGATGCACTTGTTGGAAGACCCTCTGGGCCGATGACAGGCTGAATGGCATGGCTCGGAACTCGTACAGGGTCCCCTCAACCCTGAAGCAGAGGAACCGCTGATGGGACGGATGGATTGGGACGTGGAAGAACACGTCCTGCAGATCAAGTGAACAGAACCACATGTTTCGCTCCAGGGACAGTATGATCTGTTTCAGAGTTACCATCCGGAGGTGCGAGACCTGAGATATTGATTCAGGTTGTGGAGATCTAGGATGGGGAGCCAATCCCTCGTCCACTTGTGCACCAGGAAATACCTGGACACGAAGCCTGAGTCTGTAGGAGGATCTGGCACTGGAGCTACCGGCTCCTTGCGGAGGAGCTGAGCAATATCGTCTCGAACAGCGGACTGAGTGCAAGCTGAGATCTTTTCCTCCCGAGCAGCACGGGCTCGGCCGGGAGGGTACTGCTCGAATTCCAGAGGCAGTCCCTGGCTGACCACTTCTAGAACCCACCTGTCCGAGGTGATATCGGACCAGTCGGAAAGAAAGTGGAGGAGCTGGCCCCCCACGAGAGGACCCAGAGCTGGGGTGACAGGTGTAGGGGTGGCAACCCCCAACCCGTCACTGAGCAGGCTTAGAGGAGGAGGTGGCTCATGGACCGGCACCTCAGCCTCCTTTACGGGGCTGTTGAGGACCCTGCTTGGGCCTGGGGCGCCAAGCTTGAACCTGCTGCTGCTGTTGCTGCTGGCCTCAACAGGAGGGCTGCCTAACCGCACGGGAAGAGTGCCGAAAAGGCTTCTTCTTGCGCTACTGCTGGTTCTTCCCGAAGAACCCTTCGCAGAGGTAGCATCCAAGGCGGCAATGGACTGCTCTATGTGCTGGAGGTGACCAGCCACTCCGGGCCTGAAAAGGTCGGTGTCTAGGAAGGACACGTCAGCTAACTTGTGCTGGGTATCCGCTGGGGAGGAGAATAGCCTTAGCCAAGCCCTGCGGCGAGTGGCCACTGCAGCTGCCAAAGAGTGGGCACAGGAATCTCCAATATCCAGGGCCATCTGGAGCTGTTTTGCAACAGCACGGCCCTGATCACGGACCTGCTTCACTGTGGTTTGCATGTCCACCGGGAGATGAGGGAGGACTTCATCCAATGACCCTAGGAAGGCATGAGAGAAGTGTGCCATGATAACAGCCGAGCTGGCCTGACGAAGGCCTAAGGAGGAGGCCACATAGACCTTATGGGCAGAATGGCCCATATTCTTGGACTCCTTGTCCAGGGGTCGGTCAGTGTCAGCAGAGCTACCAGTACATCTGAACACAGAAGAAGCCACTAGGCTTTCGGCCGAAGGATGCTCTGTGAACCCCACCAGGGACCCCATGGGCACCATATACTTGTGGGCCATGCGGGCAGATGGAGCTGGGCAGGAGGCAGGATGCTGCCAAAGCTCAAGGGCTGGGCCAACGATGGCTTTGGCCACTGGAAAGGCCTCCGTCGGGGTATCCCCCCTTTTGAGGATATCCATAAGGGGGCACTCTGCCTTTTTCTGGATGGGCTCCAGGGGCATTCTGGTGGATTCAGAGATCAGGCGGAGAATGCCCTGAAAGGAGGAAGGGCCTTCCTCCAGTCCTGCCACGGATGACTCATCATCCCCCAGATGAGAGTGTAATCCAGTGTCGTCTGAGTCCAAAGAATCAGGGTACAAAGGTCTCCAACCTAGGTCTCCCTCGATACGCTGAGGGCGATCGGGGATGACCGTGATTGACAGACGTCAGGGAAGCCCGGTGTCTGGTTGGTCCTCTTTCAAGTGAGCCCCTCCCTGAGGCTGCTTAGGCAGCGGCTCCACCAAAATTGGTGGAGAGACCGAATAGGCCGAGCCGGGATACGGGCCGACCCCACGGGTGGTGGAACCGAGGCCTTCGGTTCCAGAGGAGTCGGCCTAGGAGGTGGGGGCCAAGTGATGGCCGGGGCAGCCGGTGGAGCCAGCTTCTGCCCGGTCAAAATCAGCTGTTGCCATATCAAATCCTCATAGCGTTGAAGGAGTTTCTGTCGAAGCCTCTTCTCGTCTAAGGAGGATGAGGATCGGTGGCGGCGCCTCTTTTTTGAATGTTTGTGACCCTTTTTCGGCTGTTCGACCGAAGGGGTCCTGGTCCTCAATCGAGACAAATGGGGTCGGTTCAGTCGATCGGGAGACACCGGAGTCGGTGAAAACCGAGGTTCCAGCACCTTTTCCCCAGTCGGAACACCCGAGGGCAGTGTCTCCTCATCAGAAAGGAAAGGATAGGAGTCCTTTCTAAGGAATCGTTGACTGGAGTTGGCAATAAAGGCTCGATCGGGTTGAGAATAATCTCAGCCTGTTCAGCAGTTTCCTTGGTCTCTGTCCCCTGGCCAGACAGAAGATCCGTGAAACCGGCGGCCAAGGGAGCGATCGACCGAAGTCGAGACCGCATGTTCCTGGGACTCTGACCTCTCCCGGTCCCAGGAGCATCTCCTTTTAGAAGATGACGACTTTGGGTCCTTATCCCTCTTCCGAGGGAGGGAGGATTGCGAGCCCGAGGGCGCCTCACTCCTGGTGGGGAGAGACTGGCACAACTCCCTAAAGGAGCCCGTAAAAGTAGAGCCACGGTTGAGAGGTATGAAAAAGCTTCGACTGGCCGAAGCTTGAGCAGCTTCCTCCTCGAAAGTCTTCATCTGCTCGGCGGATCCCGCGGCCGCAGAAACCGCCACCTTGCCTCTTTCGATTTCACCGATGGGTTTTTAAGCTCCAGTCTCCCCAATTTTAGGCGCACCTTGCGGTCATCCAGAACTCTGGGATGGAAACAAAAGATACAAGACACAGTGTCACATACGACACCTAGGCAATAGACACAAGAGAGGTGGGGATCGGTGCGTGGCACCTTCTGGCCGCAGGTACACTGGCGAAATCCGGGAGACGATTTGTACTCCATGTTCGATGCGCTGTAATCGTTAACTCTGATGAGTTTAAGAGTAATTTGCTAATCCAGGGCCTACGAATTGCTAAGGTAGCACAAGGGAACCTGAATCTTACAGCGGAAAGGAAGATCTGGTGTCATGAGGCGGAGCAGAGGTATTTACCACCGGGTGGGGAGCCAGCCTGAAGACTTCAGCCAGATTTAAAGGGAAAGGACATGCCAGAGAGTGTGGATGAACAACATATCCACACTCCTAGAAAAGGCTTTTCCTTTTTCTGCAGCTTCTTGGCGCCATGGGTGCTTTGAGCAGAAGTGGCAGAGTCCAAGGTGGCACTGGACTGCTCGATTTGCTGAAGGTGACCATCCACACCTGGGCCGAAGAGATCGGTACCCAGGAAAGAACATCAGTGAGTTTATGCTGGGTATCCGCCATAAAGGTGGAAAGCCTCAGCCAAGCCCTGTGGCGTGAGGCAACCGTGGCTGCCACTGAACGGGTGCAAGAGTCCCCAAGGTTCAAAGCAGTCTGAAGCTCCTGCTTGGCAACAGCACAGCCCTGGTCCCGGACCTGCTTGACCGTAGTCTGACGTTCCGTGGTGAGGTGCGGGAGAACTTCATCTAAGGATCCCAACAGGGCACGAGAGAAGTGTGCCATGATGACAGCAGAGCTCACCTGATGGAGGTCTAGAGAGGAGGCTGCATAGACCTTCCTGGCCGTATGGTCCAGTTTTTTTTGGACTCCTTGTCTGGAGATCTATCAGTGGCAGCAGAGCTGCCTGTGTCTGAACACTGAGGCAGTCACCAACCCCTCGGCCGAGGGGTGTTCACTGAACCTCGAGAGGGACCCAATGGGCAACGCATACTTGCGGCCATTCGGGCAGACGGTGCTGGGCAGGAGGCAGGATGCTGCCAGAGCTCCAAGGTGAGCCAACAATGGCTTCGGCCACAGGAAAGGCTTCTGTGGGTGTATCCCCTCTTAAGAATATCTGTAAGAGGGTACTCCACCTTTTTCTGGACAGGCTCCAGCGGCATCCCCGAGGATTCGGAGATGAGGCAGAGAATCCCTTGAAATGACAAAGGGACCTCCTCAGTCGACAGACTAATCAATAGACTTACCGTCCCGAGGGTGAGAGTGTAAGTCGGCGTCTTCCTTATCTGAAGAATCCAGATAGACCGGTCAGCCACCAGGGTCCCCTTCAACATGCCTGCAGTGATCAGGTTCAAGGGTGACTGACAACCTACGGGGAAGTCCTGGAATCGTCCCAGAATCCTTCGTAGGAACCCCTCCCAAAGGCTGTTTAGGCGGTGGCTCCACCACAATCGGCGGAGACACCGATTTTGGCTGACCCAGAGCAGGTTTAGCCGGCTCCGCGGGCAGGAGGACCGATTTGACCGGTTCCAAGGGAGTCTGCTTCGGTCTAGGAGGCAAAAGCCAAGTGATGACAGAGTATATACTGTGGCCAGCTTCTATCCAGACAGAATTAGCTGCTGCCACATTAAATCCTCGTAGCATCGACGGAGTTTCTGCTGCAGCCTCTCCTCAGAGGAGGACGATGATGACAGGTGGCACTGCCTCTTTCTGGAGGCGTTTATGCGCCTTCCTCAGCCTGTCAGTCGAGGGGGTCCTAGATCTCGACCTAGATCAGACTGGCCAATTCAGTCACTCCAGAGACACTGGGGAAACCGATGACTTGCCCGGATCCGGGACCGGTTCCTCGATGGGAGCCCCAGCTGGCTGGGTCTCATCAGGAAGAGACAGGACCAGAGTCCTAGTCAAAGAGTTTTCGGCCTCAACGGGCCAACGGAATCGAGAACGATCTCAACCTCAGTCGACTGGCCAGATGACAAGGCCGAGAAGCAAGCGGCCGAGGAAGCAGTTTCGACCGAAGTAGATACTGCTGGCTCCTGGGACTGAGATCGCTCATGATCCCAAGAGCGTCTTCGCTGAGACGAAAAGTGTTTCGGATCCTTTTCCTTCTTATGAGACCAAGAGGAATGCGAGCCCTCAGGTCCTTCACCTTTAGTGAGGAAGGATTGACGCAGCTCTCGGAAGGAACCTGAAAACGTGGAGCCCAGGTTGACGGGAACAAAAATAGACCAAGAAGATGATTCTGTGGCCCGTGCCGCTTCTTCGAAGGCCTGCATATGTTCCAGCTGCTCGTCAGACCCCCGCAGCTGTGGAGACCGCCCACCGGGCCTCTTTGGATTTCACCAGAGGATTCAGTTTCTCCAGCCTGCCCAACTTCAGGCATGCGAGATGATCGTCAAGGACGTCCGGGTGAAATCTCGCAAGTCTGGGTGTCATGGCCAACACCCAGGCAGTGTATGCACGCGGTATTCGGATCAGTGCAGAACATTTTTTGGCCGCACAGGGACTGGTGAAATCTGGAGGAAGACGGGTCTTCCATGACAGAGTAGCAAAGGGCACAGTTGCTAGCTCGAACGAGCCAAAGTTTAGGAATAACCGAAGGGTTAGAAGCCAGGGCCTACAAAACGTGATAGCAAAGAGGCGGCAACCTGAATCTTCCAGCGGAAAGGAAGATCTAGCGTCATGGGGCAGAGCCGAGGGTTATACCACCCGGGTGGGAGGAGCCAGCCTGAAGACCTTCCGGCAAGATTTAAAAGGGAAAGGGTCATGCCAACAAGTGTGGGTAAGAACATATCCACATCTCTATAAATAAGTAAAACCACTGCCACCATCTGCATGACAGCAGCTGGTACTGTTGAGCGCTATGCCTCAATAGCGAGGTTGCCAGTCAAGGCCTGAAGAGGAACCAGCAGTAATGAGAGGGATTGTTTGATTTGAGGGCCAACTCTGAAAACCCAACAAAGAAGGCATATTAGGGATTGAAATGTATTTGTTGTGTTAGCACAGACACGCTTCAAATGAGAGGGTAGCAGGGGTATGGGGAAGGAGGCGGTGCAGAGACATGGGCTACACCCTAACTGTACACTTGATGGGATATAACTGGATCCTGAGCATCAACTTACCTGAGAGTCCGTCTTCTCTGCCTTTTCAGCCTTCTCTCCCTCAGCCTGGGACTCATCTGCTGTCTTTCCCTCAGCAGCTTCCTCAGCCTTCTCACTCACTCTTTCTTTTGAGTCTTCCTTTTCTGCTTCATTAGGGCTATCTTCTTCTTCCTGTAAATCAGAAGCTATTTCAGTCCGTGTGTATGCAGAATGGAAAAAGTTTAGGTTAAAATGGGAAAGGGAGGTGGTCTGAGAGGAGGTGTGCTCATTCTTGTTTGCATCTAGAATAGAAGGAGCTGGAACAGCATAGACGTAGTAGGTGACCATATGATTTCAGCCCCCCTCCCCCCGAAGTGCTTACAAATCAGGGATTGCAGGAGGGCCAAATAAGGAAAAACCTTTATCCTGTACAGATGAGGGCTGCTCACCCACCTCTTATCCTTCAGTTGCCATGGGACACTTATCCCGACCTCATTCACTGGATCTAAGCCCCAACTAGGCCAGAGACCATGATCCAAATGGAAAAATGGGCAAGGAATCTTATATTAACGTCAGAGGTAGCTGGAGCAGCTGATCACCTGATAGGGTAAGGAGACAGGAGAAACACTGCTCTGAGCAGGGAAAAACGGACAAAAAAAAGATATATAAGCAACAGACCGGATGAGTGGGGTCACATTTTAACCTGGGAGACAGTCACTCAATAGCTTAGTTGTACCCCAGTTTAAAATAATAAAGAGAAGAAAAAACAGAAACTGCTTGGGCGGTAGAAAGGTCAGCTAGATGGACCCTTACTTTTGAGCCTATACAAGGCAGGATTGGGGCTGAAGAGACTGAGCAGTATTTGCTGTAGAGACGTGATGCAACAGCGCCCTCACCTGGACAGAGTCAGTAGCATTTTCCTTCTCTGGTTCTGAACTTCCTCCTCCAAACAAACTGGAGATTGTGTTGCCCAGCTCTGTTGGGGGAAACAATTTACACATTAGTAAGATGAAAAAAATCAAAAAGGTACGACATAACACTTTAGGAGAGTACTTACTTGGGGTGGGACTGGGGTCTTCATAAACTATTCCTCTCCCACCCACAAACTGACACTATCCAGGAACATCATCATAACTAAGGCTGATGAACATTATCTGCGTTTACAAATCCCTTGATTTTTGCATCGGGCATGTACAATTCTTAATTAAAAAAAAAAAAAGGCAGGTCCCAAGAAGGTCACATGAAAAATGGATCTGTAGCCCTGTCCCTTGTTACTGTGGGGGAAAAAAAAATCAACAAAACGTTTTTATACATAAAGCATCCTCCCCAGGGGCTCAGGGTGCGAACACATGGTAGAACATTACAGCAAAAGATAGAATTATGCAGATTAAATACAAGATGATATTACAGTGTAACAGGATCCCAAAATGGTCAGATGTGTTTGGGTACACCTTCTGGAACAGGCACGTCAAAGTTCCCACTTAAATGCCTCAACCAAATGGCAGGTCTACAGTTGCCTAGTAAGCGAATTCCAGATGGCCAAGGTTGAAAAATGTGAATGCCCAATCCCCCCTTCAAGTTCAGCCAAGAACCAGATACCAGGATCGAAATTAAAAGTTTTGCAGCCACTAGCCAGCAGGGCTTGTGACTAGGAAAATCCACTAGCCCCACAGACTTTTCCACTGGCCCAGCTTGGGTACTTACTGAGATGTTGCCTTCTCCAGTACAAACCTGTAGGGCTAATTAAAGGAAACTCTTACTAGCCAGATACAAAGTCTACCAGCATTTGGCTAGTGGGCCAGTGCCAATTTAGACCCGAGATATCAAAAGAAGTCTAGCTGTGGAGGAGTAGAGCTCACAGTCTGGGGTATCAAGTGACTGGATGTCCTTTAAGCAGCTAAAACACTTCTGTTTATTTATTTATTGAAAGGTTTAGCGTCCACTACATTTCATTTGTAGCCAACACTGCTGCTAAATTTTCTTCTAACCAACCAAAAGGCTGCGCTCACAACTGATGCTTATACTGTTGGCTGGCCATGGTCCATGAAAGGGGGAGGAGAGAGAGACTAAATGCCACAAAGCTCACATGTCTTGCAGGCCCACTCCAAGTATCTCACAAGCGGTATGATGGAGAGCTGCTTCACAGTCACTGGTTTAACACCTGCAGTGATCTAGTATCCAACTGTATCAGGCAACACAATGCAAGTTTAACCCCCAACTAACGTATCAATTGTGTAACATTTTTAATGTTGAACTTTATTCCCCTATTGATTATGGACAAATAAGTCACCAATGGCTAAATGAGTTCTGCAAGTATATGTAAAGGGGGTAGCTGTACTTCAGAACTATGCTCTGTTTGTAGTACTCTGTAATGACTAATGATTTTTAACGTTATAGTGGAACAAATAAATTTACTTACAACTAACATGTTGGCTGCAGCCTGGACTACTTTACCTACCAGTCAGCCAAACAGGACATTCCACCCCTTACCAGTTGACGGTATAAACAATCTAATAGAAAAGGTAACTAGAAATAAGCACCAAGTCCAAGGTGCTGCGAATATTCTAAATTACAGCCAATCAAATGTGTCAGTGTGTACCAATGGTTATGGAGGTTCCAACCGATTATGCTCAGGAACTCTCGGGGGTGAGGGGTCCTGAGCTGCCTGTCACACCGTGGGGGTGGATGAGTACGTGGCATGCCTCAGCTTACACTGGAAAACATGCCATAAGACTCAAGAGGCCTTTGCCAATTTATGGCACAGGTGGATAAAGTATTAAATAGAAGCAGACTCATCTATTATACCATAATACAGCAAAATTACCTGGTTTTCTCATTTACACTCCTCCTGTATAAGTTATTTTAGGTTTTTAGAACTGCATGTTTTACTGTATAATGTCTGACTGCATCTATAATCCATCACTCCTCTTCCCAACAGACATCTGCGACAATGTGACATTCACTGCCAAATACTGGTTCGAGACCCTTCCCTATCTCTCCTTCCTTTTTTTTTTTTTGTAATTATGCTTTATACTCTCCCTAACTGCCTGCCAGCTGTGACTCCTTCAGGACATCCAAGGGGTCATCCTCCTGCCATCTGCCCTGCCGAACCAACCTCCCAGTCCCCCATGGAGCTTCCCCCAGGTGGGGACGAGGTGGGGCTCTGATCCCATAATCCTACATTTCGTCAGGCCCCGGAGGTGGTCGGCGTGCAGGGCAAATCGAAGGCATGCCCAGGTTAGTCAGTCATCCCGGAGCCAGCAGGGGTATTTCCCGTTTTCTCCCCGATGCAATGAAATCCCCCGACATCATGAAGCTGAGTGCAGACATCCACTGCGCTACTTGGCCGCCCTTCTCCTCCAAGTGGAGCTTGTGGTTCCCCCAGGCTTCCGTTCAAGGTTATGCACATGGAGCGTGGGCATAGGCCATCCCTCCACCCCCGGGAGACGGCGAGCTGTCGTGGACGCCAAGCCGACTCCCCCACCGACCCAACTCTCTCCTCCCTTTATCACCCGGCTAATCTATCCTCCAACCACTGCGCTCCAGGGACTCCTGTTCTTTCTCTCTCTCCCTCATCCACGCACTACACATGGACTTTCAGCTTTCTCATACCGCTTCCCTTCCACTGGAATAATCTCTCCTCTCACATTCGGCTCATCCGCTTCCCTCCTGCTTTCCAGCACCTGCTATGGCTCACTCCAGTACCACCTTGCTCTTGCCCTTCTAACTCTAGTCCCCCCAACCCCCGATGCTATGGCTCACACTACTGACACTCGACAGCTCCTAGACAGTTTAATCCTCTACTGTTCCACTACTGTAACCTCATGATGACCTATTGTTTTAAGCACTATGACTCCAGTTGTAGTTTATTGACTGTAGCTGCCTGGTTACTTCTAATTTCCCTTCTGTATTAGCATCTGGATTCATGTGTCTGCCATCTGTCTGCATTTGTAACACTTCTCCCCAGACTGCACCTGGAAACGAGCCTCGGCTCAGTGTGCCTTTCCTGGTCACCAACTTTTAAATAAATAAACAAAGAAATGTTACACTAATAGCACAGAACTCGGGCTAATTCTTGTTTTTATCTTTGTCATTATTCTGCACTGTACTGACTATGTATGCAAAACTGATGAACAAAAACTAAATGTATAAATAAAGAAATAAACACCTTTTCTGAAGGAGACTGGACAAAACCATCTACCTTTCCAAAATGGGCCCCTGAACCCAGTCCATATCCCATAAACTACAATTCTAGCGATGGTGATACAGTACAGTGGCAGGGGAGCTGCTTGCCATGCTGGTGATCCCAGTGGCAGGGGAGCTGCTTGCCATGCCGGTGATCCCAGTTCAAACCCCGAGCTGACAGAAGCTAAGCCACAAACCCAGCCAGCTGTCACAGGTGGTGAGATTTTGGGGGGGGGGGGGTGCAAAGGACAGTAGTTCAGCCGGGATGGGGGGCCTGCTGATGTCACATGAAAAGAGAGAGAACACTGCAGAAGGAAGCACAGCCTGTATGGTTTTCCAGTGGCTCTGCCCCCTTTGACAGCAACAAAAAAATATGTACCTCATACGACTGCTCACATATCCCTTAGAAGGGAAGGTGGAGGTGGAGGGCCCAGGATGAAAAATGGCTCAGTTGCTTAAGTGGTCGTGGAAAGCTCACCCCACCCCCACCCCATTCCTATATCATCCTCCCCCCAGCAGTTTCAGTGGGACTGCTTGTTCTGAATGAACCTCTCACAGGTTGCACAGGGGGAAAAACATGCGGTTCTAAACCAGTACGAGCTCTGCAGAGACGCTGCAAACCAGCTCCATAATGCCAGCGTTTCAGGGGATTAAACTTTGTTAGTTTTTCCTTTGCTGTCTAATTCACCAGAATTTTCCTAAGCTGCTTACTTGTTAACGTTGACTCTTCTTCTGGCTTCTCTTCCACGATCGTCTCAAAAACAGACTCAACCTGAAATGAGATTACCACAGAATCAGGATCACAACCTACTGCCAGTAGTTACCAGCCACGCAAAACTACTCCGGCACTGTCTCCTGTGCCATACCAAAATATCACAACAAAATGTGCAGTTTTAGGCACCTGTGTGTATGTATAATATACACACACACACACACACACACACACACACACACACACACACACACAATACATATACATATACATATATATATATATATATATATACAACACACACACACACACACACACATACACACACACACATATACACACACATATACATATATACACACACACATACATACATATATACACACACACATACATATTTATATAACCACACACACACACGTCTATGTGTGTGTATATATATACATACATACATACATACATACACACACACACACACACACACATATATATATATACGCACACATACTTATTTATTTATTGAAAATGTTTCACCAGGAAAGGCACACTGAGCAAAAAGATGCTCGTCTCACGGTGCGACCTGGGGGGAGTGGGTTACAGTGGAGGCAGGTATACACACAAAAGTTGGATTTAGAAGTAGAGCAATACAGATAATGAACATAGTTGGGTGGGATTACATTTGAACTCATTACATAAGGAGAACAGTACAGAACATGATCTTCAAGGACAGGGTATACATATCATGGGAACACATCGAGGGCAATACATGATTACATAAGTGCCGGTAACATGCATACATACATACATATATATACACACACACACACACACACACACTAAAAAGAGCTACTGAAACAATGTTTAGACAGCATTTCCTATTTTTTCTCCCCATGTCTTGGTGTCATTTTATTACTAGACCACACTGCATGAAAACAGGATGTTTGCTTCTTGCAGTTAATTCACTCCTGATGCTTCTTGCTCACAAAGTCAGAATCTTGTACTTCTTACATCGGTGGGGGAAAGGGGGTATAAGCAACAGGAACAAATGAACTGGAAGGGGTATACATCCAGTTTTCATGCAGAAGGACTTGGTTACAAAGGAGAAGCAGAGGGAAGAAAAAAAAAAGGAACATAAAACTGGGTCCTACGTATTGTTTCTCCAAGTTTTGCTAGTATCATTAGTAACTCCCAAGGTATTATGGGGTCAGAATACACTATGTATTCTTGGCTGTCAGCCGACAAAGGAGGTAACAATCTGTTGGGCTACGTTTCAAAGACGAAGCTGTGCAAGGTGACCATACGACTGTGACAGACAAATCCAATCTACAGCAGGTGACCGGGCTTCATAATTTAATTCTAGCTACACTGCAGTGGGTTGCCATGCAATACCAGATGAAATAACTTCCATTCCCAGGGGAAATTTCATCTCTCACAGCTGGGGAAGAAATCTGATCTGTCATCACCTTGTTCCTCAAGGGTACCAGCACTGTTCTGGAATGCAAGGTTTCCATTACATAGGATGCACTGGACCGATCACGTTGGTGCCACCAGTCTTAGGGCATTAAGGGACAGACTGGGGAGAAGCCTACCTCCCTCAAACTTAAGCAGAAGGGTACCAATCCACAAGGTCGTTGCCCCTAGTCTGTGGAAACCGCTCTCCCCCACTGTACATCAGACCCTCCCATCTCAATCTTAGTTTTGAAAAAGCCTTAAAAGCAACAGATCATGTTTAAAGAGTGTTAAACACACACACACACACACACACACACACACACACACACACACACCATTCTGCACTTTAGACTGGTTGAGAGCTGGCCTGGTGGCATTGAGGGTTGAGGTGCTGGATGCCACACCTTGTGCCATGCTGGCGACCTGGGTTCAGGAATGGACGGGGTCAGGGGTTGGCAGGGGAGGGAGGGGACTGAGCATCTGGAGGACTGCTCTCCCCTCCTGGGGAGGGTACCGGAGTTAGTCTCGCTCCGTAGCAGCCCCTGGTGGAGACCAGGGACTCCAAGGGAAGTGCAGGCTTGACGCAATGTCTGGGGCGGAGCAGCAACGGACGGCTGCACGTCGGGTGCACTGCTGTCACTGCACGACCGTGTTCTGGGGGAGTAACCTGTAAGAGAAGAACCCTGGTGGCCTAGTGGAGGCGAAGGGGGCCCATGTCCTGCCCACATCCCAATGCCGGGCCCGACTTCCTGGTCTCCTGCCCCATCTTCCCAAATCCTCGGCTGTCCCTCCAATTCTCAGAAAGGTCAAGGGTGGGCGGGCCCTCCCCCGGGGGTGATTGGGGGGAGGGGCGCTGGACTAAACCGAGAATGCCAAAGTGGAGACCAGGTAAGGAGAGTTTCAGGCAGGAAGTAGGGGCAGCAGATGAGTGGGTTCCCTGGAGAGATGCTCTAAGCCCCAGCGAAGAAACAGAATTGACAAAAAAAAAAAAAAAAGGGCTGGCTGAGAACCAGACAAGGCCCCTCTGTCAAGGGAGAGAAAGCTGCTATCAGAGAACCAAAGAAAAGGAATAAAGCTGACTTACTCTGTCAAGGTAGAGAACACCACTCTCGTCCATGTTGAAATGTGCTTTAATGCCTTTCGACTCCTCGTCTGCATGCTTCTTAAAGCTCTCGCCTACACCCTTGAGCTTAACAGTGGTGAGGTTCTGAGACCCAAACACCCTGCTAAACAAAAAAAATTAAAATGCTGTGAATAACTGAAGTGCTATCCACGGCAAACAGCCCTACACATCTATACCAAAAGTTTTACTTCTCACTCAGAGATATGCGGATGTTTCCACATAATGTTGGAGCAACTTAAAGAGCACCTTTCCCCATTATTTTTTCAATTTCAAAAAGATTAAAGAGGGAGTTCCCTTTCCTCATAGAGCACTCCTTTAGGCTATTAGCACTTTAAAATTCCACCCCAAAAGGAAGAGAAGGGATAATAATCCACACAATCCCTCTCAACTTTCTTACTTGCCAATCCTCTCCCATGCTCCGTTTTGTGATGTTATAGGTTGAGCATAGGGGCACACTACATTTACCTGAATGGAGCATCTTTTTCAAATGTAATTTCTGATTGTAATTGTTTGCACAGGTTCAACTAACAAGGCTTTTGTCAGTTGAACCCTGGCATCAATAGGTACCAAAACCTGATTTACAATCGGGAAATTCCATTTGGAAAAAAGAGACTCCATTCAAGTAAATGTAGAGCACCCTCACACTCAACGTATAATGGCATCACAAAATGTCGAAGCACGGGGATGGATCGCTGAGTCAGAAAGTGGAGAGGAATTATGCGGCCAGCCCCTCGGGGGCAAATGAAGAGCCGAAGAGCCCTTCCCTTCCTTTTGAGGCTGAATTTAAAAATGCACAGACAGCCTGGAGGAACTCTCCATGAGGGTAAGGGAGCTCCCTCTTTAATGGGGAACAGTCAGCACTAAGAGCTCCACAGCCAAATGTGTGGCTGGTCCCAATTTGTACTATGTATGCAAACATTTTCTCTTACTATTCACTGCAGTATAGTAGATTGCAGTGCATCTTAAAGCGCTAATCTTTTGTTTGCTGGTTCTGCTGTCCTCCAGGGGCTAAGTACAGTCACAGAGGATTGCACTTAGCCCTAGGAGAACAGCAGAGCCGAAAAACATCTGATCGGAGCTTAAAAAACAACTTAACATGCACTGCAGGCTATTTAATCTCACACCATTACAGCCCTGCTCCAACATCTGCAGGTGCCCTGGGATTTGTAGTTATAGAAAATGTCAACTTGGAAGTAGATTAGTTTGATACAAATCGGACTATACGCCAGTAAACAGGAAGTTAAAAAAAAAAAAAACACACATTTTTGCATACATTGTGCAAACTGGAACCAGAGCCACACTTGGGTGTGCGGCTCTTAGTGATGACTGCTCCCCTTTATGGCAATACAAACCACTAATAAACAATTGATATCCACTACTGTTCTTTCGTTTTTACATTAAAGACGTGTGCCACAGATTATGGCCATTTGCTCTGCATTTTCTGAACCTGTTATTTTAATAACGTATTTTGCAATTTACATAAAACACACAAAGTTTCAACTCTTAAAACCTCAGACCACAGTCCCTCTAGTGCAAGCCACAACTTCCTTAATGTTAAGTACACAGTAAACAGAATATTTTCACTCCGGTAATACTGTTCTTTATTTTATACCCACTAGGTGACCTGCTTTGAAGAGAGTGGCAGGAGAAGGAAGATTACTCACTTGTACCCGGATCTTCATAATAAAAACATGTTTACCCAAATTTTTTGTCCGTCTTTTGTTCCCTTTCTGTTTAATTTTTGCTTTCCCCTCAAGCTCTGTACTATTTATACTAGTAACCAAAAACACAATTGTGGAGTGTGCTCAGTGCAGCGCTATGGTGCACTAAAGGGACGGCAATAACCCAAACAAGAGCAAAAACAAACAAACAAAAAAAAAAGTGTTACACACAACACTGTAGTTATAAGGTCAAAAGCAGCACATTTACCTAAAGCTGAGCACACCCCTGTTGGGGCACAATGAAAGGGGTGTTCGGGGTTTTTGTGTCCATCACTTTCCTACGTTCCCCTCTCCAGTTTCTGGCTTAACATACACTGCGTTTTCCAAATTTCCAGGGACGTTTGCTCTGCACTTTAAAGACCAGTGCTGCACATTTTTAAGGCTCAGCTGAGATGTGTGAATAAAAACGAGGGAACAGGTTCCCAGCAATCTTCGGAGTCACAGGATTACAGTTGGTAATGGCCTGTTGGATGCAGGCTGTTCCCTATTATACAAGATTTGCATCTGAAAGGCTCCTCATCCCCTGAAGAGTTGCTGGCAGGTTTGATACATTTTTACTGTACCAACATACGTCTTGTACAAAGATGGTACAGTACAAAAGCATTCAGGGCCTCACAGGTTCCTTTGTCAGGTGAGTACTCACCTGAATAAGGGACCCGTGAGGCCTCAAAAGCTTGTGTACTATACCATCCTTGTGCAAGACGTACATTGATTTAATAAAAGGCAGTGACGTCTATGTTCCAAGAAACAATATGGCCAAACCTCTTTACTACTTACCCCCAAAGTAACTTTACCCAGAAGGCCACAGTGTTGTTCTCTATACTGTGTATTTCTCATGAAATCCCTCCCACCTGATTAAGCCCTGTCCATCTCTGGTAGTGACTGGGGGGACCCTTATCCATCATTACCTTGTCAAATAACAATTTTAATGTTTTGATACCATTGTGCAAATTGCTTTATAAATGGAAGCCCTGTGGGGAGACAGCCCTGGTGCAGGGATCCTCTGCTATGTACACACTGCACTGACAGAGTGATGCCTAGGTGACAATACAGTAAAAGACGTGTTTAAGACTTCACAGTTTGGAGTTTAGCATTTATGTTGTCACAGCTGCTAGTCCACAAGTATGACCCTACCCCCACCCCCGATTTTTGTTTTTTCCAATTGTCTAACCAGGAGAGACACTAAGCTGAAAGCTTGTTTACAGGTGTGACCTGGGAGCACAGGGAAGTTAAGTGACTTGCTCAGGGTCATACAGTATGCAAGTGGGGGCTGTGAGCTTCAAACTCCAGGTCTCCAGACTTGCAGCTCAGAGCCTTAAACCACTGCGCTATACTGCCTCTAGTTTTGTACTGCTATACCCTACCGACTATGAAGACTGTTGTATATTTTATTGAACTCTACCTACTATGTATTGACTGTATCTGTATTTTGTTGCACTCTGCTGGGTCATCCCTCAGATCTGAGAGTTTCCTCTGCACTCCCTTAGGAAGAAAGCAATAAAAATAAAATTAAATCTAGTACTACCTTGATTTAACCCTGGACATTTTGTAAATGCAATTTGCTCGTTTGCAAAAATTATTTACATCACAGTTGGCTGCTTTCCCTGACTACAATACACTTGTCAGCAGAAACATGTCTGTAGTTCAGTAAAGGAATTTATTTGAATGTTTTCTCTGCTACCTGAGTTCATCCGGGCTCAGGAAGCTCACGTCACCATAGTTGACGTAGAATTCGAAATCATCCGTATAGCGGTTGAAAGTGATGACCTTGCGCTGTGGGTAGGGAGCCATCCTCTGGAACAGGATACGTTTGTTGTGCTTAATGCCCTTCCCAGCACCTTCTTCCTCTTCTACTTCACGGCTGAACTCTACCTGTAGAGTTTGAAAAAGTACATGTGAGAAGGAACCAGGTGGAAGCAGTGCTGTGAAAAACAGTTATGTACTTACCGTAACAGTAGATCTTCAACAGAACCTCTCATCAGGCCACCCGTACGGAACTATAGCAGTTTAGCACCAGGACCACATGGAAACTTTCTGCAAGCAGTCTGCTAGGGGCCGCCCATGATGTCTTGCACGGATACCTCCATATAAACATGGGCGGTCCCTTCCCTTCTCAGTTCCCCACCACAGATTATGCTCAGAGGAGCTCCCTCTAGGGAACCAAGAGAGATTCCAGCTATCAGATGATGATGGAAACAACAGGTAGACTGTCCTGAGAAAAGAAACAGAAGTTTTAAAGCTCTACTGGGGGGAGAGAGAGAAGAGCTGGATGGCATGGCCTGATGAAAGAGAAGATGTACTGTTATGGTAAGTACATAACTATCTTCTTCAAGGAAATCTTATTCATCAGGTCACATCTATGGAACAAGTATCAAGCAGTATTGACAATAAAACAGTCTGGGTGGATGGAGTCTACAGGCCTAAGAAAGGAGGCCTTGAAGCACAGCTAAGCCAAAGCCTCACCTTCTTTGAGAAGCAATGTCCAGACTGTAGTGTTTAGTGAACAGGCAACAGAAGATACTATTCCTCTAGTGGAATGACCACGAACAACCCCAGGAAGTTCTTTACCATATCTCCTATAACAAAAGGAAACACAGCTGGCCAACCATTTGGACAGACACCGTTTAGAAATGGGTATGCCTTCTTTTCCAGGGGTGAAAGGAACAAAAAGCTGTGAGGACTTCCTGCTGCCATTCGTGTGGTGTATATATAGTACCAGAGTATTTCTATCTTCATCTAAAGTGTGGAGCAGTGCTTCACCTGGATTGGCATACTCGGGGAAAATAAAATGGCAGATGGGTAGTTTGATTTAGAGTAAACTCAGACACCACCTTAGGAAGAAACTTAGGATTGGCACGTAAAGGTGCCCTGTCTTTATGGAACATCAAAGAGGAAGGCTCACACATTACAGCCTGAAGCTCTGAAATCCTTCAAGCAAAGTAATAGCAATTAAAAATAATGCTTTAAGAAACCACAGGCCACAAGTCGTGGGGCTCAAAAAAAAAAAAAAAAAAAAAAAGTCAAAGTAAGCTTTTCTAACACAAAATTCAGATCTCAAGTCAGGACTAGACTGCAGCCAGGAGGCTTCAAGGGCAGAATGCCTCTCAAGAACGTATGGGCCACCTGCAGCTGAGCAACCGTAAAATCAACAGGCACATGGAAAGCTGAAATAACAGCCAAGTGCACCTTGATAGAGTACTATAGTCCTGCATCCTACAAGGCCAACAAATACTCCAGAGCCTAGTTTATTGGACAAGTAAAAGGATCCAGTTGCTGGTAAGCAGCCCACAAAGCAAACCGCTTCCACTTCATGGAATAAGTGGAAGGTTTACTGGCAGCCACCTTTTGAAACACCCCAAACCTAGCAATGGCTATGTCTTCGGAAGCCATGCATGGAAAAGGAGCGACTTCAGGATGGACCAAGGTTCCCCGATCTTATGACAGTAAGCCCTTGCATAGGGGCAGACACATTGATGGTTCCACTGCCAACTGCTGAAGTAGGAGGAGCCAAATGATGCGGCCAAAGGGGGGGCGATCAATATCAGAGTTGCTCTCCATTTGGAGCTTGATTAACACCCTCTAGATTACAGGGAAGGGAGGAAAGGCATAAAGGAACCTCCCCCTTTCAAGAGAGGGATAACGCATCTCACTAGAAATTTCCAGGCCCTAGAATGAGTGAGCAAAAAAGCTGCAGTTTTGCATTGAGTGGGGACGCAAAACAGTCCAACTCTGGATGGCCTCATCTATCAAAAACAGTTCTCTAACATGGTGAGCAGTTCCCACTTGAGCATTCTGGACTGCAACCTACTTAGCCTGTCTGCTAAGGCATTTTGGACAACACCCAGAACATGAACTGCCACGTGTGCTAGGGCCCAATACCAAACCCTCATCACTCCCCTGCATAGGGGGTAGGAATGAGTTCCCCTTTGCTTGTTTATGTAGTGCACCACACTGATGTCTGTCTGCACCAGCATACCTTGGAAGGGTTGTAGACCGTACTAAATAGTCCTAATTTCTAGGATGTTCATCTGGAGGGTGCTCTCCACTTTCATCCATGTTCCTCGTGTTTGGCGAAGTTCCAGACGTGCCCCCCAGCCCATCCCGAGGCATTTGTAGTGAGGCTCTGAAGAAGAGAGAGTATCAGGAAAGGAATCCCTTTCAGCAAGTGGCTGGGCTCCATACACCACTGAAGCACCTTCTGGACAGCGGATGAGTTAGGTCGTCAGTGCGTTGGTCCCACTGGACTCAATCTCCACTGGGGAATCCACATGTGCAGTCTGGCCAGTGGTACCGTAACAATGGCTGCTGCCATCAGGCCCAACAGACGGAGGAATATCCTGGCTGTGACATACCTGTTGTAGAACATCTGGGCCTATGCAATCAGGTGTCCGGCCCTGTCCTGGGGCAGGAAGGCTAAGCCGTGGACTGTGTCCAAGACTGCCCCTATGTACTGCAGGTGCCGACATGGGGTAAGGACCGATTTCTGCACACTTATGATCCCTAGTGCACAAAACGGCTGCCTGGTATGTGCCATGGTCTGGTAAAGTTGCTCTCTGGAGTGAGCTCTGAGCAGCCACTCATCCAGATAAGAGAAGACACACTGTCCTTCTCTCTGGAGGCTTGCTGCCACTATTGCTAAAAACACCTGGTAAAGACCAATGGCGCAGATGATAAGCCAAAGGGCAATACCTTGGACGGGTAGTGTTTTACCTGGAAAAGGAACCTGAAGTATTTCCCATGAGAAGGACAAATCTTGATATGAAGGTAAGCATTCTGCATGTCTAGGGAACGTATCCAGTCCTCTCCTTGTAGTACTGGCAACAGACCTTGTTGGGTGACCATTCTGAACTTCTTGTACTGAATGAAGAGGTTCAGATTCCTGAAGTCCAGAATGGGCCTCAGATCCCCTGTACATTTGGGAACTATGAAGTAGTGGAAACAGAACCCAACCCCCCTGTTCCTTTGTTCCCAAGGAACTGGCTCTAGGGCCCTTTTCTGCATTTGAGTATATACTTCATCTAGCAGCACCAGCATGTGTTCTGGAGGGCAGGCTGAAGGAGTTGGGGGATGTGCCAGTCGATGAATATCTTCTTGATGATCCATGTTTTGGAAGTATGACCGTTGAAAGGTGGTCAGGGAGGACTTTAGGAGAAGGAGTTTCCTTCCCTGGTTTATCTCTTGAAGAGGACTATTAAGTTTTTTGAGCCCTTTGCTTGAGCACCGTGTGTGTGTGTGTGTGTGTGTGTGTGTGTGTGTGTGTGTGTGTGAGAGAGAGAGACAGGGAATCATCCACTGTAGCACTTTTACAGAGTATAGGAATATGGTGCCTGTATGAAGCCCAGGCACCTCTGGCTATGGGTTCAATCCACGTTGTGGACTTTAGCTAGAAGAGCTGCTGCCAGAGCTGAAGCCAGCGGGAAAATGAACGAAGATTACCATGGACCACCCACTTTTATAGTTACAGCCCAGGTAGTGTGGGTGGTCCCTGGTATGGAGACTGCTGGAAGAAACTTCTATGCTGAAGCGCCACCCATCGGGAACTCCCAGAAGTAATGACGTACTACAAGAGACTATTCCGTGGAAGATCTACTGTTACAGGTGAGGAACCTGTTCTTCTAGGAGCATGGATTCTCCGGGAGGAGGGAGGCAAGGCGCACATCCCCTACTTAGGGAACAGAGACTGAAGAACTGAGGCCCCAAAACCAGCATCCCGGCGTGACTCAAGGTTGATGTGGTAATGGGTGATAAAGGTGTTTGCTGACTTCCAGATAGCAGCCTGGCAGATTTCTTGGATAGGGATGTCCCTGGAAGCAGCCACCAATGAAGCAGTATGGCAGGTAGAATGAGCTCTTATCCCTCTGGGAGGCTTCTTGTCCGCCAACTGCTGCATGGACATACAGGAGTCTGCCGAAGCCAGTTTCAAGCGTAGGTGACAAACAGCTGGCGAACCTCTCACCGACTTCCGCCATCCTCTCCTTACAGTAGGAGAAACCATGTCTAAGACCCAAAGTATGGAGCCTGTACTCGGCCTCTGAGGTGTAATTAGGGTATTATACCAGCAGAGTTAACACCTGATTAAGGTGAAACTCTGACACCACCTTCGGGAGGAATTTCGGGTGGCGGCGCAGGACAACCTTGTCCCTGTGGAAGACCAGATAAGAGGAGTCCACCGAAAGCACCTGGAGCTTCCCTGTCCTGGCAGACGTGATAGCCACCAGGAAGGCCGTCTTCCACAACAAGTGTGACAGGTGAGAGATGTCACTTGTGCATTGGTTTGGATGGCTTGCCCATGAGATTTGCCAGTACCAGCAGTAGATCCCACAGAGGTGGAGGGTCACGCACCGGAGGAGATATGTGATCTAGGCCTTTGAAAAAGCTCCTGACCACTGTCTCCTGTACCAACGCTGGCTGACCGGCCCATGCCCAGTAAGCAGAGATGGCTGCCAGGTGCACCCTAATGGTCGATGACCATAGACCCCCTTTGGAGAGCGACCAAAGGTAGTAGAGAATGTTAGCCACTGAACAGGACAGAGGGCCCAGGCCCTTGCCCCGACACCAAATGGAAAACCTTTTTCATTTGAAGGCATAACATTTCCTGGTCGATTCCTTTCTGGATGCCTCCACCATGGTGTAGACATCTTCGGAAAGACCCAAAGCCTGGAACTCTAGCCGCTCAGGTACCAGGCTGTAAGGTGCAGGGATTGAAGGTCCGGATGGAATAACTTCCCGAGAGAGAGATATTATAGATCTAGATATAGATCTAGATCTAGATATAGATACATATATCTATATATGGACCGGGCGTGTACAAAGCTGCTTCAGGGGACTGCAGCTGAGGCGATCTGGATACCAGAACTGGCGTGGCCAGTCTGGGGCTACCAGGATCACCTTCGCCTTGTCCCTCCTCACCTTGAGGAGCACCTTGTGGATCAAGGGAAATGGAGGGAAGAAGTAGGAGGCGGCCTGGGGTCCATGACCTTGAGAAGGCATCCCCCTGCAGCGAGCCCTGCTCAGGGGAACGGGCATGAAACAGCCTTAGCATGGTGTTTTCCATGGAGGCAAACAGTTCTACCATCTGTTTGCTCCAATGGGAGAACAGGCTGTAAGCTACCTCTGGCTGGAGAGACCACTTGTGGGATGTCTTGCCTAAGTGGCTGAGAGCATCTGCCAGATGGTTTGAAGCTCCTGCCACATGGATGGCTAGGAGATCTGCCTCCAATTGGCTCACAAAGGTCCAGATGCGGAGTGCCTCCTTGCACAGCAGATGGGAGTGCGTGCCGCCCTGTTTGTTGAGGTAGTACATGGTTATAGCGTTGTCCGTCTGGACTTGATCCCAGAGCCGAGGAGCGAAAGATGAGTGCCAGTCTGACTGCTCTGAGCTCCAACAGGTTGATGTGGCATCAGGACTCCTCGGGGGTCCAGAGCCCGTGGGTCCTTTTGTCCCCCATGTGGGCTCCCCAGCCCATGAGAGAGGCATCGGTCATGAGGACGACAGTCTGCTCGGGGCAGACAAACGGGATCCCTTCCTGCAACTGTTCTGGGACGGTCCACCACTGGAGAGCGTCCCACATCTTCTGGATTACAGTGATCAGCTGGTCAAAATGACTGTGGCGCCAAGTCCACTGGGTGGCCAGCTCCCAGTGGAGGGGGCGCATGTGCAACCGGGCCCAACGGACCACTGAGGTGCACGCCAGCATGTAACCCAGAAGGCGCAGAAAGTCCCAGGCAGGGTGCAATTCAACCAGAAATGACTGGGCAAAAGAGGACAGAACCTCCACCCTGTCTGCTGGGAGCCTAACTCTGGCTTGACAAGAGTCTAGCTCTGCCTGATGAAGCCCATCACCCGAGAAGGCACAAGTTCCAACTTGGTCTCATTAATCAGGAGACAGAGTTGGCAGCAGGTCTGGAGGGCCAGGTCCCTGGACCTCTCCACCTCCTGTTGGGTGGAACCTGCTCAGGGTCGGACTGGCCCACCTGGATACCTGGAAATTTCCAGGTGGGCCCCCCGCAGTTGGGTAAGTGGTTACCTTCTGAACTCTGAAAATTTTTGCATTTATCTTCTTTTTTCTAATTAAATGGGGCATCTGGGACACTGTTGATAAATGTAAGATGCAAACACAGATCTGTGTATCAGATTGAGGTGGAATATTGATTTGAGTGCGTCAACCTAGGCCCTCCGCTATTGATTTTCCAGGTGGGCCCTCTGTCACCCAGTCCGACCCTGAACCTGCTAGGAGCCAATCTTCAGGGTAAGGATAAATCTTGACCCCCTCCCCCGAGATGAGCTGCCACCACTGTAATGCATTTGGTGAAGACCCCTGGGGCCGATGACAGGCGAGCGGCATGGCTCAGAACTCATACAGGGTCCCTTCGACCCTGAAGCAGAGGAACCGCTGATGGGATGGACAGATTGGGACGTGAAAGTCTGGAATCTCTGGGTTTCCTGGTAAATCTAAAGAAATCTCACCCGGAATCCACCCAGCTGCTCACCTTCATAGAGGCCCAGCTGGACACCCAGAAGGGATATACTTTCCTCCTGCAGGAAAGAATTCAGAGTTTCCCTTCAGGGGCAGATTCTTTCACCCAGGGACAGCCAAGACCAGCCAGACATTTCCTCAAACTTCTGAGACATATGGCCTATATGACTGCATTAGTCTGAGGGGTCAAGTACAGGATGAGACTCCTGCAAGCCTACCTCAGAGCTTGCTGGTCTCAGAGAAGCAACACATTTTCAAAGTTGATACCTGTTTCTGAGCAATTCCTCCAAAACTTGCTGTGGTGGAAGAACCCTGCAAATTTGCAGGAAGGGGTTCCCTTTCAAGCTCCTCTTCCCACAAAGATGATCACCACAGATGTCTCCCTTTTGGGATGGGGAGCTCATTTAGACAGTGCCTCAGTATGCGGCAACTGGACTCCTGAAGAGTCAAAGTTGCACATCTTTTGGAACTCAGAGCAGTCTTACTAGCTCTCAAAGCTTTCGCTCCCAGCATAGAAGGCCAGGCGGTTCAAATTTGAATGAACACCACCACTGCAATGTTCTACATAAACAAGCAGGGCAGTACCAGATCAGGAATACTCTGTTTGGAAGCTCTAAAGCTCTGGTCTCTAGCATTTTCCCTGGGAGTCAGCCTCTTAGCTATTCACCTCTCAGGCAAACTCAATACTCTGACAGATGCTCTAAACCGCATCAGTCAAGGTCAGAGCGAACCGACACGGAACAAGCAAGTACTAGCCACAGTGTTCAGGTGGTGGGGCACACCAGACGTGGATCTGTTTGCCTCTCCTCTCAGTTTTCAGCTGCCTCAATACTGCTGTAGGCCCCCAGTTCCGGGAACACTTCCTCTGGATGCCCTGATCCTGGACTGGTCAGGGAGGTTCCTATACGCATTTCCTCCTTTTCCCCTGATATTCAGGGTTTTGCTGAAACTCAGAAAGCAGCCTGAATCGATCATCCTAGTGGCTCCGGACTGGCCCTGGCAAGCCTGGTACCCTCTCCTTCTCTCAATGTCCTGCAACAGGCCCATTCACCTGCCTCCAACTCACTCCCTGCTGACCCTTCCTCAGATGGGAGTGCAGTACCCAGACATACACTCTTCACCTCAAGGCCTGGTTCTTGAGGAGTTAGAGTTTCCATCCTTACAGTACTCTGAACAGGTCCTTAAAATACTGAGGATGGCTGAAAAAAAAAAAAAAAAAAAATTAACACTAAGACGACTTATGCAGCCAAATGGAAAAGGTTTTCCCTCTGGTACAAGAGCGAAAATGTTGAACACCCATCGGCTTCAGACCCTGAGCTGCTAGACTACTTGGTACACCTACAGGCATCAGGCTTGAAACCATCTTCACTCAAGCTACACCTGGTGGCAATTTCAGCCTACCTTTCGGTGGAAAGAAGAAATCATTTTTTTTCTCCACAACATTTTTAAACAGTTTTTCAAAGGCCTCTTGCACCTCCAAGTCTCCAACCAGAGAGCCTTTTCCTCCTCGTAGCCTGAACCTTTGCATAGATGGGCTCATGAATCCACCTTTCAAGCCCATGTCCACAGCCCACATCAAATTTGTAACTTGGAAGACAGTCTGCCTGGTAGCCATTACGTCTGCCAGGAGGATTTCAGAGCTACAGGCCCTGTGCACTGAGCCAAATTGCATCATCCCTCACAACGATAAAGCTGAGATCAGGACAAACAAGAAATTTCTGGCAAAAGTGGTTTCAGAGTTTCCCTTGAACCAGTCCATTACTCTGCCTGTCTTCTTTACTGAGCTATCCATTCCTGGCAAGCAAAAGCTCCACAGCTTGGATGTCGAAAGAGCCATCTTTCACTACCTAGAGCATACTAGACAGTCCAGAGGCTCTTCTACTCAGTTGTTCCTCACCTACGGGGATGTAGGCAGAAGAAGACAGCTACCAAGAGAACTATTTCTCATTGGTTGGTCTCTTGTATTAGATTCTGCTTTGAGAAAGCTGGTCAACAATCTCCAGTGGAGCTCAGGGCCTGTTCTACCAGGGGCACAGCAGCCTTGCTTGCAGATGCAAGGGACATTCCCCTATTGGATGTCTGCAAAGCAGCTACCTGGAAATCTGTGCACACCCCTTTGTGAAACACTACAGTTTGGATGTGCAGACCAGATCTGATGCCAAATTTGGCAGGGTGGTTCTGCGGAGCCTCTTTCCTAAGTAGGTTCTTTGCCCGCCTCCCACTTGGTACTGCTGGGTAGTCTGCAAAGAAGTTACTGATGCTAAAGGACCCCTTGGCCTTGGGAGAAAGAAGATTACTGCGGTGAGTACTTTTTTCCTCTGTTACCAATTTTTATGGCACAGACCTGACCAATTCCATAGTTTTATGGCCATTTAGCAAAAACCTCTTTTTTTTTTTGTTAATTATTTTAAATCTTTTTCATTCTTATGTAGCTCCCTCCAGACAGCTTTCAGCCCATGCCCCCCGATGAAGCGTAACTGTTGGAGACCCAAAGGGATAACCACTGCTAAACCCTCTGCTGTGTGAATCTTTAAACCGATGTAATCATCTTAAGTGCAACAACTTGTGCTTTTTGATCTGGGCCTTGGTGGTCTTCAGGCCGAAGACGTTTTGTAGGCAACTGGTGATGTATGCACCACCACCATCTATGCCAATAAAAATACCACTAAAGACTACTGCAAGGTAAACATGTACAACATTTTATTTACATACTAAATGCCAAGGTACCTGAATAGTCAGCCTCTGTTGGAGACGTTGGCAGAAGCACCACCAACACTGACCAGTTTTGCATTACCACACCATGTTAGAGTCTCGCTCCCTGTTGATACAGTAATGCAAAACCGATCAGAGTGTTACCTTAGCGTTCTGTATGTAAATAGGTACCTTGGCATTTGTGGTGGTGCTGATCTTACCAGTTACGTTATTGTACTTGATCTTGCACACACCAGGCAGCAGGGAGGGCTTCCTCTGTTCTGATTCAGGTTTTTTTGTGCCCACTGCATGGCGAGGTCCGAAAAATGTGGAAACTGCAGCATGTACTTCAGTAGCTGTGCTACCAAGTCAATTATGGAGGGGAACTTGAGCTTCAGCTTCCTCTACTACACATAATGGTCTGAGCATCCAACGTCCTCCTCTCCCTTCAATGTTATCACATTTTTCTGTCAAGTCTCTTTCCTTCATAAGCAGATGAAGAAGCTGCATCTCAGGGCAGCGTTAATACGTTAGTTCAGAGATCCTGTATTAGACTTCAGACATTATTTTGTCAATCTTATTTAATATCTTTTTGGGATTTTGCAACAGTCGCTTCGATTTTCTTAACTGTATGAAAATCTTTCAGCGTTCAAGTAGCGGAGAAGAGTATGTTCCAACTGACAGTTCTCCTGTGTTGGGCCCACCCTCACAGGCCGAGAGGCCCTGTGAGCGAGTCCTGCCACACTGCAATCTATTATGGCCTATTTCCACATGCATCATATTTTTTAATTTCTGAACAGGGCTGCCGGCAGCTCTCCGTCTCCCCATCTTGCTTCGGTTTTCACTTGGCAGAGTGCCTTTATTTTGAAGGATGTTTCTAGGTTTAAACTGTGGGGTCTGGGTCGCCCTCTCTAGGCTCTTGCCAGTTACGGGACTTCATCAGAAGCTGTAAGTTTAATGTACATTTAAAGAAGAAAAAAAAAAAAAAAATCAGATGCCCTAGGTAAAACATTTACAGAAAGTAGCCAGTATGTAACCATTTATGAGTTTTATTATGTACAACTGACTCATGAAAATTTCAAAAAAATCCAAGTTTAAGAAAAAAAAAAAAAAAAAAGAACATAGTTGGCATCAGAACTTTGCTACGTAGTCCCATGGCACTGGTTGGTGGTGGGCTGCTCTGTTAGGGAGACCAGAGATCAAGCCATGATATAGACTCCCCTGGTCTCATCGGAAGAGAGGAAAGAGAGGACACACACAGACACACACACACACACCACGCCTACCCCACTGCAGCTGTGAGGCCTCTACAGCAGGATGGCAGAGGAAAATGGCGTAGTGGGTGCCCAGTCATTTTCACACATTAGGGTGTCACGTCAGGGGCCTCTATGGCTATGCGGTGTAAGGGTTTCAGTATTGGGGGTGGGGGGAGAAATCCTGTCGATGTCTGCCGTTTGCCTGCCCACCTTGGAACTGCTAAACATTCTAGGGTTCCTCCCCTTTCACTACACTGGCAGGCCAGGGTGCATGCACCCGGAGTAGGACCAGATGGGTTTCAGAGTGGGTGTGTGTAGAGTACGAATGGAATGAGGGCAGACATGCCATAAGGGCAGATCAGGCCAAAGCCAGGAGAGAAGACTGTGGTGGCAGAGTGAGCAAAAATAAAATAAGGAGAAAAAAAAAAATAAACGACAAACCAAAGAGTTAAAAAGTATTTTCAAGTCATTCTTTTCTTATTATAGACATCTACATTACTACCGGATCAGTGTTCCTTCCAACGGAGATGGAGGCTGAAATCAATGTTATAATCCCCGCTTGTGACATCATATCCTGCTGCTGCACAAAGGACTGATGACACAAGCTAGCATTAAGACTTGAGCTCCTGAATCAGTCTCCACTGTACACAAACTGAGGTACGAACACACCAGTTTTCATGTTACAACCCTTGGTAATGAAGAACAGATTATACGCAGCTGTCAGCATCTGATGAACAGCAAGGACTTACCTGGATGGGGTACATAGCAGCATCACGGATGGTGAAAGGTTTGACTCTGAAGGCTTTGCTGAGAGCTGCAGCCTGGTACACTGCGCCCATAGCAGCAGCCTCGTCGGCATTTATGTTCTTCCCCAGATCCTCCCTGCAAGGAACATTGAGGGAAACTACATTAACAGAAAGGTGATTGTGTGCACCCAGTATATGCCATGCAGTCAGCATGGAGCCAAAGAGACTGGGAACTCTACTTACATTGTGATAAGATACTTCATATAAGTGGCTCTAAGTCTACTGGGCACAACAGCTGAAGGAATGCCACATAATTCAGAATACAAGAACACGGTCATATCTGGCCACAGAAAATAAAATACTCCCAAAAGTCCAACAGCCCAATCCACTGGTAGCTAGCTGGCTATACTATTATAAAGGGACCCTGGTTTACAGTATGGGGCCCAACCCCTCGTCCCCAGCAGGCTGTCAAAATCTGGGAAAGAGATGACATCCACTGCTGGAGCAGCACCTCCTATGGTGGTTTAACGTTACAGCATTGGCAGTGTGGGCTGACCATACACAACTGCTCAGATAAGCTGCTGTGATAAAAACACTTCAATATAGGGGAGGTAGGTGGGGATTTTAGGGGGGGGAGAAATAAAGGAAAAGGCCAGATATGTAGCTTGGAGAGTGCCCCCCCCCCCAAAAAAAAAAGCTACCGTCATGTCATGCAGACTTACCCCAGCAGCAGCAGGAGACACTGTACTGGGATAAATGTAGAACTTTCAGCTGTGGAAGCACCTGAGGATTCAGTGAGTTGCAGTGTCATGGGGAGCATTAAAGTACCTAAAAAGAGCTGGGCCTATTGGGGGACACACACACACACACACAAAAAAATGAAGCAAGTGGCACAATGGCCCAGCTATAATGCAATACACTGCAACATGGGTGATGGGTTCTGAAGCCTGCCTGGGGCGTCAGTGACTAGGCAGCCGAAAGTAGGGTGGTGGAGACAGTGGTAGAGAGTCCTCAGTTATGGGAGGTTGGCACTGGCTTTTTACAGCCATAGCGACTTCTATGGATGGTCAAGGAGGGTTCACCCTCATACCACAAGGAGGAGCTGTAGCTCATGAGGCCACCAGAGGGCAAGGTGCGTTGCTATGAGGGAGGTACGAGAGATCAGGAAAGAAAGTGGAAAAAAAACAAATGACTAGTAATATAATGTCCACTGGCACATCATCCATCCCCCAAACAATCAGCTGTCAGGCTGGGAGGTCAATTAGCACACCAGCAACAGAAGAGAAATAGATGGATTTATTAACACAAACAGAGAAAGGAAAAAAAAAAAAAAAAAAAAAAACACACATGTTGTACACTTACACCTTCAACTTGCCAACCTCACTTTAGACCTGTAGCTCCGGCCAACCAAAATCACCTGATCGATGTCCTCCTACAGGAACAAAACAGGCTGCAGGTAAAGGTGGAGAAGACCAGAGTGCTGGAGAATGCCACTAATCCTGCAGCTACCCACTACAGCTGCAATATTAGCGATGATATCCCAGGTATGAAATGACTGCCAATCCATGGCGGAAACTGTAAGGCTGACAACAAAATGCACCACAGCTGTTCTGCATTCTGACAGTTTTTGATTACTGCCCCGCTCTCCCGTTTCATTCACCAATTTAATTAACTCAGGATAGACCAACTATGCTCTGCCATCTGGTTTCCTTTTTAATTTTACTGGAATACTGGGAGACACTGAAGCACAGGAAGGTACGAGACTTGCCGAGGGTCACATAATATGCCAGTGGCTGTGGTGGGGTTTAAACTTGGCATCTCCTATTACCACAGTTTAGTGCTCTATTAGACCACACAAATTGACCCCAGACATAGCTACCAAAATCTAAACAGTGGAAGGTAGAGGCTTTGGAATGGGACCAACCCTGTAGAAACCCACACACCACAGTTCTGTGCAACACATCAGAGACATTCAGAGCACAAACCCCTATCAGCGGGCCGCTACGGGGCCTTACCACTGAGCTACAAAGAAAGGCCAGTGGTAAGCTACGTAGTAGCAGCCTGCAAAAAATTAAGAAAATGGCACACTGCACTGACTCTCTCTCAGAGCCTGCATCTCCCTGAACCTCAAAAGCTGATCACTGGCTTTTTCACCTTTCTAAACTTCTGCAAGAGACTTTTTGTTTGTGGCTGCTGAGCCCCAACTCCACGGCCTAACTTTTCCGTTCTGTTACTTGCAGTGTCACGGCAAACAGCAACGGTCAACATACCATGTTCATCTCAGCAATGCTCAAGGCCTCCTGGACCGGCCGTGCCACTCTCTCAAAAAGGTCAGAACACAGCTCCTCAAACTCCTGCCTCGTCACCTTGACCTTGAAGTCAATGTCGTCCAACAGGCCCTCGATCTACACACAGAAAAAGGAAAAACTGGTTTAAAGTAAATACGCAGTACACAACTTACAGAAATCCTTAAATATAAATAAAACAGATCCCATCGGAGTGAAGAACTAGCAGCTGTGCTTCTTAAGGGGCTACATACTAATTAACTTGTTTTATTTAATATGGCCAGGTGTCTTTTGCGCGCAAGGCCTGGTATAATAGAAGTTTCAACAACTAACCCTGTTAGACTTTAAAAGCTGTTCTTCAAGCCCGAGAGATAAAGGCGATTATTTGTTAGCAGGCAAAACAATTTTTTTTTTTTTAATTAATACCAGTACTGTATTTCTGACATCCTTACGATCATCTATGTACTGGAAATTCAGTCACTTTTAAAAACAACTTTTAATAGTTTTATACTTAATACCTCACGCTAATACATGTGGCCACACACAAGATAATTTTAAAAATCTTTTGCTGTGTTACTTTTTTTTTACTGTACAAACTAGATAAATAGGCTACTCGCCTATAACTACAGTTCGAGGAGTGGTATATAGTTCATATCCATACTCTGGCAGTTCCACAGAACAGTCCAATTTGCCAGACATCTTTAAGCTAAACTCTTCCCACCACCAGGGCAGTATATCCCCTGACTCTGCCCTGTGATGTCAGATTTTGCACACTAGAAGCAGGTGTAACCCCCCCTACAAATGGATGTTCCTGAAAAGTCTTCCTTGAGCTTTCTTAAATGCTCACTGCCAGGCTGGTGTCCTGTGTTTTAGCAGTTTAAATGTACTGCCAGAGAGTGCCTGTATAGCCTCTGTGTACTGTCTCTCTAAGAGCTGCCTGGATTGCAGTCATTAATCTGGGAGGGGGCAGAGTGTTTCCATGCTCGAGTCCCGCCCGGACTGCCAAATAATCACTCCGTTCTACCATCGCTGTTAGCGCAGAGGGAGCTCTGTTAGAAGATGTACTTTTTGCTGATCATTTATTAGACTAGTAATAATACTGCAGTTTGTCTAACCTGCCTTCTTTGCAGCATGGACATTTCTGTTCATCTCCACCATCTTGGTCCTGGACTGCTGAAATCGGCCAATCAGTACCTTTGGGGACTCTAAAATGGAGCCTGTCCCCAGGGGCTTTGTGGGAGCAAAATTCTGTAGGAACTGTAGTTTTGGGCTTTTAGCCCCTAAATGAACCTGGAGGGGAGCCCTTGTTGGAACTGACAAGAGGAATCAGCCAACAGAATATTTTGGATCCTGGGGAAAGTCCCAGACTGCTTGCAGTTTCAGTTCAGATCCGAGTTGGGAAGTGAAGAGGTAACAGCTTGAGTGATTAAAGCAGCAGCCCCAGCGTAGATCTGCTCGGGAGATCTGTAAAAGGGCCGAGTTTTGGCCTGCCAGTCTGCCTACTATCCAAGAGGGAAAACAGAATTCATTCGGACTGAATCAGAGTTGTGAGAATGATTTAAGCCACTAGACTGTGACCAGGCTTTAAGCTGAAGACTGACAATTTGCTGAATGCGATCGGCCTGCCAGGATTTCCAACCACCTCTGCTATCCGGTCGCAATTACAGTCTCTGCACAAACCGGGAGTTCAATCTGCCTGGTATAGTGGAATTTCTTACATGTAAATGTGCTGTGTGTTGTTAATGGGCCGTGATTTGGTTCCCCACTGTGTGCTGAACTGTGTTCTGCTCACTGGAGGCTGCATCCAGCTCCAACTAACTGAATCCGTATTCATCTCCCTTCGGCCTGGGCCTTGCCACACTGTCCCAGCCAGAATACCCACTGCACAGAGAAAGCCATAGACGAGAAACCTGCCTGGGGATCAGCCCACTGCTCAACGCTTTGAACAGGAATGACACCTCGGTGATTCGTGTGGGTCCTGCTTCTCCTGGCACTCCAGCTCAACAACCTGCTGTCTCGATTTCACCCTGCCTGAGTCCTGCATCTAGTATCGTGAGTAGTTGCAGGGAGCTACCCTGATGTCAACAGCTAAATCTAAAGTGTTGTCATCTGATTGCTTTGTTGTCTTTTCTGTCACAAACTGAGCCCTCCGGCTCCGGATTACAAATAGTGTGTGTTGTGCATGTTGCTTTCTTCCATCACAGGGCCCAACCAGCTGCGATGCTGGCCTACCCTGGGCAATGATCCTTGATAGCCCACCTTCCTCCTACCTGGGTACCCAGTGTGTGTGTGACTGTGCAGGGACTCTGAAGTACATGCATGACTGATTGATATAGCCCTTAAGCAAATCAACCCGATTACGACCCTCCCTTGTTCAAGTCCCCTGAGTAAATCAGATCCAACTCTTTTTGCATTGAACCTGTCTGTGGTTCCAGTTTGTGCCAAAAGTACTGTACTGTTGCTATTTGCTGTGCATAACCTTGTTTTGCAGGGGGTCACCAGGGTTGAGCTAGAGGAACCAGCCCTGATGGTAAGTGCAAACAAACAGTGTGGGTAATTGCATGGTGACCAAGGGTCACTGTGAAAGTGATTATTGTACACTGTTCAGGCCACTAGAACGTAAAGAAGGAGGTTACAGTGTCCCGGAGGGCTGTGCCCAGGTTAGCTTGACCACTAACAACCCTGACCTCCGTGTGGAGGCACCCGTTTCAGTACCCAGACCCCTTAACCTGCAACTAGCCAAGCAGGCAGGGGTAGTAGCCCTTAGGACAGCGCCACCTAGGGGTTACACAGGGATCCACATGCCACTTGCCAGGGGAGGCCAAGTGGGTTGTGTGGATGTGAACTATATACCACTCCTAGAACTATGGTTACAGGTGAGTAATGTATTTTTCCTAGGGGGCGTGGATATAGTTCACTATCCACACGCTGGCAGACTCCTAGCAGTTCTCCAGGAGGTGGGAGCAAGCCATACCCCACCATTTGGCAAGCAGAGACTGGAGAACTGAGGCTCCAAAATAAGCATCCCAGTGAGACTCAAGATCAATGCAGTAATGGATAATGATGGCGTGTGCAGACTTCCAAGAAGCAGCCCTGCTCATCTCCAGGATAGGGAAGTCCCTGGAAGCAGCCACCGAGGCAGTGGTATGTCTGGAAGAATGAGCTCTAAACCCTACAGGAGGCTCCCTACCAGTCAACCCATAGCAGAAGTCTATGTAAAATGTTATCCACCTGCCAACTGTCCACTTTGCTGCAGGTCTGCCAGGCATGGCTTCAGCATGTGTTACAAACAGCTGACGAGTCTCTCCCACAAATTCACACATGTGCGCCACATAAGACAGCGCTCTTCGCAGGTCCAGGGTATGGAGTCTGCAGTTGGCCTCCAGAGATGGACTGGTAAAGTATACCAATACTTTAATAATAATAAAATTTATTTGTATGGTGCCTTATCCAAAGCCAAGGCGCCTCACATTTTAAAACAGTATAAAATATAACAAACTTCAATAAAATCATACAGATATCCATAAAAACAAGAGGCTCAGTTATTGAAGGCTTGATGCCATAAATACGTTTTTAATGATTGTCATCTAATCACCTTTAATCACTTGGTTAAGGTGAAACTGATACAACCTTGGGGAGGAACTCCGGGCTGGGGCGAAGGACATTTGTCTCTGTGGAACACCAGATAGAAGACTCCACAGAGTCTGCCTGGAGCTTCCCAGTCCTTCTGGCTGATGTAATGGCCACCAGAAAGGCCATTTCCACGGCAAATGTGACACCTCACACTTGTACACTGGCTTGAAAGGCTTGCCCGTGAGCATAGCCAACACCAGCAACAGGTTCCATGGTGGAGGTGAATCACTCACTGGTGGTGACAGGTGGTCTAGGCCCTTGAAAAAAGCACTCAACTACAGTCTCCTGGGTTCATCATTTGATATCTATTAATATTTATGTTTCTACCCTTACAATCAGTAACCCCAATATATGGATATTAACATTTGCAGATGACTGCCGAGTGGGTACTGTGGTAAACAATTCATTAAGTAGTACTGCTCTTCAATTAACCCTGGACAACATAATGTCCTGGTCAAATAATAACAAATTAGCTTTGAACCCCACGAAATGCAAAGTTATGCATCTGGGAATTCACAACAAACATGTACAAATTAGGGAACGAACCTCTCCTTGAAACCAAACAAGAAAGAGATCTTGGAAAAATTGCTAACCCCGATCTGAAATTCAGAACCCACTGCAAGACTCAAATAAATAAAGCGAATCAAAACCTTAATTGCATATTTAGGCACGTTTCTAGTCGTAGGAAAGAAGTATTACTCCCTTGTACATTGCCCTGGTTAGGCCACATCTAGAATACTGTGCTAAGGTGTGGTCCCCATTTAAGGAAGACATCATAAAAATTGAGAGAGTACAACGTAGGTTTACTAAAGCCATTATAGGGATGGCAAATAAGCCATATGAATCCAGACTGAAATCGCTTAATCTGTTTACGCTTCAGTATAGAAGAATGAGGGGAGACGTGTCTATTATTTAGAGCATTAACAGACCCCACCCTTAGTAAAGAATTAGGAATTACTCATAGATAATAGAGTAAGTAATAAAACACACTCAAAGCAACTATACATGTCAAAATGGAATACTTTGCATAGAAGGTATTGGTTTAGTCACAGGATCATGTCTACATGGAACCACCTACCAGTTGAGGTAGTAGACAGCCCAAATATGGAGACAAAAAAAAAAAAAAAACCTTAGATCTAGTTATCGAAGATAATGTAAAATTCAGTAATTGACTTTCTGGCAAGCACCACGGACGCAATGTCCATATTAGCTTGATGTACCTATGACTATACCTATGATGATTAATATCAGCTTACCAGCCTGCACTTGGTAAGCAGAGGTGGTAGCCAGGTGCACCTCAAGGGTTGTCGCCTGCAGTCTCAACTAAGGGAGGGACCAGAGGTAGTCCAGGATGCTAGCTACAGGGCAGGCAAGGGGAGCATTTTCCTTGCCCTTACACCAAATGGAAAGTCTTTCATGTAAAAGGTATAGCATATGTGAGTTGACTCTTTGGAAGGCCTCCACAACATGATGCACATCAGAGAGATGCAAGGCCTGAACTCCAGCCACTCAGGAAGCAGGCTGTGAGGTGCAGGGACTGCAGGTCTGGGTGCAGTACCATCCCCTGATGTCTGGTCAGCAGATCCAGGTACCAGAATTGCCATTGCCTGTGTTAAGCTATCAGAATTATTTGCGCCTTGCCCTTCTGGGCCTTGACCACTACCTTGTGGATCAAGGGGAACGGAGGGAGGGCATACACGAGGCCAGAGTCTAGGGCCTCCCCGCAACAGTGTCCCAGATTATTTGGGGGGCAGGCACAAAAAAACAAACAAAAAAAAAATCTGTTTGGCATTTTCACCAGGAGGTAAACGGGTCCACCACAGGAGTGCCCCACTGACAGAACAGGTAGCTCACTACCTCCCGATTCAGGGACCACTCGTGCAACATCTCTCCTACCTGGCTAACAGCATCTGCCAGCTGACTGTTTTCTCCTGTGACATGAATCGTCAAGAGATCAGCACCCAGGCTGTGCATGAGGGTCCAGGTGAGGTGGGCCTCTAGACACAAGGGAAGGCAGAGAGTCCCGCCCTGCTTGTTCAGGTAGAACATGGTCGTGGTATTGTCCACCTGGACCTACACAACCCAACCCCTGACTAGAGGAGCGAATTCTTTCAGCGCAAGTCACACTGTGTGGAGCTTCAGCAGGTTTATGCGTTGAAGGGACTTCCAGAATCATTAGAACCCATGGTTTCTGTGGTCTCCCTTGTGCACTTCCAACCTCACCAGAAAACGCATCCATCGTGAATGTGATGGTCGGCTCTGGGCGAATTCCTTCCTCCAGGTGTTCTGGTCAGCCACCACTGGATTGCATCCCGCAATGGCTCTCTGACTTGACCGGCTGGTTCAAGTGGCCTAAATGTTTGGACCACTGACGGCCCCAGTCCCACTGGAGGCAGTGCATCTGCCAGCCTGCCTGATGGTCCACGCTGGTGCAGGATGTCACGTACCCCAGCAGCTGCAGGAATCTCTGGCACGGCACAACAGCCCAACCGGAAATGACTGAGTAAAGAAGGCCCAGTCCACAGGGAGGCGAGCCTTGGCAAGCAAGAAGTCTAGTTCTGCCTCAACTAACTTGTTCATCTGCATGGGGGTTAAATGTCACCACAGAGACAGGAAATTTGCCGACTGTCATTACAGCGACGGCACAATGCAGAAAATAGGCACTGTGCCGTCAACTGTAGAAAAGTACTTTTTTTCGGAGGGCTCCCCCACTATAGATTACCAACTCACAGTTGGAGTAGTTTCAGGAAGGGGGAAAACTCCCCAGAGATAGCGTCGGGAAACCAGCGGACCATCACAGCAAACTGCTGATTTTGCCGTTGTAATGGTCTTAACTGTCTTCCTGTCACTGCTCGAACCTGATACCCTGCGTGGGGTACCAGTTTGGACTTATCCAGATTGACCAACAGGCCTAAGTCTCGGCAAGTCTAGAGAGACAGATCTCTGGATCTCTTCATGGCTACACTGGATGAACTGGCTAACTGCCAGTTGTCCAAGTAGTGGTACACACTGACCTATGTGCCAGAGGTAAGCTGCCACCACTGCCATGCACCTGGAGAAGATGCTATGCGCCAAGGAGAGGCCAACGGTGTGTCTGGAACTGGTATGGGACCCCTTCTGCACAGAACCAGAGTAGATGGACTGGGATGTGGAAAAACACATCCTGGAAGTCTAGGGAACAACATGTTCTGCTCCAGCGATGGAATGATCAGATTCAGAGTGACAATCCAGAACCTGTATTTCCACATTTATTTATTTATTTATTTAAGATATTTACCAGGAAGGCATACTGAGCAGAGTACCGCTCGATTCCAGATGTGCCCTGGGGAGAGGGATTACATAGTGCAGTACAAAAAAATACAAGAAATAAAATCAGAACATGCAATTAATAGGTAACAACAGTGGCCCAGATTTAGCACATGTGTAATTAGCAGAAAACAACAAGGTGATCCGGAAGGATGCATCAGAAGAAAGGATGAGGAGTATGACAGGCAATGATGTACTAGGATGGAAAAATTTCAGTTACATCGTGTGGGTAGGTTACATGCTAATTCGGGTAGGCCAGCGTATCTAACAGCAGCAGTAGAGAGGAGTCAGCAGCAAAAAGGTACTGAATTAAGAAATGGTGCCAGAAGTTGCAGGGAATTTAGCGATGGGGAAAGCATGTGCAGTTGATGGCAAAATGCTCTTTGAGGAGAGCATTACGTTGGGGAGTACTTGTAGTGAGTCTGATGTCGGCTGCCAGGGAGTTCCATAATTTGGGCAGTCTGAAACTAAAAGCTACCTGACCTGATCGGGTGGATCTGTGGGGAATGAGAAGGAGCCTGGCGTCAGTGTTCCTGAGATTGTAGATAGGTGGGGGGTCGGCGGATAGATATGTTGATAGGTAGGAGGGTAGCGAGAGAAACCAGAATTTAGCAGTAATTCTAACACAGTGCAGCAATCGCCGATTATGGAGTGACGGGAGGTCAAGGGCCTGGTAGAGGTCGCAGTGATGGGTATTGGGAGGGAGGTCCAAAGCGAACCGGCAGAAGGAGTTGAAAATGGGGTGAACATGAACTGGTTCAGCTCATGCAGATACAATGTGGGGGTGCCAGCTCCCCCCCCATTTAAGGACCAGGAAGTACCTGGACACGTAACCCTGACTGGCCAGGGTGTCTAGAAAACAATCTACTGCCCCCTTTGTAAGGAGCTGAGCAATGTTCTCCTGAAGGGTGGACAGCACATCCTGCGATACCCTGGGCTTCTGAGACGCACCAAGGTGGTTAAGGTAGAAGAACCTCAAAATCCATGGGCAACCCTCTGACCACTACATCCAACACCCACTTGTCTGTCGTGATAGCGAACAAACATGGCAAGAAGGGACTTAGTCATCCTCCTACAGGGAGTGCAGACAAGGACAGGACAGGTGAAGAAATGACACCTCCCAACCTGTCACTGGGTAGCTTTTGCAGGAGCACAGGCAACTGCAGCTAGAGGGGCACCACCACCCTTGCCCCTTCCCCCTGGACTTGGGGTGCCAGGTCTGGTATTGCCTCTGTTGGGGTTGCTGCAAGGACCAATACTGGAAAGCCGGTTTCTTTTTGGTGTCCTTCCAGGACAATGCCACAGAAGCCAAGGTGGCACTGGACTTCTCATATGTGCGAGATGTCCTTCAACCCTAGGGCCAAACAGGTCGGTGTCCAAGAAGGGGCCATCGGCCAGCTTGTACTGGGTGTCTGCAGTGAAAGTGGACAGATGAAGCCAGGCCCTGCGACACATGGAGATGGCCATTGCAATGGCGCAAGCACACGAATCACACATGTCGAAGGCAGTCAGGAGCTGGTGTTAAGCCAGTTATTGACACTGGTCTCCGATGACCTTCACTGCTGATTAGCCAGGTGGTGAGGGAGGATGGTATCAAAAACTCCCATGAGTGACCGAACTTGGCCATCATCATGGCATAGCTAGCCTGACAGAGACCCAAGTATGCCACAGCATAAATCTTTCCAGTGGCGTGGTCAATCTTATGTGTCAACAGGCTTGCCCACGTCTCCCAGGTGTTCAGACATGCGGAACATTTACTCAGTTACCAACCCTCTGTGGAGGAATGGTCCGAGAACCCAGAAAGGGACCGGGTAGAGACCATGCACTTGCAGACCATATGGTTAGAGGTGCCAGGCCAGATGCTGCCAAAGCTCCAAGGCTGATTCCAAAATGGCTAGCATTTCGTCCCTATCCAAAATGTTTGTAAAGGGGTACCTAGCCCTTTGGACTGGCTCTAGTGGGACTGACATGGACTTAGATATTAAGTGGAGAAGCGTGCCAATGGACATCGGCCATGTTCTGTGGACAGCTCCTCAACTGATCCCCAAATCAGGGACAGTCCCAGAGGAAGCCATGAACTTGTGGTCCAAGTCACCCAAGGACTCCTTGAAAAACAGCCCTTGACAGTTTCTCACCACAGATCAGCCAGGTATCCTCCCCCAGGGTGATCTGCACAGACAACCGGTCTGGCAAGTCTGTGGCCGAACAGGCCTCCCTAGTCCATGTTCACCTTCAGCTGTGATGGTGGCGATTCCATCTGAAGAGGTGGAGAAGCAGTGGTGGTAGCAACCTGTGTAGCGTGCTCCGGCAGGGGCACCGCTCTCGGCTGCCAGGTGACCAGCGGTCCAGAGACCTAACCTGCCCACGATGGTCCATTACCAGAGGAACTCCTCGTGGTGCTGGCACAGCTTGTGACAGTGCATCTCCTCACCCAAGGACAAGGAGGTAGACAGCGATGCCTCCTAGTTGAGTGGGATTGAGAGCGGGAACACCTCGACCTAGACCTCAACTGTAGACTGGACAGCTGACAGCGAGGGGAGCCTCCCAGCTGACTATGCTATATCATGTACCTGCCCACATTAAAGCAGCACAGGCATGGAAGACTTGACTGCTGGTGAAGGCTGCTCCCAACAAGGACTGGACGGGGACGCCAACTGAACCACATCCTTTTAAATGAGTACAGAGAGCACCAGGGTCTGTGAGATAGATTCCTTGACCTCATCTGACAACTGGCAGACAGGCTCAAGGAAAATTTCTGTGTCCTGCTTGACCGGAGTCTAAGTCAACTGGCTTGATTTGGGGGGGGGGGGGACCGAAGAGCCCTCAATCAAAAGGACGCTAGACCACTGTAATGCAGTTGGGCGAGTTGAGGGATGGGGAGGACCTTGATCTCTCCTGCCTCCATGACCAGCAGCTCATGTGCTTGGAACCATAGTGGGCAGGGCCTTCCCCTAGTGTCTAGAGGACTGGACAGATACTGGTCCCAGCCGGGGACAGCACAGAGACAGAGGAGGTGCCCACCACAGCAGCTGCCACTTTCACCTCATGGGCCGCAAGCTTCTAATCAGACCAGACAGCAGCCAAGACCTTCCTACAGTCCTTCGGATCCTGTTCTGAAGGACGACCCCAGCGAGAGCCAGAGCTGGAGCTTTTTGTTCGAAGAACTTGGGAAGCATGAGGAGATAAAGGCAGCACCCGGTCACGTCATGCTGCCCATCCAGGCAGTAAATGCATGTGTTATGCGGGTTGGTGACAGATATCTTCCACTGGCCCCAAACGCACAACCTGAACTCTGGCTTCTGCTGCTCATCAAGGTGTTAAAAGGGGGAGAGTCGCTTGAGGAACCAAGGAAAGAAATCCAAATAACTAAAACTTTGACAAAACAAAGTTTGCCTATGGTGCACTAAATCCTAAGAGAGGGTCACAAAGGAGGCGAGCTATTCTTCCAGCAGAAAGACAGATCCAACATCGTAGGGCAGAGTCGGGGGATATACTGCCCAGGTGGTGAGAGGAGCTTAGCTGAAAGACATATGGCAAAATCAGACTGCTCCCGTGAAACTGCAGCATGTGGCTAGTGAACTATATCTACACCCCTAGAATTATACTGTGCATGTCCAGTAGAAGGATGGGTCTAGCATGCTTCTGATGGTAAACGGCACATAACCACTCAGGAATGCTTTTTAATAGTGGATGTAGCCAAAGAGCAGAAACTTTTAAAAACTTCAGAAACAACATTTTTTGGGAGCCAACAGCGAGCAAGGAGGTGTGTTCTCATCGAACTCTGCACTACCAAAGCTTTTAACATAAATAAACCTTTAAAATAGAACTAAAGCGTATAAAAAAGGTATCAATCAGTAGGACATCTAGCTGACTACAACTCATGCAATCTCTGAATGATGGGACACACCAGAAACGTGGCAAAAACGAACAACTACTGGCAAGGCCCTCACGGCTCCCTGCACTTTTGCAAACAGCAGACTCGCCACCAGACCAGCCTGCCACGCTTGAAACGCTCCAAAGGTCACTCAACTATTTAACGCAAACCGTGCAAAGACTTGATAAAAAATTCAACCAACAAAACAAGCATCTTATAGTAGAGGAAAACAGAACAGAGGCAATGGCAGATTCTGTGGAAGAGACCAGGAAGTTCACTGGAAAAGCACTTGCAACTTCAGCAGCCGTTAAGGAGAAAAATGGCCTAAAGAACAGTCTAGAGCAATTGGAGAACCAGGTTCGGGCAGCGAATGTCTGGCTATTAGATATGCCAGAGAGGACAGAAGGAGGAGATTTGATCACTTTCCTGGAACGCTGGCTACCGGAGGCTGCAGGTCTGGGCCATGCTATGTCGATTAAGCGAGCATATCGAATTTTCCTGAGAAGGGCAACTGTGGCTACAAAAGGTCCCCGCACCATATTATTTACCCTGGCATCCTCCGGAGATCGAGATATGCTGCTACAAGCTGTCAAAGAACAGTACCGAGTAATGATGAGGAACCGGAAAATCATATTTTTCCCCGGACTATTCTTATGCTACTAGAATGTGCAGGAGGGCATTGGAGGGCGTGGCTCAGCAACTGAAGTGAGGATTGCTTACAGAATCGTGTTTCCAGCAAGGCTCCACTTCACATAAGGACAAGCAATACTGCTTCACAGACCCTTGATCAGCTGGAGAGTTTGTAATGAAATTATCCCCAGAGAATTCTAGCGCAGCAACTGGAGCGGAGGAATCGGAAACCGAGGATGGTGCAGCATGATTAACATGGACTTAAATTTACAACTTAAACATCGTACTTATAAGGTTAAAACACTTGCAGACAGCAATAGGATACATTGTTTAAGTTGTAAGTGAGCTTTTTTTATTATATAGGTTCACTACGATGGTCTTTTGAAATTTAAAATGGCACTTCTCTTGTTGCTGTTGCTGCTGTTCACGACATATGCGAGCGAGCTGCGATAATGATGTCTTGCTCATAAGACAGAAAAGTTCTGTCACAGCGATCAGCATGACAATGACACTTTTGTTGAAATATTAGGGTGAGTCGGCCCACCGGCGCAGCGGTTGGATTTCTGCTTGCGACGCCAGCGACCTGGGTTCGGGAATGAGCGTGGGTCGCTGGAGGGCTGGCCGGGGGGAGAAGGACTGAGCGTCCCATGGACAGCTCTCCTTCTCCGGGAGGAGGGTAGGGGAGTTGTCCGGCACCTGCTGGCTCCTAGCAGAGGCTGGGAGTATCACAGGATGTGCGGCCCAAATGCTTACAGGGGGAGGAGTGGACGTCGGCGTATACCATGACGTCACTACGCTGCCCCCAACAGAAAAAGGGAAAAAAACTGTTCGCTGGCCGCCGGATGACTGCTCTCTGTTCCCTGAGCCTCCAGGCCTTCCCAGGGCCTCCTGTTCCTCAGCAGCATCCCCTCTCCCCGGTGCCTTCCCCCTTGGAGAAGGGGGACCCGCCCAGCGAAGGGATACGCCGGGATATCCCGGGGATCAGCTGCCATATGAGGACCAGAGGAGGGCTGGGTAAGGACAGCGGGGCTGGAGGGAGACTGTGGAGCCAAAGGAGTGGGGGACCAGCGAGCACGGGGGCGGGAGGGGAGAAATATTAGGGTAGGGAGAAATGTTTGACTATGCAATGCCAAAAAAACTAAAATGCATACCTTAATTAGGGCCAAAGTTAGCCCCTAGACTATCTTAATAGGGAACAGTAGTTTCATGTAATACTGTAAGGTTTAATATTCGTCTTGAGAGCTGTGAGAACACACATAAATTGAGTTAGGGTAAAATGAGAACCTATAGGCATGAAATGTTATTCTGAGTTGTTTATATATTTTATCTCCAAAAGCACTGGCTGTAATGTGGCTCCACACTGAGTAAATAATATTGTACATCAACTCTGTGCATTTCTCCACCTTAAGGTTACAAAGTGAGGCATGTTGCATTATCCTCAGTAATCGAAGCGTATATTGTTTAAAAATCACTTGACGCTGTTTCTAGACTGTATGTTAAGTACATTGTAATATATAAATCAATGAAAATAAAATATAAACAAATATACTATATCAGCTCATGAATAAAATGAAAGGTACATGGATGCTTTTGCAAAACTACACTGCACAAACGTATTAGGACAATTTTTTGTTCACCACATTTTGTTGCTTAAGGGTCCTTACTCATACCCACAATATTGAGGTCTAATGCAAGGACACACACAGCCTGAACAGTGTTTCCGCTCCTCATGGTTTGTAAGCAACAGGGTTTCCCCTTTAACCCATTTATACATGGGGGTGCCTTCCCATCCTTTTGTTTTGAGCTCCCATGCTTTTGCAACACTGTGTCCTCCCCCAAAATGTTTGAAGCAAAGCCCTGGTCTCCAATACTGCAACAGCCGTAGCATTGGGGGCTGTAGGAAAAAAGCAGAGGACTAGAAATGGGGATAAAAAAAAACACAAGAGTGAAAGAGAATATGTAGGCAGCAGTTTGAGCCAGACCCTGCCAAGTCCATCTGTCAATTCATGCTCAACTACCCTCACCCCCTTGGGTCCCCCATGCTCCAAAGTGACGATCCCAGCCACTGCAACACTTCTCAGGCTGGGACAGCAGCTGCCTTCACAACCAATGCATCTACAAGGCTGGTCAGCAGGGTTTGTGCGAATTCCAGTTAGTCTATCCCTCCCCCCTCCATTTCTGACCCAACTACAGTGTCCACACAAATTGAAGACGTCAGCCACAAAAAAAAAAAAAAAAAAAACGACCACTAATCCACCCAGTCTGCTCTGTTCAGGGTAGGACCTACTGCCCAGTCTTAAAGGCACAGATTACTGTACATCCATATCGGTCTGTAGTTCAAACACCTGGTCGAAATACCTGGGCTGTGTGGTCAGCATTGGCACTCAATACTGTTTTCAGGCGGTTCGCCTCTTTGATTAGCTTTGCCATGGCCCGAGGGTTTTGCGTTACATCCTTTTTAGTCTTCTGCTGCTCGTTGAAGCGTTTTGCTAAGTAATCCCTCAACCGCAGCTCCATCTCAAAACCGCCCAGAGTTCGGTCATACCTGTAAAATGGAAACTGGTTTAAAACAGAATTGCTGCAAAGAAGCAAACGGCTGCACAGAACACCCCATACTCCCCATTTTTTGGCAACTCCCCCTATGCCATGCTAGTGCTTATTACATTTACCACTCTCCACCCTGGAACTCCGACCGTGCTGATTATTCGTCACACACAGCAGCATGCACCCACCACAACTAGTTCTCTACCACTACTTTAGGGCCTTTGCAACCAAACACATCAAAAAGGAACAAAGCACCGCCAAAGTAACCCAGTCCCACTGGTTGGACTACCCACATCAGGAGCAGAATGCCCAGCCTCCTTGGGAGCAGGGCATTCCCCTCTGTGGGGCTGGCCTGACTAGGTTGTGTCTGCTTGGATGGGGAGTAATAAAGCACAGTCAGAAACCTTGAGTGATGGTGAGGAAGGGAGCAAGTCCACCCAGTCCTCAGCAGGCAAGCACAAGAAAAGAATGGTTCCCACGACTGATGTCAGAGTTGCGGATCATATAAGAAAGTCTTGGACAGCAGTAAGAAATGGGGATTTAAAAAAAGAACATTTGAAAACTGCTAAGTCAGCTAATTGGGATGTTCTGAGCCTGGTTAAAAAAAGTACAGTCCTATTAAAGTTGAGAATCACCCTCGCTACAAATGATTTACTGTATGCGCATGTGTTTCATTAACAAATTAAAGTTGCTACTTAGCAGCAAAGGTCTCAAACTGATTCCTTGATGTACTCTTAACCTACTGACCAGCGTTTAAGAGGATCTGCAGAAATGTTTCTGGTTCAGCTCCCAACCCAACTACCTCTCCTCTCATGTCCCTCTCCCACCACAGTACCTCTCCCTGTGTCTCCCTCTCCCACCACGGTACTTCTTGTGTCTCCCCTTCCTAATACCTCTCCTCGCATCTCCCCTTCCTACTACCGCTCCTCGCTTCTTTTCCTACAGTCTCTCTTCTGGGATGGGCCTTGTGAGGTCTTGACAGAAGCACTATTCTGGTATGTCCTTTCAATTTACTGCTATACTATTTAAATAAATGAATTACCTTTTTTTTTTTTTTTTGACATGCCTGCTGTTGGAGTGACATGTGTGGCTGCAGATGGCACTAACTAGCTTACGAGCTGCAGAAGTGCTGTGAAGCGGGGAACCGGACGACTGACCTATGCCTTTGTAAAATCACTGACTAGAGGCATCCAACTGACTGAGCTTTCATCCAGGCAAGATGGTGGAGTTACTGGTGGAATCAGGCCCTCATACTTCAGCAATGAGCAGCCCCTCCTCTAGACAGTCATCTTTGAACAGTAAGGAACTGAGCAATGGACAGGATGAAAAATGGTGGATGACATCCTGGACTGCAGGCTATTCTTGAAACAGTCCAGGAGTCTGCCCCCCCAAATTAAGAAATATCACCCAGATTAAATTTTATCTAGGGTATAAAGATCTGTTAACCCTAGTGTATGCTGCCGTTATAGTGAGTGTATGCTTCCATTATAGCGAGGCTTTACTACTGTAACGCTCTTTATCTAGGACTGACCGACAAGCAGACATCTTCACATGCAGCTGATCCAGAATGGTGCAGCAAGGCAGACTGCCGGATGAAATTTCTCTGAGCATATTTTGTTTGTCCTACGTGAACTGCACTGGCGGCCAGTTTGGTGGCATGTTAACTTTCAAGGTTGCTTTGTTATATCCAAAAACCCTATACAGACTGGGGCCAGACTACCTGAAAGACTGCTTAGCTACCTTCTGTACTCCAGGTTGCCAACTCCGCTTCTTGTGAGGGACGTCTCCATTCCAAGATTTTTCAGAGACAATCTGGTGACAGGGCCTTCTCAATGGCAGGGCCCAGGATCTGGAATCACCCCCTTGCAAGCTACGCATTTAGTGGAGGCATTTTAAACACAAGCTGAAAACTTCAGTAGGCTTTCTATGGGATTTCCTTTCTGTTTTAATAATCTAACTCACCCATTTTACGTTCATCTATAATTTATTCACTTATGTCCTGCAAATTAGTTGTACAGTGCTCTGAGCCCTATGGGGACAGAGCTCTACATAAACATTTCCTTGCCTTTCCCCTTTGCATTTTCTGAGTTGTAAGCTTTTCCACCGCCAGCAGAGATGTACACAAATTATAAATTTTAATCCAGTGTCTCTGAATGCAAACTCACACTATACAGCTGCATAACAAAGTGAGATGTATTCTGCATTGAGCCACTACGTTACACTGGTACAATTACCCGAAACACAGAAGCCACTCTGCTAGCTGGACCCTTGGGCACTAAAAAATGATTTATATTTTACCCGACTCCTCTGATCTGAAGCTGAGGCTGGGTTCCGGCATCCTTCGTTTTGGTGGTCTGATAAGTGACGATGGTGGCCGAACTGCTTCCTGATCCCATGTCATAAAACATGATATTCTATTACACACACAAAGACAGAAAAGGAAAAGGTCACATACCAGGTCATGAAATTCGGTCCCATCCCCCCACCACCAACCTTTGGGCAAGTAGGTGTAAATTGCGACTGCCTCAGTGTTACAATGAAAGCAGCCAGGCCTTCGAGGGTAACTAACGCACCACGCACTGCAGGAAGGGGGGATACCTCAAGTACTTACACATTTTGCCTCCACCTTCTGCTCCATTAAGAGACATGCATTGTTCTGCAGCTATTTCAGGACAGAGTCAGGACAGAGGAGTATTCCAAAATTTAAAGATACCCAATTCAAACCTCTCAACGCTAACTATACAATGTCCCCAATTTTTAAGTTTCTTTAAATTGAGAAACTGCTATGCATTCTGGCCGGTTGCTCTGCATTTAAAAGGACAGTGGTGCACATTTCTGTAACAGTATCAGGGTTTTATAAGCAGATCTGAAAGCTCCTTACAGCTGGGCCCCTAGTTTCTTGTGGCACTTCAGATAATTTTGCTGCAGAATTCCCACATTGCTCTGTCGGAGTCTGCTCATCTCAATGGTGAGAGTAATTTATTTCTGTGGCAGCGCACAGTCTGGCCTTTGGCTAAGATATCATGTGATGTTATCAATGATGTCACAGATGGTAAAGAACCAGGATACTGTGCTGCCACCTGAGAGAGCTGGATGGCACCGAGCACCTCAGAATCCGACTGTAGGGGCAGCGTAAAGCACTGTGGTGAGGTACTGGACTCACAGGGAGAGGTAATAGGACATCCAGGAACCCAACACCCACCTACTGCTGACTGACCCAAGAACCACACTGGTGCAATACTGAATGCAGCTGTTTGCCCGCACACCTGCCCCCAGGCTACAAGAAAGGTGCAGCTGTGGCAACCCCAATGGCAGACTACCAAAAACAAAAAGGGATCTGCATAGCTTTGCACTATTGGGGTATATATTTTTGTATTTTGCTGAAACCTGGGCTTATTGGTGAAGCCCTTCCTGAGTAAACCATGCCTCGGTGGTTTTGTGCTGCGGTTAAGGCTGCTTCCTACTTTGGGCTTGCCACAACCCAAACCATCATAAGACCATTATAGAGCTGGGTTCCCCTTCCCTGGGTCGAGATACAGATGAGGCACACTGAGGAGTCCTGAAAAAAAACACAAGCTGCAGCAAATTGTAAGAGGTAATTTGGCACCATACACATTTCTTTAAGCAGAACCAGTCTAAATGCTATCATGGTGATTTGCATATACATCCCATAATGCTTTGTAGTGCTGGAGTATGTGTTTTGTATTTCTTATGAAGAAAATAAGGGACGATAAAGTAGTTTCTTTTCCGTGTTCCTGGGGGTATGCTGTTGCAGCAACAGCAACCAGTCAACACCCGCAGTGTTGACTGGGTTGCTGGAGTGATGACCGAGTCATAGACTCTGGAGTTTGGCCGCTCTCCCCAAACATCCCCCACAAAAGGCTGGAATCCTTAAGTCGGTGTGTGGCACACGGGGGGGGGGGTGGCACAGCCCCTCTGCATGAATGCTAATCGGGTGTCAGCACATTCTTCGGTCGGGGACCGGAGTCGGCGACCATGTGTCGCTGTAGGGGAGGTCACCGACATTCCTGTTACTGCAGCATGGTGGAACCACTCCTGGGTAAGTCTAAAGGAGAAATTCCATCATATTTACTGTAATTTCCTTTTTTCCGTTAACACCATCGTTGTCAATGTGGAAGGCAGTTGATAAATATGAGTAATGTGCTCCTGTGGCTAAAACTGTCAATTTTAAGGTACGGGAACTCTTATCTAGAATTCTAGATGAGGGAGCTATCATTTCTAGGTGGTGAAACTCTCCTGTAGTATTCCATGAAGAAAGATGACAGACTGTAGACATTATTAGGTTAACCACAACTAAAACCACAGTGGTGTTGGCCACTTCGAGGCTATCAGAGGGAACTCCCTTCTAATCTCTGAATCCTTGGTGGGCACAGGACAATTGGTAAAACAACACCCCCTCCAAAAAAAAAAATTAAACAGAGTTGATGAAGTTCCTCTGCCAGGGTAGGCATCTGCTGGCCCGCCCCAAAGCGAGTGATGGAATTGACTGGAGGACCTCAACACCTGAGAGACCATCTATGGATGCACAGCTCAGTCTGCAGCAGACGGAACTGGTCAAAATAGCCTGGGATCAAGGATTGCACCCCCCCCCCGTGTACAAGATCACAGCATAGACAACCAAATGTCTGAATATTCTGTTCTCCTGCCGAGAAAAGAACTGCTAGGCAGTGATTATACACCAGAGCAAAAAACTCAACACCACACATCACTGCCAAAATGCTAAAGCTTTTATTCAGCACTATCAACGCTAAACAAACCACCAGGCAGTAAAAAAAAAAAAAAAAAACACAACCGGTTTTGCAATTACAGCATCATCAGGGGGAGGGAGTGCACTCCCCCCCCCCCCGATGACACCGATTGCATTAGGACTCAACTGCCTGGCGGTATGTTTAGCTTTTACATACTAAATGAAAGTTTTTGTATTTTGGCAGTAGTGTGTGGTGCCTATTTGGTTGCTCTGCTTTTTTTTGTTTTTGTTTGTTTTTTAGTCTGGCACACGCGTTTCAGTAGAGCAAGGTTTTTTGAAGTGATTATACGCCGCCTACTGAACCCCCAGTTGCTTCCGGGAGAAGGCTGCGATTCTCATGCCTCAGAGGCTCAAGAATGCCACAATTAGAGAGCTGTTCGATCTCATTCTTGTCTTCTTGGACCAACCTGGACCTTGAAAAGTACTCAGATGGCTGACCTGGTGGAGCAGAGGATTGAGGCGCTGGATGCCACACCTCATGCCACACCAGCGACCCGGGTTTGGGAACGAGCCTGGCTTGTCCGAGATCGGCCGGGGAGGAGGGAGAGGACTAGATCTGGCTACTGTCAGGCAGCCCTCTACCTCGGGGATAGGGGTAGCAGGTACCTCGCAGCTTGGCTGCCCTCTGGTGGAGGCCAGAGAAGCAGCGCCTCTCCGAGGACCTTTGGCGTCAGGCAGTACGTGGGAGGGAGGAGGAGGAGACCCCATCTGGAGCTGTGGTACACATACACGCCTCCACACGCATGTGCTACCACTTCCGGGGGGGGTCTCAGGAGTAGGTCCACAGGAGGAACAAAGGAAAAAGTGGGGGTCCGCCGAGGATACCTCCAAACCAGCTCTGGGGATCTGCCAGGGTGGGCATGGCACTACAAGCCCCCGAAAGACCCCAAGTCCAGGAGGTTGGAGGACAATGAGGGAAGACCTGCCACAGGAGGATAAAAGTGTTAAAAAAAAAAAAACCACGAAGAAGAACTCCGACTATATATGCCTTTCTGCTCATCAAGAACCTGATCTGGATACAGAGATGCTGAAGTTATCCAATCTTCTGCCCCAGAACCTAGTCTGGTGACCCACTCCCGATGCGGTTGGGGATAAAATCAGTTTAAAGGGGGCTTTGATGTGAGCACCCCGCCCAAAACTAGCTTGGAACTCTCCTAGCATGCCAGCCAGAGCAAGGCTGGCCTAGAAAACTGAACCGGAGAAATGAGAACCTCCAAGCCATGGTCACACGGACAGCATCCCATCTTGAATAGGTTTTATGTGGACACTGGCCCAAAGCTCCAGTTCCTTTGCTGCTGCCATGTCTAGAAATAGCCCACTGACGGGAATTGTAAGCAGCGAGTTATCCAAACTAGGTTCCCTTCCTGTCCGTGAACAGAAAAAAAACAAAAAAACAAAAAATTTGTGCCCCATCCATTGGGGAACCACAGCACTCCAATCTCTGCAGTTGAAATAGGGAGCTCTCCACCTGCTGTTTATCCGACTCTGCATCTCTCTGGCTCCTAGTGTCCTGCCGCCAATCGCTCTCCCATCTGATGAGAATCACTCCGACAGAGGTGTATGTGATGCCCCTCTTGCCTCAGGGATGTCTTGAACACTAACAAGGCTCTCAAAAACAGGACAACAGCTAAACCCAATGGAGAGCATGTAGCTGAACATGACACCCCAGAATTACAAATCTTCGGACATCCTGCGCGACTACCTCGGCCATCTCTTGGCTATTAAGTGTCAGACAACCCATCCTGGAGGCACAAAAACCAGAATGGACATTTAAAAACAAAACAAAAAACTTTTGGCTTCCCAACAAGAAAGAATGGGGGTGGAAAACACCATCCCTCTTGGGAGAAGGAACTGGAGGATTGTCTGACCCTACAGGGAGCAACTGTGGCCTGTGATGCCGGTGCGCACACCTGGCCAAGGACTGGGGACTGAGGTAATAACATTCCTTGTCAACACGTAAAATAAGTAGTTGACATAATCCCCAACCAGAATGTCTAGTGCGAATGCATAGAGACTGCAGGCGGTTTCTGTGCTGGCAGATAATTCTGCTGACTGCTGCCAGAAGAAAATACCTCCTCCTGCACTGGAACGAACAGCTGAGGTGCATCTCAAGCAGGAGCAAATGTCTGTCAGGCAGAATGCATGATGTCATCACATTGGGGAACATCCCAATCATGCATGAACCTTGCTCAAGACAACTGCGAAACTTCCTCCACAACACGCCAAACAACCCCTCTCAGGTAGAAGCGCTCCAAGGAAGAACCAACTGGCAGGCTGATAATAAAGCTGAATGACAACCAACATGATCTTGTAGAGACCTGCTAGAGGCTGCCTTCCAGGACAGTCACTGCCAGCTCTGCCACTTCTACCACTTTCAAAAAATGGTTATCCCCATCCATGTACTTCGGGAGGGGACAGTCCAACTGTCAAAAAAAAAAAATTCAACTCTGTTGTGCTCAGGGAGGCGAAGAGAGTGTATTCCCAAGAGACGCCATGCAGAACATGATCAAACTGAAACTCAAATAGCAGCAAGAACAGTCCACTCAATAAAAACGCTGGGGGGAGGGGGAGGAATCGGAACATCCCCACTGTCTACAAAAGCCCATCCCCACCCAAAACAAAACATTACTTACCTGATGACCAGGCTTGATGACCGACAGCTTGCAGACCTACAGGGGTGGGGGACAATCCCTATAAAGACAAGTGGTCTCCATCCAGGCACTGGAATGGAAGTCAGCTAACATTGTTATTTAAATTTAAAAGCCTCAGCTTAACAGGTACAGTTTCTAAATATAAGGGTGCTCCTCTACACCAGGAAGCCCCAAACCTGCCCAGGAGTCGCACAATCCTACACAAAATAACAAATGAATGAAATCTTCCAGAAGGTTCTCTTTGTGCAGTTACCCCTACAGGGAACAAAGAGGAAGCAGGGAACTACAGACCAGTCAGCCTCACCTCGGTAGTGGGGAAGATCATGGAAGCACTACTGAAGGAGAGATTGGTGGAACATCTGGTTGTCAATGGACTACAGGACCCAAGGCAGCATGGTTTCACCAGGGGGAGGTCATGTCAGACCAACCTCGTTGAATTTTTGACTGGGTGACTAGGAGGTGGATCAGGGAGGGCAGTGGACATGGCTATCTGGACTTCAGCAAGGCCTTTGACACTGTGCCACATAGAAGACTATTACACAAACTGGGGAATATGGGTGTGGGCAGGACAGTAGTGTGGTGGGTAGGTAACTGGCTGGGTGGCAGGACACAGAGGGTGGTGGTAAATGGCTGTCACTCCACAGAGGAAGAGTGACCAGTGAGGTACCACAGGGATCAGTGCTGGGACCGGTCCTATTCAACATCTTCATCAGTGACATTGCGCAGGATCTAGATGGCAGAATTTCACTGTTCGCTGATGACACAAAGCTCTGTAACAGAGTAGACACACCAGAGGGTGTAGACAGAATGAGAAGCGACCTGCAGAAACTTGAAGAATGGTCAAGGGTTTGGCAGTTGAAATTCAATGCAAAGAAGTGCAAGATAATGCATATGGGGCACAAAAACCCTGGCACAATATATCAGTTGGGGGGTGAGGATATAGCATGCATCAAGCAGGAAAGGGATCTTGGGGTTGTCATCTCGGATGACCTCAAGGTAGGGAAACAGTGTGACAAGGCAGCAGGTAAAGCAAATAGGATGCTGGGATGTATAGGCAGGGCATCACCGCAGGAAAAGGAGGTCATAATTCCGCTATACAAGACACTAGTGAGGCCCCACCTGGAGTACAGTGTACAGTTCTGGAGACCATACCTATGTAAGGACATAGACAGGGTAGAGAAGGTTCAGAGGAGGGCAACAAAATGGTGCATGGATTGCATCACAAGTCCTATGAAGACAGGTTGAAGGAACTGAACATGTACTCCTGGAGGAGAGGAGGGAGAAAGGGATATGATAGAGACATACAAGTATCTTACAGGGAGGAACAGGGGCAGGAAACACTATTTTAAGCGAAAAAGATGTTCCAGGACTAGAGGGCATGGGATGAAGTTGGAGGAGGACAATTCAGAGGAAACATGAGAAAGAATTCTTCACAGAACGGGTGGTGGACAAGTGGAACACCCTGCCAGAGGAAGTGGTGGGGGCTGAAACAATCACGGGATTTAAGAATGCATGGGATAGACATAAAGGAATTCTAGAGGTCAGGGGTAAGGGGCAACAGACTTCTAGGAAAACAAACTGAACTTACAAGCTCAAATGGGCAGACTGGGTGGGCCATAGGCCCTTATCTGCCGACACTGTCTATGTATCTATGTATCTATGTGATACAGCTGAAACTGGAGTGGAATGCAGAGGAATGTACCATGAACCTGGGGGCCTATGCTGAGGTCACAGCTTTGGAGCTGTACCACTACCCCAGTGGGGGGAGCACATTACACATATATAAAACAACTACCTTCCCTATCAACAACATGGAGCAATACAGAAATAGCAAAAGGTGGGGATATTAGTATGGCTTCTGCCCAAGAAATTCTGGCTTTACATATGCCTGTCTCTCATGGGTCCACACTTGCTGTGGTTTTGCCAAACCACCTTACCTGGGCAGTGGCGTTGATATCCTTCCTCCTGAAGACTCCATAGTTCAGGGCCACTGCTGTGTTGTCATTGATCAGCTGAAGGACCTTTAGGCCAGCCATCCGTGCAGCATGCAGGACTGCTCGTCTCTCTGCCTGATTGAAAAAGGCGGGCACTGTGATTACCACGTCCTTAATGGGCTGTTCTGTAAGAAAGAATAAGAGTTCTCTCTTCAGACAAATTTTCTTCCCCAAAAGTTTCTGTAGTTTTCAAATAGAAGATCTCTCTCGGACCTGTAAGCACGGGTACTGGGTTAGTTTACCCTAATCTCCTTAATCTCACACCTTCCCTGCACACACAACTAATAGCTGATGCGACAATTTAAACATACATTGTATTACATTTGATGTAAAACATTACCTACAGCACTACCTTCAGGTACAACAAAATATATAATCAAAGGTATCACTTCTCTTTTACTGTCACAGATTCTGAATGCCCACGAACCCTGGTACATCATTTGGGGGGGGGGTTAGCATAAAATGAATTAGTATCACTGTATATCCAGAGTATCTTGAATGTAATATACTCTAAAGATGGACTCAGTGAATAGCCCTTGCTGCCACGACCGGGAATAAAAGTAATTTGTTATAGCAACATTCATTCATTCTATAAAAGGGTTCACCATCCCCCAGTCTTGGTAAAGGTGTCTAAAAACGAGAGCCAACTTGAATAACAGATTGGTAAAGTGACCTGAGCCCTTCATGTAAAGTACTCTCCTTTCTGGTTCTGGGAGAACAAGAAAATAGCATAATCATGTAATATCTAGCATGCTTTCACAGACACTGCATATCGTTGTACAAAATATCAAAGAGAAAAAATGGTCAAGTTAAAGAAAAAAAAAAAAAAAAACAGGTCAAATTAGAGAAAGCAGCTAACAAGTAATTCCTTCATGCCATAACAGTCAGTGAATAATACAGCCAAGGTCCACACTCAGAGTTTGCACTGAAGAAAAGACACCAAGAAGGCGCAAGGCTGTCCTCTTTCCCTCTACTCTTTGTGTTATACCTTGAACCATTAGCAAGAGTGATAAGAATATTGGAAAAGATGGAGGGTGTCCCAATGCAGCAGTCTGAAAACAAGATTAGTCTTTTCGCGGATGATGTACTTCTTTCCCTTCTATCCCCTACTGACTCGATCAAAGAGACATGGAAAATTCTATCTCGATTTGAAGAACTGGCTGGTTTTAAATTAAATATTTCAAAAACTAAGGCCCTACTATATAACTATTCCCCTCCAAATACTTTAAAACGAAGTCTAACAATTAAATGGCTCTCTACCACAATAAAATATCTTGGCATACACATTCCCTGAAATCTTCATGTACTCGAACTAATTAATTATGAACCCATTTCTATAGAGATTAATAAAGACTTGGACAGATGGTCCACTCTTCCTGTATCTTTGTTCCAACGCATCAAAACCATTAGAATGAACATCCTACCCCGCCTACTGTATTTGTTCCAAAATATTCCCCATTTCCCATCTCAATATTACTTTAAGTCATGGGACAACATATCATCTAAATTTATTTGGAACAAACAAAAACCACAGATTCGTCTCTCTATACTAAAACTATCAACGGCTCAGGGTGGCACCAACCTTCCGGACCCGAGAAAATATGCAGAAGCAGCATTTCTGAAAATTCTTCTATTATGGCTCTCTGATCAGTTTAACTCCCAGTGGAAGAAACTGGAATTCCATCTAAACGATATGTACGATCTAAAAAAAAAAAAATAAAAAATATATATATTTTTTCTTCTCCAGGGAAGACTCTTACATTGAGGGACTTTACTGGTATCACCTCACAGGTCTTAGCAAATTAGTTTAAAATGCGAAAGAAAGAGCCACTCCAATCAGTCTATGAATACTGCAAAATAATTTCAGAGGATGATCTTTTCACTCCATCCCACGACGACTTAACTTTTTCCCGTTGGTGTAGATTAGGACTAGAGCAGGCTTTCCAATTCCTAGGACCAATGGGATCCTACTGTTCGAAGAATTTAAATTTAAGTTTAATCTCCCAAATGTTGATAATTTTAGATACCTCCACATCAGAAACCATCTACTTCATAATAGAATTATTCAGGTCAAACTGACTCCCCCTCCCTTAAAATTATTTCTCGACCACTCTCGGGGACAATACTGGAACCATTTAATTGGTTATCTATATAAAATGATGCGAGATCAATCTAAAGAATCTACAAACTCAATACTAGCAAGTTGAAACAAAGACTTAGACCTCGTATCTAACGCAGAATGGTCCTCTTCGTCCTTGTGAGTGGTCAAAATCACCCAGTCTCATATTTGGAGAGAATATTCTTGGAAATGCAGATCAAGGTTTTTCAGGTCTCTGGCAAGTTTGAATAAATATCGTCCGATTGAATTTGGGGTTTGTTGGAGGAAGTGTGGAGCTGAGATGGCTGACTTAGCACATATAATGTGGCAATGCCTGTGTTTAATGCCCTTCTGGTTATGTATAAAAAGAAATCAGTGAGGGTCTCTGGGAGTGTGTTGAACTCACAGCCGAAATTGTGCTCATGGTTGTTTACCCGGATCGCTCTCCCCCTGGACAAAAACCCTACTTCCCATTCTGCTGTTGGCTGCAAAAAAAATCTTTAACAAAGAAATGGATGACCAAAGCAATACCGATCATCCAAGAGTGGAGGCAAATTGTGAATTCTATATATCAGATGGAAAATATTACAGCAAAACTAAATAACCAGGTGGACAGGTTTGCCACTCTCGGGCAGCAATGGTCACTTATCAGGCTAGGGTTGATCCTGATTATTGCCCAGAGTGGACGGGAACCGGGGGAGAGAGGAAACGAGAATAGAATGGTGATATGGAATTATTTGCTTTTAACACTAACCTGTATCAAATATAAAATATCTTTATGTATTGTATATTTGTATCACAACAAATCTGAAGTACAGAAAATGACTTGATTGTACAAGGTCTCCTGACTTAAAAGAAAAAAAAAACAAAACTCAAAGATATTGTAAACAAACAAAAAAAAAGGGCACCACGCTTTTGGGAGCTGTAGGTGGAAAACATACCTAATCATCTGGCGCCATGTTTAATTCCGCATACCCAACCGCATGAAAGTCCGTTGTAATAAAAACAGATAAACAGTAATAGCACATGCAACTGCAAATTACAAACAAATCGAGCACTGGCCGAGTTAAATGGGTCACAACAGCATGCTGATGCAGGTTTGAAGCTCCCCTCATCGTACTGTCCCGTTAATTACAGACGGGTCCTCACATGTGCTCTTCATCCTCAGATTCTTCGTCCTAGGCATTAAATAGATGTTCAACTTTTTCAGGAATCTTTGCTGACTCAGCAGCTGCAGCTATTTAGTAGATCCTTCCTCCATAAAATGATCTTGAGGCTTGCAAGCATCAGTAATAGGTGGTGAATGCCCAGTTCCTGAAGATGGGTCCTAATCCCATCAAAACGTTTACAGTGCATCATGGTGGCATAACTGAGGTCAGAGACTATGTGGCCCCGGAAACTGTTCCATTCCAAGGTGTTTTTACTCATGGAGGCCTGCAGGATGAGCTCTCTCTCTGGTGAAGATTGCAAAACCATCAGGTGCATACGATGCATAAGTGCACCCAAGGTGACAAGGGCACTCCCGCTGCATGGGAAAGTTTTTAAACTGTCCAGTAAAATGTCTCCAAGTCATTGCCTTATAAAAATTCTGGGGGTTAACACCTTCCATTCCTTCTGGAAGCCCATGGACTCTGATGTGGGTTGCTCATACAGTTTTTTTTTTCAGGTTTTCTAGCCTCCGAGGAGGCAACCTGTTCTCCTTGCTCACACCTGCAGTTACTGACAAAGCCTTCATCGGCTGTTCTGGTGGCTCCCTAAGTATCCTCACCCAAAAGGAACATCTGAGTATCCATTTGTTTCACCCGAGATGTGAAAGCTTCCATTTTTTCATCAAGGCTCTGGATCGCTTTAAGTAAAGCTGCGTTTGAGGGTTGAGTCAAGTCCTATTCCTCAACCCTGGGAGCAAAGTGCTTGCCAGCCCCCTAGGATTAATTTTGTTTTTCTTTGGTAACTGGGTAAGACCCACCAAGCACAACTGCTTGTTTTCAGGGGTAACCCAGGAGCTCTGGGGTGGTTAAGTGACTTGCTCACAGTCACACAGTATGCAAGTGGAGGTTGTGGGAATCAAACCCAGGTCTGCTTGATGTACCAAGCTCATTACTCTAACCTCTAGGCAATACTGCCAGCCCACTTTTGGTCGGGCTCCCTCACCACTCGGTCCCACCTCATTTCTTTGAACCATGATGCTCCAATTTAGTTCTAATTTTTTTTTTTTTTTTTTTGGTGGGGGGAATATCTTTTTATTATATTTTTCACACACATACATACAAGAATGCACATAAATAATTACAATATTAATGTTACAGGTAGGCTAAACAAAGTAGACTTCATTAATTTATCCTATAGAGGTATTACAGTACATAGTCTAGGATAAAATCATTCTTCTCTCTTTGGATTTGTTTAGTCATATTCAATGATTAATTTGACCTGATCGTAGTTTGAATCAAAAACCTTTTGGGGTGGGTATCAGGGACAGAAATCCTGGTTAGTGGATGTTATGTAGTGAACCCACTTTTGCCGTTTCAATGTTAAATGTGGACCCCCCCCCCCATATTCAATATTAAAGATCTCAGTTCTGTATATGTTGGACATTATTTGTTTCCATTCTTGCACTGTTGGAATCAGGGACGTCATCCATCTTCTGTATATTGTTTACTTTGCAGCAATATAACATATTGGTAAAACTGTACGCCCCCATTGAGGGGAGTGGTCCGGGAAAATCCCCATAAGAAATTGTTTGGCTGTGATTTCAATGGGCTCAGAAAATAATTTTGAGAGCTCATTTTGGAATGAAATCCAGAACGGCAGAAGTTGAGGGCACTGCCAGAAAATATGCACCAGGGTGGCAACCGAACATCTACAACCTCGCCAGCACTGCCCATATTTCTCAGGGAGATAATTCTTCAGGATAGAGGGAGACTGAAAAAATCTGGACTGACATTTCCATGAAAATTCCCTCCAATGAGGTGATGCAACTGATTTTATTTCGGTCAATGAGAATCGAGACCAGTCGGTCATGTTAATCTCAGTTTCTAGATCCCTGTTTCATCCACTCAGAATGGAGGCCTTAGATGAAACATTGTTTCTCAGAGCTCTTTATATTGTACCTATTAAGTGCGCACTCATATTACCTTTTATGGCTTCTGTGAAGAGCTTAAGTAGGTCTGGCATTGGAGAAGGTAGGGTGGGCTGAATAATTTTGCTACATAGTATATCATTACGTAACTGGAAGTAACGAAATCTATCTGAGGTGTCAAGGTGATATTGGAGTTGGAGTTCAGAGGGGATGATCCCCTCCTTTCCCAGGAGTTGAAATACATGGGTCAATCCCAGTGATCTCCACTGGGAAAAGGTATGAACCATGAATATTGGGACAAAACTTTCATCCTGTGATATCACTTTACAGTACTCATATACAGTAGATAGGGCTCCAAAGTGCCTCAGTTTTTTCCATATTTTATACGGTTGTGATGAGATTCTGGTTAAAGTTGAGGGTTTAAGCGATCTCCTCTCGGAAGAAAACAAAATTCTCCTTATATCAAAGAGGCCATTTAAATTAAATTCTGTATTCTTCCAGGGGGAGAAGTAAGAATCCGTGAGCCACAGGATCACTGTTCCAATAAAGGAAGCTCGGGCATACAAATTCGGGTCCGGGAGGTTCGGCCCACCCTGGGAAAGTGGACGTTTTAAGATAGAGAATCTGACTCTGTTTGTTTTTCCCCCCATATAAAGTGCAATATTTTATTCCAAGATTTTATATAATATTTAGAGGGGGAAGAAGGGAATATTTTGGAGCAAGTATAAAATCCGAGGGAGGATACTGGTTCATATGATAGAGATTCGTTGATGTAGGGAGAGGAAAGCCATGTCCCATCTTTCCAGGTCAGTCTGTATTTGTGTTGTGAGAGGTTCATAATTACAGATTTCAAGTAAACCGAGATCAGATGGAATATAAATTCCCCAGATACTTTATTTTTATGGAACGCCATTTGAAAGGCAATAGTGTTTTGAATGGTAATATTTCAGTTTTGGTAATGTTTAGTTTGAAGTTAGAAATGTTTCCGAAACTATATAAAATCTTCCAAGCCTCAGGGATAGATTAGAAGGGAGTTATCAGGGTTAACAAAATATCATCTGCAAATAAACAAGTTTTGTGGTCTTGTTGTCCTATCGGTATACCTTCGATAAGGGAAGAATTTCTAAATAGGGCCACCAAGGGTTCTAGAAATAAGGCAAAGAGGTATGGGGATAAAGGACATCCCTGTCTAGTTCCTCTTCCCATTGATAAAGGAGGAGATAAGGATCCATTAACCTGGATATAGGCTTGTGGGGATTTATATAAATTTTTTAAAGTAGCAATAGACTATGTTGGAAATTTGAAAAATCTGAGGGTGTCCCATAAAAAGGGCCAGGAGACACAGTCGAACGCCTTTTCTGCGTCTAGACTAAGGAATACAGATGGAATTTGTCTAGTTAGAACATATTCCTGTAAATTCAGGGCTCTATGTATATTATCAAAAGTGTTCCTATTTTTTTTATAAATCCTGATTGATCTGGATGTATGATTTGGGGTAATATCGTTTCAAGTCTAGCGGCTAATATGGCCATATAGATTTTATAGTCAACATTGAAAATAAATATAGGGCGATAGGACCCCGGATCCGAGGGGTCCTCATTTGGTTTCAGGATAGGGGCAATAGTGGCATAGTGCCAAGATGGGGGAAACAGACCACCTCGGGAAATATCATTAAATACAGTTTGTAGTTTTGGAGATACTTTATTAAATTTTTTGTACCATTCCGCTAGAAATCCTTCGGGGCCGGGACATCACTCTGAATTAAGTTTTTTGATTGATTCCTCTATCTCAAGTATTGAGATGGGAGATTATAATTTTTTTAATTTGAGAAGGTGTGAGCGTAGGAAGGTTAGCTCTTTTTAAGAAGTATGCTGATTTGCTTTGTGGATACGATGGGAAGGGAGAATAGAGTTTGGAATAATAATCAATAAAGGTCTGTTGGATGTGTTCCAACGAGTGGTGTACCCTACCAGATGTTGGATTCTTAAGACTCAGTATAATAGAGGACCCTTTTCGTGCTCGTAATTTACGGGATAAGTTCTTAATAGCCCTGGGACCCCCCTCGTGGATTGACTGTCGTAGGTAGTAAAGGGACTGCTGGACCTTGTTATCCATGATCCGTTGTAAGTCAGCTTGTGTGTTATTTATTAATTTTTGCAACTCTACATCGCCCTCTCTATATAACAGCTGGTAATTTGTCAGTTGTGATGTGAGTTTTTGATATTCTTGTTCTCTTTCTTTATGTTTTTTAGAAGAGTATGCTATTAATTCTCCAAGATTGGTGGCTTTCATCGCATCCCATTGTATATTCATTAGGATATCAGGCTCTGCATTTTCTGAGAAGACGACATATTCTAGAGGTGAGGGTCTCCAGCAGTTCCCTATCTGTCAGAATTGAGGGGTTGAGTCTCCAGAGGGTGGTCTTCCTCTGTCTTCCCAGGTCCAAGGACAGAATCAGTGGGTGGTGGTCAGAAAGTATCTTGGGTCCAATACTTAAATCTTCAACTGTTGAGAGATGTTCACATGTAGTAATCATGTAATCTAATCTGGAATAAAATTTAAATCTGGGTGAATGATAGGTATATCCCGGGTTAGAGGGGAATACTCGCTTCCATATATCAACCAAACCCAAATGTTCAATGCTTTTTTTTAAATTGTCTTGTGGTGGCATTGTTTCTATGTTTTAATGGATTGGAACTGTCTGTATTTGGGGTTAGGGTCAAATTTAAATCGCCACCCAATATTCACTGGCCCTGCAAAATTTCTAATAATTTGGAAATAAAGCTCCTGTAAATAGGAAAGTTTGATTGAGGGAGAAAATAGACACTAGTCAGCGTGACTTGTTTTCCATATAGTATCCCTTTTATAATTACGTTACGACCCTGGGAGTCAAGATGTGTGTGCTGAATCTCTAAAGGTGTGTTTCTCGGGATTAATATTGCGGTGCCCCCTTTTCCCCCCCAGGATGCGACGAAGCCACCACTCGATATCTCCTTCCCCAATTTAGTTTGGTGTGTTCTATCTCTGTGAGATGGGTTTCTTGCAGGAAGATTAGATCTGATGGGTATCCTGAGAGGTGTTACATAAGCCTTGCTCTTTTCATCAGATCATGTAACCCATTTATATTATGAGACATGATTTTTATTGGGTTTACTGCTCCCATTTTTTATATACTTATTAATGTTTTGTCCTGTCCTTTCTTCCCACCAGAATGAGAATGACCACTCCCCGCAACTCTATAGACTATATGAATATTGTGAAGTCATTAATTGTGTTGTACAGATTAATGAATAAAACCTGTAAATAAAAAGTTTATTTGTCCTGTGTGTGTGTGTTTTTTAACCCCCCTCTTCATGTAGTACAAACTGGAGAGGATAAACTTTCAAAAATACATTGTGAATTTTATACATTTCTAAACTATGAAAAAATAACTAAGGTTTAACTACCTCATCAATTAAATCTCTGTTCACCAAGTGGTGGGCAAACAAACAGATTGACCTCCAAATGGGAGATGCCCCCAACGAGTTCCTCCAGAGTCATCTTGCCTCCTTCAATTTGGAGAAGGAGAAGGATGTGAGGTTCCCAGTCCAATCCTGAATATATATTAACTCAGGATCGGTAAAAGAACCCCTAAATGAGTGATTAAAATATCACTCAGGTGTGGTTCCAACAGAACTAAGAAAGTTATAGAAGGTAGTCAATTTAGTTCAAATTTGAATAAAAAAAATACATTGTTATGCTCCAGACGATGTGCTGAGTGTCTGTATCTCAACTGTTCCTACAAGTTCCAACTGATCAACTTATTCCTGGTTATGTTAGGTGACTAAGAGAGATCTGCTGAAAAGCCGTTTCTAGCATGGCTGCTTCCCCCCCAAACTAATGCAACACATTCTGGATTATGAAGCAGTCTGTGATAACAGCGTATTCCACACCAGCCAGGGGGGCTGTTAAACCCAAGGAAGTGGTCTCCATCCAGGAAATGGATGCATGACATGAACAACCCCAATGGCTGCCCAAGAGATGCATAGCATAGCATAGCATATATGCTGGCACCTACAGCGGCAGAGACCCTGCAAACAGATGCATTGTGGCAGGAAAGGGACTAATATGTTTGGAGGGGCGCACACGTATGCCTACATCAGACACAAGAAAGTCAGAAAGAAGGAATATGGCTCCTTCAGGTTGCTCAAGCTTCAATGCCACCATCTATGGTTCACATCAGGGTCCTGCCAGACAAGACTGTATGTAGGTTCCAAACTGTTGGAGCATGAGGGCTTTCCTGTTGGGATAGGGTACATCACAGAGTATAGGGCTGGGGAGCCAGAGGGGGACATGGTGAAGTGTGTGATGATCCTCAGAAAGAGGCTACAAGTAGAAAAACAGGGAGAAAAAAGGAAAAAAAATAACACCAAAGATTTGACAAACAAGAACAAGTGTGTGGCAGCATGTGTATTCTTGTCTAATTCCATAATGGTGTCAGGACCGGAGTTTATATCCTTTTACGCAGTGGTCCAAAACACAGTCTTGAGATAACAGCATGGATGTTGCATCAGCAGATCAGCAAATACTGGCTGAGCTAAAGGAGCCACTCCAATCACTCAACTAGAAGGCTTGATTACAGTTAATTTATAATGGTATGGTAATTTAAGGTCAGAAGGGACTCTAGGTCCAGTACGTCTGGACAGAGTCCCCAGGTCACAGCTAGAAATGAGCCAGTCAGGACACTGCTTGCTCATCTTGCCATACGTGTTAAAACAAATATATATTATTTAATAAGTCCATACCCTCACTCCATAAATGGATAACAAAAGTATTCCATGTAAGAATGTACTCATTGAAATGTATTTAATCCAGGAAGGTGAAGCAGAGAAGCATAAAATAATTGGGTTTGCAACTGAAACCCGGGGGAAGGAGAGGCTAGGATCCATAACAGGAGCTGCGCGCGCGCGTACTGCATAAGCACAAAAAGCAGTTTCAGAAGAACACAGACCACAAGAGCGTGCTACATTACAGTCCATACAGTTAACCCCGCCCACCAGCACAAGAACATCTAACCTGCAAACTCCTGAGCCAGGGACCTGGAGTAGTTAAGGACCATCCCCAACACTTCTTCTGGAGAGTACTGGAGTTCACTAGGGAAGGGAGAGAGCAGAAGTATGTTAAACCACAAGATACCAGGTCTCTCATAATATATAGTTCTGCATTTCTTTAATTCTCCTCCGGAGATGTGCTAGAAGAAAGATCTAGACTCCCCAACAGGGAACATGGTGGAAAAAAATGAAAATTACTTACTCACCGTAAATCCTCTGGAGAAGCGTTAGAAGAAACAGCTAGGCTACCCAACAGGGGAGCTGGGAAAAAAAATGATAATTACCTATTCACCATAATTGTTGATATTCCAGATATCCATTCCCACTTATGGGTCTATGGCCAGAGGCATTAGGACCTCATGGGAGCAAAGTTTTTTGCAGTTTAGAGGACTGACGGTGCCAGCACCGCCAACGAGGCAGAAGCAGTGATGTCACACTTGTGGGTTGGGCAGTAACCAACGCTGGTCCTCCACCTTCCTCAGTTCTGTTAGTCAGGTGAGAAACTAGTTTGAGAGAAAGAGGGCTATATACTCCTAGCTCAGTGGGATAGGAAAATGATACAGAATAGAAAAGTCATAAAATAAACCAGACTACCAATTTAGAGAGACTGAGAATGGGCCCAAGTGTCACAGTTCTAATGGGTACTAAAGTCAAAGCCTACTATCCACCAGAACAAGAAGGTGGAGAATGGCAGCAGCTCCGACATGTTGCTCTGCCTGGCCTCGGAGAGACCTGGGGAATCTCCTGAGAGTTAAGATGGCAGAAGCCAAATAGGAAGGATCTTGTACTCGGCAGTGAAGGATTAAGACAAAAAATTAAAGTAGAGAAGAGACTGGCACAGATTTGGAGCACGGCTGTTATCCTCGTGCTACTACAAGTGAGGAGGAGAAGAAGAGACCCAAGTACTGAATTGTGGGGCAGTATACAGCTTAGCAGGCTGAATTAAAAATAAAATTACACCCACCCCCCTACCTGACCCATCAAGCAGCGGAGGTGGGGACTGTATCTTGATTCCAAGGCTATGCTGCCAGCTGGCAGAGGCTAGAAAAATTGCAAGGCAGAGACGGAGGTCAAACAGTTCTAAGGTCAAGCAAAAACATCCTAGAGGGAAAAGGAAAAATGAAGGGGGTTAAGAATACAAAAACAGAAAAGTTTTTATTTTTTATTTCTGGAAAAAGAGACTCACTCTTTTTCTTAGGTTAATACACTAAACAAAGAAACAAAAGAAAAAAAAGCAGGCGATTTCCCACCAGGAAAGAAATGAAAATTATACATCAATTCTAATTCTTAATCTTCTAGGAGTATCTTCACCATTGATTTACACCAATGGTTCTGGGCCAGAGGTGCTGGGTCCCTGTGGAAGCCAGAACTTTTCAGAAGGGCTAGCGTTGAGGTAAGCCACGTGACCGTACAGCACCACGAGTGACTTGCGTTGTATGGCATACATCGGCACCAGCCTCAACCACCTCAGTACATTTTTTTTTTTTTTTACCAAGGTGCAACATAACCTAACTAGCGCTTATGCAATAAACAGAAGGGTCTAAGATAGCCCTGATGACTTGTGTAAGAATGGTCAAAACACTAACAGTGTCTTCACAGCCCAAACCAAGAACAAGGGTATGAAGACCAAGAAACAAACTAGAGTGAGCCCTGGGGATGGCAGGTGGGTGTGTGAATCTATAGAGAAGACATTCCTGAAAGATCAAGAATTATGATGTGTATGTAATTTTCATATATACCAGGAATCATTCTTCACCATTGATTGACGGGTTACAGTACAAAGCTCAGCCAAAATCCCTTGGACTAGGGTGGTAGGAGCCGAGGGCTCACTCAGGACACAAGTCCATTCAGGATAGTCCTGTCAAAGGTGGCATACTGCCTGGCATGGACATCCAAGGCACAATGCTTAACAACTGTATGCACTGTGCTCCAAATTGCAGCTCTGCAGATGTCACCAATAGGCACAGAACGGATCTCTGCCAGGGATGTGGCAACTGCTCTGGTGGAGTGGGCACATACCTGACCTTCCAGCTTGATCTGCGCTATGCCAAAGCAGTGGTGCAGACAGCTCACAATCCAGGCAGATGTGCACTTGACTAACAGGCTGTCCCTTCTGAGTGGGAGTGAATGAGACAAAGAGCCATTTGGATTGCCTGAAGTCCTTAGTTCTGTCTAGGTAAAACTCAAGGACCCTCTTAACATCCAAAGAATGGAGAAGTGCATTCTCCTTCATTCTGGAAGTTAGCAAAGTAGGTAGGCAGCACAAATAACTTATTCAGAGGGAACTCAGACACCACTTTGGGAAGGAACTTAGCATGTGTGTGCAGAACTACAGTGTCCTTGTGGAAAACAGTGCATGGGTGGGGGGGGTCTGTAACCAAGGCATGGATTTCAGACACACTACGAGCAGGGGTGATAGCCACTAGAAAAGCCACTTTCCAAGTCAAAAAAAAAAAAAAAAAACTAACTCACAGGTCACGAGGGGCTCAAATGGTCTGAGGGTGAACATATCCAGCACAAGGTTGATGTTGCAATGAGCAGATTTCAAGTGCAGTAGTCCATCGAGAAGCAGGTGTCACATGTCCATGTCTTGGTTGACACTAAGGCAGGTCAAACAGATGTCATGCTAGTCCTTAACAACAATGTGGCCCCCACAGTAGCAAAACGCAAAGGGGGTTGCCGTGATGCTTCTTCTTTCACATGGTCTTCTTACCCTTATGCGCCTCAAAACATTTCATGGCAGCAGACAACAAAATAAAGAGATAAAGGACAGAAAAAAAGTTTAGCCTCGCACTGAAAAGGAGGGGAATTGATAAAACAAAGCAGCACCGAGAGAACTTGGTGTCGAGAAGTATGGCATTAAACAAACTATGAAACTAAATAAATTACTCAGACATAGTTGCGACAACGAAGTTCCCACGGTGTGTACCTGATGGCAGGAAATACAGAACTAAGGAAGGCAGGGTGCCAGCGTCAGTCACAGGCCAAGCCATGAGCATCACGTCACTGCATCTGCCTCATGGGCAGCGCCAGTATGCACGTCAGTCCCCTAGGCTACAAAACACTTTGCTCCTTTGGAGTCCTAGTGCCTCCAGCCCTTTATCCATAAGTGGGGATGAATGGTGAAGATTGATTCTTGGAATATAAATATATATTTACAACGGCTCGTTGGGACACTTATGCCCCTTTTCTTTTTTTTTTGCACCTTTCCCTGCACCCCTGACCTCCCACTGCTGGTTGCTAAATGTCCACATTTGCCCTCCAGTCGCTGCCACCTCCTGCTACCTGGCAGGAAAGGCTGTCCCCACATCCTCAGAGGACCCCCTCCTTGGGGGGCAGGAGGAGAGTAGCATTCATGGTGGGGTCCTCCAAGGCATGCAGGGCTGGTGGGGGGCCAGGAGCAGTATGCTAGGGGGACTGAATAGGCAGCTCTCATCCCACAGGCAGAGACGCGTACTAGCTTACATTTTTATGGGCCCCTCCCACACCCCAACGGCATGCACCACTGTGACGACACCCGGGAAGCAGAGCCAGCCGATGTGTGGTCATCCACACCAGCAAGGCTGCGCACACCATTAGGTGTTACTCTCCCAGTGGTGCTCCACAGTACCCCCCCCCCGGAGGAGAATGTTCACACAGGACCTCTATCACCATCGCTGCCGGTCTCCACTCCTGACGTCCCGGCTCGGGGCTTGAACCCAGGCTGCCAGGGTGCCACGCAGGTGCTCTTGGTTTCACAAGTGTTATGGGCAAGAGAAGACATTTGAAAAAGTTACAGTAAGTGAAACCAATATTAAAAGCACAAGACTACTGGACAGCATTATATTACTGACCAGCAAAAGCACAAACGTTTGGTGTAGACTAAATTAAAATGGTCTCTGAAAATAGACCTACTGTTGCCAGACTGCTAGATTAAGAGGGATGCTTGAACAGTCGCTATGGCAACATAAACTTCCCTCTCAAGACACTCTTGGTGAAGTAAGCGCGCTCATGCTAAGGAATCAGTAATTTGTATTGTTCGTGGAATTAAACAGGATTTATAATTTCATTAAAAACTACTGAATGAAAATCAACTGTCTGAAGTGAAAGATAGGCTGGACCCAACACACTGTCACACCTTAAGTCTCCCACTCTGCAAGCGGAAGGAGAGCATATACTGCAGAGGTGATACACTGTGGTGGGGTTGGGGGGGAATGAGGGTACCATGAAGCAGTAACTTCAGCATTTCCTTTTCAAGGAACTTGGATGAGATTACTTACTGGTGCTGCAGTGAAACTAGGAATATCTGGGGATGGAGCAGATGAGAGGCAGAGGGCAAAAAGGCAGGCCGGGGGATTAAATACCCAGTTCCTGTGCAGCCTCCAAACAGATGTCTCCAGAAGGGTCGCAGACCCCATCATTGGGGAGGGAGCCACGAGATAACGGGGGCCTGAGGCAAGTGGTGTGATCCAGCTAGGATACTGCCCCCAGGATGAAAGGCAGAGAGGGAGAGCTGCAGAAAGTGGAGCATAAACAGGAAATACTAAATAAATTATGCCACATCACAAGCCTTTATATTGGTACTCTGAATATTTGATTTTAGTGCATTTTTTTGATTTCATTTGTTGTGGAACTTCACCGACTGTTGTTTAAACAACTGGCTACTCCAGTTTGGAGGGCTAAGGCGCTGGATGACACACCCCGCTCCATGCCAGCAACCCGTGTTCAAAATGGACACAAGTTGCTGGGGTTTGGCTAGGAGAGGATTGAGCTTTTGAGGGACTGCTCTCCTCTCTTCCAGGGTGAGAGGACTGCTGGCTCTGCTGAATGACTGCCACCAGGTGAAGGCCTGGTGGCAATGTGGGACAGAAGCAGCAGAAGGGCAGGTGCTACAGGACTCTGTGGCACACACATGCCTCCACATGCACATGTGCGGACCCCAACAGGGGTATCTAGGGAGAAAAAGCAGTGGAACATGGCGTCGAGGCAGGCATTCATGACGCTCTGCACGCCATTCTCATGTGCCCGTCTCATCACCAGGGACCTGGGTGGCCAAGACTGAGCTGTGCTTGGGAGTGGGTGAGCGAAAGGCTATCCCCCTCCTGACCTGGCCCCTGCGGGATAATCTGTGTGGTGGGATTCAGGCCATACACGTAAGCCCTGGAGAGGTACTGGACAGTGGGGGATAGTTGAGCTAGGGCTGAAGAGAGTCCATGCCTGCCTTGGCCAAGGCCAAGGAGAATAAAATGTTTTTAGGGCCAAAAAAAAAAAAAAAAAACCCAAACACACACAACTGGCTGAGATCAAGCTATGTATGTTATTAGTTGTGGTTGAGATGACCGTCACTATTACTTTTACACGAATGTGTTATTTATTTATTTAGCTTTTGTTTACCGGGTAAGTACATTAGACAAGTAGTATGCCTATTTTCAGGAACGACCCGGGAGAGCACAAAACATACAGTATACATACATGGCAACATTGGAGAAACAGCATGATACAGTAAAAAACAGCTATAACAACGCCTGTATAAGGGCAGAGATACTGCCACACATAGTACAAATTGTTACAGGACATAGACAGACATTAGAATCACTGAATACATATTTCATAGACCATCATGGACTCAGAGTGGACAATAGTGGACTGCAGAGTATTATATTACAGAGACTAGGAGCAGTCACATCTTGTCGTTTGTTTTAGGTGGGACCACAGGGAGGAGCGAAAGGTCCCATGGGAAGGGGCAGAGCAAACAGAGTCCGGAATGGAGTTCCTGAGCCTAGGCACAAAAGCGGCAAAGACCATAAGGGTCCGAGTAGGGGGAACTTTAAGCAACTCGGCGGTCTGTGAACTGAGCTGGTAGGGGATGGCGTCCAGTTTTGGGAGGAGATGCGCCAGTCCCGACGGTATGCCCATGGCAAGCACTTTCCTGGTGAAGTTTCCTACACCAAGGATCAAAACCAGTTGGGGCGGCATTCTTTGAAATAAGATACATTTTGGGGGTGGGGATGAACGAATGGATACAAATCACCAATCGGCTGATGTCCAACGGCTAGTGAGACCATCCTAGTCTCAGTACAGATGTATTTATTCCAATTAGCCATAGAGAGATGTGCTTGGTTTATGGGGGTCAAATATCCTTAAATTTCTGAGGGGGAAAAAAAAAAGGCAGACAATAAAAAGAAAGGACTGGCAGTATAGCCTAGAGGTTAGAGGAACGAGGTGTGAACGAGCTTGACACATCCAGCAGACCAGAGTTTGATTCTCACAACCTCCACCTGCATACTGTGTGACTCTGAGCAAGTCGCTCAATTGCCCAGTGCTTCCAGGTCACCCCTGAAAACTGACACTTGTGCCTAGTAGGCCTTACCCGGTTACCAAAGACTGAAAGAAAAAGAGAAGAAAAAAAAAAAAAAGGACCTATAGCTTTTTCAGGGTTTCCAAAACAACAACTCAAGCCATAACATATTGTATTTATAATAACTGGGCTCCATTTTTCCCCATAGGGAAACCCGATTATAATTTGCAGTTATAAACCAGCTGGTTATAACTGCATTCACGTCTGAGTTTCCCAACAGCCCTTGTGCACATTGAACTGCTGCCACACACACACACACCACCCACCCACCCACAGCTGGAAAGTAAAGTGCCATAACACTTTCAACTCCCAGCCCATAGGAAACTTAGGCTGCGGCCGGCTCCCAGGGGGTGGAAGAGGGGGACTGCAGGTGGACACACACACACACGCACACCAGCAATTATAAAAAACAAACCTTGGCCGGCTGTGTAAAACTCAAATTTTATACACATCCTTGGTGTGGGATGCCGTTATAAACCCTTCGAGCTTTGCAGTTTTTCAAGATGGCAGCCACACTGGGCCAGCCATGAACACAGCTGTGCAGATTTTATTTTCGCCCCCTTGCTGAAATATTTTGTGCTTTTACATTCGTTTATTATTTCTATCATTTTATTTCATACGTTTAGTTATTTTTACAGTCATTCTTACAGTCTTTGGATATGGCGGTTTCTGATGCAGCTTTGCCAAACCGGCTGGTGTTTCCTGCTGCGACGGGTGAAAACGCTCAGAGCAATCAATGACCAGCGGAGAGTTGTATTGCTGTGAAATCGCTCAAGCCTGCAAACCAGTTTCCTGAAGTTTCTTGACTTTTGCCACTGGGGTATTGAAAATATTATTAGTTGCTACTTACACAGTACCGTCTGAAGTCATCAGTTGCTCAGTAGGTTTATTCTACACATTGGAGTTTTTGGATGTAGGAGCAAGCCCGGAAATCTGAGCAGTTGAGTGATTGGACTTGGTTCATTGTTTTGAGGATTGTTTGAATCGCTGATGCTGTCCTGTGGAGCTTCGAAGGAGGAGAGGTTCAGCAGTCCAGCTGACCTAGAGGTGGGTGCGGGGTGTAGCCGTTTGTCCCTGGGAGGGGCGGGAGTGCCTACCGAAGGGTTGGTGTTCACGGAGCTTCCAGGAGTCAACGGAGTTGCTTGGCAGAGGCTGGGTTTTCTCCAGAATTCCAAGAGGGGTTGTTCAGTTGCATATAACGTGACCTGCCCTGGGTCGGTTGGGTTCTGACATTATTTGAACCGGGACTGTTGTCGTCACTATATTCATTTTTCTGGATACCTTTGGATAATTTTGAAAGTGATCTGTGAGGGCCGGACTACTGATACCAGGAAGTTTTCATTTTAAGATATACTGGGAGTTTGGATTTCTGAAGAGTGGGCTGACCTGGATTTTGCTGTGAGGGGCCTGATCTATGTTGGATTATGTGAAGCTTTTGGCTGGATTTACATTGAGTGGATTTCTTTTATTACTTCTCCTACTACTGGACGACTTCTTTCCCAGACTTAATTTTTTGGTCTCCTGGTGGTGAGAGGATCAGGGGGTCCATATTTACTTTTATTTTTGATGTTTATGTTCATTTTAGTTTTTGATTTTTTTGTGTGTTTTCTGGGCAGTGGGAGTGCCTAGAAATTGTCCCTTTCCCTTGGCTGTGAGAGGGCTGCGGGAAGGGGTGAATTTGTATACGTTTTTGTCTATTTTATATCCTGTGAGAGGCGATTTTATTTCGTTTTCTGGGTTCAAATTTTATCAAATTGTGGAAGGAGGGTAGTTTGATATGCTTCTTGGGTTAGGATTATGGTTTATATTGTTGTAGGGGTTTTAAAATTCTAATTGTTCATGGTTTTGTTTTAGGAATTTGGGGTTTGTGTGCTTTCTCTATTGTTTGGTCATAATTTATTGGTGGAATGTGCCTGCTTGTCCCCCAGTCCTGCGCTATTCGGCCATCGCCCGTTCTCTTCTCCCCCTTGCATGCATTCATTTATCAGCACTGTCAGGCATGGGGTTGCTCGCGGGGTGGTGTCGGCGGGTGGCACTCTCCATTGAAGTGGTTAGGACCAGAAGGCCTTGGGGCGAAATGGTGTCTAGAATGTGGGGATCCTGTTCTGGTTTCCATACCCAAGGGCACCTCCATTTTGGGAGGGCAAGTAGTTGGGATGGCTCGTCGACCTCGTCCAACTCAGGCGTTGGTATGCAACGCCAGATCTGTCTGCAACAAGACTGCTCTTATTGCAGATTTTGTGGGTGCAGCAGATCTGGTTTGCATTACTGAGACCTGGTTAGATGGGAATGCTGCCCCTATTTTGGAGGCAGCTATCCCCACTTGGTACTCTGTTATACATCACCCGAGATTGGACCATTGGAGGTGCGTGGTCTGTTTCAAGCCGGACTGGGCCTAACTGGTGTTCCAGTTAAGGAGACCAGGTCATTCGAGTGTACCGTGGTAGCTAGTGTGGGGTGCAGGATACCGCTCATTTACCGTCCACCAGGTGATGAGAAGCTGTTCCTGCAGGAAGTAGCAGACATGGCGTTGGAGTCTCCCAGACTGATGATTCTGGACGACTTCAATGCCTGGGTCAACGACGAATCCTCACTTTTTGGACAGCACTTCCTCCAGGTGATGACATCTCTGGGCTTCACACTGGTTGTTTCCTCAGCTACCCATAATGGTGGCCACTCCCTTGATCTGGTCTTCCTCCTGGGGATCGAGGCCTCAGACTTGGTGGTGGAACCGGTATGTTGGCCTGACCATTTCACCACTGGGTTCCATTTTTCGACCCCCATGAGTAAGCAGACTCCTGTGGAGATGGTCAGTTATCGCCCTTTATGGGATGTATTCCCTGAAGACCTGGTGGCGGTGATGAGCCTCTCACTGCTTGACGAGACCAGCACAGACCCTGAGCAGTTAGTTGTGGCCTACAATAGGACCATCTCTTCCGCTCTCGATCTGACTGCTCCTGTCTGAGTTTGCCCCTTCCCGCATCACCCTAGGGTCCCATGGTTTGATGGGACTCTTAGGGAGTTGCAGAGACAGGGGCGAAGGTTACAGCATCACAGATGGAGGACAGCCTTAGATGCCGACCACTTTATTTTGGTAGAAAATTATGAAATCTATCAAACAGAAATTTCCCGTAAGAAGGCAGAGTTCCTGTCCAGGGAAATTTCTGCCGCACGGAACCGACCGGCTCAACTCTTCAGAATGGTTGACAGGCTGTGCAACCCAGCCTGTCAGCAGTTCTGCCAAGTCTTTTCACAAAGGGAGTGTGACGAGATTGTTCGTTTCTTAAGGTGGCCGACATCAGGCAGGAGTGCCGCCAACTTCACTATGGGAGATGCTGTTGGTCAGTGCTGTGTTGCTGAGCTCGGAATTTCCTGGCGTACCTTTGATCTGCCGGATTTCATGGATATTATGAGGATTATCCAGGGAATGTGTCCCACTTGCTGTAGGTTAGATCTGGGCCCTACCCCGATTTTGGGTTGTAGCAACATCATAGGCCTGGTCTTAGCTCGGATTGTCCGGTGCTCTTTGGACTCAGGTGAGTTTCCTAGCTCCCTGAAGGAGGGGGTGGTGATACCTCTCCTGAAGAAGGCTTCTTTAAACCCAGAGAACCTAGCAGACTATAGGCGTATCTCTAACCTTCCTTTTTGTAGGAAAGGTTGAGAAAGTTGTGGCGGCTCAATTGGAGAACCATTTAACCATCCATAATTTATACAAACGTCTCCAATCGGGTTTTTATAAGAGGCATAGTACAGAGACTGCTCTGGTTCGGGTGCTCAATGATGCCCTGATGGCGAGAGACGTGAGGAACTGTTCCATCTTGGTTCTCTTTGATTTATCATCAGCCTTTGACACTGTAGATCATGGGATCCTGCTCAAGTGTTTGAAGTCCATCTGTGGGCTGTCTGGATCAGTTCTAAGGTGGTTTACACCTTTCCTCGCTGGTAGAACGCAGAGAGTTGTCTCGGGTATTTTTTCTTCCAAGGCTTTCTCTCTGCCTTGTGGGGTACCTCAGGGCTCGGTGCTGTCCCCCATGTTATTTGCAGTGTATATGCTGCCCCTCGGAGACATTGTAAGACGGTATGAGCTGAGGTTTCACTGCTATGCCAATGATACCCAGCTCTGCCTGTCTTTTGCCCCTGACCAGGTTAGTGCTATCTCTGTACTGAACAGCTGCCTCGTAGAAATCCAAGATTGGATGAGTGCCAGTGGTTTAAAATTGAACCCAGGAAAGACTGAGGTCTTGGTAGTAGAACAGAGGGGTTGAGGAATGAGCTCCCCTCTGGTTTAGTCCGGGGGGTGCACAGATTCTCACCTCTGAACAGGTGTGTGACCTAGGGGTGGTGCTTAATGATAGCCTGACCCTTCGACATCAGGGGTCGGCAGTCATCAAGCTGGCTTTTTACCATCTTAGGAACATTGCCAGGATCAAGCACCTTGTTCCGTCCAGCAATCTGCCTGTTTTGGTCTACGCCTTTGTGACATCGTGCCTTGACTACTGCAGCTTCCTTTACCTAGGGCTTCCTGGGGTTGATATCCGCCGCTTGCAGCTAATGCAGAACGCTGCAGCAAGTTTATTGACTGGGACTTCGAGAAGAACTTGTATTACCCCTGTGCTGCGCGATCTGCACTGGCTGCCTATTCAGTGGTGGATCCCCTTTAACGTAGGTCTGTTGACCTACACAGTCCTACATGGACTTGGTCCCGATTACTTGAAAAAACTCCTGGTTCCTTACAACCCTCTGCGACAGCTTCGCTCGGCTGACTAAGGGTTGCTGGAGATTCCTAGGGTAAGTTTAACGTCATCTGGTGCGCGTGCCTTCGGGTTTATGGCACTTACACTCTGGAATTCTCTACCTAGAGTCAGCTATGGTAGTGCAGGACAGTGGGGTGCTTTAAGCGGGCACTGAAGACCCATCTGTGGAGGAAAGCATACCCTGAATTGCTTTGATTTTATCTGTATGTATTGACTGTTGTTTTTACCTTATTGTGCGGCACCTTGAAGCGTGAAAGGCGCTATATCAAATAAAACGTATTATGATTTATCCCACGTAGTGTGTGTATACAATTCCTGTTGTACACAGTCTCTTGAGCATTATTCTATATATTATTCTATATTATTTTCCCCCACCCCATCTCTGATGCAGCCTCCTTCTCCCAGGTATGCGTTTGCCCTGGAAGCCAAAACCATTGCTACTCCAGAAAGGCTCAAGATGGAGCCCATCCCCAGCCTGAGAGTATCACCTACAGGACAGAGCTGGAAGTCTAATGAAAGTCCTTACTAGAAGTTCTAGTAGTGAGCACAACCCAGGCCTCCCACCTGACAGTGCAACACTGGGCACCCTTACAGGTCAAGCTTCATGACGGTACCCTTTCTGGCCCGGTGCAGGGCTAAATGATCCAAGCAGGAGGACTCATCAGCAAATAAAGGTGGAAGATGGTTTCACACCAGTGGCTGACCCAAGTTTAACAACATCTTCCCCAAACCAGCAGGATCGAAACTTGTCACATCCTTTGCTTCGTTAGTAAAGGCTGGAATTGGCTGGTGGGCCAGCCACTGGCAAACCAGGGGGGTGGAGGCACTCCTGCGCTCAATTAACCACAGCACTCCTCAAATTCACCACACATATCCATCATGCACTTGATCAGGGCCAGTTGGTCAGTGCCTCTTTTATTGACCTAAGGCATTTGACACTGTCAATCACTCCATTCTCCTCGAACAATTATCCCTCCTTGGTCTTTCACGTGAAACTACCCTCTGGTTTCAAAGCTACCTCAGAAACCAGACCCAACAGGTCAGGATTGGTGAATTCCTCTCATTATCCCTACCCAATCCACTCTGGAGTACCCCAAGGTTCTATTCTGGGTCCCTTGTTATTCAGCATATTCCTGAACAATCTCCCTGCCTCCTGCCATGACAGAATGTTACTGTATGCAGATGATGCAGTAATCTTCACTTGCCACACTGACCCCACCTCCCTTCAGTCTCAACTACAGGAAAGTTTCACAGAAGTGGAAGACTGGCTTTGCTCACATAAACTCATCCTTAACCACAAAAAAAAACCTAAAACAATGTTGTTCCATGGAACCCACAAGTACAAGGACCATGAGCTCATAATTAACAACCATAAATGTGTCGCCTTTGATCAGGTGGATATGTTTAAATATCTGGGCCTGACCCTTGACTGCTCTCTCCGATATACCAAACACATGGACAATATTGTTAAAACTGTGAACTCCCATATAGGGCTACTATACAATCATAAACATTGTCTAACGGCTGAAGCCTTGAACCTCGCTATCCAGAGCTGTTATCTCAACTATTGACTATGGGCTCGTTATCTATGGATCCGGTACTGATACTACACTCTGGCACATAGCTGTAGCCCTTAATAAGTCATGTAGACTCCTTATTTTAGCTGTCTGCCTTTCTCACACACGTGACATTTACGAGCAGGCTAACTGGCTCCAGCTACCCAGCAGGCTAAAGTACCAGACCTGCATTCTACCTAAGAAGACATCACTGGGCCTTATGCCCCCTGGAGTCCAGTCAATATTGACCTGGCAGCATGTTCGTCACTTAAGTAGAAGATTGGACAGTCTAACCTTTACAACAGCTCACTGCCGGACCTCTCAAGCTCAGCGTTCTTACCTTGTCAGAGCCTCCACCTGGTTCAACTTACTACCTACAGAAATCTCCAACATTGCCACGATTGGTGCTTTTAAGTGTAAACTATGTCAACACTTTGTGGCTAATGCCTTCTGTGACTGCTTATAACCCCTCAAGCATATCTCCTCACTGCCTCAGCTCCTCCTCTGCTAGCCCCCATTACTGGGTACAGGATGACTCATCTTCCTTTTCATCCCCCCTTCCCAGATTCCTCCCCCCTTGCTATTTCCCCATCTACCACATACCCAACGCAATGCCCTCCCCATTTCTCCCCCCCATAACAACCCCTCACCACCACTCTTCTTTCTCTTTTCCCACTAACCCACTCCTAACAAAGCTTCGCTGAGCCGCCTATGACTTGTACTGCATAATTAACTCGCAACACAATTCCTTTGGCTGCCATTATTGTAACCTTACCTGTTTTTTTTGTAAGTTCCATTGTAATGATGTTATGTTTTGTACCTTATTACCTTGACGTGGAACCTCTGTAAGAGAGCCCTCGGCTCAAAGGTGTCATCCGAAATACAAATAAATAAAATAAATACATTTTAAGCCATTGATCTTACAATCATGCCCTGCAGGTGCCAACAGATAAAGATGGGTTAGTATACTAACTCAGTAACAGTTTGGAAATTTGGGAATTTTTATTTCAGTCTGCCAACTCCTCCCTTTCCCTCTCCTCTCCTCTGCGACTGGGGTTGCCCTTCCTTTAGCAAAGAAGCTGCTTTTGCAGTTGATAACTGCTACCACAATCACCGGACAGGTGTGTGTGCAAATGCCTGGTGGTGAACGCCCACCCTAGGGGCCAGATGCCTCAGCCACATAACGCATCTCGCCGCTAGCCAGCTAGTGTGGGATTCTGGTGCTCGCATATGAATCCCGGTTTCCCACACGACAATGTATGGCCTTCATGCCACTAGACCATTCCGGATCACTCAAACATTAACAGGTCCGTAACTGGCTGGCCGTGGAGCCCAAGGGGCCATTATTCAGACCCTGGAGGCGTTCAATGCTGCACGAGCACACCTACTCGGATAGTTTGAAGAGCACGGTCCCTCTCTTTTCATCCTTCACCAGCTCGTGCTGTGGAAACCAGCTCCGGTATCGCTCCACCTGTGGATTGTCAATCTGCTTCCCCATCAAATTCTGTAGGTACTGAAACACTATCTTCGGGTTCTTCACATTCTAAAAAAGGAAGAAGAAAAATGAAAGAGAAAACTGGATTGTCTGAAAGATTTAATTCTACTCCATTTATAATTTTAGGCAGTTACTAGAACAACAAAAGCTTGGTTCAGCCATCTTTGTGAGGGAAAGGTGAGTGTGGCATGCTCTGTTCTCCCCCCATCGGGTCCAAACTTCTTTTACTGCTTCATTCAAAGCTCTGACTAAACAGACCAGCTAAAGAGTTAACATGTTACCAGGGAAAATGTTATTCAAAAATGCTTGTACAGCAATGTCCAAGATGCAAAACTGAATCTGAGTAGCTGCAGCAAGACGGGGGGGGGTCGTCAAACTGCACATAACCTTGTACGAACCAACTGTGGGACCACTCCTGAATGAAAAAAATCAGATTTGCATCAGGAGACTGTGTAAATAAAAAACATTGTACATTTTATTTTTATTACTTTTTTTATATACACCAGGTAAAACACTCCCTGCATATTATCAGAGAAGGAAAAAAAAAAAAAAAAAGCTACTAGTCAATATGGATAAAACAGGAATTCCAAAAGGAATGGAATATAGGTCTTAGGGGAACAATCTTCAACCACCCAGACGGGTTGGAACACAAATGTGAAACAGATCCCAGGCTTGAATCCCACAAGAGCCATCAACTCACTGTGACCCTGTGCAAAAGCCTTCACCTCCGTGCTTCAGATCCTTCCAGTTATAAAACTGGTGAAGAAAGGATCCCCTGTAAACAAGATGTTGCATCTCAGTTGCGTTACCCTGGGCGAATTGTGAATTTAATCCATGATAATCATATTTATACAAAGAAGGTGAGAATCAATCCCCACCCCCAATCTAGTCAGAGCTTTCCCTTCCCGGCTGTCCATCCAGAGAAATACCCTTCTATCAGAGATATACCGTTAGACACTCTGATCCATCATGGAGACAGCTGGGAGAATTTTCATCCTGATGTTTCTCCTGACTGACCCTCCACTGGGCCATGCCTCCGTCTACCTAGACAACATGTGCCATCCACAGCAAGATACGAGCTCCCTAACACAACCGTAGGGGTCGCTGTGATGCTGTAAACCGCCATCACCCCATACCGACTGAGACAAACTGCAGAGTGGCATCTTCTTCAGCCCAGCCTGGCCCCTGACGCAACCCAGCTCCGTTTCCAAATATGGGTCACCTGTGGGACAGTGCGATGTGCTGCAGCTGGGCAACCGGGTGGCCAGAGAGTCAAACCTTACAGATAAATGATTTTAGCCATTGACAAAGTAAGCCAGCGACAAATTCTAAAGGAAGAGAACATCAGCATATAACTCCACCTTGGAAAGGTCATAAAGGAAGCCTTAACCAATGAATAGCGGCTTGTACAATGCCGGATACCATCAATGTCCTCTGCTGCCCGCAAAACAGAGCGGCAAGATCAAACAGTTAATGCTTCATAAAAAACTAATTTGAGCCCGACCGTCAGCACAGCAGTAGTGTCACGCCAGTGACCCAGGTTCAGAAGTGAGCCCAAATCGCAGGAGGCTGGCAGGAGGACTGGGTGTCCAAGAAGATGTTCTTCTCTGGGGAGGGAGATCTGTGAGCTCCGCTGCATTACTGCCACTTAGGTGAACACAGGTGGTAGTGCAAGCGCAGCCACAATGGGTTGGTGGGGCATTAGGATGTCTGCACCCTTGCAAGCAGGCATTCACCCAGTCCTAGCCTGCAAGGTGCCCACTGGAAGAAACAAGAGGAAGAAAATCCCTCTGTTGCAGCAGGTTGATGCAGCCTCGCTCCTCACAAGCTATGCATAGTTTACTAGTTTGCCAAATGCAACAGAGCTAAACTCCTCCCAGGCTCTGGGAACTTGGGAGGTTCCGCGGGGAAGGGGGGAGGGTTAAACCGTGGCAAAGCACAAAATTACATGCAAGTCCCCAGAACAGAGAGTGATGAGGCTGGGGGAAGAGACAGCAGCCAACAAAAGCAGACAGAAATGGCCTGGCTCAGAATATGCCATTTATCATTACTTACGAGGGGACTGCCATATGCAAGTTTTTGTCCTACCCTCGTCAGTCACAAAGATAACTGGCAAATTCTGAGTCGGGCCATTGTGTATCCCAAATAAAGTATCGACAGACAGAAAGAGATTCTTTTGAGGCAATCTTGTTGAAAGCAAAGGAGTTTCTGTGCTCAGGAGACTCTGCAGCTGCTGCATCAGGTAATGCTTGATGAAATCATGCTGAGAAAACTGGAAAATGGACTCCCCACAAAGAGGAACTGTTCCTATCAAAAATCCTGATGAATTCCCAACAGAATGTAAAGTTTAACTTTCACAAAAAAACTTTCCAGGTTATAGTGATTTTTCCAGTTTCCTGCCTAACAATACCACTTGGCCCTGACAAGACTTCAATTTCATACACCAGAAGACTGGAATTTCAGCCAGCCCACCTGCACAGTGGTTGGGTTACCACTGTAGACTCGGGTTTAGAAACAAGCCATGGTCAGTGGGTGCTAGCCAAGAGGCAGCTAATTGAGCAGGGCTGCTGCAACCTAAGTGAGCACAAATGAAAGAGCAACAGAGGCAGAGTGGTTGGTTGGACGCTGGTCAGGCTCAGGGGCACCACGCCATTCTACACGTGCTCCAGTCCTTATCAGACCCTCAAGTACGGACATACTATGGGGTGGAATCAACTAGGAAAAAAAAATCATCCTAATGGCGCAGGGTGAATGGAGGCTCCCTCCACACCACTGACTGCGGCACCCACCTCTGGAAGCTGGCTGAAGATGTCCCAAGGTGTCCTGACACAGGCCCTGATCCCTTAGAGCTTCACCATGGGGGAAAGGTGAGCCACAGGGCCTGAAAGAGAGACAAGAGGGAAGTCCTAGGGAAGACTGTGACAAAGTCTCACAACAGGACTGATCGGAACAGAAGGGGAATACACTCAAATTTCAGGATATTTCATTCTTTATTACTAAATACACTGGCATAAAAAAAAAAAAAAAAAAAAAAACTGTTTGCCCTTTAAGACTTCATCAGTTGCTGCAGATTTTTTCTGCTCTGAAGCCATAATCCTTGCTTGTAACATCAGAATCACTGCCATGGCAGCAGGCTGTGATGTCATAAGCAGAGGACTACAAGCCAATGGTAACAATAGGAAACATGAACAAATTAAGCAGTGGGGGAGGGATCTTGTTTTTATTTAAAAAAAAAAAAATTTTCAATAAAAAGTCCTGAAATTCAAATGTTGACGGTATTGTTTGCTATGCAGTACTGCTGAAGTCAACGGGACATTTGGAAACTGGTAAATTTCCAAATCTGAGATGTGGTTACTGGAAGAACTTTGCCCGATTCTGTTTTTGAGAGAGGGGAATTCTTCAAATTCTGTTTCAGTATAGAACCCCCAAACTGCAGGATTCAACCATTTTGGAGGACAGGGAGAAATTCTCGTTATTCAACAATAATTCAGACCCTTCTGTACGACTCCAGTTTCACTTCTCACCATGGCAATTGCACTCTCTCCAAAGAGGCGTTCACTTTCTTTTAGCGCCACCGCCACTGGGGTTTTCCTCCGGGACTCTCTGAAATGTGAGCAGAACAGTAGAGGTTACCAGGAGGAGCTGCAATTGTGCTTAAGATCAAAAGTTTGTGTATACCCTCCCCATGAAACAAAAACAAGAGTGCTCCAGTCCCCCCCAGCTATGGAAAAGAGTAGAAGTAGGATCCTGCTGCAAATGAGATATTGTATCTCAGGCAGGCTATGGGAAGGGAAATTAATGTTGCAGCTAGTTCTTTAAAAACAGTCAATGTGCGCTGCATCAGACTAACTGCTAGTCTTCTGCCTCCCTCATTAGTCTACCTTAAACAAAAATACCCTAGACTGGAAACTTTGAGCAGTCCAACTGGACCGCTCGGCTCCTGCACTGGATTCATCCTTTTATTTTGAAGGCCTTTCCATCACTTACCTCCCCAACCTCTTTGGATGCATTTCTGGAATGGATAGCAAGAGCAGTTTCTGATTTTGCACATGCACCCCATCTTGAAGAGGCCCTTTGTGCTTATATACTCTATATATTTTCCATCCGTTTTCAGTCGATACTCTCTGTAAACTATAGGCAAATTAAAATATGCTCCAACATCTATTGCCTGGTTCAATTTTACATTGATATAATTCTGGACCGTCTGATGCCTTAGTGGTTAGCGAGTTGTGCTTCCATACCAGCGACCCACGCTTCAAGCTGCGCTTCAGCACCAGCGACTTAGGTTCAGGAGGACGACTAAGGAGCTGGACTGGGCGGCTGAGTAGGGCTGGGATAGTGCTGCTGGGCAGAAGCCCTCTTACAAGGAAGGAAGGCATCAGGTGCCACAGTGACCCCTATGGTGCACAAGAGCTGGTCTCCGCCACAGGACACAGTCTGTGCGCTGCCTAGGTCCATCATGGTACAGCTCGGCACCTAGTGGGTCAATTACGGGACCGAGGAGAAAAAAAAAAATCTATGCCCCCAGAGCCACAGACATGCTAAAGCCCAGCTTCATGTGCCTCCCCCATGCTTGGGCCCTGTCCCACAGGCCCCCCCCAGCACACTCTGGCCCTGCTCTACAAAGCCTCCAGCAGCAGGCTCAGGCCCTGCTCCACATGGACCTCCACCGGCTAAGACGGAAGGGAGCAGCTAGGAAGCTGCCGGGTTCAGACCTGAAGCAGGTGGAAGATGGCAGCCTGGGAGCAAACAGCTATAGGTAAAAAAAGGAGTTTATACAATTCCTTTAGAAAAACATTGTAGCTTATCCCTGGACTCACTTGTTTAACACGATTTCCATTGGCACACCAGGCTTCACAATGGCGATCTTCATCCACTCACTACCCAGGTCAACGGACATCACAGCTACAGAATCTGTAACAGTAAACAAATGGTTATAATGAGATACAGCTGATCAATGCAACGCAGGGATTCGGGTCTCAGCAGGGTTGTCTCACTGAATTAAAGAGGGACAAAGACGTCTCAAGGATTTTTACAGGACAGCTGTGGCAAACCAGCACTGCTTGTTAAGGTCATAAAGCAGACATCAGGCACAATAAACCCACCCCACCACCCAAACAACCCACTAAGACATACAGCGATCGACTGCAAGGAGCATGAACTACACGTATTTATTAAAAGTTAAACATTTTAGGCCAGTTCACTGGCAGAGAGGGTTGAGGCACTGGGTCCATGACCTCCCACCATGCCAGCAACCCAGGTTTGGAAATAGATGTGGGTTGCTCAGGGGCTGGTCGGGTGCATCCCGCTTGGTGGCTGCCACCTGGAGGAACTGGGTGACTGTGCAGTGGGACGCCAGGGAAGGGTCTCCACCAGCTTGATGTCAAGAAGCACCTCCATGGAGGCAGAGCTTACAGCGCGTCACTGCACATGCCATGGGACCAGAGGAAAATCCCCAACCATGCAGACCGCACTCCAGCAACTGGGCATCTCTGGGGTCCTGTGGCAAAGGCCCAGCCATGGAGCATGGCAAGTCCCAGGAAAGTCAGGTGATAGGTCAGTCGGCAGAAAATACTGATTTAAAAAAGTAAAAAGTACAGGAAGTGTTCACTGAGATAGAGTCTCGTTTGCAGAAAATCCCAAGCCATAATTATGACCATAAACATCAAAACAGACAAAACAGCAAAACAGTGACAAGTTGTTTGTGATATTAAGAGACGTAGTTTAATGGACTTTAAAACTAATAAAGTCTGATCGTTTCTAATCAGAGTGTCCAGAGTGTTCCAAGAAAGGAGCAACAAGGAACCTCAAATACAAAAGAAGCCCTTCCATAATAGAACACAAATTTAGGCAAGTGCAAAGAACGATGCTGTTCATTACGTAGGGTAATGTAACACAACCAGCAACGGTTCTGACAAATAAAGCAAGCATGGGAAATTGGGGGGTGTCTGTGGACATGTGGACAGCAGTTCCCATTCCAGAGGTGGTTTCACTACTCTTGCACAAAACAGTGATCCCTTCGGTGGAAATGGAGAGACATGCCCCACCCCCAGCACAGTGGATAAAGGGTACTGAAGTGGTGGGTGGAATAGTACAGGAGCTCAAAAACACAATGAGGCAAGGCAGGAGGACACCCTGAAGGTCACCCAAGGCCTGACTTCTCTCTGGATCTCACTCCCCTAGCACCACTGCTCGGGCCTCTCTTCGTCAGGCACACTGGATTCTGCGGGCGATGATGTGCTGCTGCAGGGGCACAGCCCACAGGGATGTAGCCAGGCGGTGAACTGGCGTGGAAGGCACTATAGGGGTACCAGTCCTACAGCTATCAGTCCAGTTGGGATCACCAGCAACACTGGCCCTAGTGTGAGGAGTGCAGCACAAGGGCCTTGCTTCCAGCACTACAAAGTTCTTGCTTATATCATGGTAAATACAACACAAGGCTTTGGTTAAATGTACGCCAAACATTCTAGCATGTTCTACTTTCAACGTGCAGCATTTAATGTAACCCTTTTATTTACAACACACATGCTGATGCTGCACTTTTTTTTTTAATTACAGCTTGCAGTGATGTTTGAACAGCAAACATCAAGGAAACAGGAACTAAGTGTCACGTTAAGAACAAGGATGCTGCACAACACCTTGGGGTCAAATGTTAGCATGATACAGTTGAAAAAACACTGCCAATAACTCACATTCTGTAGAGATTGTTTATATTGTATAAATGGTAGTTTGATTCCTTTTTTTTTTACCTTTACAGAAGACTGTCTGCAATACTGGTGTTACCACAAAATATACATGTTTGTTTTCATATCCTTGAGCAACTCTCACTGCACTGCATCTTTTCTCGACTTGGGAACACCCACAAAACAGTCCACCCACTCATGATGCAGTGGGAGGAGGAGGAGGAGGACCTACTAAATCATCAGTGACTGCACTATTTAGGGGTTTTCTAATATTCTGGAAGTATGTGATAATAGTAGATTAAGCATTTGAAACAAAGCAAGGTTGGATGTAACACCATTAGTATGCATTTCCATTCTACTAAGAAAAGAAGCGGATAAAACAAACAGCAACATCAGTGAATTGTAGAGGAGATAAGCATTCATAAAACGTGGGGTTTTACCTAGAAGTAATATGATGCAAAAAAGGTTGACAGTGGCTCTTTAAAAGGACACCATCACCCCTCTTAGGCCTCAAAATGTCTAGAGGAAGGAAAAAAAAAAATTCTATGATGGGTCACATTCTGTAGAGATTGTTTATATAAATGGCAGCTTGCTTCAAATTCATTTTTTCTTTTAAAGAGAAAAAGACAGTCTGGCCCGGAGGTGCTGTACGTCACACCACACACCACGCCAGAGACCTGGTTTCAGGAATGGATTCAGGTAGTTCGGGGCCAGCTGGGGAGGTAAGGATTGAGCATCATTGCTCCCCTTCCTCAGGTGTGGGGGGGGGGGGCCTCTGTGCGTCAGCACAGCTAGAGGGGTTTGCCCACACTCGGGGTGCTTGGCTGCCTCTGCGGAGACAGCTGCCAGGCTCATTGCACAGTGCGTGGGTTCAAGGGGAGAAAAGCAGAGGAAAATGCCGGGACCCGGCAGGACACATGATGGCCCCGATGGGCCTGAGGATGCACCCCTCCAAGGGGTGCTGGGGGTGGTCGTAGCCCCTACCTGGTCTGGACACAAAAACAGTGCCATTAAAAAAAAAAAAAAAACAGAAGGCCCACCATACTGGTTGGTGTTGCCACACAAATACTGTATGTCTGTTTTTGTTCCCTTAATCAACTCCCACAACACAGTCCAGCCACTCCATGATGCAGTGGGAGGAGGGGGACCTACTAAATCATCAGCGACTGTACTAGTTAAGGTTTTTTAATGTTCTGGAAGTATATCATAGTAGATTAAGCATTTGGAACAAAAAGTTGGCTGTAACTACACCATTAGCCTGCATTTCAGTTCTACTAGAAAGGAAGCATATAAAACAAACAACATCAGTGAATCTGCGAGAAGGTAAGCAATCATAAAATATGTATTTTTAACCAAAAATAATATGATGCAAAAAAAGGTTGACAGTATCCCTTAAACAGAACTTGATATGAACAGGGGTACCACTCCTCACCTTGCAGCCAAACTACCAGAGTAAAGTTTGCTACAGACTGCTCAACCAGAACACTCCTCTATTACTGTTGCACATCATTCGGGCAGTTCTCCACTTCTAATATAAGGTGTGGTTCATTTCTGTACAGTGCCTTTTATGCAAATTCTCACACTTTAGTTACAATGAAAGCACAAACGAAACTGATATGTTGTGCCTGTATGTCAAATATTGTGGCTAACAGGCTACAGGAAGGCCCATTTGGACTCTGCATTGCAACTTCATGCATGGCGTGACCCTGTTTTGCGTGGTAGCATTCCACTGAGTTTTAGTTAACAGGGGACAAGTGAACAAAATGTGGGTCTATACCAACTCGATGCTGCAAAAACTGCCCCACTTCTGATGTAGTATAAAATGCTGATCGCCGACTGTAAAAAAATTCTGCTCACGACATACAAGCTTATACACTCTGATGTGAATATAAACGGAGTTTTCCCCCAGTTACACACAAAGGGGGCACAGTACAAGGAGACTGGGGGGGTCTGTACAACAGACTTAACTGTGAGCATTCCAGCTTGTGATGCAGGGGACCCAGATTTGAATCATGTGTCCAGGAATCGGGATGCTAAATCAGGGCCAAAAGGAGGATGAGCAAAGTCATAGAGGAAACACGACACACTGGTGGTGGGAATCATGTGTGTCACTGCAAGACTGTCTTCTGGTGGGGGGGGGGCGAAATCGCACAGGGCAGAGCTCCCCACCCCCCACAAAGCTGTCATCAGCTACAGTAGTGTGAAAGAAGCTAAAGCAGACATCTGCCCACTTTTACATCTGTGAGGGGAAGGGGTGGCAGGTTCAGTGAAGCCCAACTATGGTAGGTGATGCTGGTAACAGTGGCAGCTGCAGGGGTCGTAAGTAAGCACAGCTAGTGACAGAAAATTCAACTGGTCCCACAGACATATCTGTGGCTCAGCTGGTGTACTTACTGAAAGGATTTATCTCCTCGAACACCCATCAGCAGGACTCATTAAATGAAAATATTAACGTACTGGTGAAAGTAAAAAAAAAAAAAAAAAAAAAGCCAGCAGCGGGCCAGTGCCATTTTTTTTTTCTCTTTCCTGTTGCAGGTCCTTTTCTGGTCCGACGCTCCAGCTCAGTCAAACGGCTTCCCAGGGACTTACCTCGATCTCATATCTTCCTTCACAGCTTAACCTCCATTGTGGAGTTTGCAAGTCTCCCTACTGCCAAGCAATAGAGCCAGTTTGCAGGAGAGAGCCGTGTTGCCAGTGAGAAACCTGCCGAAGTCGGACCTCTCATTTTTGCAACTAGCCATCATTTTCCTTAACATTTTTCTTCCCGTGGGAAGCAGACTTCGGGTGTATGCGCAAGGTTAATGCATGCAGAACACTACCCCCCTCAGCATCCATCCACCCTGTAATACAGTCCGAGCACAAAGCTACCAGTGGTCACCCAGGTGGCAGTATTGCAGCAGAGCCAACTGCCCTCCCTCCCCAGAGGAGAGCTTCTTCCGAGACGATCAAGCCTCCTCCCCCTCAGCCCCCCAACAATTAGGTTCACTTCCGAACCTGGGTTGTCAGTTATGAATGTGGTAACCCAACCTCTGTGCCAACAGAGCAGAAGTTCAGGTGGCTGAAGATGTTCACAGTGCAAGAAGAGCGGTGATGAAAACATGGAAAATGAGATAAAAAACTTCAGAACTATTTTTGTAAGGTATGGGGAATGGAAGGTTGACTTGGGACCCGTAGTGGGGCGGGGAGGAGAGAGAGAAACCCCACCAAACACGACTTGCTGTCAAGGAAATGTATACTAACTGTTACTTCTCAAACTAGATCTAGAAATGATTAAGCAACACCACCTGACAAGGTGTGCGTCGCATAATTACTGCATGCTTTGTGTGGCTTGTGAGCACCTCATGCCTCCAACCCCCTGGAAGTGCAGCAATTATTGCCTTATCCCACTTCCAGAAGTGTGTTTCAGCCCTCGCATAACGGTCTTTAAAAGAAAGCAAAATCTGAACCATGCAGTAATGCAATAACTCACAGGGTGGGTTACGATTCCTGAACCACACGCCTAGGTGCGGTGTGAGATATGAGGCGCTTGCGTTTCATATTTTTAATCACGTTAGTAGCGTGGATCAGGAATAGCAACCTACACACAAAGTGACGTACTGTGCTCATAAAATGGGTCTACTGTAACCAAAAAAAAATAATTAAGTTAACAGTGCGGTTACCATTCCTGAACAGTACTGCTCTGGAATATTCTCCACCAATTAGGAAGCAGGATCTTCCCTACCCATTTTATACTGAGCTATTAATGCATGGTTATGTGACCAGCTTTAGCCAATCAGACTGTTGTATTTAAGGCACTTTTTACTTTCCTGTGTCTCCTTACCAGGAAGAACTATAACTCTGATAGCACAGACAGAAATATGATTGTGTTGTTATATACACAAAATACAAAGAACCTTTGTGCACAAGCACTGAGGCAATGGTTACCCCAAAGGGCACTGGCCGGGAAGCCAAGTTTCAAAGAAATACAAATCACACATACCCCCATAATGCAAAGCATCATGGGCTGTATATGCAAATCACCACAGAATATTATACTGGTTCAGCTTTAAGTCTTTGACCATGCATTTCCTGCTTAAAAGTTGAACCAGCATAATATTCTGTGGTGATTTGCATATGCAGCCCATGATGCTTTGCATTATAAGGGTATGTGCGATTTTGTATTTCTTTGATACATAAAATAGTTCATGTATAGTCATCACTCGCTACATTTTCACACCAAGGTTTTGTGCAAAATGCTACACATTTTTCCTACTACCAAGTTTTGCAGCACTGCAATTCCTATGCAGTTTTTTTTTTGGGGGGGGGCTAATAGTTTTCATTCCTTTCCCACAATGCATTGCTCTTAGTCTTACCTGTGTGAGATGGCAGGAGTGCCAGCAGAAGGCAGCTCAAAGTCCACAGTGGCAAAGACATTGTTTCCATCTGCTACAACTGGAAAAAAATTTATATAATTAATAAAAATTAAGACATGGTGGAGTCTCAAATTGTGTTTCAGACATTGACCGACATACAGTTACATAGTAGATTAAGGTTAGAATGGGGTCTAGGGCCATCAAGTCTGCCCCTACACTGCCTCATACTAAGGACCAACAAGTATGCTGTGCAAATGTACAGTTTAGAGAGATTCCCTTCCCACCCTGGGTACCCTGCGATAGCCCACCCACCCTACTACTCAAGAGTTATCTCCGATTCTCTACCCTCCCACCTATCCAGGATCCCACATGACCCTCCTACCCAGGGTACCACGGGATAGCCCACCCACCCTCCTACCCAGGGTACCACGCAATAACCCACCCAGCTTACTACCCAGTGTACCATGCAATAACTCACCCAGCTTACTACCCAGTGTACCATTCAATAACCCACCCAGCTTACTACCCAGTGTACCATGCAATAACCCACCCACCCTCCTACCCAGGGTACCACGCAAAACCCACCCAGCTTACTACCCAGTGTACCATGCAATAACCCACCCAGTCTACTACCAAGAGTACCACAATATCCCATTGGTAAGCAGAAATTTTACCAGGCTTACCTTGCAGGACTGTACTGTACATGTATTATGTACATCACCCCCCCCATTCGACACGGTATCCCATACAGTCCTGGTTGAACATCTTGTTAAGACTGAACTCCACCCAAATATAATTAACTGGATTATATCATGGCTGCACAATAGGAAGCAGAGCGTTGTCATTAGGGGATTCGAATCTAGCTATGGTACTGTTACCAGCGATGTGCCTCAGGGCTCTGTCCTGGGCCTCATCCTTTTCAACATTCTTGTGTCATCCACGTGGACAAATAATTCCGCATGTATGCGGAAGTATGCAGATGATTGTAAAATAGGTGTGATTATTACAAATTACAACTCTTGTATGCAATTTCAAGAAGATATAAATCAACTAAGTAACTGGGCTGAAGACTCAGGAAATTTAATGCGGTTAAATGTAAAATTATGCATTTTGGACATAACCCAAAATATAAATACATTCTGGAAACAACTACCAATGAGAAAGATTTGGGTGTTATCAGCAGTGAGCTCTTTTTTGACTTACATGTTAAAACTAAGGTAAAACACTGCCATAAAATATTGATTTGTATCTTTAAAAATGTTAAAAGTAGAAAACCTAATGTAATCACGTCATCATATAAAAATCTTGTAATACCACATATGAAATACTACATACAAATCAGTGCCCCTCAAACAATAAAGGATGCACAAGTGAGAGAGACAATACAAAGAAAAACAACAAAAAGTTAAAGGAACTAGTAGTTCGAGTTATTCAGAAAGACTAGAAAAACTTGAATTATATTCTACGCAATATAGGACGAATTAGAGGTAATCTTTGCTTGGCTTTTAAAACCAAGGATGATTTTTTTTTATATATATATATATATATATATATATATATATATATATATATAAATGGGAAACTGTAGGAATTACCTACCAGACAAAAAAATAAATATACAAGATCACGAGTTACAGATGTTTGGGGAAAAAAAAATACTATTAAAAAAATTAAATGGTTTACACAAAAAATAATTATCAAGTTGGAACTCACTGCCACCAAATATTGTTGAAAATGACACAATGGAGACCTTTAAAAATAAAATGTATATCCTTATGGGTACAGCTAAATATGAATTCCACCCATAAGTTAGGTGGCAAGCTCTCCAAGGGCAATTGCCTGAGTGAGCTTGTAAACCATACTATGAATGAACCTATGATATGTGTCACTGATATTTCATAACTCCACAATAAATGTTTACAAACATTTCATATACTGCATTCCGTATTTCACAACCCCTTTACTTTGCTTGGGGCCCCGTATATGAAGCACCAGCGCAGCACCAACACTGGTACAGTGTTTAAAGGTGCACGTAACGTGTTGCTGTGCGGTTAGCATGGTCACACTAAATACACCACTGCACCCATGCAAATAAGGTGAACCTCTTGCATACTGGGTGCAATGATAATACTGAAAGGGATCTGAAAGTGCTAGAAGGATGCCGTGGCAGTACTATACAGTGCTTCCCAAACCCTACTCAATGAACAGTGGTGCGCAGACCCCACCAGGCACCACTGATGCTAGGCACAGGGAAAATGTGTCCTTCACCTGATCCCCATGTAAAACAGAAATCATTCCTGGTGCTAGTGTGTTTTTTTTGTTTGTTTGTTTTTTGACAGCATGACATACAACCATAAATATGACTCAATATTTGACTGGTTAATAAGGACTCTAATCCTGGTTAAGAGCCCACAGGGGCTCTACCCGACATAACTATCATAATAAGTAATGACGGGGAAAGGTGTGTGTGAACATGTGTTCGGATGCAGCACGGTTGGGATTTAAATGAAATTTCTCCTAAAGCTGCTTGTTTATTTAATAAAAATGTTGAGGCACTGAACAGGCTAGCAGCATGAGTTGCATCCCAGGTATAGGATTAAACCAAGAAAGCAATCCAGCAACCCTATACCAGCTATTTAAAACAAATCAGGGCTCCCTCATTTTTTATATTTCTAAACACGAGACTATATGGAAACAGTGACGTGTGGCCTACATATGGACTGGGAGGTTAGGCAGCATTAGGTAAAGGGCAGGCCCTTGTGTCAGGGAGAAGCAGACCTGAAGTGGTGGGGGGGGGGTGTATGTAGCACTCCATACTAGAGTGAGGGAGGTAGAGGTATGATGTGCCACACACTTGGGTAAGAGAGAAGCAGTTGTGAGGGGTCTGTGCCCCACACTCAAGCGAAGGGAGGCTGGGGAGAGAATGTGGTACCCCACATATGGGTGACAGGGAGATTGAGATGGGTATGTGGTTCCCCACATTCAGGTAAGGCTGTTATGGGGATGCTGAGAAGGGGGTATGTCATACCCCATACTCAGGAGAGGGAGGGTGAGAAGAGGCATGAAGTGCCCAACACATGGGCGAGGGCAAGCTGAGATGGGGTAGATGGTAATCCACAATCGGGTGAGGGGGGAGACTGAAAAAAGGTATTAATGTGGTCCCACACACTCAGGTGAGGGGAGGCGGAAGTACGAGGTGCCCCACATCCAGATGAGGGGAGGTATGCAGGGGCCTACACCCGGGTGAGGAAGGTCTGAGGCGCTGTAAGTGGTGCCCTTCTTCTGGGCACTGCAGAGATTTTGGTTTACATCAATTCAGTTACGAGATAACTACACTGTTATCCATGTATCTTTCCCAGGCAAGCCTTTACACCCAGATACTCAGACACTGCTGTATACATGAAGGTTGGGTTACCAGGAAGAAGTGGACAGCTCCACAATCTCACAATTTCCCCGATAAGGGACACTCCATGGATAGGCGAGGAGGCTGGGACTGGCTGTATATGGTGCCCCACACTTGGGTAAGGCGCTGAGCATACCTCTCAACTATTCATTTTACCCCTTAAAACTGCTCTGTCCCTCATGGAAAAAGTGCTGCAAATTCAGGCTTTAAAGAACAAATTCTTAATATTTAAAAGTACTAAATCAAAAATAAACTTTGTACAAGTAAACACTATGGTTTTCACAGTGTTCTGAGCTTATATCATAATGTTTGAGGATGTGTCCCTCATTCTGGGGATCTGCGCCCAAAAATGTCCACGTCCCTCACGTCAGGGATAAAATGTTGAGAGAGCTGACGCTGACAGAGGGTACGTGGTGCCGCACAGTTCGGGTACCGGGAAGTGGGAGGAAGGTCCGGTCCCGAAATACTGGCTGAACACCAAACACTGGAGGCTGACAGCCCAGCCCAGTCCCCCCTCCCCTTCTCGGCAACGGAGCTCCACACTCACCAGGCAGCTTCAAGCCAGCGCTCTCGCTGCCGTCTCGCTCCCCCCGCGTCCGGTACGGCATGAGGACACTCCATGCCGGTGCGCCCCCGGCGACAGACAACAACGCTCGCGACTCACTCACCTCAGCTTGTGCACACGCACTGAAACTCCGGGCTCACTCCACGTGCCTGGAACGCCGCTCTGTACTGAGAGGATGCCACCGGCACTAGCGTTTTCCCCCTAGTCCTCCCTTGTCACACGCGCCGTATCTCAAAGCCGCCTCATCTGCTACTTTTTACCAAGACCCCGGCGTTTCGCGCAGAAGGGGCCCGGAACGCGGCGCGAGCTCATTGGAGCCCCTTGCATATTACGTGGCCAGTGACGTCATGCCGCGCGCCGGCTGGCGAGGCAGTCTGTCTTCCGGCTGCTAGAACCCAGCATTGGCTCATTGGTCCACGTTTGACGGTCTGTACCGCCCCCCGATATCACATTGGTACACGTTGTGGGTACTGTCATTTTCAAGCGGGCGGGGCTACCTGTGTGGCCAAGCGGGCGAGGGTATGGAATTTTGCCCCCTGCTGGTAGAACACTCTAAGCTCCCAGACTGATAATAATTGGGAAAGTACCAGAAATAGAGCAGCAGTCAATAATACGGCACAGAACTCCGTTTCCAAGGGACCTTCCCCTGACCAGAATCTGTAGATGTCAAGACGTACACAATATGCTTGTTTTTCCTGTATTTTTAAGTACGCCTTAGAGTTGTAAGTGACACGAGTAGACACTGACAAGAGGGAGGTTAAGGAGGGACCTGAGGAAGTATTATTTTACAGAAAGGGTGGTGGAGCCATGGGACAGTTTGCCAATCAAAGTGGCGGGTGCCAAAGTTGGTGCTTTCAAGCACAGCTGGGACAGAATGAAGAGTTAAAGAGCAGCTAATGCCTTTGGGTAAAATACTGGAAAGGGTAATGGACACAATTCAGCCTGTATTTCATATATCTTCTATAGATTTCTACTTTCCATTATCTATTGCACAAGAAATTCTTAGAAAAACAAGATCTTTATCCCCTAGAGTTCATCTGTTTCTGTAGCTTACTCCCTATTTGAAACCATAATGCTCCCTTGTGACCTCATACTATGTTGCTATGGGAATAACTGTGATGTCACAAGCAGAGTATTATGACATCAGGTTGGGAAGAAGCAATAGGAGCAGGTGAACCCTTAAAGAACAACTGTCCTGTTTGCATGTCTATAACCTAAGTAATAAATTACGGGGATAAGAAATACAGAGCTAATGAAAAATATAAGCTGCTCTGTGTCCAAATGTGTTTTTCAATTCTTCTTGAGGCATTGTGGTTCTTTAAGTGGTTGCTCAGGGCAGCAGAAACTGGGAGGGGAAGGATGGGAAGGGTTAGGACCCTGGCGGGATAGGAGATCCTAGGGCTCAATAGGGAACTCGAGCAGACTGGATGGATTGTTGGATCTTTTTCTGCCATCATTTGTCTCTGTTTCTAAAATCAAGGACATCCTTGAAAACCACTTTACTCTTTCTGTGGGTGGAGGCACCATGCTATTTTCGATCTTGGAAACAAACACCCCCAACAGAGATTAAAAGACCCAGGCCCCTTAACTGTGTCACACCCACAAGGCAGGGGTTGCCACTGGAACACCCATTGTAACCCAGTGGCACTCACTTAAAGATGGGTGTCTAAGACATCCCAGACGTATGGAGTTGGTTCCTTTAATGAACCCCATCACATCAATGCATGACACCTTATTGCTGGACTCTGGTCTCGTGGTTTTTTTTTGGCTCCAATGTGCATAACCTTACACTGTTTGGCACTGAAGCTCAGTTGCCAGATCCCGAACAACTTTTCAATTCTTCTTAGGTCCTCTTTAAGGACATGTATCCCCTTGGCTGAGTCCACCCTCCTATAGAGCTTGATTTTGTATGCGAACAGACACATTTTGCCCTTGATGTCATCCCCAATATCATTAATGAAAACACTGAATAGCACCGTCCCTAGCACTGAGCCCTGTGGGATGCCACTTGTGACCATCCTGGTGCTAGATAACTCTCCTCCCACCATCATCTTTTGGGTCCTGTTCCCTAGACAGTTTTCCACCCATCTAACCATCTTCTCTCCTCCTCCTCCAAGGTCCACCAACTTCCTGATCAGCCTCCTGTGGGGTACAAAGGCCTTGCTGAAATCCAGATAGAGGATGTCCATTGTTCTGGTTACCCAATCAAAGAAGTCAATCAGATTCATTTGACAAGACCTCCCTCCCATAAATCCATGCACCTTGCATCCTGGAGACCATGTTCCTCTAGATGCTCCATCAATCATTCCTTCAGTATGGTCTCTGTAAGTTTGCACACTATCAAAGTGAGACTAATCAGTCTGTAGTTCCCAGGGTTGTCCCTGGGGCAGCTCTTGTGGAGGGGCACTACATGTGCCATCTTCCAGTCCTACGGTACCATGCCAGACTCCAGTGAATGCAACAGGTCCACCAGTGGCTCCACATGCTCCCCTGCCAGTTCTCTCAGCACACTAGGGTGCACTCTATCCAGGCCTGGTGATTTGTCTATCCTCAATGCTAGCAAACCCTTTCTTCACTCTTTTGCCTTCTGTTGTCTGATCTGTCCTCCTCCCCTTTCCCCCCATCAGCACTGGTCCATCTTTCTCCTTGGTGAAGACAGAAGTCTTCCTTCATTAGCTCAGCCTTCTCCCTATTTTCCTCCACCCACCCATTTCCTTTTCTTAGTCTAACTATCCCATCTTTCTTGTCTTTCTTGCTTATGAAGTGGAAGAAAGCCTTCTACCCCTTCTTAATACCCTCCACTAATTGCAGTTCCATCTCCACTTTGTCTCCCCGAACCACCCTTCCTGCCTGCTTTGTCAGTCACAGGCATTGTTCCCTGTCCTCCTCTCTTTTGGTCTTCTTGAGTTTCCTATAGGCCAGTCTCTTATTCCTCACTGCCTGGGTTACCTCAGAGCTGTACCAGATGGGTGTTTTGATTTGAGTTCTTCCTCTTATATCTAGCACACAACGCTGTAATTTTCACTAGGTGCTCTTTTAGTATGCCTCCTATTCTCATAAAGTCCAGGATTTTGGTCCTAGTGGGAACACTATCTCTGCCCACGTCCAGCCGGAACCACACTGAGCGATGATCACTTTTACCCAGTGGCTCTGTAACTGTTACATCCTGTATGTGCTCTCCATTCGTGAGCACCAGGGCAAGGATTGCCTCTTCCTAGGTGGGTTCAGTGACACCTTGTAGTAGAGACATTCTGGTACTTGACATGGATTAATGAGGTGATCAGGGAGGGTCTCTTCAGGCTGAACCGCAGTAAAACTATGAGGGGGCATAGCCTAATGTGGGGGAGGGGTTAAGAGGGAGGTTAGAAGACACTTCTTCACAGAAAGACTGGTGAGCAAATGGAACACACTGCCAGAACAGGTGATCCAATCAAAGGCAGCTTCAAGAGAGGCTGCAACAGATTATATGGGGAAGATAAAGGTTGTGCAAGGGGTGGGGAGATAGGATGGAAAGGTGGGGGCGGCAGCAGGGACAACAGCCTGAGCTGAGAACCCTGTACAATGAGCAGACTAGATAGACCAAAAGGCCTAACTCTGCTGGCTTCCTCGTATCTATGTATGGAAGACTAGGTTTTCTGGCCAAGGCACCTAGGTTCACTTGAGCTCTTTTCTTCTAGGTTGCTTGAAAGGACAGAGCAAAGAACCTTACCAGAGCAAGGGAAAGGACTAAGGCTTCTTTTGGCTAGGCAGATTTACTGTGTCTTGTTATTTTTATTTTGTATTCACAGGGATTGTTACTGTTTGTTGCTAATATTTTATTGCTTTATTTTTCTCTGATTCAAATTGTTGTTGCTGGATATACCTTCTGCTGCATTATTACAGGGTGTACCTACAGTTGTGTGCTTACAGATTACTGCTGTAATCTTCTTATTCAAATTGTCTTTTGCAAGGTATATCTTCTGTTACTGCTTTATTTTTCTCTGTAGCAAAGTGTTTCTTACAGGGTGTCTGTGAAATTATTACAGGTGGTGCTTTACAAGTTTTACAGTTTTATCTGTCGTTAGGATAAGCTTTCAGGGCTATTGCGTTTGTTGCTGGCTGATTGTTTCTGCTATTACCGCATTTCTTTTGTCCATGGTTCTTCTTTGTCGGCAGGGGAAGGGCCCAACCACCCCACACTACACTCCTTTATAAGGTAGCACGGTCGTGACATTTCCTGTAGCAAAGCAGAAAGGGGCATAGCAGAGGGGTAGCCACACAGTGACATCATTTATAGAGGCACTAGTAATTTAACTTGTTATAACAAGTTACACAAAAACAAACTAACAAAACACAAAATCAAACTTTTGCTTTCATTTTCCTACTTCTAATTACTCTGACCAGGTTATAAACCCAGCAGCTTATCTGGAATAGACATTATTAACTGCAGGTACTGCAGGACAATTTTCAGAAGGTCAGTTTTACAGGATTTAGGACACTGTCCTACATACTGGGTCATTGGAGATCTAAGAGCTCAGTTCCAAGCAGCATGAGCAGAGATTGCATACCTCAAATTGCATATTCAAGAGGAAAAATAAGAACTGCCCGCCATTTCCTCAACATCCAAAAGAAGCATCTCGACCTCAGAGGGTAGTTGGTCTGGGAGGTTGGCAGGTGGTTAATAGGGGCAAATCAGGTGCCCCATCACTCTGTGCTCTCCAACACATCACCTCCACAAACCATATAAAAACTACAAACAGGTATCTGCCTCTAGCTCCAAAATCAAACGGAGGACACTGCAGCACAGAAGCTAGCACAACAAAACTCACCCAAAACAGGAACCAAAACAAAAAAAGCAAAAAGGAAATCCAAAAAACATCTGATCATAGGAGACTCTATTATTCGGGGAGTCAATACCTATCTCTAGCCAGGGGTAATGGTCAGATGTTTTCCAGGTACATCAGCGTAGAGAGACACTGACCACATTGCTAAGTCCTGGTACACATAGGGACTAACGATCTCACCAGCCGGTCAGTTGTGGAGACCAAGGAACACCTGACCAGGCTAGGTTACAAACTATCATCCATTTTGGCCGGCATCTCCTTCTCTGAGATCCTGCCAGTCTGGGAGAGGGGGCAGATGGATGGAAGGTCTGAGAAGGGGAGATAGGTGATCTAAACATGTGGCTGAAGGGCTGGTGCCAGAAAAAGGACACAAATTTGTAGGGAACTGGCAACAGTTTTGAGAGCAAAAGTTCTTTAAATTTGATGGACTGCATCTGACTAAGGAGGGAGTCAGTGCATTGGGGTAGAAGTTTGATGTCTTTGCAGAATATTTAAATTAGCAAATGGGGAGAGGGGTGCAGCACCCCATACAGTGAATGAAAAGAACACCCCTCCCCCCTCAGCTAGTGGTCAAACAGGAGTTCAGCATGTTTGTAGTTCCTTAGCATCACAAGGTAAGGAAAAAGGTCCGGCTCCCCATACGACACACAGGGAAAATGCCAGACCTCACCTAACAACTAACACACCAAAATCTGGCCAATGGAAAATCATGTACACGAATGCTCGCAGTCTGGGAAACAAGATCCTAGACCTACAGGCAATAATGACAGAGGCTAAGCTGGACATAGTAGCCATTAGCGAGACATGGTTTACCAGTAACTACACTTGGGAGACTTCAGTACCTGGCTATGTACTGTTCAGAAGAGACCAAGGTGCAAAGGGGGGGTGGAGTGGCCCTTTATATCAATAAAAATATAAAAGCTACAGAAATTCAGAATACACATAAGGAGCCAGAAGAACTGTGGGTCACCTTGGAAACAGGAAATGGGACAGCCATATGAACTGGTGTTGTCTACAGACCTCCAGACCAGGGGGAGGACACAGACACATTACTGTTAGAAGATATACAAAATATGACAGGTAAAGGGGATATTCTGATAATGGGAGACTTCAACATGCCAGATACAGATTGGTCAATACCAGCAGGAACATCTGCCAGAACTAGACACATGGTAGATTCCCTGCAGGGGAGGGCCTTAAACAACTGGTACAACAACCCACAAAAGACAGGGCTATCCTAGATCTAGTACCGACTAACAGGGAAGGATCACAGATCCCCAGAGAGAAGGTCACCTGGGGGCCAGTGACCATCACATGGTATGGTTCAATTTGGCCACTAGAACTAAATCATCCCATTCCAAGGCAAAAATATGGGACTTCAGAGGAGCCGACTTTGATAAGATGGTCAACAGAGTTAAGCTAGCCCTGGCAAAAAGAAATACAGGTGAAGGGGTACAGGCAAAGTGGGCAAGCATTCAGGATGCAATACTTGAAGCAACATCCCATTGTGTTAGAGAGAAAAGGAAGTGCAAAAGAATAAGGAAACCACTTTGGTTCTCAAAAACAGTAGTAGAAAAGGTCGGAGCCAAAAGGCTGGCCTTCAGGAAATATAAGGGAACGCAGCAGGATGAAGATAGGGAGGCATACCAAACTTCCCTAAGGGAAGCAGGGAAGGCAGTAAAGCAAGTAAAGGCCCAAACCAAGGAAACACTAGCACAAACAGTAAAAGAAGGTGACAAGACATTCTATACATACATTAGTGAAAGGAGAAAGTCCAGAGGGGATATTGCTAAGATTAAAGGGGATAAGGGGGCATGTGAGGAGGAGGAGAAGGACCATGTAAAAGCATCTATGCTAAATAGATACTTCTGCTCAGTATTTACTGAAGAGAAGGTAGGGCAGGGCCCACAGCTAGCAGCATGGACACAAGGGGGAGGGAGGGAGGCATGCACTAGTCCCTTCACAAAAGAAAGGGTCCTACAAGAGCTCGATAAGCTCAGGGTGGACAAGGCAATGGGACCTGATGGCATACATCCCCAGGTACTAAAGAAGCTAAGGGTGGAACTAGCAGAGCCATTAACAGAACTGTTTAGTGAGTCTTTGAGCACAGGAGAGGTCCCAGAAGACTGGAGAAGGGCTCCTGTTATCCCGCTGCACAAGAGTTGTAGCAGGGAGGAGGCAGGGAACTACAGACCAGTCAGTCTTACCTCAGTAGTGGGCAAGATTGTGGAGGCACTCCTTAAGGAAAGGATAGTGCAACACCTGGAATCCATAGGAGCACAGGATCCAAGACAGCATGGGTTTAGAACAGGAAGGTCCTGTCAAACTAATCTCATAGATTTCTTTGACTGGGTAACCAGAGTGGTGGATCAAGCATCAGAAAACATATGAGGCAGACCACCCTCTCTAGCTTTTGTAAATCACTCTACCTTGACTTCAGCAAAGCTTTTGATACTGTTCCACATAGAAGATTAATAAGCTGGATAGGCTCGGGGTGGGTTAGAAGTTGGTCAACTGGGTGGCAAACTGGTTGACGGGCAGAAAACAGAGAATGGTGGTAAATGGTATACAGTCAGAAGAGATGCAAGTCACAAGTGGGGTACCTCAGGGATCAGTCCTGGGGCCAGTCCTCTTCAATATCTTCATCAGTGACATTGCAGATGGACTGGAGGGTAAGGTTTGTCTGTTTGCAGATGACACCAAAATCTGCAACAGAGTAGATGATCCAGATGGGGTGGGCAGAATGAGAAGAGATCTGGATAAACTGGCAAAATGGTCAGAAGAGTGGCAACTGAGGTTTAAGCAAAGAAGTGCAAGATCATGCACATAGGGAAGAGAAACCCTGAAGCCACCTATAGGCTGGGCGGGAGTTGCTGGCAGTCACAAGGGAAGAAAGAGACTTGGGCATCATCATCACCAATGACCTGAAATCATCCAAGCAGATCACTAAAGCAGTAGGTAAGGCTAGGGGATGTTGGGGTGTATTAGTAGGGGTATCACAAGTCGTAAGAGGGAGGTAATAATTCATCTTTACAAGACACTGGTTAGGCCCCATCTGGAGTACTGCGTGCAGTACTGGAGGCCACATCTTCACAAGGACATTAACCAAATTGAGGCAGTCCAAAGAAGGGCAACCAAAATGGTGCAGGGACTGCATCAGAAAACATATGAGGACAGATTCATGGAGCTCAATATGTATACCCTAGAGCAAAGGAGGGAGAGAGGTGATATGATCGAAACATTAAAACACCTTAAGGGCATTAACAAGGTGAGAGTCTAACATGTTTCAATATAAGAAAAATATCAGGACAAGAGGATACAGCAGGAGATTAAGAGGGAGGCCAATTAAGGGGTAATGTGAGGAAGTTCTTTTTCACAGAAAGGGTGGTGGATGCATGGAACAACCTACCTCATGAAGTGGTGGATGTGAATACAGTGCAGGGCTTCAAACAGGCATGGGATAGGCATAAGGGAGCAATACAGATGAGTATGAATAGACAGGACACTGACAGAGCAAAGGCCTATGGCACATTCATAAGGTAGAAAAAGAAATGGGCAGACTGGATGGGCCTTGCGGTCCTTATCTGCCGTCAACTTCTATGTTTCTATGTTCCTATGTCCACATGACCACGAACTAGTATTTAGGCTAACTACTTCCCCACAGTTCACCTTAATTCCCTTTAGGAACCTGAAGTTTTCTATCGTATCTCCCTTCTTGTCTCCAGAAGTACATGTTCAGTGCTTTGAGGCATTCTCATAGGACCTGCCCTGTTGGCCCTGAATAATTTCTGTTACCCTGCACTGCACCATCCCCAGCCTGTCCCTATCCTTCCTGAGGAGAGGGCTCCAGAACTGGGCACAGGACTCAAGGGGTGCCTCATTAACACTCTATATAGGGGAAGTCTTACCTCTTCCCTTCTGTACCTCTCCCGATGCATCCCAGCATCCTGCTCGCTTTGTTACATGTCTTGTTGCACAGACTTCCTTGTTTGAGGGAGTCACTGATGATAACTCCAAGGTCCCATTCCTCAGCTGCAATGCCAAGTCTCACCCTACCCATCCAGTACGCTGCCTGGTGGGGAAGGGGTTCTTGTTACACAGGTGCATTGCCTTGCACTTTTTAGTACTGAAATGCCATTGCCAAACCTCAGACCACCCTCTAGCTTTTGTAAATCACTCTGCATTTCTGATTCCCTCATCGCTACCCACCTTCCCACAGAGCTTAGTGTCATCTGCAAAGAGACACAACCTGCCCTGGATTCCCTCACCGATGTCGCTGCTGAACACATTGAAGAGGAACAGGCCCAGAACAGAGCCCTGTGGCATGCTGCTCGTGACCTCCCTCTCTTCTTATTTGACCCCATCAACCACAACCCTCTGCTGCTTCCTATTTAGCCAGTTACCTACTCAGTTTACTATGGCTTTAGCTGCACTTAGATCCTCCATGTTTTTCAGCAAGCATCTGTAAGGCACAAGGTCAAAGGCCTTGATGAAGTAAAGTAGAGCAAATCCACAGCATGGTCCCTATCCAATTCCCTCATCACTCTGATAGGACTCCCCTGCCATGAATCTGTGCTGTTTATTATCCTGGAGACACTTGCTCTCCAAATAGTCCATGAGGTCCTCTTTGATGAGAGTCTCCATTAGCTTCCCTACCAAAATAAAATGAAGAGAGAGAGGAAAGAGTAAGTATACAAAACAACAGATGAGGGGCCACAAATAAGACATGATGGGGAGTGGTGTGGAGCAGTGCAGTGGCTGTGGAGCAGAAGTCTTCTGGGAGACGTTCTGGAGGATGCCGTGTTGTCCCATCTGCAGACACCTCTCTGGGTTGAGGGAGGAGGTTGCTCATCTCCAGGCTGAGTTGGCCAGGATTCAGGGGACCTCCTTTCCCACCCAGGGACCACCAGAGCCACCACTGCTGCCTCAGAGGTTGCCAAGAAAGAGGAGTAGTTGGACCACTGTGGGCTCAGTGAGGGTGGTGGAACAGAGGCACATCCCTCCAGTTGTACCTCTCCACAATTCATATGCTGTTCTACCAGTGTGGTTCCTCTTTGGAGGCACCTGCAGTGGAGACCAAGAAGGACCCTGGGAACCTCCACAAAGAAGACCCACAAGAGGGTAGCATGGGACCCCACAGGGGAAGAAAACAACTCCTGGTGGGGGACTCCATTGTTAGGAGGGTACAACTGGAGGAGGGAGGGGAGAGGGAGATAAGATGTCTGCCTGGCACCATGGCTTGGAGGGACAGGGAGCAAATCCTCAGGATCAGTAGCACGGGAGAGGGAGCTGGATGTCATTGTCCACCTAGGGACAAATGACCTAGCTAGGAAAGGGATCAAAGCAGTGCAGGAGTTTGTGGAGTTGGGAAGGTGTTGCCTGTCTATGGCATGGGTGAGGCTAGGGTGCTCCATACCATGGGATTCAATCAGTGGTTGAAAAACTGGTGCAGAGCTCAGGGATTTGGCTTCATTAGGGACTGGGGTCCACCTGGAGGGATGCAGGCCTATACTGGCACGATGGTCTGCATCTGTCCAGGAGGGGAACCAGAATCCTAGGTGATAGGTTTAAATGCTTCATTGGCAAGCATTCAAACTCACCAAGGGGGAGGCACTGAAAAGGAGAAGGGAAATCCTAGCCCGCCCCCTCAAAAAAATCAGGGTAGTTAGTGAGGTAAACACCAAGATAGAGAAGTCAATAGGGAGAAGGGCAGGGATAAATGGAGAAAAAGACAAAGGCAGTAAGGACAGGGGTAGGCAAAAATGGGTAAGGCCATCAAAAAATGGAGGGTAATGAGTACCAATGCCCATAGTCTAGGTAACAAGCTGCCTGAACTGGTGGCCTTGATGGAAGAGGGATCCCCGAATAGCGTGGCAGTCACATAAACATGGTACACAGAGGACCATGACTGGGATGTCAACATACCAGGGTACACAGTCAACAGGAAGGACAGGGAAGGGATCAAAGCAACACAACTAAAGGGTAACTAGGGAGGAGAGGAGGCACTGTGGGTCACCTTGGAGACTAGAAATGGCACCACAATCCGACAGGAGTTTTATACAGACACCCATCTCAGGGGGAGGAAATGGACAAGGAAATGACAGAAGGTATCCTTAGGATGGCAGAGAAAGGGGAGATATTGCTGACAGGGGACCTGCATATGCCAGATGTTAACTGGAGTACCTTTGCTGCAGCCGCATCCAAGAGCAGGGCCATTCTCGATGCCCTACAGGGGGCATGCCTCAGACAGCTAGTGTTGGAACCCACTCAGGAGGGAGCAATCTTAAACCTGGTACTCTCAAATGGGGACAGAGAGAGGATCTCAGATCTAGAAGTAGGTAGCCATCTGGGAACAAGTGACCACCAAGCAGTGTGGTTCACCATAAACTCAGCTGTAGAGTCAAGCCATACAAAAGTGAAGGAACTGGATTTCAGGAGGGCTGATTCTGTCAAAATGGAAAGTACCTCAGAAAAGCACTAGCAAATAGGCAAGAAGGAGGGGTGGAGCAACAATGGGGAAACATCAAAACTGCCATCACAGAGGCAACATGTTTTTGTGTGAAGCAAATAAATCAAAATGAAAGAAAAAAACACTATGGTTCTCAAAATAGGTGACAGGGAAGGTTAGGGAAAAAGATAGCATTCAGGAAGTATAAGGAAACACAGAAGGAGCAGGACAGAGAACTGTACCAGTTAAAGCAAAAGGAAGGCAGTCAGAAGAGCAAAGGCCTAAACCGAGGAAAAGATAGCCAACTTGGTTAAGAAGGGGAATAAAACCTTTTATAGGTACAGTACATTAGAGAGCGAAGAAAGACAAAGGGAGGGATACTGAAGCTAAATATAGAAGTGGGTGGGTGGGCAGAGAGGGACAGTGAAAAAGCAGGGATACTGAATGAATACGTCTGCTCAGTATTCACAAAGGAAGAGGGGGGGTACCAAATCCAGTCAATAGAAGCACTCTGGATAGGGGGGGTCGATATCAGTCCTTTCACAGAAGAAAGGGTTCTGAAAGAACTCTTAAAACTGAAGGTGGACAAAGCAATGGGGCCTGATGGGATTCACCCTGAATTCTAAAAGAATTAAGGGAAGAACTAGTAACACCATTAAGTACCCTTTTTAACAAATCATGGGAGGATGGTGTGGTACCCGAGGACTGGAGGAGGGCAGATGTGATTCCTCTTCACAAAAATGGGAGCAAGACAGAGGCAGGAAACTACAGACCTGTCAATTTGACCTCAGTTGTAGGGAAAATTATGGAATCACTTCTGAAGGAAAGAATGGTTGAGTAGCTAGAGGCCAGTGGGGCACAGAACCCAAGGCAGCATGGATTCACAGTGGGAAGGTCATGTCAGACAAATCTAATCAATTTCTTTGACTGGGTGACTAAAGTAGTAGACTAGGGAGGGGCTGTAGACATGGCCTACCTAGACTTTAGCAAGGCATTTGACACAGTCCCACACAAAAGATTAATATACAAGTTAGCCAGCCTGGGAGTGGGTCCCAAGATGACAGCCTGGGTAAAGAATTGGCTGGAGAATAGGACACATAGAGTAATAGTAAATGGAGTCCACTCTGAAGAAAGGAGGGTTACTAGTGGGGTACCGCAGGGTTCAGTATTAGGACCGGTCCTCTTCAATGTTTTTATAAGCGACATTGCAGAAGGACTGGAAGGAAAAGTATGTCTCTTTGCAGATGACACTAAGATCTGCAACAGAGTTGATGCACAGGGTGGGGTGGAAAGGATGAGAAGGGACTTGGCAAGGTTAGAGGAATGGTCAAATGTATGGCAGCTTAGATTCAATGCTAAGAAGTGCAAGGTAATGCACCTGGGAAACAAAAACCCAGGGGAAGAGTACACAATGGGGGGTGAGATACTAACAACAACAAAAATGGAGAGGGACCTGGGGGTAGTCATATCAGATGACCTAAAGATGGGCAAGCAATGTGAGAGGGCAGCAAGGAGGGCTGGGGGGATACTGGGATGCATAGGGAGAGGCATCACCAGTAGAAAACAGGAAGTTAGTATCCCTCTGTACAGACAGCTGGTGAGACCCCATCTGGAGTACTGTGTGCAGTTCTGGAGACCCAATCTCCACAAAGACATAGACAGGATGGAAGCTGTCCAGAGGAGGGCAACTAAAATGGTGCAGGGTCTGCACCGAAGACATATGAGAGAGACTTAAGGAGCTTAATATGTATAGCCTCGAGGAAAGGAGGGAGAGGGGGACATGATAAGAAACTTTCAAGTACCTCAAGGAATCAACAAAGTCCAAGAGGGTTGCATCTTTCAAAAAGAGTGTGCAACAATAAGGCAGCATAATTTGAAGACATGGGGGCAGCTCAGAGGTAATTTAAGGAAGTATTTTTCACAGAGAGGTTGTGGATGCATGGAACGGCCTTCCGGAGGAGGTTGTGGAGTCAAAATCAGTGGTGGAATTCAAGCATGCATGGGATTGTCATAAGGCAGTTCTGGGGGGTGAGGGTAGGAAGAAGTAGGCTGCTGGTTAACTAGGATCTGCAGCTTATCCAGTAGGTAGGGAAATGGGCAGACTGGGTGGGCCAAGCGGTCCTTATCTGCCATCAAATTCTATGTTTCTATGAGGAGGGAGGCGGTGCTGTCACTGTATAAATCACTGGTAAGCCCTCACTTAGAATACTGTGTACAGTTCTGGAGGCCACATCTCTGGAAGGACACTGACACGGTGAAGCGACCCAGAGGATGGGAACTAAAATGCTGTGGTGTCTGCCTCAAAAGGCCTATGAAAACAGAGTAAAGAAACTCTACATGTACACCCTGGAAGAGAAGAGGAAAAGTGGTATATGATGGACACTTTTTAAATACTTCACAGGGGTAAACAAGGTACAGGAGGAGTGTATTTTTCAGAAAAAAGGGGCACAAGAACAAGGCGATATGCTATGAAGTTGGAGGGGGGTAGGTTTGGGAAAGATGTGAGGAAGTACGTTTTCATAGAAAGCATGGTAGATTCCTGGAAGAACCTACCAGTCAAGATGGTGGGGCAAAAACCGTGGTGGGGGTTCAAGAATGCATAAAGGACTCTTACTGGAAAGGAATGGTGGGCGGGAGAAAAACTGAACACACAACAAAGCCAGTAGAATGAGGCCATTTGGTCTGTCTAGTCTGCTTGTATTTCAGGGCCTCAGCCTACACTACTGACCCTGCCCTTCCTTTCCATCTGCCCCTCCAATGACCCTTACCTTCCCCTATCTCAGCCTCTCTTGAAGCTGCCCACCATGTTCATTCAGACTACCTCTTCTGCCAGCATATTCCAACTGGCCACCACCCTCTCTGTGAAGAAGTGCTTCCTAACCACCCCCCAGCTTAAGATTGTGTCCCCTCGTGTTTTGGCTGCCACTTAGCTTAAAGAGACCCTCCTTATACGTCTTATGTATCCCATTCTAGTACTTGGAAGGTCTCTTATGTCCCCCCTCACCCAGGGAGTACATATGCAGGGCCCCAAACCTCACTTTCTATGCTTCAGCCTGCTGCCCTGCAGTCATCTTTGTTGCTCTCTTCTGGACAGTCTCCAGCAGGTTGATGTCTTTTTTAAGGTGTGGGCACCAGTATTCTATTCTGTACTCCAGATGTGGCCTCACCAACGACCTGTACAAGGGCAGTATAACCTCTTCTCACCTACCGCTGCTTCCCCTGGCTATACATCCCTGCATCTTGCTTGCCCTTGCTGCTGCTTTTTCGTAATAATGTATGCTTCAGGTCACTAATGATAATCACACCCAGATCTTTCTTCTCCTCTGTTGCCATTACCTGGACCCCTTCCAGGTATCACTCTGTCTTTGGATTTCTGGCTCCTATGTGCATAACTTTGCATTTCTTGGTGTTGAAGCCAAGCTGCCAAATCCCGGACCACCTCTCAAGCTTTCTCAGATCATCTGGCAGGTCCTGTATTCCTTCAGCTGTGTCCACCCTCCAACAGTTTGGTAGCGTCCGTGAATAGGTACATTTTGTCTTTAATGCCATCTCCAGTGTCACTGATGAAGATAATGAAACACCACCGGCATCAGCACCGAGCTCTATGGGAACCCACTGGTGACTTTCCTGGTGCTTGATAATTCCTCCCCCATTACCACCCTCTAGGTCCTGTCCCTCAGCCAGTTTTCTACCCAACCCTGAGATCTGCCAACTTCATGACCAACCTCTTGTGAGGTACAGAAAGGCCTTGCTGAAGTCCAGATAAAGGCTGTCCACCTCTCGGCCCGTCTACTGTCTTAGTGACCTACTCAAAGAAGTCAATCAGATTCATTTTACATGATCTCCCTCCCATAAACCTGTGCTGTCTCGCATCCTGGAGACCATGCTCCTCTAGATACCCTACCAACCCTCCCTTGAAGGCTGGTGATCAAGTAGATCCTACAGTAATACTGTAAAGAAAAATGGGGAGACTAGGTGGTCCAATGGTCCTTATCTGCCAACAAATTCTGTGTTTCAATGAGCCTGGAACTCTGTCATGGTCCTGCAGATGGGGCAGTTCCCCCTCATCCAGAGCACATCCCTAGAGCACAGCGCACCACAGCCGTCACAGTTGACTGCTTCCCCTCTGAACCTCATCCCTATATAACCCTACGAATAAGGCTAAATCTAGTTGATGTGGATTCCAACAACAGAATTACGGTTTACAACATGTGATATCCACCTGGCCTAGGATAGCGAACAGATATCGGCAAGCTCAGCAGGTAAAGTACTAAACAGATGATTAAACTCATAGTACACATCCAGACAGGGTGAAGCTGCAAGCCTTAACTGTAACATAAAAATCGTCTAGCAACTAACACCTATATCAGCAATCAGCATAGCTGTGTGCTAAATGTGGAGAGTCTAAATGTTAATGCAAATTATAAGCAATACTTTCTTTTTAAGACTTACAAAAAACTGGTATCCTAAATAGAGGACAATTGTATGGGTCGCTGTCAGTAACAAGCATGTATACCCACCGAAAGGTTGCCACGGTGACCGTTTCAACCTCAACAGCGAAGCTTGAGAGGTTCAGTCACCATGGCAACCTCGAGATGGCAACACACACTTTGTACTTCACTCTTGAGGTTTGCAATGTTGTCCTGGCAACCTCTCGAAGTGAATACAGCATGGTTATTAACCAGTGTCCATCCATTATCCTCTATGTTTAAAAAAAAACAAAAAAAAACAGCGACATTTACTTAGCAGGAAAAGTAGTCTGCACCATCCGTGATGTTTTCTTGTATGCATTCTCCAACACACTGTTATGCCCAGAACAGCAGCAGGCAAGTCCATAAGGCTGTGCTTGACGAGGTCCGATTTCAATTCGCCGCAATGTTCACTTGCGTGACGTTTTTACTGTACCATGCAAGGCTCGCCAGCAGGTTGCACTCCTGTGCTGAACATGGTAACTGTATCTCAGTTTTATGTATGTGAAAAGTTTACAATTAAAAGTACAAAAAAAAAAAAAAAATTTTAAGTGAGAAAGTGAATAACACCAAAAAAGAAAAAATGGTAAACGAGACAACAGCAAAAAGAGTGACCAGTTTCATTTTAATACAATTTGATAAGTGCAAGAGGTTCATTTTCAGTTGGAATGCACTGCAAAAACTTACATTATTAACAATGGAGGGGTCTGACGTGCATACAATCAGCTGTGTGTTTTTTTTTATGAATATAAAACTTTACAATACTGTTCCAGTTGTTCACTCTGTAAAGCTCAAATTGATTTTCTTGCTATATGAAAACTATGCCAAACAATTCAGATATGCAAGGTCAATGCACAATTTGGATGACAGGCAGGAAAACGGATGTAATGTTCTGCACAGACAGATAAAGTCTAGGGCCCCTGGAATTCTGAGCTCTGAAATGCATGTGTTCTTGCAGAAGCCACAATGTTTGGTCATTTTAATTTTTTTTGTTACTTAAAATTTACCTGTTTTACAGAATTCCAGGCTCACTGTCCTGATGCTCCTCCACACACTTAATATTTGATGTCATGAAGGACTTAACATTAAACAAATGGGTTAGATTACATATGAGCGATAATAGAAAATAGGAGTTAGAATCAACATTTTGACTACAGGTCCTTCTTCAGGAAAGAAAGAAAAAAAAAAGCGATACTTTTTTCTTTATCAGTAACAGTCTAAGATCTATGGTGGAAATGTCGATTTTAAACTATAGTTTCTACTTTCAGCACACATTTTATACAACCCTTTTATTTGATGCCCATAAGCAGATGCTACCTGGTTTTTATTTTTGTCCTTATAGTTTCAGAATGACTTCTCATAGTTTATCAGCCCAATGGTGGGGCAGAAAAAAAAAAGTACCACGGAAGAAAATCATGGGCACAGGTGAAACCTGGCACCAAAGTACCGGAGTCCCGCTGCCGAACATAGGACTGAGAACAAGGGTCCCGGCTATATCGGTGTGATCACTACAAGAACCCGAAACCCATTTCCCTGCCCCTGCATGGGGGGGGGGGGATGCAGGGGCAAAGCCCCTAGAAACACAGAAAACAAGAGAAATCCCACTGTTGGGATTTTGCATTCAGGATTCTGGGCTCGGGCAACAGTGTGTCGGGGAAACGGGGTTTGGTTTCTAGTAGTAGACCCAAATCAGCAACACTTCCATCACAGTGCCTGCCAGACCAAATTGTGTCAATCTGTTGCTGTAAGTCTGCTATAACTTGGTGAAGTAGGCTGCAGATACACCACAAGAAGGTCCTGCACCAGTTCTTCAGAAAAAGGAAAACCACTCACGCCATTACCAAAATCGTTTGGGAATTTCTTCTGTGACACTTGAAGGGCGTTTTACAACCCACCCCCATATCACAATATTTTGTTAAAGAGCCTGGAGAGTGTCAACTACTGCTGAATACAGTCCTTGGAGTTGATAAATACGTGTTCCTTCCGACTGGGTCAGGGGATGGCTGCTCAGTTCAAACTGCCTCTGTAAAACAAAAGTATCTGCAAAAGTGACAGCCACAGCAATTGATTCAGACACCAACAAAGCAAATATCAGGGAGGCGACTTCTTCCCTTCTGGGCAGAAACAGCTCAGATGCTCCATTCAATCTGCCTGTGCTTGTTTAGCACTCGGGTCAGCGGACAGCAGAGATGAGCCGACATTTGTTATAAATCCTCAGTTGTTTGTAGCATCCCTACTTTTAGACATTATATTCCTAATCTCCAAATGATCCATAGTTATCTGCACACAAATAATTGTGTTCTGTACGTCTTTTGTTATGGATTATATTCTGAACAGCTCCCTCTATTGACTAAAGGCCAGAAGCTGTGCAAAGTTCCGGGTTGGGGGGCAGCAAATGAAGAAAGACTGAGGAACCATAACATGCACACACTAGAGCCAAGAACAGAGACATACAGAAATGCACAAATATTACCATGGGGTGAACAAGATGACATGCAATTAATTGTTCACCATAAGCACAGACACAAGTCAGGGGCGGGGTCCAAACTAAAGATGGCTGGGCGGAGGTTCAGCGGGGATGGCTGGAAGTACCTTTCCACTGAAAGGGTGGTGGACAAGTGGAATGGACTGACAGAGGAGGTGGACTGTACCAAAACAGTGTGCGGATTCAGACATGAATAAGACAGGAACAAGGGCCCAATAAGGGCAGGAGGGCATGTAGGGTGGGCACTAGGGCCACCTCAGGACTAACAAGTTGAGTTAGGCAGACTGGATGCTGCAGTAGGTTTCCTTCTGCCGTCACATTCTAGGTTTCTACGACATAGACAAAACTGCAAATTTCTGGTTTCATAAAGAGATCTGTTCAGAATGTGGCCCACAAAAAGAAAACACAGTTTGCACATAATTTTTTATTCATGTACAGCTAAATATGAATCATTTGGTAATGTGAATATTACTTCTCATAGCAGGAGCAGAACAAGCAGCAGACAATTCACACACATTTCTGGTTTCCTTTAATTCAGAATTCCTTTCCCTAAGCTGCTTTGTGGCATGTCACTGCACCCTTCTATATATACATAACAGGGCCAGGCTGAATTAGTTTGAAGGGGGATGCCAAGTTGGACTGGGGAAGCTGCAATGGTGCTTCCTCACAGCAACAGGATACACCTCCATCCCCAGAGTTCACATGCAAATTTCGACACAGAAAAAGGACTCTAGCTGGTTTCAGTGCTGAAGTCTACTTGTCCCAATTCATGTCATAGAAGTAAGGCCGGTTGGCATTTTGTTTTGCATGAGCTACAGTTTTCTGAGCCCTCAAACCCCAAAAAAAAGGCTGTCTACATTAGATGCTGAAGGTACAAAGCAGCCTGCACCATCTGGGGTGCGTCTGGCATGACTTCAGAGACGTATTCCGTCGGATATGTACAGTTAATCTCTAGCCTGTTCAGTATTACTAACTGCCTTAGTGGCCTGATCATAGCACCCCAAAAGTCTTCCTGTGGCCCTGCTTCATGTCGACCTTCCAAAGTGCATATGGTACAGCAATGACTTGTCCTTCTCGTGCAGTTTTACACATTACGTTTGTTGTGCATGAGCAGGTCCCTCTGTAAGCCTGCATCAACGCTAGCTGCAGATGACTTCCCTGCGGGGAGGTCTGTGATCAGTGTCAGCTTGTTGAACACTCCACGTCCAAAGTAGTCAGCAATTACAGAGAAACCATCATTTGAACATTTCAACTGCAGGAAATAAAAGGAAAAAAAAAACAGAACTGTTTAGGTACAAAAACTTATTACTTTTTCACAATCACGCTGGCATCTAAATATCACCAGCAGAAACCTGAACAAATGCCATCCCCTGTTCTTAGCGGAACCACCATTCTGCTTGCAATGTTTTGCTTTCAAATATGAAAGCAGCAGAGAATGATAATGCTACTGTACCAAAGTGTCACCTGGTTAGGCAAGTAGTTGTGTGTGTGTGTGTGTGTGTGTGTATACATACATACAATATATATATATATATATATATATATATATATATGTGTATGTGTGTGTGTATATACACACATATATATACACACACACACACATACATATATATATATATATATATATATATACACATACAGTATATGACTGATAGCTGGTTGCTTTGTGTCAATCATGTCTATAACACTGTTCAGCACTTCTCTGCATATTATGTGTGTAATAAACACACTTCTGAGTGTGAGGTGCTCTTTAAAAAATGTCACTTCCAGGGTGGTTTAAAACCCTCAGATGTGCATCGCACCTCATAACCCAACCCACAGACACGGGGACACCCTGAAGCTTAACAGTGGTAAATTCAGGGCCAAGGTTATTAGGCATATCTTTCCAGAGGGTGGTAAACCCACAAAACACCCTGCCAGCCCACTGACGCAGTGGTAGAGCTACCGCTCATGACGCTGGTGACCCAGATATGGGAACAGACCAGGGTTGCTAGAGGGTCAGCTGGCGTGGGGGGGTGTGTGTGGACTGAACGGCCTTTGCATGCTCTCCACCTCCAGAGGGGGAAGAGGTAGTGCCTCTGGTGCAGTGCTCCTGGGTGGCCACAGAATGCCCTGTCATCAGTGGACGGGAGGCGTGCTGGACACGTGGCGCTCTCACACAGGCAGTGTCACTGCACACCATGCCTCCGATGGTCACCACACCGTAAAAGATGCTGGACGAGCTGGAAGCTGCCCACCTGGGGCTGCTGTCACTGCACAGCCGACCCACAGCTGCCTCCCTGGACATTGAGCATGACGTCTGATGGGCCGGGGGGTCCAGGAAGGAACAGCATGAACGGCAAGTCCCGGACTGGTGTTGACAGTGGTTGGGTCTAGGTAGGGCTGATACTGGGTGGGGGCATCCAGGCACCACAAAGTATACTTTGTTTAAAAAAACAAACGAAAGACTACGGAACAGGCCAACGGAGACAGTGGTAATTAAGTTAGTACAGGGCTTTAAAGGTAATCCTGGACAGATTTCTACTTACCGAGGACATCAACAGATAGCCTGGGTGAAAGAGTGGTCAGGGAAGCCCTTTAAATGAGTGCACAGTTTTGCACAACATGCTCACACATCCCTGCTTATGAAGCACAGGCGCATACATGATGGGCCTACAGTGCCTTCTGACCATAAATTACTATGTTACAAGGGTTAAAAAACAAACAAAACTAACAACCGATATAAAACACTCATTCTGATCACAGATTACATATTGTGTTCAAGCCAGTTCCTGGCTGAAATCTCACTTGCAATCTAGGGCTCCATTTTGAGTGTACCAATAGTGGCACAAACAGCAGTGGTTCCAAACTTTGTACCATCCGTCCCTTTATGTTGATAATGCCCAATTAAAGAATGTTCACCTCCTGAGACCCTCTTGTAAACTGGGCTATCCCAGCAAGAACATACTGTCAATGGAAAAAAAATACAGGGGAGGATGAAGAAAATGCATTTTCAGTTTTCTTGCCTATTACAACAGAGGTCGAACAGAATTCTTAACCTTGATTTCAGCCTTGGAACACATACATTAATCAGATGTGGGAATGAGCTCCTTATCTGGTAACTGTTTTCGTACAAGAGGAGATGGAAAAGACCAACCCAGAACCCCAAGGCTAAGCTGTCAGCTAGTCCATCTGTGCATTGCAAAAGGAAATCCAATGCTGCAGTGTGTGCTTACCTGATGCTGAAACTGGTCGTGCAGGTCTACTTTTTGTTCCTGTGCTCTGATCATGTCCATAACTTTGCGATTCTCTGGCATGCAGGTCGGACACTCAGAGTCATTCTCAGAGTAACTGTCAAAGCAGTGCTGGTGGAAGGAGTGCCCACATAGGAAGTGCACAGAGGGTAACTCCAGGGCATGATTGCAGATGCTACATTTTGTTTTCTGAAATATCTTTGCACTGCGGGGAAATAAAAAAATATTAAAATGAATATATGCATGGGCTGGCCTGCTGGTGCAGTGGTAGTGCTTCCACTTGCGTCACTGATGACCTGGGTTCCGAAGTGAACTTGGGGCACTGGAGGGCTAGCAGGGAAGAGGTGGATCGAGTTTTTGAATGACTGCTCTCTTCCTCCGGGGTGGGGTGGGTTTGAAGAGCCTGGTCCCTAGCGGAAGCAGTGGGAAAGGCACCCGGGACCGTCAAGAAGGGCAAGGCAGACACTGACGTGTGGTGCACGGGAGCACGTAATGCACGCCATGACATCACTGCATGCCACTCCTCTCAAGGGAGAGGAAAATGAAAAATATCGGTGGCAGGGTACTACTGGACCCCTCATCCAACCAGCTGAGCCCACTAGCCGAGCACTGGATTGTGTTCCCAATGTGGGCTGGGGAATCCCACTGATCACACCGGGGGTGGGGGCATCCCTGGGGGAAGACAGGCAAGTCCCAGTGGACGGCGAGGATGGGGTGTCATAAGTGCAGCAGTGCAGGAACCATCCCCTAAGTGAGCACTAACTGCACACTATACATGTAATTACAGCAGTGCAGAAACAGTTCCCCACAGTGAGCGCTGACTGTACACTTCTATCTCAAGCCAAAGATAGTGAGTATGCAACAGAGACAGCACTGGGGAATATCCTTTCCCAACTTGAACAGAGAGAGAGAAGGCACAAGCATCCCTTCCATCTCAACCCAAAGACAAAGTTCGGCCATCTCTTCTGCTCCAGTCCAGGGACAGAGAGTACAGCCACCCCTTTCAAACCAGCCCAGGGACAGAGAGCATAACCAACCATTCCACCCCAACCTGGGGACTGACAGGACAACCATCCCTTCCAACTCAACTCAGAGATAGACAGCAAAAACAAACCCACCCACCCCAGCTTGGGGACAGAGAGCACAACCAATCTACCCAGCCCTGGAACAGAGAGCACAACCAACCTGCCTACCCAAGCCTGGGGACAGAAAGTACAATCATCCCTTCCACCCCAACCCGGGGACAGAGAACACACCCAACCCACTCTCTCCAGCCTGGGGACAGAATGTATAACAAATCTTCCAACCCAACCCGACCTGGGGACACAAAGAACAGTTACATAAGAACTTCCCATAACAATAAATCTTCAAGAGCATATTCTCCATTATGCCACACCCTTGAAACTGTCAGCATCAGGGCCATTTGGAAAACGTTTTCCTAATGATGTGCAGCATTGACGCACATATAACACGGGCGGCACCATCACTCCTCAGTTCCCTGCTGCATATTAGCCTCGGAGGGCCTCTAAACATGGGGCACCAGGAGATTAGACCAGTACCACGCACACAATGAGAGGCACGGGCCTGCGAACAAACTAGGATGCATGGAGTAATGCTTGAGGCACAGCACCTGATACATCACTCGGTACAGAATAGGGGGAAGAAGGAAGGGTATGGCATGGCCTAATGGCGGAGATTCTCTCTCAGAAACACAGAATTTGTAGGCAGACAAGGACAGTCTGGCCCATCTAGTCTGACCATTTTTACCAACCCACTGCATCTACTGCAGACCCTAACTGGTATGTGGCTCACCCTCTCATCTCTCTCGCTCTTCTTTTATCTGCACTTTATCCTCCCCGACAGCCCTCATCTAATCGACCCCCACCCGGCTCCTCCGGGATCTTACCTCCTGTTCACCATCCTGGCCACAAGGCAGTCTGCTCGGCCACCGATGTGGAGCCTGCGGGGGTGGGGGTGTGCTCCATTATCTCGCCACTGTGGGGTATTTTCCTGCACCATTTTTCACCCGTCCCTCCCCGTTGCTGGGGCGTGACACATCAGTACGCGTACATGGAGGTGTACGCACACTGCAGAGTCCCGCAGCACCCACCCTTCATTGGCATCCCCAACCCATTCTACCCTCAGGCCTCCACCTGGGGGCAGTCATTCAGCGGGACTGCCGAGTCTTCCTCCCGGGAGAGGAGAGGTGTCCTCTGGATACTCAATCTTCTCCCTCCCCCAGCGACCTGCTCGCACTACAAACACGGGTCGCCGGCGTGGCAGGAGGTACGGCATGATGCCTCAGCCCTCCACACCACTGGGCAGCCTTGTCTTTTGTCAGGGTGCCCTCATGTCTATCCCATGCATTTCTGAATTCCCCCGCCATTTTCGCCCTCACCACCTCCGTAGGGAGGCTGTTCCACATATCCACCACCCTCTTCATGAAGAGGTACTTTCTCACGTTACCCTGGAGTCCACCCCTCCTGTAGTCAGCAGTACATATGTCAGCAGCAGGGACATTTTCGAAACAGGCAACAGAAGTGGCCATATACCCCTTATACCCCTTGAGGAGTGACCACGAACAGCACCAGGAAGTTCCTTAACGAACTTCCTATAACAGAACGTAATACACTTCACCAGCCGTTTGGACAAAAGGAGGACCCATTTTGCCAGGGGTGAATGAAGTGAAAAGCTGAGAGGACCTTCTGCAGCCATTGGTGTGATCAATATAATAACGCAGTGTCCTGTGTACATCTAAAGTATGGAGCAGCGCTTCACCCTGGTTAGCATGACAGGATAATAAACAAGAGGGTGTATCGTTGGTTCACTGTAAATTGCGATACCACCTTTGGTAGAAACTTAGAATTCATACAAAAAGAGACTATCTTTCTGAAACAAAATAAGAACTCAGGAGGTTCACACATCAGAGCCCTCGAATGTCCGGCATCCTCCCACCCTGATCCAACGGCACCGGCTGTACTGCCGCCGTGGTGACCCAAGCGTCAGCGGTGCACCATCTGTCATTCTCTCACCCTCCCCAAGGTGGACAGCATCTGATCACTCGATGCACCCCGGCTGGCCCTCTAGTGGGCCGAGCTTGTTCCTGAACCCAGGTCAACAGCGTCATGGGCGGTAGTTCTACTGCTGCACCACACGGCCGGCCACAAGTGCTATCATTTTTTTAATGTGTATAATGTTTCTGGCCCCTTCCTATTCTAAAGCTACCGTGCCCACAGCTTTCCTATCTTATCACCATCAAAATATAAGGCCTGCTTGGCAAGCAGGATGGCCCTTTCTATTTTCTCACTGGTACTGTGGTTGAATTTCCATTTTAGTTTTTGCAGTTTTTAATATAAGACCTCTTTTGGGTTCACCATGTAGTCTTTTTCCATTGGTTATATTTTAGCTTTCAACAACCTCAGGTTGGTTCCTTTATTTTGTACTGGTGACCTAGCAAACAATAAAGTGAGGCTCTGTATCACTGCCTTCAAGGCCTCCCACCATGTGGCATGGGAGGTGTCCCTCTCCCTATTATTACTCAAATATTCCACTATCCCTTTTTTAATTACAGTTGTGCACTGAAGTTGCCTGGGTAGCACCAGGACGAGGTGTCATACTGTTAGAGGTAGCCCCCCCCCCCCAGTGTAGAGCAGTAATCGTACCGGAGCATGGTCCATGATCAGAAGGGCTTCATACCTGGTGTGTTCCATCACTTCCAGAAGAGATGTAGAGATGAGAAGCCAATCAAGTTGAGCATATGATGAGTACATATAGGAGAAAAACAAACAAACTGTATATTCTTCCTGAGGGATTCTCGTGTCGCCAGCTGTCGGTGAGTCTGTGGGTCCCCATTAAATCACTTGGTGCCTTGGCATTCCTACACTGAGCGAGTGGGGCAGAATTAGACCGGTCTGAAACTGTATCTGTCACACAGCTATAGTCTCTCCTCCTAGGAGCCATGGGCCAGGAAACTGCCATTTCCATAGCTAATTTTTGGAAAACAGAGGGGTCATCTTTATTGGGGCCATACAGTCTGCCAATCATGCATTACAATGTGTACACGTGTGTACCTGCCACCTGGATCTGTTTTGACCCATTGTGCCTCCCCGGTAACCTGAGTTTCAGCCAGACTGTGGTGCCCCTAAACGTGGCATGGAGACAAAAGCCATGCCTTGTTCCACCCAACGAATCTGCCCGCCCCGGCCTGGGGACAGAGAGCACAACCAACCCCCTACCAAAGCCAGGGAACACTGAGCACAACTAATCTGCCCACCTCAGGCCAGGGGCAGAGATCACATCCATCCAATTCACCACAATCCAGGGACAGAGTGCACCCAAGAGAAAGACAGCATGCGAAACCACCATTTCCAACATGACCCTGGGACAGACAGTGTAACCATCCCTTCCACTCCAACTGGGGGACAGACAGCACAACAATCCCTTCCACTCAACCTGCAGACAGCACAACCAACCTGCCCACCCCAATCCAGGGTCAAACAGCAAACCCACCCCAGTCAGAGGACAGAATCCCTTCCACCCCAACCCAGGGACAGAGTGTGTATAACCAACCTGCCCACTCCAGCTCAGAACAGAAAGCACACTCCCTTCCACCATAACTCGAGGACAGAAAGCACAACCAACACGCCCACCCCAACCCAGGGATAGAGAGCACAACCAACCCACCCCAGCCCAGGGACAGAGAGAATAACCATCCTTTCCACCACAATCCAAAGGCAGTGAGCACCCAAGAGAAAGCATGCACAAGCATCCTTTGCAATGTGACACTGGGACAGAAAGTGCAACTATCCCCTCCACTCCAGCTTGGTGGCAACAAGCACAAGAGAGAGAGACAGCATGCTGAACCATCCCAACCTGGAGACAGCAAGCACACACAAGAAAGAAATACAAAGCTCGTGAGCTTCTTTTGCCAGTATCGCAAGAACATCTCTCTTCACCACACTGCTGATCCTGTAGTTCCTCAGAGCTAGGATTACAGACAACTGATGACGTGTGCTTTAGTAACCAGGAAGGGGGATGCTATCTGCATACGTACTCACAGCTGCTGCCAGTCAAGATGGATTTTCTTTCCGAGTTACCCTTCCCCCCACCTCCACAGTTTTTACCCCAAGTCCAGTTGACTTTCTCAGGTCTGCCACATGCCTCATGTTTGACTCATCACTGCTTACCTGGTTTTGAGTTCCTCAATCTCCTGGCGGATTTTATTGGTGTCCTCCTGGTACTGCCGAATTTTCCTCTCATCCTGATCTATCTGGTTACTCTGCTGCTGCAATTTGTTGATGAGGTAGTCCTTGACGACAGATAGCGTGGCTGTGGAGTTGTGTGCCAGAGTCTGCACAACTAAAAATTCGACACACGAGTGTTAAAAATGAAGTGTTAAAAAGCAGATATAATCACCCCCTTTAAAAACAGTAAAACCCATGTTTACATAGAAACTGTGTAATCTTTTCACCCATTCAACTGATCATTCAAAAGGTGGTGGAACTTAGCCGGAAAGTGCTCCATCCCGTTTCAGATACTGCTCCCTATTATGCACTTTCCCACGTCAAACATTGCTCCCCATTATTTTAACTATTTCAGTCAATTTTATATAAATCACCTTGTTTATTGTTTTGGGACAATTTATTTACCCAGTGTACACGAAATTATATACAATATTTTATTTTCAGGAGGATCTTGCTTTCCCCCCCCATCCCCCACAATCAGAGTCACCATGGCCGCACCCTCTCTCCAGCTGGGAAGGCAGGCGAATGATCACCTCCAGCATCGATACTACTGCTGAAACCTGGTCACCGAGTAGGGAGTGCACAAATGCCAGCTATGCTGCACCTTCCCTCACCTCCATTCTGCATCCTGAACAGGAACACTGGTCTCCAAGGTTGCAGCACATTATGCTACCAGTCCAACCCACCACTCAGTTTCATCCAATCAGCTATAAAAAGGTTTGAGGAGAATTTTTTTGTCGTCTTTTTTTTTTTACTTTTTATCCTGCCTCTCAGCCATCGGCCAGGACCTCCTTCAGCTGGTTTCTAGTGCCCTTATCCCATCCAGTCGAGACCCTCCCGCTTGTGGCTCTGGAGCCACACTGGTCGCCAGGCTCCCTCGGCCTATCCCATGAGATGGGGTTGCCTTCAGCGCCATGGCTAACTCCCCACACATCCAGTGGCCACAGGCAGAGGTGAAGACCAGGGGCAGCCAGACCTGAGCAGGTCAGGTTCAGTGGAGGACACAGTGGGCAGGAAAGGTGTTACCCTCTCATCCAATGGCCATTTTCCACCCTAATTTCCTCCCTGGAGGGCAGGATGTGCAATGACATCCTGGTGATGTCTGGCATGCTCCCACGCCCAATGCACCAATGTCTGCCTTACCTCCAATCCTCATGCATCTGTGGTCTCTAACTCAATGACCCACAGCCAACACAATGAGGGTCATGCAACTGCCAAGTGCTGCAACCCTCCTGCCCCAGAGAAAGAGGAGAGCTGCCTGCTTGATCCTCCTCCCCTTCCCCCCCGGCTGATTGTTCAATGCTCCAGGCTCGTTCCCAAACCTGGGCTGTCGACGCCACAAGTGGCAGCGCTACTGCTACGCCAGTGGGCCATCCAGGGGAGAGAATGTTGATGCCATTCCAGGTGTATGTAGACATTCAAACAACACAGAGACTGACAAGAGGGATAGTTGGCTGAGCACAGAGGATGTTAAGAGACTTGCTCAGGGTCACACAGTACGTAAGTGGGGAAGGTAAGATAGAAACTTGGGTCTCCAGGTTCACAACTCTGCACTGCAACCACTAGGCAACACTGCCTCCCCGGGTGAGTGATCCCAGAAGAACTGGGGAAAGGGAGTTCCACTCCATTCCTGAGCTAGCCTGGGCCTTCTTCTGCATTTAAGGTTGACTTATCTAACTCAGCTGCCCTCCATCAACAAAGCCTGGGTCTTCACGGTCCTAAATCCAGTGGACTTTTTTTCAATAGTTAGAACAAGAGGAGCTTTCCCAAGAACACCAATCCATCTCATCAGCTAGTCAGCAAATGACACTTCCCATTGGCTACTTAGCAAATGACGACCCTTCCCATTGGACATTTAACAAATGACAGTTCCTACTGGTTAGTCAGTGAATGATGACATTTCCAATTAGTGAATCACATTACCGAGAAGCGGTGGCATGAGGTTATTCTTCTCAATGTGCTTCAGCACGGCTGTGATGTACTCTTTACAGTCCTCCTCCTTCCTGGCAAAATAGCTGAGCGCCTGCTCCCACAGGCATATCTCCCGGTCACCGTAGTGCTCGCACGCCTCAATCACTTTGCTGTACTGCTCGTTCTGCATGTGGTAGTGCATAATCTGTTGGAAGCTGAAACAGGAGAACACTATTACAGATCTGTTACGTCAGCCTCACAAGCCCCCACTACCCCACCCCCTGACTTTCCAGGTCAAAAGGCCAGGCGCTCCTCCCCACTTCACAAAAGTTGAGCGACTCACCTCTGTGATATGCCTGACCTTACAGTGAGCCTCAGCACAGGATTCTGGGGCTCACATACAAACCCCTTCTCCCTAGTGGCAGCAAAATACATTGCCTCAGCAGTGCACCACCACATCGGACCAGAATCAGCAGTAAGAACAGGTTACTCACCTGTAACAGTAGTTCTAGGAGTGGTATATGTTGTTCATCCACACTGTTTGGCATGTCCCTTTCCCCTTTAAATCTTGCCGGAAGTCTTCAAGCTGGTTCCTCCCATGCACCCGGGTGGTATATACTTCGGCTCTGCCCCATGATGCCAGATCTTAGTTCGCTGGAAGCAAGGTTGTGCACCTGAAGCCTGGGGTCTGAGAGGTGTGTGATGAACTGCACCACCCTAGAACTACTGTTACAGGTGAGTAACCTATTCTTCTAGGTGCGTGGATATGTTGTTCATCCACACTGTTTGGCAGACTCCAAGCAGTTCTCCGGGAAGAGGGAGGCAAGGCGCACACCCCCTACTTAGGGAACAGACCAGAGAACTGAAGTCCCAAAACCAGCATCCCAACGTGACTCAAGGTCGATGTGGTAGTGGGTAATGAAGGTGTTTGCTGACTTCCAGGTAGCAGCCTGACAGATTTCCTGGATAGGGATGTCCCTGGAAGCAGCAGTATGGCGGGTAGAATGAGCTCTTAACCCTCTGGGAGGCTCCTTGCCTGCCAACTCATAGCACAGACCTATGCATGAAAAATCCATCTTGCTATGGACAGTTTGGCTGCAGGTCTGCCAGAAGCGGCTTCAGCGTAGGTGACAAACAGCTGAAGAACCTCTCAACGAATTTTCGCTGTTCTCTCCTTATAATTGGAGACAGCACGTCTCAGGTTCGGAGTATGGAGCCTGCACTCAGCGTCCAAGGTGTAGTTAGGGTAGTATACCGGCAGAGTCAACACCTGATTAAGGCGAAACTCTGACACCACCTTCGGAAGGAATTTCGGGTGGGGCGCAGGACAACTTTGTCACTGTGAAAGACTAGATACAGGGAGTCCACCGAAAGCGCCTGAAGCTCCCCTGTCCTTCTGGCAGACGTGATAGCCACCAGGAAGGCCATCTTCCACAACAAGTGTGACAACTCACACTTGTGCACTGGTTCAAATGGCTTTCCCATGAGCTTTGTCAAAACCAGCAGTAGATCCCACGGAGGTGGAGGTTCATGCACCGGAGGGGATATGTGATCCAGGTCTTTGAAGAAGCGCTCGATCACTGTCTCCTGCGCCAATGTTGGCTGACCAGCCCATGCCCGGTAAGCAGAAATGACTGCCCGGTGCACCCGAAGGGTCGATGACCGTAGACCCTCTTTATAAACAGACCAAAGGTAGTCGAGAATGTTAGCCACAGAACAGGATAAGGGGTCCAGACTCTTACCCTGACACCTGAGTCAGCAGTGTCAATGGCTCAGTAGGTAGCACACTCACCTCTGAGGCCGGGAGATCAGAGGGCTGTGGGTTCAGTTCCCACATCTGGCACTTGGGTTAATATCCCAATACTGACACTGTAGTGTAGCATGAGAGGGGTGCTGCACTTCTGAGGTGCCGTCTTTCGGATGAGACGTTAAACCGAGGTCCCATCTGCCTGGATTGGTGGTAGTTCAGGTGGATGTTAAAGATCCCATGGCACTTATTGAAAAGAGTAGGGGAATTTCCCCGGTGTCCTGGCCAAATTTCCCCTCATTCACTAAAAAAAAAATATCACCAACAGCTTAATCTGGTTCAAGGTCAGTTGGCATTCATCTGTATCCCCCTCGGTCGTGCCTGAAAATAGGCAGGATTTGTCTAGTGCACTTACCCGGTCAACAAAAACTAAATAAAATAAATAAATGGAAAACCTTTTCCATATGAAGGCATAACATTTCCTGGTCGATTCCTTTCGAGATGCCTCCACCATGGTGTAGACATCGTCGGAAAGACCCAAAGCCTGGAACTCTAGCTGCTCAGGTACCAGGCTGTGAGGTGTGGGGATTGAAGGTCTGCATGGAATACCTTCCCCTGGTTCAGAGATATCAGGTCTGGGCGTGTACAAAGCCGCTCTGGGGGCCTGTGACTGAGGCTGAGGAGATCGGGATACTAGAACTGGCGCACCCAATCTAGGGCTACTAGGATCACCTTCGCCTTGTCCCTCCTCACCTTGAGTAACACCTTGTGGATCAAGGGAAATGGAGGGAAGGCGTAAAGGAGGCCTGGGGTCCATGGCCTCAAGAAGGCATCCCCCTGCAGCGAGTCCTGCTGAGGGGTGGGCATGATACAGCCTCAGCTTGGTTATCTGGAGGTAAACAGGTCCACCAACGGTTTGCCCCAATGGGAGAACAGACTGTAAGCTACCTCTGGATGGAGAGACCACTCGTGGGATGTCTGGCCTATGCGGCTGAAAGCATCCGCCAGTTGGTTCGAGGCTCCTGCCACATGGATGGCTAGGAGATCTGCCTCCAACCGGCCTACAAGGGACCAGATGCTTGTTGAGGTAGTACATGGTCGTGGTACTGTCCATCTGGACTTGAACCACTTGACCCCGGAGCTGAGGAGTGAAAGCTGACAGCGCCAGTCTGACTGCTCTGAGCTCCAACAAGTTGATGTGGCACTGGGACTCCTCGGGGATCCAGAACCCGTGGGCTCTGTTGTCCCCCATGTGGGCTCCCCAGCCCATGAGAGGCATCGGTCGTAAGGACGACCGTCACCTCAGGGCAGACAAATGGGATCCCTTCCTGCAACCGGTCTGGGGCGGTCCACCACTGAAGAGCATCCCACATCTGGGTTACAGTGATCAGCTGGTCGAAATGACCGTGGCGCTGAGTCCACTGGGCGGCCAGCTCCTATTGGAGGAAGTGCATGTGCCACCTGGCCCAACGGACCACTGAGGTGCACGCTTCCATGTAACCCAAAAGGCACAGAAAGTCCTGGGCAGGGCGCAAGTGCCCAACCAGAAATAAATCGGGCAAAGGAGGAGAGAGCCTCTGCCCTGTCTGCCAGGAGCCGAGCTCTGGCTTGACAAGAGTCGAGCTCTGCCCCGATGAAGCCCATCACCTGAGAGGGCAAGAGTTCTGACTTGGCCTCGTTGATCAGGAGGTCGAGTCGGGAGCAGGTTCGGAGAGCCAGATCCCTGGACCTCTCCACCTCCTGAAGGGAGGAAGCTGCCAAGAGCCAGTCGTCGAGATAAGGGTATATTCGAACTCCTCAACGCCGAAGGTGGGCTGCCACCACTGCATTGTACTTGGTGAAGACCCGTGGGGCCAATGACAGGCCGAATGGCATGGCTCGGAACTCATACAGGGTCCCCTCGATCATGAAGTGGAGGAACCGCTGATGGGACGGAAGGATTGGCACGTGAAAGAACACGTCCTGTAGATTCAGTGAACAGAACCACATGTTTTGCTCTAGGGGTGGTACGATCTGGTTCAGAGTTACCATCCGGAAGATGCGGGACCTGATATAGTGATTCAGGTCGTGGAGATCTAGGATGGGGCGCCAACCCCCCCCCCATCTGCTTGGGCACCAGGAAGTACCTGGACACGAAGCCTGGGTCTGTAGGAGGATCCGGCACTGGAGCTACTGCCTCCTTGCGGAGTAGCTGAGCTATGTCGTCTCGAAGAGCAGACCGAGTGCAAGCTGAGATCCTTTCCTCCAGAGGGGCGCGGGCTCAGCTGGGGGGGGGGGGTACTGCTCAAACTCTAGAGGCAGTCCCTGACTGAACACTTCGAGAACCCACCTGTCCAAAGTGATATTGGACCAGACAGAAAGTGGTGGAGCCAGCCACCCACGGGAGGACCCAGAGCTGGCGTGACGGGTGTAGGGGTGGCAACCCCCAACCCGTCACTGAGCAGGCTTAGAGGAGGAGGAGGAGGCAGAGGAGGCTCCTGGACCTGCGCCTTGGCCTCCTATATGGGGCTGCTGAGGACCCTGCTTGGGATGTGGGCGCCAAACCTGAGCCTGCTGCTGCTGACCTCCTTGGTAGGAGGGCTGCCTGACCACAGGGGAAGAATGCTGAAATGGCTTCTTCTTTCTCCTCTGCTGGTTCTTGCCCGAAGAACCCTTAGCAGAAGTAGCATCCAAGGTGGCACTGGACTGCTCTATATGCTGAAGGTGACCTGCCACTCCAAGACCGACCAAGTCGGTGCCTAGGAAGGGTGCATCAGTCAGCTTATGCCGAGTATCCGCCAGGAAGGAGGAAAGCCTCAGCCAAGCCCTGCGGCGAGTGGCTACTGTGGCTGTAAGAGAACTGGCACAAGAATCTCCTACATCCAGGGCCATCTGGAGCTGCTGTTTTGCAACAGCACGACCCTGGTCCTGGACTTGCTTGACCGTAGTCTGCATGTCCGCTGGGAGATGAGGGAGGACCTCATCTAATGACGTGAGAAGGGCATGAGAGAAGTGTGCCATAATGACAGCCGAGCTGGCCTGACGAAGACCCAGAGAAGAGGCCACATAGACCTTACGGGCAGAGTGGTCCATATTTTTGGACTCCTTGTCCGGGGGTTAGTCAGTGTCAGACGAACTCCCAGTACACCTGAACAGAGAGGCGGTCACCAGGCTCTCGGCTGAAGGGTGCTCTGTGAACCCCGCAAGGAACCCCAAGGGCACCGTGTACTTACGGGCTATGCGGGCAGACGGTGCTGGGCAGGAAGCAGAACGCTGCCAAAGTTCAAGGGCCGCGCCAATAATTGCCTCGGCCACTGGAAAGGCCTCCGTCGGTGTATCCCCCCTCTCTTGAGGAAATTGGTGAGAGGGTACTCTGCCTTCTTTTGGATGGACTCCATGGGCATTCTGGTAGATTCGGAGATGAGACAGAGGATGCCTGACAGGAGGAAGGACCTTCCTCCAAGCCTGTCACGGATGACTCATCATCCCTGGGATGCGAGTGTAATCCAGTGATGTCCGAGTCCGAAGAATTGTGGTATAGCGGTCTGCCGCCCAAGTCATCCCCGATATGCCAAGGGCGATCCGGATGACGGTAATCGACAGACGTCTTGTCTGTTTCTTTCAAGCACCCCTCCCTCAGGCTGCCTGGGTGGTGGTTCCACCCTAATCGGTGGAGAGACCGAGATAGGCCGAGCCGGGATACAGACCGGCCCCACGGGCGGAGGAACCAAAGACTTCGGTTCCGGAGGGGTCGGCTTCAGCCTGGGAGGCAAAAGCCATGTAATGGCTGGGGTAGGCAGCACATGAGGTTTTCATAGTGCTGACAGAGTTTCCCCCGAAGCCTCTTCACGTCCGAGGAGGATGAGGACCCGTGGTGTCACCTCTTCTTAGAGTGCTTATGACTCTTCTTCTGGGTTCTGGACCTCGCCCGAGATCAGGGAGGCAGACTCAGTCAATCGGGAGACACCGGGGTCGGTGAAAACCGAGGGTCCAGAACCGGGTCCTTAGTGGGGATGCCAGCAGGCTGGGTCTCCGTATCAGGGAAGACAAGGACCGGAGTCCTTTCCAAGGAGTTATCAGGCTGAACCGGCAACAAGGGGTCAATTGGGTCGAGAACAATCTTGACCTCGTCGGCCACTTCCTCGGTCTCCTGGTCAGATGGAAGGTTCGTGAAGCTGGCGGCCGAGGAGGCGATCTCGACCGAAGTTGAGACCCCGTGCTCCTGGGACTCAGACCCTTCTCGGTCCCAAGAGCATTTTCACTTGGACGAAGACCTGGGGTCCTTATCCCTCTTCCAAAGGCGGGAGGAGTGCGAGCCTGAGGGTGTCTCTCACCCCTGGTGGGGAGAGACTGGCACAACTCCTTGAAGGAGCCCGTAAAGGTGGAGCCAAGGTTAAGCGGAATGAAGACGTTTTGACTGGTCGAAGCTCAAGCTGCTTCCTCCTCAAATGCCTTCATTTGTTCCAGCTGTTCGGAAGATCCCGCAGCTGCAGAAACCGCCCACCTCGCCTCCTTAGATTTCACCGGCGGGTTCCTTTTCTCCAGTCTCCCCAGCTTTAAACGCACCTTGCGGTCGTCCAGGACGTTGGGATGGAAGGCCAGGCAAAAACTACACGATGAAGTGTCATGTCTGACACCTAGACAGTAGACGCACGTTAGGTGGGGATCAGTGCGCGACATCTTCTGGCCGCTGGGGCACCGACGAAATCCAGAGGAAGATTTTTCCTCCATGGCAGATGCGGTAAAATCACAATCACTAACTCGAACGAGTTTTAAAACAATTTTCGGTAAAAACCAACGATTAGAATCCAGGGCCTACGAAATGCTTTGAGAGCACGAGGGGAAACTGTATCTTCCAGCAGAAAGGAAGATCTGGCGTCATGGGGTGGAGCCGAGGTATATACCCCCTAGGTGGGTGGGAGAAGCCAGCTTGAAAACTTCTGGCAAGATTTAAAGGGGAAAGGGACATGCCAAACAGTATGGATGAACAACATATCCACGCTCCTAGAATACCTTTTTTCTAATTGGACCAGTTCTTAAAAGGTCCTGGTCTGGTTCAGTTTCCCTGGTCAAAGTTTGGTCCTGGTTCATGTTTTAATTTAAAATAGAATGGGAAAGAAGGCCATCTGGGTACTGCAGTTCCTACTTACAGGAAACTACAAAGAATTATGGGATATGCAGTTTTATTTTTAAAGGGTCCTGGCTCCAGATTCAGCTGCAGAGGATCAATTTGGCACTGCAGTAGAAACAGGAACCTGAAGAGGACGGGGTGGTTCTCTAGGTGAACCGCATACCTCTCAACTGTACCTCATTGCGAGGAACGTTCCTCATTTTACTTCACAAAAGCTCCCTGTTCCACATTGTGAGGACTTGTCCCACATTCAGTGTCAACATTTTAAGCAAAAATCTTTAGTAAATGATGCAACAAATATATTATTCAATTAATAACAGACTTTCGGAACATAAATGCAAACATGTTAACAGTGTTCTGAGATTCTTAGGTAAAGATTTGATTAAGTGTTCCACATTTTGCTCATTTGTTCCACATTTTGAGATACAATGTTCCACATTTGGGGGACAAAAGGTTGAGAGGTATGGTGAACCGTTCTAAACATAAAACAGGTATTTGTAAAACCGGCTGCACGGCCCAGTGGCTCGCTGAGTCTGTGCCATCACACAACAGATTTGGGTTTGAGAATGACTGTTCGGTCCCTAGCTTATGCAGCAGTGGTGGGAGAAGCAGGGAACATCAGAAGGTGAGATGCTAACGGTCCAGGGAGAAAGGACTGCAAGGCATCGCAGTCCAACACACCTGCAGCCAAGTAATGGGCATACACTGGACTGGGGGGACCGGGGGGCCTGGCATGTACATTCCCTGTGGATGGGAATGGGTGCTGCAGTGGAGATAAACAGCAAAACAGGTTTTCTGTTACATTCTTGCACTTGTAGTTTTGTTTGAGAACTGCATGTTTAAATGCCAGCCAGCTGACCCTGAACCTCAAGAAAACAAGAGGGTGCACCTCATGGAAAAAAGTACATAAGTAATGCAGGAGGCACAGGTGCATGATAGGACAGCCCTTTCTGTGGAGCGTACGAGTAAAACACAAATATACAAGGGCCGGACTCTCCCAACCTATGCAGTCCCCATCCATCTTCCACACTGGGGCGATCCACCCCATGCAGTCCCCACCCATCTTCCACCTGCCTTCCACTCTGGGGCAATCCGCCCTATGCAGTCCCCACCTGTCTCTCACACACACACACACACACACACACACACACTTTCAACCCATCCTCCACACTGGGGCGATCCACCCTATGCAGTCCCTTCCCCATCCTCCACACTGGGACAATCCACCCTATGCAGTCCCTACCCATTTTCCACACTGGGGCAATCCACCCCATGCAGTCCTCACCCATCCTCCATACTGGGGCAATCTACCCCATGCAGTCCTCACCCATCCTCCACACTGGGGCAATCTACTCCACGCAGTCCTCATCCATCCTCCACACTGGGGCAATCCACCCCACGCAGTCCTCACCCATCCTCCACACTGGGGCAATCTACCCCATGCAGGCCTCACCCATCCTCCACACTGGGGCAATCTACCCCATGCAGTCCCTACCCATCCTCCACACTGGGGCAATCCACCCCATGCAGTCCCTACCCATCCTCCACACTGGGGCAATCCACCCCATGCAGTCCCTACCCATCCTCCACACTGGGGCAATCCACCCCATGCAGTCCTCACCCATCCTCCACACTGGGGCAATCCACCCCATGCAGTCCTCACCCATCCTCCACACTGGAGCAATCCACCCCATGCAGTCCTCACCCATCCTCCACACTGGGGCAATCCACCCCATGCAGTCCTCACCCATCCTCCACACTGGGGCAATCCACCCCATGCAGTCCTCACCCATCCTCCACACTGGGGCACCACCCCATGCAGTCCTCAGCCATCCTCCACACTGGGGCAATCCACCCCATGCAGTCCTCAGCCATCCTCCACACTGGGGCAATCCACCCCATGCAGTCCTCACCCATCCTCCACACTGGGGCAATCCACCCCATGCAGTCCCTACCCATCCTCCACACTGGGGCAATCCACCCCATGCAGTCCCTACCCATCCTCCACACTGGGGCAATCCACCCCATGCAGTCCTCAGCCATCCTCCACACTGGGGCAATCCACCCCATGCAGTCCTCAGCCATCCTCCACACTGGGGCAATCCACCCCATGCAGTCCTCAGCCATCCTCCACACTGGGGCAATCCATCCACCCCATGCAGTCCTCAGCCATCCTCCACACTGGGGCAATCCACCCCATGCAGTCCTCACCCATCCTCCACACTGGGGCAATCCACCCCATGCAGTCCTCACCCATCCTCCACACTGGGGCAATCCACCCCATGCAGTCCCTACCCATCCTCCACACTGGGGCAATCCACCCCATGCAGTTCCTACCCATCCTCCACACTGGGGCAATCCACCCCATGCAGTCCCTACCCATCCTCCACACTGGGGCAATCCACCCCATGCAGTCCTCACCCATCCTCCACACTGGGGCAATCCACCCCATGCAGTCCTCACCCATCCTCCACACTGGGGCAATCTACCCCATGCAGTCCTCACCCATCCTCCACACTGGGGCAATCCACCCCATGCAGTCCTCACCCATCCTCCACACTGGGGCAATCCACCCCATGCAGTCCTCACCCATCCTCCACACTGGGGCAATCCACCCTATGCAGTCCTCACCCATCCTCCACACTGGGGCAATCCACCCCATGCAGTCCCTACCCATCCTCCATCGTCATGCGAATCACCATATGCCAAACTGGCTTACAAACTAACTAGCCTACTATCCCACAATACTGAAGATTAAAGCAATCTTCATACCTTGAGGTCAAGACTGTGCCTTGGCTGGGGGTTCTGCAACCATTCTTGTTGAGACACGTTTCCCATAACAAACTGATCATCCTAAAGGCTGTGACATTTTGTCCTTAAACTTCATCTGCACCTGCAGTCATAGTCCTCTGACATCACAACCTGTCGCCCTGGAAATGATTCTCTCACTGACAGCAGCTGTGGGGATAGCCGGCCCATTGGTGCAGCGGTTACCACTTGGGAATGCCACGACCCGGATTCGGGAACACTGGAGGCCGGCTGGGGGTGGGGGAGGCTCAAGCATCCCTGCAGATGCGCTCCTCCTGCAGGGAGTAAGGACAGGGCTTTGTTACGCTGCCACCAGCTGGGAGACCAAAGGCAGCGGTGCAAGCAGGAGGTGCTCTAGAGTGAGGGGATGCTTACTGACGTAACTGCGGATATGCACAGTGTGCACGAGTCGTTCAGTTTCTTGCCGCCAGCATCACTGGAGGATGGAAAGAAAAACTGGAAAATGCCCTGGCCAACACAAGATGAAGCTAGCTCCCCCACCAGGCCCCTACTCCCCTGACCATGGCACCCTCCTCCACTGAGCATGAACTCTGAAGGGGTTTGGCAAACACCGACAACCCTGCCACAGGGATCTAGGAGGAAGGTGGGTGATAGAAGCTGGAAGAAGGCAGCAGGCCAGAAACATGGGGAATAAACAAATAAGAGACTGACTATGGGTGCAGGGTCCCATTTCAGTGTCAGTATCCTCAGGAATTACGGATCAGGCGACGAGACATTCAGAAAATCTATGAACCTTAAGTAGAAGGGCCTGCCCAGTGCTGCAGAGTGAGCATGTGAGTGCCAGAGTCAGACACCGAGGCTGGCTGGGTCCAAGCGAGTTGGGGAGTAGCAGTGTTTGGCTCCCAGACAGGGACAGTGTGGCACACACATGGCATTCAATCACACCATGCCACTCAACCACGGTGCGGCATTGGCATTGGATGTGAAGGCAGTTGGTTGCCCGCCCTCCCAGTCAGGAATGGCTGCAGCCACAGCTACTCTGATTATCGAGGATGAGGTACAAGAGAGAAGTAAAACAAATACAAGTATAATGATCTTGCGCCCATGTCATCAGTAACTCCTTTGAAAATGCATGTGATCCATTCTGGCACTTACAGCTGACCCTGTTCGTAAAGGTACAAGACTCCATCTTTGAAGTTGTGCATCTGGCAGAGGACCAGTGCCTTGTCAAATATAACAGGAAAGTTCCCGCTCTTCAGCAGGGAGATGGCTTCCTGCTGCAGCTTCTTCTTTTTCTGCAAGTGAAGAGAGAATCAGCAGTGTAAGACTTCCAAGTCACCCCTGACAACTACCAAGAAATGTGCTTTTAATCCAGTTATACTTTGTTTTGTGTCACGGTGAAGTACAATTTAGCTGAGCTGCTTGCTTTCACTGGCAGTGGAGAACAATCCTCCTACTTTGGCTAGTCTCCACAAATCTGCTTAGTCACAGTTTCTATTTCTGTGGATGAATGGAACACTCTGCAAACCCCCCCCCCACCAGCATGTTTTATATAGCAGACATCATCTCAACTTTCTACATTGTCGAGGTTACTGAGAAGATCAAACAATCAGAAATGTCTGATCTAGCGTTCGGACACACCCTGAAGCTCCGAGGTGGTAAATTCAAGGGTGACATTAGGAAGCACTTCTCCCAGAGGGCGGTGAACCTATGTCTCAGCGTGCCAGTGGAGGTGATGACAGTACAGGACTTCAAGGTAAGCACAGGACAATTTCTGCTTACCCAGGGTACCCTGGGTAGTAAAATGGACATTATGCATCTCTGCTTATGAAAGACCAGGGATGGCCAGGATGAACCTAGAGTCCGATCTGACCTCAATTTACTACAGTATAATGTATATACCAGTCAGTTTTAATTGTTCTGTACAGTTGGCATGTCAGGTTCAAAAGTGTAGAACTGGGCACATGGGGAAATTACACCTCTCGGCCTTGTGGCAACCAAATGTAGGAACCTAGCATTCAAAATGTGGGGAACAAAAAAAAAAAAAACAATTTCAAAAAATTGTGGGACGCCTGAAGAAATGTTAGCTATAAAAGCTTAGAACATTATGAACATATGCGATTTGGGTCTCATATTTTAGAGGGACGGCCAGGGATGCATCACCATGCTGCGTCCCTGCTGCATCCATCAGTGGGCTGCCTATGTGGCTAAATCCTATCTTCAGTGGGTCCAATGGGTTGTGGCAATCTGACCTACTTGTTTGACCTTATTTACTTTTTTCCAATCCCTTGTTTATGCTCCTTGGCCACGGCGGCTCCCCTCTGGCCGGTGTCACCACCCCCTACCATCATCCGTTGTTCCCCAACTTACCTGGTGGCTAGGTACCCCACAGATCATCCCTCCCTCATTGTGGGGTCAGGAGGAGGAGGAGGGCTGCCCTCCCCTCCCCTCCCAAAGTCCACATCCAGTAGTTTGCCGCAGGAGCAGATGACGTGGTGGGTGGAGGTGTGGAGCACGGGTGTCATGCTCTGCCGTGCCATCCATTTTCCTCCAAGTTTTCTCCCCGAGCCTGAAGTTGTAGCAAGTGGTGAACACCATACACTTGGAGGTGCGTGTGCACTCCTGGCCCACTTCCACAGAGCCCCCCCACCGACATTATGGCCTGCCTTCCGACGTCCTTGCTCTGGCACCTGGCCTCCACCAGGTGTCAGCCGTGATGGTGGTGACATGTCACCCCGACTCAGGATAGGACAGCTGCCCTGTGGCTAGCTCAATCCTGCTCCCATCCTTCCCTGGCAACCCAAGCTCATTACCAATCCCTAGTGGCCGACATGGTACGAGGTAAGGTGTTTGCCACAGCCTCAGCCCTCAGTGCCAGTCCTGATAATATTTACTTATTTGTAATTCTTTGACCAGGAAAGGAGTACTAAACCGTGATAGCTTGTTTCCAGGTGCATCCAAAGAGGGTGGGTTATACAGACCAGTTTCATCTTTTGCACCATCCAAGCGCAGCACGTTCTCTGTTCCACATGTATCCAACATGGTTGGAAAATAAAATGCAAGCTGGAGAGGCGAAAGTGTTGTATAACTGTACCAACTAACTAACTAAATAAATAAACAAATAAATAAGCGCTGGTTGATGGATGATTGTAAAAAAATCTCACCAGATGTGAGGGGGAGGCAGTCAAAAATCTTGCCAAACGTATGTGAGGAGAAGGCAGCCAAAAATCCCACTAGATATATGTGAGGAGCAGGCTACTGAAAATCTCATCAGATGTGAAGGGGAGGCCACAGAAAATCCAACCAGATGTGAGGGGGAGGCCACAGAAAATCCAACCAGATGTGAGGGGGAGGCCACACAAAATCTCTCCAGATGTATGCCAGGGGAGGCTAATGAGAAAGATGCCAGATTTATGGGAGGGGGAGGCTACTGAAAATCACACCGGAGGCTTGAGGCTACTGAAATCCCACCAGATGCATATGACGGGGCTATTAAAAATCCTGCCATGTTTTGAGGGAGGCTACTGAAAATTCCAGCAGATGTAAGGAGGAGGCTACTGAAAATCCCGCCAGATGATGTTTGCAAAAGGGTGGCTACTGAAAATCCATCCAGAAATTTGGGGGTTGGGGGGGGGGCAGCAAACAGAAATGAGGGAGAGGCAACTAAAAAATCCAGCAAGAAGTGAGGGGGGAGGCAACTAAAAATCCCACGTGGGGGATTCTATTGAAATTCCTGCCAAATGTGAGAGGGAGGGTACTGAAAATCCTGCCAGATGTGACAGGGAGGCTACTGTAAATCCCACCAGATATATGTTGGGGGGCTACTAAAAATTCTGCCAAATCCTGGGAGGCTACTAAAATTCCCGGATGTATGGGAGGGGCTACTACAAAATTCTGCCAAATGCTGGGGAGGCTACTAACAATCCCAGATGTATATTGGGAGGGCTACTAAAAAGCCTACACATGTTGGGGAACCTATTGAAAATCCCATTAGATGTAAGAAGGAGGTTACTGAAAATCCCACCAAAGTGTGTGTGTGTGTGTGGGGGGACTAAAAATCCCACCAGATGTATGTGAAGGGGGAGGCTACTGAAATTCCCGCCAGATGTGTGTGAGAGGGAGGCTACTGAAAATCCCACTAGATGCGAATGGGAGGCTAATAAAAATCCTGCCAGATGTATGTGAGGGACAGCTACTGACAATCCCGCCAGATGTTTATGAGGGGAAACTACTGAAAATCCTTCCAGATGTTTGTGAGGGGGAAACTACTGAAAATCCCACCATGTGTATATGAGAGGGAGAAACCCACCAGATGTATGCGACAGGGAGGATCTCTCGTCAGCTGTATGTGAGGGAAGGCTACTGAACATCCTTCCCACTGGTGTTTATAAAACATGCTTACTGTGCATGGGTCATAAACATAAAAAGGGAAGGAAACAGTAAAATCCCCAACTGTGTCGGGCTGGGTCCCAACTACAATTTAACAACGTTTTACCAATTTAATTATTACTCAAGTTTTTAAAAACTGATGATACTAATTGGTCAGTTTTGCAAACTCCTGTCCTCCATGACGACAGAATTGCAACACGGCCCAGTGCGGCTCTTTGATATTGCATATTCCAACACTTGGCTTCAGAATAGCAGAGATCACTGCATATCACCAAGAGAGAGGAGGGGCTTCCTCATTCTGTGCCGCCCTGTAAGCCGAGAACGATGGAGGAATGAGTAGATCCCAGAATGTTTTATACCATCCCGCCGGGTATCCCTCTGGACCCAGCCATTTTTGGAGTCAAGGAGGATTCTGTTGATTTCCTCTGCTGTGACAGGAGATAGCAGTGAGGCTGCATCGGGGCCAGCTTGGGAAGAGACACGTATTTAAATGAGGCAAGATTTGCTCTGGAGAGGCTGTCTCTTCTGCTACATATAGAGATTGGTAGTATCTAGAAAGCACATCGCAGATGGCGGAAAGCTGTCGAAAGTATTGCCCTGTTGTCAGTATCGTATTTAAAACGCCATGTACTGCTGCCACTTTTACTACTGAACTCGTTCAGGCATATCTGACTGAGATGTGACCGCACTTTATTCTCCATTCATATCTAATTTGTTGTTTATTTACTGTTGTACCAACTTATTTACCACACGTTTCTTCAATCTGACTCTCTACTGTGTATGTACTGCTGTTCTTCCGTTGTTCCCTTCCCCTGGGTCACATCTGAACATATGAAGGTGCCAACAGAATGAGGCCACTCGGTCTGTCTGTCTGCTCATACTGCAGGTTCCCCAACTTATGCTACTAACCCTGTCCCACTCCGTCCTCCCTTCCTTTCCATATGTCCTCTATTCTATCCCCTTATGCCTATCCCAGCCTCTCCTGAAGCTGCCCACCAACTTCATCGAGACCACTTCCTCAGTAGTGCATTCCACCTGGCCACCACCCTCTCCATGAAGAAGTGCTTCCTAACCTCCTTCCTAAACCTCACGCCCCCCCCCCCAGCTTTAGACTGCGTGCCCTCATGGTATGGCTGCCATTTAGCTTAAAGTGCCCCTCCTTGTCCACCTTATTTATCCCCTCCAAGTACCTGAGGGTCTCTATTGTGCCCCCTCTCCCCCTCCTCTCCTCCAGGGAGTACATATACAGGGTCCCCGGCCTCTCCTCATATGTTTTACCCTTCTGACCCGCAATCATCTTAGGTGCCCTCCTCCAAACTGTCTTCAGCAAGCGGATGCCTTTCTTAAGGTGTGGCTACCAGAACCTTACTCTAGATGTGGCCTCACCAGTTACCTGTACAAGGGTAGTATAACCTCCTTCCGCCTACTGCCAATTCCTCTGGCTACACACCCCAGCATCTTGTTTGTCCTTGCTGCTACCTTTTTGCACTGCCTTGAGTGCTTCAGGTCGCTAGGGATCATTACTCCCAAATCATTCTCCTCCCGTTGTTGCTACCTGAACCGCCCCCGTAGTACTCTGTCCTTGGATTCCTGGCTCCAATATGCATGACTTTGCATTTTTTGGCATGAAGCCAAGCTGCCAAATCCTGGACCAACTTCCTGGTTTTCTCAGGTCTTCCTACAACTCTTGTAACCCTTCTACTGTGTCCACTCTCCCATAAGGTTGGGTGTCATCTGCGAAAAGGCACAATTTGCCCTTAATGCCACCCCAATGTCACTGATGAAGACACTTAACACCGGCCCCAGCACCGAGCCCTGCAGGACCCCACTGGTGACTTCCCTGTTGCTAGATAACTCTCCCCCACCATCACCCTCTGGGTCCTGTCCCTCAGTCAGCTTTCTACCCACCTGGTCATCTTCTCCCCTACCCCTTGAACTGCCAACTTCCAGATCAACCTGTTGTGGGGTACAGAGTCAAAGGCTTTGCATATGTCCACCACCTGGCCTCTGTCCACTGCAGGGGTGTCGGCAGGCATACACACTGTATTCAGCAGAGTACAGTGAAAAAAAATAAAAAATAAAAAAATTAGATGGGGCAACAAAAAGAGGAAAGCAAGGACACTGAGTCACACTGTGTCTCTGTTGTGCTGAGCTCTTTTGACTTTGTTGTTTGCTACGGGGCGCTGATGCCACCAGCCAAATGCACAAATAAGAACAAGTCACCAGGCAGACAGAAAAACAAAGGAAGGAGGATTACAGGAAGAAACTGATTACTTGAACTCAGACATGGCAAACGGGGGGGTGGGGGCGCTATTGTTAGTGTAGCGTGGCAGTGCATATTTTGGTTTATGTTTACAGGGGGGAAGAGAACAGTGCATCAGTTTTGAGTACAAGTTTAAAATCCCCCCCCCCGGTCCACTGCCTTAGTGAACAAGTCAAAGAAGTTCATAATATTCATTTGACACAATCTCCTTCCCATAAACTCATGCTGACTCTCATCCTGGAGACCATTCTCCTCCAGATACCCTACCAACCATTCCTTAAATATGGTCTCCATGAGCTTGCGTATGATTGAGGTCGGACTGACTGGTCTGTAATTCCCTGGGTCATTCTTGGGACCGCTCTTATGGAGGAGCACCACATGTGCTCTCCTCTAATCATGTGGTACCACGCCTGACTTCAGGGAACTACAGAACAGGCCCGCCAATGGCCCAGCAAGCTCCCCTGCCGGCTCCCTCAGTACCCTTGGGTGGATGTATGCCATCCGGGCCTGGTGATTTGTCCACCTTCAGTACTAGCAGCCCCACCCTCGCTCTATCCTCACATTGTGCTTCCCTTCCCCCTGCTCCCCTTCTCCCCCCTGTAGGCAACAGTCAGTCTTTTTCCCCTGGTGAAGACGGAGCCAAAGTATTTGTTCAGTATCTCAGTCTTTTCCCATTCTCCTCTACCCATTCCTCCCCCCTTCTGTAGCATTACAATCCTGCCCTTCTTGTCCCTTTTCTCATTTATGTAGCGAGAGAAGGCACTCTTCCTTTTTTGATTTCTTCAGCTATCTGCAGTTCCTTTTGTGCCTTAGCCTGCCTCACAACCTTGCTTGCCACACTGGCCAACCTTAGGTAATCTACCCTGTCCGCCTCTTTCTTGGTCTTTCTGTATCTCTTATAGACTGACCCCTTGTCCCTCACCACTTGGGCAATCTCAGAGCTGAACCAACTGTGTGCTTTGGCCCTCGAGGTCTTCCTCTTGAGCCCAACAAGCTCCTCTGTGGCAGCCAGTATTCCTTCTTTGATGATGGCCCATTTTTGGTCTACCCCCATATCCTCTCACTTTGATGCCCACCAGGTGCCTCATTAGCACCTTGCCCATCTGCCCAATTTCTACCCTCCAGAAATCCAGGATTTTGGTCTTCTTGGGGTGCTTTCCCTGCTCATATTCAACATAACCACACTGTGTGATGGTCGCTTCCAAGCAGGAGTTCCTTGATCATTATGTCTTGCACATACTTCCCATATGTGAGCACCAGATCAAGGATTGCCCCCTCCGTGATGGGCTCTGTGATGCCCTGGGTCAGAAAGCCACCCTGCAACGCATCTAGAATTACCCGACTCCTGGAACTGGATGTAGATGGTATGCTCTTGTCCACCATGGGCAGGTCAAGGTCCCCTACCACTACTACTACCTCACCCTTCCCTGCAGCTTTCAACAACTGCGGGCTCAGTTCCCTGTCCCTTTCCTCCTCCTGGTTGGGTGCTCTGTAGACCACCCCTAACCTCACCTTTCTCCCTCTACTGGATAGTGACTGAACCCACAGTGTTTTCACTCTCCCCTCTCCCGACTCCTCCCTTGTACACGTTATACCCTCCTTGATATAAAATGCCAGCTGGCTCAGTGTGCCTTTCCTGGTTAACAATTTTCAAACAAACAAGCGAGTGGACATTAAGAAAACAATCTGATTTGGAGGCACAACACCAACAAACAAAACGTGGTATTCGGCAGTATTCCACCTATTCAAAAGGACAGTGTTATAGATTAACATGCAAAGTGGAGAGGTACTCACTCAAGTAGGAATACCAGCACAATTAGAACAATATTCCGCCTTCATAACTGAGACATAAAACTGCAAGGAATACCAATAATTTCAGGCTCAGAATATTTTTCAAAGCTTTCAGTAGCTTATTAACGCAAATATTAAGCGATCTAAGAGCTCTCCATCCACCGCCCCCTTCAGCTCAGAGACATCACATGACAGCAGCTCAGGGGTGAAAGTCCAAACCTGGGGGTCCTGCTCATGTGCCCAGTCCTGGAGGCGGAGTTCCAGCAGCGTGTCATATGTGCCCTGTGGAGAGTTGGGCTGCACCTCGATCATGTGCTCTAGGAAGGCCTTCAGCTCCCGAGGGTTATTGGCAAAAATCGGAATGAACTCCTCTGAATTTGCCTACAAGAATTAAAATGAAATACTGATTTCAAGTATGTTTAAGCAGTTACTACCTAGTGTACTTTATCCATCATTGCTGAAGGAGACAGAATGGTAGAACAGTCAATTGTAAATTTCTGTTCTATTTTCGGCTGGTCTGCCACTGCCAAAACACACAGCTCTCTCTCAATCTGAGCACAGCAGAACTCCCATAATCCTAAAGTTCATGTGGTTCCCTATAACCCAGAACACGTGACTTAGAGCCTTTTTTTATTTCGTCATAGAGCTTTTTTGCCTCCCAATCGCCACCACGTTTGCTTTAGGGGCACTTGGCCCCCCCAGTCCAATGGTGGGGATTCACATGGGGTGGGACCCAAGGGGACTGGCACCATCATATATGGCAATTAATGCACACAGATATTTATTTATACTCCCCCTACGTCTCCACTAGCCTCTCCTTCGGGCCACCAGGGAGTGCACTCACCTCCCCCCAGGAACCCCCGTCCCCAACTCCCACCTCATACTGCAGCCACCCCAGGGTAACCAGATATACCCCTTTGTCGGACTGGTCCTCTCCTTCCATAGAGAAAGTGCCTTATGACTTACCTTTCTTGGCCCTGGGTGTTGTTGAGGTCAGTCCCGGCTGTCCAGGGCGGCGAGGGTCCGGGTGGCCGTCATCCAATCGGTCGAGACATAATTTTTCCTGGTTTTCTTGGCCCTTTTTGCAGCGCCGCAACGTAGTGTTCCCAGTCTCCACTGGGGCTGCTACAGAGTGAGGCAAGCTTCCCAACTCACCCCAGGAGAGGAAAGCAGTCCTCCAGATGCTCAGTCCTCTCCTTCCCCTGCTGACCCCGGTTGTCCCGAGTCCGTTTCCAAACCCGTGTTGCCGGCGTAGTGCAAGGTGTGGTGTCCCTTCAGCATCACCGGGCCGGCTGCACACAGATATTTTGAAAGTTTTCTTCTTTGTCCCCCCTGCCTGACGCTCAGTGCAGGTTGTGCATCCCAACGCATACTCCTTGAACATCCATAGGGATGTCCAGTGGGGAGACCAGCTCCCTTGGCCCACTACCATGTCAGAAAAATAGCACCCCCCCCCAGCTGGAAGCACTGCCGCATGGCAGGGCCACATAACCTGGCTCCCCGAGTCTGCTCCCGAACCCGGGTCACCAGCACAGAAGCACGTGGTGCTTACGCTTGGCTACTGGGTGGCCATTTTGCGCTAGTTTTTAGTGCAGGTTACTTCACCTAGATGGATATGTCCCTCCTATTACCTAGGGCCCTTAGGCAGACTGAGCAAAGCACAGGTCTTTTCTGTCTGTAAATCCCTAGGTTTCTATTTTAAACCCCCTCATTTCTGCCCATTTTAAACCCTCCCCTATGTAGTGCTTATTTTTCAAATAATCCGAAGTCTGAATCAAATTGTTGAGCACAAAACCCACTTAGCAAACAATATTCAGCACAAAAAAAATTGCCCGTGTTTTTGCAAAACACGCCGATTTGCACAAAATTTGGGGGAAAAACGGAAGTAGCCATTTTGACAATGGAAAAATCTGTAGCCTTAATGACTCCTGGAAAAACCCTGTCAAAGTGACTGCCAGCACTCCCCCCCCCCCCACAACAGATAAATGATGCACTGTGCCTTACCCGGTTCTGCTCCTGCATTCCAGGGTCTCTAAGCCCTCGGATGATTCCCGCTGGGGCAATAATTAAATACACAGGGCTTTCAACCAGTTGGATTTGTCTCGTTGGCACATGATGCATGAGTGTCTTCCCGTATTTCTTCATGTTGCTCTCTGCCTCGTGGAAGGGCAGCTTCCCAATGTAACACAGGGCTTCCTGGTAGTTCTGGAAGATGGAAAGTAGGCAAATGAGATTAAAACCAAGTTAGGCTAGGGGCTAAACAGGAACAAGAACAGGTGAACCAGGTGTGAATGAAAGGCAAGCAGAACACAAAAGACTCACTGCTGAGCTTCCTACAGACTTAAAAATCAAAAAACCACTGACAAACTCCCCCACAGCCTTGCGGCAATTTGGCAGCACCCCAGACCCAAAGTTGTTGGATATTAAATTTGTTTCTAAGTTCTACATACTCAGGAAGTAGTAAAGCTGGGCTCCTTGCACTACACCAGTGGAGTGACTACTCCTGGAACACTAGTTGGTCTCACAGTGACGGAACAAAGTACAGTTACATAGGAACTTTACCGTAACAGTAGGTCTTTGAGAGAGGTTCCTTCGGTAGGACATTACATATGGAACTGGTACCACCTGACGTCAGGCTGCATGGCAGACTTTTCCAGCAATTCCTGATGGGGGACCGCCCACCTGATGTCAGCATGGCCGTATATAGTGGGTGATCCCCAAGCCCGCCCTCCAGTTCTCCCGCCGGAGCCAGGAAAAGGCCTAACAGCAAGAAAACAGGATTTGGAGTCCCTGTAAGAAATAAAATGAGGGGAAGGAGGAAGGGAAAAATATGACCTACTGAAGGAAGATCTACTGTTACAGTAAGTTTCTATGTAACTGTACTGTCTTACTTCAAGAGGGTTCCTTCAGTAGGTCATTACATATAGGGCAGAGTCCCAAGCAGTCCCTCTAAAGAGAGACCGAGAGAAACTGGGGAGGAGGAGAAATAGCTCCAACAGAAACTGGGAACTGGAATGGACCCAGCCTAGGCCAGAAGGTCCTGCAAGACAGCTAGGCCGAAGCCAGCCATCCGCCTGGAAGCAATGTCCAGACTATAATGTTTGGTAAAGGTATGGACAGAACGCCAAATGCCTGTGGCACAGATACTGGCCACAGAGATGTTCCCCAAAAAGGCGGCGGAAGCAGCCATGCCCCTAGTAGAATGACCTCTGATGGGACCCAGCAGAGGTTTTTCTTACTTTTGGTGACGATATCGAATACACAGTTGCCTAACCATTTGGAAAGGCACTGCTTGGAAACCGGCTTGCCCTTAGACCTGGGGGAACAAAAGAAACAAACAGCTGATCGCAGCTATGGAAATCCTTGGTCCAGTGTGTGCAGCACCGAAAGATCCGATGGACGTCCATGGTGTGCAGGAGTGCCTCACCTCTATTGGAAGGGGACAGAAAGAAAACAGAAGCTCTACTGATTGGTTCAGTGTGGCTTCTGACACCACCTTGGGAAGAAACTTAGGATTTGTCCTGTGGACCACCTGGTCCTTGCAGAAAATAAGATAAGGCTCTTTACAAACCAGAGTGTGAAGCTCTGAAATCCTTTGTGCTGACATAATGGCAACTAAAAATAACGTCTTCCAGGAAAGGAAGCGCAAATCACAGCTCATGGCCGACTCAAACGGGGGGAAGAGTGAGCTTCTCCAACAAAGTTCAAATCCCAAGTTGGAGTTGGGCTGTAGATTGGGGGGGGGGTTCAGATGGAGGCTCCCTTTCAGAAAGGTTTTTGAAGAAATGGGGATAAAGAAATAAGACTTGAAAGGGGGGAAGGAGATGTTGACAATTAGGGTGAGGTATGGGAGCCCTAGTAACTATAGCTATCCCAATGCTAATGCCAACCAATTTGCTAGGATAAAACAAGAAAAATATATACTGTATATATAAAGTATAGAAGCAATGTTCACGATACAAGGAGGTCACTCTGCATATAATGCCAAAGTTTGTTGAGTTGTCTTTGTTATTGTTGATAATGGAAAGACTGCACATGGAGGCAGCCTAAACTTATATACATGTATGCACTAAATTGCGCTACTAATAAAAGAAGCATAAACAAAAAAGAAAGGTTTTTGAGACTTCCAACTGAGCCACAGGTTTACCATCCACCAGCTCGTGGTACGCCGAAACTGCGGAAAGGTGGACCTTCAAGGAAGAATATGACAGATGAGAGTCTGACAGATGAAGGAGGTATTCCATGATTTGAGGGGCAGAACAAAAAAAAGGGTTTCCAATTCTTGGAAGTCACCCAGATGGAAAAACGTTTCCACTTCATGGCGTAAGTGGAACGAGTAGAGGGTTTTCTAGCCTCTATAAGGACTTGAGCGACTCGGGAGGAGACCCCAAAGCGAGAAATTGCTATGTCTGCAGGAGCCATACATGAAGATGCAGTGTCCTGAGCCCCAGATGTACAAGACAACCTCGATCCTGGGTCAAGAGATCGTGGGTCACTGGAAGTGGAACCGGTGGTTCCCTAGATAGCTGTTGTAACAGCGGAAACCAAATTTGTCTCGGACAGAGAGGAGCGATGAGAATCATCCTCGCCTTCTCTGCCTGAAGCTTGAGAAGGACCCTTTGGAGAATGGGATATGGAGGGACAGCGTACAAAAATGTCCCTGTCTGGGAAAGATACAGTGTGTCATGCCAGAAAGCACCATGCCCTGGAACGAGCTAGCAAAAACTGGGAAGTTTTGCGTTGTATTGGGAGGCAAAAAGGTCGATTTCCGGATGCCCCCAATTTAGGAAGAGGGATTCTGCCACTTCCAGATTTAATTCACATTTATGAGCTAGGGTCCGAGACCTGCTGAGATTGTCCGCCAGGACATTTAGAACACCTTGAACGTGCACAGCCACAAGAGCCAGATTGTGCTGGACCACCCAGTTCCACACCCGCATTGCCTCCCTGCACAGGGAGTACGCTCGGGTTCCTCCTTGTTTGTTGAGGCACCAGACTACCAACATATTGTCCGTCTGGACCAGCAGTGATCCCTTGGAAAGGAAGGTCTGGAAGGCTTGTAGGCATACAAGACCACTCTCATCTCCAGAACGTCGATGTGCAAAGGTCTTCCAAGCTGGACCACAGTCCTTGAGCCTGGTGCTCCCCCAGATGCACTCCCCATATCCCATGTTCGAAGTGTCCATAGTTAGGGATACCAGAGGAGCAGGGCTCCTGAAGGGGAGATCTAAGGAAAGGTTGCAGGGGTCCCTCCACCAAAGTAGTTCTTTCTGAAGCATGGAGAAGACCAGTACTAGACGGTCCAGGTCGTCCAGGAGTTGGTCCCACTGCATGCGCAAGGACCACTGAGCAACTCTCATGTGAAGCCTCGCATGGGAAACAGTAGTGATGGAGGCTGCCATCAGGCCAAGAAGGTGGAGGATCTCTCGGGCCAGGATGGTCCTGGAAGAAGCCACACACAAAGCCTGACAGATCAGGGTCTCCACCCTGTCTGGAGAAAGGAAGGCTCTGCATTGGATTGTATCCAAGACTGCCCCAATGAACTGAAGTCTGTGGGACAGGATCATGGATGACTTGGGAATACTGATAGTAATCCTTCGTCTGCCAAAGAGGTCCAAAGTAAAAAGAGAGAGTCTCCAGTAAAAAGTCCCTGGATGGGGCTGAGATCAGCCAGTCGTCCAGGTAAGGGAAAACTGCAATACCCCGGCGGCATAAGGAAGCCACCACCACTGCCAGGCACTTGGTAAAGACCCGGGGTGCCGAGGACAGATCAAAGGGAGCACCAGAAATTGGAAGTGTTCACCTTGGAATTGGAACCGCAGGAAACTGCGGTGGCTGGGGAAGATCGGGATGTGCAGGTAAGCAACCTGTATACCCAAAGTGCACAACCAATGATCCTCCAGAAGGAGTGGGAGGAGACTCTGAAGCATCAACATCCGAAACTTTTTGTACCTGAAAAACTGATTGAGGCTGCTTACTTAAGTCGAGAATGGTCCTGAAGTCTCCTGTCTTTCTTGGAACCAGGAAAAAATGGGAGTAAAACCCCCTGCCCCTTTGCTGGAGGGGAACGCGCTCTATTGCTTCCAAGAGCAAGAGGCTTTGAACTTCTTCTCGGATGAGAAGAGCCTGATCCCTGGAGTAAGAAGACCTTTTTGGTGGAGATTCTGGAGGAAGTTCCAGAAACTCTATGATGTGTCCAACAGACACTAGTTGCAGGACCCATGCATCGGAGGTTATTGCCTTCCATTCCCGCGCATGGCAGGCAAACCCCCAACCCACCACTTGCACCTCATCATGAGACTGAGGAGGTAGTGAGGATAGTGAGTCAGAAAGTGGCAGGACGTTCAGGGGGAGGGCCCCCTGCGCATCTCTGGTTCTTGGAGGCTAGAGCAGTGGCGGAACCCGTGGACTTGCGTTTACCCTGGCGCAGAGCTGGGGCCAGCTTCCTCTGCCTCCAGGGCTTTTTCTGAAAGGGCTGCTGCTGAGTGCCCGATCGGTACATGGACCTCACTGATCTAAGGGTGAGGCTTCTGTCCTGGAGATCAGTGATGATATCTTTGGTGTCCTCACCAAAAAGTACCGAGCCCCGGAAGGGAACATCCTGAATCGCTGACTGTACCTCGTTGGCAAGGTCAGAGATGCGAAGACAGGAATGCCGTCTTAGGGCAATGGCAGTTGCCAAGGTGCGAGCTACAGAGTCAACGGAGTCCAATGTCGCCCGCAAGGCATGCCTACATGAAAAGCGAGAGGGGCAAAGGTCCTTGGCAAGCTCCTCTTTCAGGTGTGAGGGTCCATAGCCTGGACACAAGCCTCTAACCTGGCCAGGGTAGACTTTTGGTGGGACACCATGTGAATGAATGAATGAATGAATGAATACTTTATTTCTAAAAAGTGCCTTTCCAAAACCAAGGCACTTTTACAACAAATCAATACATAAAACTTAAATTATGTGGGCCACGTAGTTGAGGGATCTAAGCGCACGTGGCCGAGGCGTAAACTTTTCGACCGAACTGGTCCATCTGCTTCGAGTCTTTGTCTGGAGGAGAGGTGCTCATGTGCTTGAGTGCAGCGGACTGGTCATGAATAGCTGAGATGACAACAGAGTTCACCTTAGGATGTGTCTTTAGGAACGGAGCATCCTTTGGCGCCCAGTAAATCCTGTCCGCCCTCTTGGGGACAGCTAGGAGGGAATGAGGCATCTGCCAGACCGCAGAGGTGAGGTCCAGGGAGGAATGGGGACTGGAGACAGAGACTCTTAAGTCCAGGTGTTCAGCCACTTTGTGTCTCATTGGGTCTTGTTCCTCCGACTTCCAGTCAAAGAAATTCTTCATGGACCTCAAAAGATCCGAAAAGACAAGGTCCTTGGGAGGGTTGGGAAACCTTGCCTGTCGGACCTTCGGGCTCCCCCAGGGCGCCCTCCGCCGACTTGTCGGCATCATCATCATCATCATCATAGTCTGCCCCCTGTCAGGAAGGTTACGGATGTCGAAAAGGGTAATGTCCTGACGAGCTGCCCCCGAGACATGTACTGTGGACAGAGAAGAACTTCTCGGGGATGCAGACCTAGGGCACCGCAGAAGAGGAAGTCTTGTCTCCAGGTCTGAAACCAATTCCAAGCGTGCCCCCAGCCACCAATACTGGATGAGGATATTAAAGTAGTCTGAGGAGGTTGTGGCTGAGGGGGAGGAGGCATAACTGGGGGGGGGGGCAGGTAATGGTAACCCTGGTATCCCTGGTAGTGGTGGTAGGGGTTATAACCAGGGTAATACTGCTCAAAAGAGCTCCATTCAGGAGGAGAACTAGCCGGGAAGTGGTCCCGAGGATATCCGAAAGGGTAATGTGGGACAGTCCGGGGTCTTGTGCAAGTCCCCATCGTCAGATCTGACGGAGGGGGTACCCACGTTGGACCCACTGTAGTATAAATCAGCAGGGGGTACGGCGTTGGGACAGCCAACATCAGTGGGGCCGACGTCAGGACCGGCACTACCCTATCTCATCTTTGCCTTGCAGTGTCAGTGGCTCAGTAGGTAGCACACTTGCCTCTGAGGCCGGGAGATCAGAGGGCTGTGGGTTCAGTTCCCACATCTGGCACTTGGGTTAATATCCCAGTACTGACACTGTAGTGCAGCATGAGAGGGGTGCTGCACTTCTGAGGTGCCGTCTTTCGGATGAGACGTTAAACCGAGGTCCCATCTGCCTAGATTGGTGGTAGTTCAGGTGGATGTTAAAGATCCCATGGCACTTATCGAAAAGAGTAGGGAAATTCCCCAGTGTCACCAAATTTCCTCATTCACTAAAATACAACCAACAGCTTAATCTGGTTCAAGGTCAGTTGGCATTCATCTGTATCCCCCTCCCCCGGGTTGTGCCTGAAAATAGGTAGGATTTGTCTAGTGCACTTACCCGGTCAACAAAAGCTAAAATAAAAAAAAAAATAAATCTCGCGCCAGAAGGGGACCCGGCGTTGGAGGGGCTGGCGTCAGGGCCAGACACTGGGGCCCGACGGCAGGACTGGGTCTGGCGCTGAAGCCGAAGGCTGGGGCAGATCACAGGGCCCTGGCTGTGGAAGAGTCGTCAGAATATCCAGCGTCGGAATGGGATTCGCCAGATCCGACGCTGGGATCAGGGCCAGGATAATTGTCGGCTCTGAAGGGATCCCACCTGAAGGAGGAAGGGCCTCCACTGGAAGGCCAGTCAGCCGAGGAGGAGCCTTTTTTTTCCGTGACCCCGTCAGGAGAGCGCAGGACAGACCCAGAGGAATCTACCACAGAGGGATTACGCGCTGTCTTCACCTGAAGGACCCGCCTGCGAAGGGGAGGGTAAAGGCGAAGGAAGATGGGGGAGAGGGGCCTTCTCCCCCGGTTCTGCTGGTCGTTAGGTGTGGCGCTGCAACTAGGCACAGACAGGAGAACCGTGCCTGAGCAGCTGTTAGAGCCTGTTGTCTTATCAGGCGGGCGGGCGGGTGGGGGAGGAACCCCTGGGCGACTTGTCGAATGGTGCCGGGCGGGTCCCGAGCTGAAAACCGTCTTACCGGCGGCCGTGCGGTCCCTGGAGGAGCCGGGGCTGGTTTAGCGGCCGTAGTGGTGCGGTCATCAGAGCAGCCGATGGTCGACTGACCCGCTGAAGATTTGCCAGACTTACCATCTGAGGTCTTCTTTGGCGGTGGCTGGGCCTTGCTCGTTGAGGGCAGTGAGGTCTCATCCATGGAGCGTTCCCGCTCCAGAGATTTCTCCTTATGGTGCTTCTTTGAGGGAGAAGATTTCTCAGAAGAGGACTCTCTAATGCAGTCCATTTCCTTTTCTAAAGAAGCTAAGCGGTCCTTTAAAAGGTGGGCCTCCAAAGCCTGCTGTCTCCACATTTTGGTGACCTAATTAAAAGTTTGGCACTCCGAGCAAGAGGAGACAGGGTGGTCTGGGCCCCCACCAGATCACACACTTTAGGTGACCGTCCTTATGAGGGATCTGCATGCCACAGGACGAGCACTTCTTCTTGGGTGAAGACATCAAGTAGTAGGAATAACGAAATAAAGATTTGGGGAAGGAAAAATCAGACGCAAGAACTCATATGTCGATCGCTGCATGGAAGTCTGCAATGTGACTGACATGAGTGTGGAAAGAACAGGAGGGTGATGAGGACCACCCACTATATACGGCCAGCTGACGCCAGGTGGGCGTCCCATCATGGACTGCTAGAAAAACGTGCCGTGCGGCCTGATGCCAGGTGGCGCCAGTCCTACATGTAATGACCTACTGAAGGAACCCTCTCGAAGTAAGCTCTGGCAGCACATGAGGTTGTCCTCAAAGGGTGTTTTTTGAAGTGGTTAACCCCACAGGTACCTGCTCTGCAGTAATGCTGCTGTAAGGCCACAGGAACTGGAAGCGCGGAAAGAATCATGGCTGACCTCCAAGTAAGGAGACAAAGGTTTTTGGACACTTAGAACCCATGGCACTATATCATACCACAGACATACCCCCATGGCACTATATCATACCACAGACATACCCCCATGGCACTATATCATACCACAGACATACCTGCGAACAATATTTTGTAGGGAGGGGTTTCCTCCTAAACCTTTCAGATCTGCTGTCTGGTTTTTCAAGACCTGAATAGGCAGCAGCCACTGATGCAGGCAGAGAATATGGGCAAACTAAGTGGTCCTAGGAGTACTCATCTGCCATCAACTACTATGTTACTATGTTATATCCATGGACACCATTAGTTATTGGCATCGGAAAGGACTGATTTTAGTCCTCTACTGCAGTTCTAGTGTTTGATGAGTCTTCCTGTTGTTTGGGTTAGCAGTAACTGTTACACATTTTATGTTAACACTGGTGTCTCAGCCTTTTTTGAGAGGGTGGGACATGCTGTATTGTATATAATTTCTTTAAATAAAGGACAAAAATTATTTTTTTTTAAATAGCATATTGACCCAGGATAGCCAAGCTAAGATGCAAAATCTTATTGGCAGTGCAAGGGGGTAGGGTCCTGCTTATACTGAAAGGAACTGAAGCACATGGAGACCAAATGACTTGCTTAAGATCACACAGTGACATAGTGGCTAGGATCTGAACCTGTGACTGTCTGTTTCACAGTTCACAACTCCAACTGTTGGCCCACATTACCATCCTAAGGCTGCCAGTTAAGAAAACATCAGAAATACATGCTGACTGCTGCTTGAAAGCAGGTATGTCTCTCGACGAGGGGGATCTGACAGCAACGGAGCACTCCGTGACTGACTGCACAGCATGAAACCTACCTTGATGTCCTCCAGCTGTATTTTCAGGTACCATTCGTGGTGAGAGTGCTTCTCTGCCAGATACACAGCATGGGAGTAATAACCTGCCTGACGGAGGACCTTTATAGCTGTCTCCACTTCAAAATGAACTTCACTCTCACTGGTCTAAGAATGAAAAGAAGGATAAAGAAATACAAATATACTCAAGTAAGCAAATAACAGCTCAGAACTCAATTTTTGTTACAGTTTACTTACTCAAGGGCAACCCAACTGAAATGTGGCATCTTATTTACTGGAGGAGTACACACAGGACGGTAGCTTGACTTGCTTATGGTCACGCGGGTGAGTAAATGGCTCTGGTGAGATTCAAACCCGAGACCTTGTACTTCCAAAGTCTATGCTCCAAATACCTCATCCTGTAGTACCACTATAGCCACAGTGTTTGGGGCACAAGCTAAACACCATGTGAACTCTGCTACTGTCACAAGATAAACACCTTGTGAACTAGGTTACAGCCACAGTGTTCGGGTACAAGATAAGTGCCACCTGAACTCCGCTACTGCCAGTGTTTCAGGCACAAAATAAATGCCACATGAACTCTGCCAAAGCCACAGTGTTTTTGGCACAAGATAAATGTCCCATGATGTATACAACAGTCCCAGCCTTCTGGTCAGAAACTAGGCACATACTGTGAACCTCGTCAGAACCACAGGACTGCAAGCATGAACTTCACCAACTGTGTGCACAGTACCACAGTAATTTAGTCCATCATGCTGGCTTCCGTTTCATACATAAGGATGAATAAGTATGCAGTGCAAACATGTTCTGATTTATAGGGGGTTTCCTACCCTCTCCACTACCCAGGGTGCCCTGTGAGTCCCTTAGTGAGGGAGTAGGCGGTTTTCGGATTCCTTCTTCACATGTTTCTGTTCTGGTATTCAGCAGCTGTACAACTGATGACAAAACCTAGCCATGTCATTGCTCTCACTAAAATCACATACTGAAATTTCTCAAAACCCAAATCAACATTAACTACCACAATAATGTTACCGCAGGTAAACTTGCTTGCAAACTTACCACACGTGCTAAGCAATCCGAGAGACTTTTTTGTGTCAGGAACGTCTCCAAGGACAAGCAACCACTTTCCTTTGCAGACAAAACTATTTAAAAAGTTGATTACATTTAAAGCTAAGAAAAACTAAGCCAAAGAATGTAAATCTCATGATCACACAGCCCAAGAAAAGTCAATCAGATAATTTTTAGCAATACGCGGAGATGAATGGGTGGAGTAAAGTTGACAATCTCGGTGTGGGATCAGGCTCAGGCTCAGGGGGGTCTTGGCTGCTGCAGTCAGTTTTGCTAGGATGGGGCCCTTCCTAATCTCACCTTAATGAACTCTTCCAGTTTAGAGCTGTCTTTCAGCTTTGTGTAGCAGTTTAGCAGCAAGGTGGTGTGGTCTGTGTTGGCCAGGGACTGGCGGTGCAGCGCCTGTAGGTACGCAGTCAAGTTGTGGATCCTCTGGGCATCAAGGAACTTACGGATCACATAGGAAGGTTCCAGTTTTCCAATGGTACTGTGGGAAGTGGGAGAGAAACAATACAGCTGATCAAAACTGAAACAGAAAAAGTGACTAAGTAAGCAGTAACACTCGACAGGGAATGCATCAAGCTACAGTAAGTATACTGCCACATAAGCTGGTATCGACAAAGGTATGTGGTAGGATTTCTGAGCTGCGGCCCAATTACTGTGAACTGGACACAGTCTGACGTGCCTCCTAGCAAGTTGTGTGGGATTTCTGGGCCCAGTTTTTTTTTTTTTTTTTTAAATCATATTTCTATTTTTACCTCCTCGCCAGCACAGCGGATCTCCATGATCCCTGGCCGCCGACACCCACACTCCCTAGGCCCGGCCATTTTTTGCTCACGCACTCTGCGGCAGGATCCTCACGGGAACCAGGGGGCGCTGGGCGCGGCCATCAGCCGCCGGGATTGCCACCCTATTTTCCACCTATTTTTCCCCGGAGGCCGGACATGATGGCGTCCTAAGCACATATGTGCGCGCCTGCCCGCTCAACCCTTATGCCTGCTGCTGTAGCATGGTCGGCCTCTGCTAGTCACCACTACAGTGCGCTGCAATGCCCCAGCCCTCCCCAGAGGAAGGAGAGCAGTTGTGGGACGCTCAATCCTTCCTCTCCCATGCCATCTCCTGGTGGCCCAGGTCTGTTCCTGAACCCGGGTCACTGGTGTGGCATCCAGTGCCTCAGCGACACCAGGCCGGCTTGGCCCAGTGTTTTCTGAGATAACCCGGTGCTCCCTTCCGAGTTCATTGAATGATGCGCTGGTGAGACCCCTTCTGAAAAAACATCTTTGGACCCGGACTGCTTGGCAAATTTTAGACTCGTCTCTAACCTTCCCTTGTTTGGAAAGGTTTATTTATTTATTTCAATACTCACAAAACTATTTACGCTCAGAGCTCTTTACATAGGTTCCATGTCAGGACACTTCAGTACAACAGATAGGTGAAATTATACAAAGAATTGCAGAAATACAAAGGTAAAACAAACAAGTTTATATATCAAACATAGTACAGGTCACAGGAAAATAGACAATTGACAGTGCTCAACGGTGAAACCAGTCAGCTGTCAACAAACGAGAGGCTGTTTGGAGCGTCGCTAAGTGCTAAAGAAAAAAGGCGTGAAGGGGAGGAGCCCAAGTGCAGTGTGCGAAAGGAGAGCGAAATATAGTACAGCAGTAGGGATCGGAGGGAGGTGACTAGACTGGAGGCAGAGGGAGAGGGCGCTAGGTGTGTGGCAGGAGCAGGAGGGCCAACTCTGGGGAGAGAGGGAAGGGCTGAGGGGGCAGGGGATGGAAGTAGTGTTGGGGGGGTGGAAAGGTGGTGCTAGCGATGGTAGGCACATCAAGATTCGCATATCATAAGGAGCTTCAAGTTCATTTTGAAAGTACGCAGTGTGGGCAGGTGCGCAATGTTCTCCTGGAGGCAGTTGAACCACAGTGGTGCACAGTAAGCAAAGGACTCTTTTTTTTGGTATATCAAAGTATTTTATTTATTTTTCATAGATACTACAACAGACATTCACACTCAGTTAGTACATCATATAATATCACAATCTTAGGCAAGAGTGTACAGTACATCTTTGTTCAAAATAGTATTGTACATAGTTACAGCAGCTTAAGAGGCATCAAAAAAGAAAAACTAATTGGTATATCTAGACTCCGTAATAAGAGTTTACAATTTTGAAACAGATGTCTTTACTTTTCAGTGTAATCATAATAAATGTACATTTCTTTAACGATATAATGTCTTGTCTATTCATTTCAAGTTCTTTCAAAACATTTATATCTGTTATTCCGGTCAGGGCGATCCTTTACTCTGTCTGAGAGTCTAGCAGGCAAATGTTCCAAGGAATACATATCCCTGACTATGTCCAGTCACATTTGTTCAATCGGGAGTCTGTCAGTACGCCATAACCTGGTAATAGCTTTATGAGCTACCAGAATCAGGAAGGTAATTTACTTTAGTGTTGCCATATCTATTCGAATTGCTTCTGATTTAACAAAAGTAAGTACATATGTGGCATTAAAAAGGTCTGGGCAGCTATAGATTTCAGTCAGTTACTTTACTGTCTGTTGCCAATAAGAGGTTAATTTAGGGCAGTGCCACAGAACCTGACTCTGTCCTGCAGTATCTGGATTGCACCCCCTCCAGCATTCTCCACTGGCCATTCCTCCATATTTGACTAAGATTGCAGGGGTTCTAAAAATCTGGACCGGAGCTTCCAGGCATATTCCTTCCAATAAGGAGACGGAGAAAGTTTCAATACCGGGAGCGCAGACCCACCCCACCCCACACCCAGGGCCTCACCCTCCAACTCCCTCGACCAGCTTAGCCTGATGGATTATGTGGCATCACTACACCTCTCTTGTAAGGCCATATAAATTTGGCTGATCAAATGCTCTGATAGGGAGCCTGAGATGTGTGCACGAATCAGAGTAGCCAGTGGAGAGGGATCTGAGATTATAGCCAGGAGATCTTCATATCTACTAAGATATGACTTAACATGTAGATAGGAAATACAATATTTGTGAGATATGTGGTATTTTGCATGTAAGGATACAAATGGGATAAGTCCATTTGGACCTATGATCTGAAAGACATTTTATTCCGTATCTCTGCCATGCTTCAATAATCCTGGTGTTTTGCCCTTTATGTCTGTATCATAGGCCAGAGCTGCCAAATAAAATGTTTTCCCGATTAGAAAGGTATACATCTCTTAACTGTAGCCGGGCCTGAAGTGCTTCCCTGGTATAAGTCAGGTAGATCCCTGTTAGATGACATCCGGGAGGATGAGAATAAAAATGTTTTTGTACTTCAGAAAGGTCTCCCCACGTTTGTTCTAAGTTTTTCCAATGTGCAGTATATATTGGATTAATCCAATTGAGCACCACCCAGAGCTGTGTTGCCAAGGCATACTTTTTAAGATTTGGAAGATTTAAACCACTTCTTTCCCTGGGTGCCTGCAAAATAGAATACTGGATTTGTGGCAGTCTACCCTGCCATATAAAATTGAGAAATAAGTCTATCCCACGCCTGAAAATAGAAATTAGAGGGGCTGAATGGCAAAGTCTGTATAAAAAAAAAAAAAAACCACAAGATACAGGGGAAAACATTTTGTTTAATCGTATTGATTCTACTAAGAAAGCTCAAGGGCAGGTATGTCCATCTAGAAAGGTCGTCCGTCAGTGCGATTGTTAGGGGCTATAAATTCAACAGTTCTGAATGGATTGGTTTCTTCATCAGTTTTATCACCAAATATCACATCATTTGGCCTGTCCGTTTAAATGGATGTTTGTTTTTAAAGTAGCAGGGGGTATATAATTATATGTTAACACTTCAGTTTTCTGGCTGTTGACCCTGTATCCAGACAGGTCCTCACAGATCTGGAGCTGCTTCCATATCTCTGGAGTAGATGTTTCAGGTTGTAGTACTGTTAAAAGTATATCACCAGCAAAAAGTGATCGTTTATGCTGACGACCCCCCACCAGGGGTATCCCCTCTATTCCCTGCATTATTCGTACGGCTATTGCCCAGGGTTCAATAGTACAAATAATAATGAGGAGGGGGCACATCTGTCTATTACCGCTAGTCAGCTCAAAACAAGGGGAGAAAGCACCATCTATCCTGACATTTGCTTTTGGGGATGTATACATATTTTGTAGCCGTTGTATAAATTGGACAGGAACACCAAAATGAATCAGGGTTTGCCACAAAAAGGGCTAGGACACTCTGTCGAACGCCTTTTCGGCATCGAGTCCTAAAAGAACCATGGGGACCTGCCTGGACAGTGCCCAGTCAACCAACAAATGGGTGCGTTGTATGGCATCATGTGCCTGTCTACCTTTAACAAAGCCTACTTGATCACTATCAATAAGGGAGGGGGTAAATGTTCTATCCTAGAAGCCAAAATCGACATAAATAATTTGTAATCATAATTTAACATTGATATGGGGCGGTAAGATGATGGTTGTTTTGGGTCTTTCTGGGGTTTGGGGATAGCAGCTATTACTGCATATTGCCATGATGGGGGATCTCCATTTTGAATGTTATGTAAAGCTGGAAGAAGAGCTGGGATGAGTAGTTCTTTAAATTTCTTATAAAATTCTGATGGGTAGCTGTCTGGGCCCGGTGCTTTAAGCATCTTGGCAAACTTTAACTTATGATTAATTTCTGCCATTGAAATGTGAGCTAATAATTTAGCTGCTTGTTCCGTGGGTATCCATGGAAGTAGTAGGGCTGCCAAATATGCCTCTCTCCTGGCTGGAGAAACTGCCCGATCTTGTCTATATAGGTTGTGATAATATTTCTTTAATATGTCTCGTATATCAGCTGGTTTACTGGCCAGCCTTCCAGTTTTAGGATCAAACACGGCTAAAAATCTGGCCCTCCTAGGTTCGCCCTCATGGTATTTTAATTTGAGATAATATAACTGTTGCTCAAATTTTTTCCTCTGTTAATTTCTGCAGTCTCTGTTTAAGTATTCTGAGTTTTGACTTAACCATTGGGTCCTCCTGTTCAGGCCACTTTTGCCAGCGAAGTTGTTCCTTCTCCTCCTCCGAAAATGTAATTATATCCCCTTTAATACTACTTCTAACGTGTCCCACAGTATTGTAGGACTTACTTCCAAGGTTGAGTTGACCTGAAGGATTTTAGGAATGGCCTCTTATCATATTTAAAAATTCTGGGTCTTTTAGGTGATGAAGTGCCGGCCGCCATTGTGTTTGTTTTTGTGTCGCTCCCAAATTGATTTTTAAATACAAAGGGGCATGATCTGACAGGAACCTATTTCCATGCCAGACATCACACAAATTGTCTAGATGTTCTATTGTAATAAAAAAATTGTCTAAGCATGCTGCAACTCCAGTATGTGGGGCTAGATGAGTGTATTCTCTTGTCTTGGGGAAGCAGTGCCTCCAGGTATCCACTATGCCCAGTGAGGGAAGGGTGTATTTCATATATTTTTGGAGTGCTGTCATTCTGTGTGAATGTACACTAGATACATCTTGTGTGGGATCTATATTTATGTTTAAATCACCTCTCATAAGAAGTTGCCCCTCCTGGATTGATAATAAATGCTTAAAAAACTGTACTGCTAATGTCTTTGGAGATCCTGGGGGAAGTAGATGGATGCCAGGGCAACTGATCTTAAATAAAGCAAACCAGTAACTATGGCATATCTGCCCTCTCCATCAATTATTTCTCTTTTCTTTTCAAATGGAAACCCTTGTTGCAACAGGATCATTACTCCCTTCTTTTCCCCTTGTGATAAGCAGACTCAGCTGCCAGAGTAAGGCCAAATTGTTGGAATTTACTATGTTCATCTGAGGTCATATGAGTCTCCTGAAGTAAGATAATTTCTGGGCTGTCTTTTTTTTAGAAACTGTAGGAGATGAGCTCTTTTGACTGGATTGCCAATACCATTGATATTTAAAGATATCAATAATGATTGTTTAGCCATAAGTGGGGGAGTGGGCTATCCTGTTTATTAGACATCATCTCCCAATAGTTACCACCTCTATATCTGGTTGTACCACTAGAAGCCATGAAGTATCTAGTAAATTCTATTTCCATTGCCCTGAACTCCATCACTAAAACCACATAATTCACTGTGTGTGTCTGTGTCCGTACATTGTAACATATAATGTAAAATCCAAATAAGTTCATTAACAAAACTAACTACCAAATCTGATTAACTTGCGTAACTCTATAAGGTCTGTATATGACTAGATCATATTTCAGGTTTGATGACATTAAAATGTCCAAAAGTTTATATGTGAATCGCCAACAAGGCGGTAAAGTTATGAACCTTATAAAACCTATAGGATTTACAACTATCCTGAAATTTTTCACATGATTGATTGACTCCCAAGGGAGGGAGGACAAATATTTTCCTCCTCTATCAAGACCGTTGATAGAGTCCTGTGGAGGAATGTCCTGGTGGTTCCAGGGGCCCCCAGCAGCAGCAGAATAAAATCTAGTGCCACAGATTGCCACGCCAAGGGTTAGGAGAAACCAGATGGGCCATAAAAGTGGCTTCCTCTGGTTCAGCATTTCCCGTGCGGGCATTCTACAGACAACCACCTTAGGTTGTAAGTTGTGTCTTCACTAGGTTAGTCGAAAACAACCTAGTATTAAGATCACATTGCAAGCCAAAACTAATGACATTAGTAACATAGCCTCAAATCCCGGGCTAAGTTTGTTTAAGAAGCTATGTTCATGAAGTGTGGGAGGTTTCTAGTCAAACTAAGATGGGGGGAGGGGTAACCAGGACTTCTGGTCAGTCCCCAAGGACTATGAAGCAGTTGAATCTGTAATTTTGTAAGATAAGCATTAACATTTTGCATTATTATATTCTGTCCTCGCCTCCCCATAACTTCTCCTTGAATAGCAGCCAGATCCCCGAGCCATTAGTAGACTACAAGGCGTTGGCAGACTTTTAACATAGTGTAATTCTCACCCCTCATTCAAGATCAGGTCTTTGAAAGCGCTGCAGTAGCTTCTTCACTTCTTGTAAAGCAGCCTGTCCCTGTCTCTTTCTGGATTGAGGGTCTTTCACAATATCCCAGGTTTCATCTCTCAGTTCTGTTAGGGATTTTCAGACTGTAGTACCCTCTGCCTGTGGGAGAACTAGCCCTTTAGCTTACAGCGTAGCAATGGCATCCTCTGGCGTGTCAAATGTTTGGAGTCCATCTGCAAACATTACTGTAAGTCGTGCTGGGTATGGGGTTGTAAATCGAAGTTGTTGTTGCTTTAAAAAGCGATGGATTGGTGCGTAGGCTCTCCTTTTTGCAGAGATCAGTGGGGAGTAGTCGTCATCAAAATATATTAGTTTTTCTTTATATTCTGTCTCTTTGATTCTCTATGCTCTGGTCAGGATGTGTTGTTTATCAGCATAATTCAGGAATTTTAGAATAATAGAGAGTGGCCTCTGGTCTGGTTGTATTGGTTTTGGTGCCAAGGCTCTTTGTACCCTCTCAATGTCCAGTTTATATCCTGGATCAAGCGGTAATGAGTCATGGAGCAAATCTTCCATGAACGCAGAAATATCCCTGCCTTCTTCACCTTATGGGACTCCGTATATTCTTATGTTGTTCCTACAGGAATGATTCTCAAGGTCCTCACATTTATCTTTCAGAGTCTGCTGTTCGTCCAGTAGGTGTACCACTACACACTCCAGCCAATCTGTTCTGTCATCAAGATCTGTAATACATGCCTCCACATCTGTAACCTTGGCTGCTAATTTGCCAAGCTCAGAGGTAAGCTCTGATCGGAAATTTTTTACTTCTGTGCGGAACTCTTGCAGTTCGGAGAGGAGAGTCGCATTACTAGGCTGCAGTTTTGTGTAGGCCTTTGGATCCACCATATCTGAAGTTCCTGCGGTTCCGTTCAGCTGTCTGATTGTTGTTTCAACAGAATCCGCGACCGTGGAGTCTTGGCTGCTCTTTTTTTCCCCCTCCCATTCAGGTATGGGACTCTCCCTTTAACTTTAATTAATGATTTACTGCATTTTATTGTTGGGAGAATTCCTTTTTTAGCCCGGGATGGGTAGCGCGTTTGTTCAGGCTTGCATTGCTGGCAGTGATGTTGCCGGAAGTCCAAGCAAAGGACCTTTGCCCTTGAGATGTTCGACATTTCGGAGTTAGGAAGGACTGGTGTTCGGAGTTACGGGTGTGCCGTGGATTACTGCTGGGAACCAGATGTTGGAGCCCTGGCGGTAGCTGACCAAGGCAGATCTTTTTGGCCAGAAGGCAGGATTGATATTTTAGTCAGCCACTGAGCGTGAGCCAGTGTGCCCTGGCATAGAGATCACAGGTATGAGTCAGTCGGTGAGCACCTAAGGTGCGCCAGCAAGCTTTGTTGAGTGCAGTTTTTATGCATCGGAGAGCAGTATCTGTGACAGAACCATATATAGGCAGCCCATAGTCCACCAGGGAACCCACAGAACTGTGAACAGCTATGCTGAGGGCTTCAGGGGAGAGGCTATGCTTGTGACAATAAAGCAGCCCTATGCACTTGTTGATAGCGTTGGCAGTGTTGTCAATGTGGAGAGTATAGGACAGAGTTGTCAGTAGTGATACCTAGATATTTAAAGTGTTGAACAAGTTCAAGGGAAACCCCGCCACTATTGCATACTGATAGTGGGTAGTTTTTGTGTTTGTTTAGAGAGCTGGAAAACAGCATGGTTTTTGTTTTCTTGTAGTTCATTACCAATTTATGATCTCTGAACCACATCTCTACACTGGTGAAGTCACTCTGTAGTTGCTGCTCAAGGGCACTGGGGTCTGAGCCATTTGAGAGGACAACCCCATCATCTGCATAAAGGAGGATGCAGCCTCGACTGGCTTGGGGGAGGCAATTCAAGAATAAGCTGAATAGGAGGGGACCCAGTATTGACTCCTGCAGAACACCTGAGCAGACAGGTTTGCTGTCTGAGAGGACAGTACCTATCCTGACTTGCTGGGAGCGGCAGTGCAGGTAACTGCAGAACCATGCAACTGCCTCGGGGGCAAGGCCTGTAGCAGTGAGTTGGTCAACTGGGAGGGCATGATTGACCATATCTGAGGCCTTTGTTAGATCGACATAGATTGCCCCAGCTAGCTGTCCAAGATCAAGAGATTTATGGATGAAGCCCGTGAATTCCAGGAGGGCTGTAGTGCTGTGCCCTGCCCTAAAGCTGTGCTGCTCAGGGCATAGGAGCTTATGTTTGTCCAGGTATTCGACAAGTTGGTCCACGATGATTCGTTCCAGGGCCTTCGAGAGTGGTGGAAGTATAGAGATGGGTCTATAGTTCTCGGGCATGGCCCGATCCCCACTCTTGTACACAGGGGTAATTACTGCAGCTTTCCATTTTTGAGGGAATACTGCGAACCGGAGTGATAGGTTGAGGATATGGGTAAGGGAAGACAGGATTTCTTCCAAAGAGAGCGAGATTAGTTTCAGATCGAGGTTATCTCCCCTTACACAGGTATTTCCTGGCTTCCCCGCTAGTAATAGTCTTGAAGTGAAAAGAGGGATGCACTGGGGGTCTGTGAAGGAGCAGCAGGGCTGGTGAGGGAGAAGAAGTTGGTAGGGAGGAAATCACGGAGGTCGGTGAAAGCAAGGTTGAAGGTGTTGGCTATAGATGTAGGATCAAGAATGGGGGATCCATCAACACTGAGCATGGTGGGGGCTGTTTTCGGCTCACGTCCGGTGACCTCTTTTAGGTTTGCCCAGAATTTACGACCATCATTCCAATTCTTGGCTTGGGCCTCCTTGTAGTATAAGTTTTTGTCTATTCAGATGGTCCTGGTACAGTTATTCCTAGCCCGTTTGTAATTCAGCATGTCGGACTATTTCCCTGTGGCCCTGACTACATGCCAAAGATGGTCTCTATTTTTCATAAGTTCAAGGGTGCCTGGGCTCATCCAGGGGTCGAAATGGCCTTTGATTTTACGCTTTTTGAAGGGTGCGCGAGTGTCGCAGATCATACTGAATAGGAGGATGAAATAGTCAAGCGCGCTATCAGTGTCAGAAGCCCCAAACACTGTGGACTAGTCAGCGTTGAGGAGATTGGCTTTAAAGCGGCCCGTGTGACCAGGCTTGAGGACCCTGTTGGTGACTGTTCCTGGAGGGGGTTTGGTGAAATTATTAGCCCAACTGAACATGTCAGGGGAGTGGTCACTGATGTCGTCCGGGAGGACAGAGGGATTGGAAATATGCTCAGGTCAGTTTGTGAGTACCCAGTTGAGCAGAGTATTAGTGCCCATTCTGTAACTGGTCCTAATGGGGCTTCACTGAGCTGTGTAACGTGAACAGCCTGAATTGCATCTTTGAAGTGGTTAGCTTCAGGGGCAAGCCGATTAATACTGAAATCACCAAGAAGTGTAACCTCGGAACTTAGGGTCAGGCTTCCAAGGCAGTCTATGACGGCTTGGAGACCTTGAGCCAAATTATTTTGTGGGACGTAGACTGATAACAGTGTAATTGTTTTGTTATGGGCCCCAAGAAGGACCTTTATGGCAAGGGCCTGGGAGAATGGCCCTAGGCTGGGTAAATTTAGGACTATGCCCTGTAAACGATCCTTAAGGTAGAGTGCACAGCCACCACCTCTTTTAGATACTCGACCTTGCCTAAAAATTATTTAACCCGGTAGACTGATGGCACCATCGGGGATCCTGGGAGAGAGCCATGTCTTGACAACTGACAGCACATCAGGATTATGGAGGGCTATCTAGGCTTGCAGATTGTCAAACTTTGCTGCCAGGCTGCGGATGTTTAGGGATTCAAAGGTTAACGTGCCTGGTTTCTGGGCAGTTGTACCATGATTTTGAGGGGGGCCCGGATTGGGGAGGATGTTGCCTGAGAGAGGTAGCAACAGGAGGGCTAGCCTGACCAAGTAACTTTTAAAGTATCTGGTGTTAGCTTTGTGCTGCCTTCTTGAGTTTAATCTGATGGCGTGCTTGTTGGAGAGTGAGGGCAGTACGAGCAGGAGTGTGGGAGGAGGAAGCCATGGCTGGACGCGCCGAGTTCTTGATCAGGCATGCCAGGCTGTGTTGTCAGGCCTGCAAGTGGTAGGCAGGTCGGAGTCAAGCACCGATGTTATGGTGTAGTAAGTATTGCCATAGGTATGCTCAGTGATAAGGAGGGTAGGCGGTTTAGGGACTTGCTGGTAGGTTATCGAGGAGATAGTGGCTTTGCAGCTCGAGGCCCACCTCACAGCCTTTAAACATCTATAAGCTGCTCCAGTTTGGATTTAGATTACAAGAGAAGAAAAAAAGGGCAGATTAGGCCCTTATTGGGAGCACGTCAATTCGCTATGGGCAATTCACCCTGCAACAGTTCTGTCCCTCTCTCCCATCGAAACAGAACACCATAGCATGATTTTATTTATATTTTTTGAACCCATAATAACATGCCTTACACTGGGAAATGTTCACTTTCCTGTAACAGTTTCCAAGATCTGAAAGGAGCGAACTGTCGTGGGGCAAATAGCCCATAAAGGACCATCATGTAGCCGCCCTTATCTGCCGTCACATTCAATGTTTCTGTGTGATCCAAGCATAATATGGAGACTGCACTGGTCAGAGTGCATAATGACCTCCGCAGGGCCAGAGATGGAGGAGGAACGGTCAGTTCTCATTCCACTCGATCCAGTCTCAGCATTTGACACTGTGGACCACAGGTTGATGTTGGATCATTTTAGGGAATATTGTGGACTCGCTGGTAGTGTCATCAGCTGCTCTGAGTCATTCCTCAGTGGCAGGATGCACAGAGTGGTGATAGGAAATTTTTTCTCACTCCTAAAGCCCCTGATCAGTGGTGTACCCCAGAGTTCGGTCCTCTCATCTATGTTGTTTGTAGTGTGCATGCTGCCCCTGGGCGATATCATCAGACAGCACAGCATGGGCTTTCACTGCCATGCAGATGATACCCAGCTGTACCTGTTATTTGCACCTGGGATGCCTGGCACAAGCATGTTACTGAATGTACGCCTGGTTTAAATCCTGGGCTGGATATTCTCCAGCTGGCTGTGGCTCAACCTAGACAAGACGGAGGGAATGGTGATTGACCCAGTCGATGGCAGGGTGCGGGAGCCACAGCGGATCGCCTTGCCTGGTGTGCGATTCCTCTAGTCTGGTGGCCTCTGCAAAGGTGAAGAATCTGTGTGTCATTCTGGATGAAAGACTGACACATGGGGCTCATGTGTTGTCTGTAGTCTGGAATGGCTTTTACTATCTCGGAAACATTTCCCAGATTAATACAGTATCGCGTGAACAAGGCGACCAAAACTGGGTGCCTACAAAAACAGCAACTCAATTACGGTGCCTGTGTTCACAGGTACCTAGCGGGGAGGGGACTAGATACTGGGGTGGGTGAATAGGCGACAGGAAGTATCATGGCGTATACAAGCAGCATACAGGCTGCAGGGGGGCAGGGAGGGAGATGGCATGTGGGAGCAGGTGCCGAGCTGGTCTGCTAGCGTGTTGGGGAGGGTGGTCAGCTGGGAAGTGCAGGGTTCGGATCCGGCGCGGCACATTCTCCCCCCCCCAGGTGGCTTTACATTTTTGTAAGTTTTTCACCCCCCTGGAGTTGAGAATCCATAAGTAGGGGGTGCCATCATTTTCCTCATGTGATACAGCCCTTAATAAAAAAATATTATTTTTGGAAAACTATTTGGGACTTTTTGGCATTTGTGCCCACTTCACTGGAGAAACTTTCTCCTAGCTCTGCAGTGTGAGTGTTTTCTGCTGTTTAAATCACTTTTACCAATACATGCCATCAGTGCAAACCTTTCCCTACACTGAGGTGCTCAATTTCATTTCATCTCAAGCACGTAACCCATTTACTTTAAAAGCAGAATAGTGCACCAAGCAGGGTAATGAGTCCGTGTGCCTTAAAATCAAAGCGTGGCTGTCAGACACCACCAGTACCTCTTGGGAGAAGTTTTTACTACCGGCTGCAACCAACAAGCACATAACTAGTCATAAACTAAACCAGTGTAGATCAAACAACCAGGAGGCAAACGTCCAAACAAAGGAAAGGGGGAAGAGTACTGGTGCGGTGTGGGTAATGGGTGTGGGGCAGAAACCGTGGAATGGGGAAGGAATAAAAACAGGGATAGAAAAAGGGCAGAAAGTTAAGGGGATGAAAAGAGGAATGGAGAGGGAGAAACAATTAGAACAAACACGTAACTATTAACAGGCTTGAATACTAGCAAAACGTAGGAACACGACATATGTGCTGGTGCAAATATAGAGTGCACATACCAAGCGAATACATTTATATGATGTTTAAATTCAAAGTCAGTATTTATAGCAGATCAATCAAAGACAGCACGTAAAGTGAACCTGAACAATTCTTTTCTAAAAAACAGATTTAAATTGTGTATGTCAACAAAACAAATATAAGATCTTATAGTTAGTAACAGTTATTGATTTCTGGACAAGAATTAAAAACACGTTTTCAAAAAAAATATACACATACTTCAAATATGTATCATTGCTATTTCCACAACTAAATTTCTATGTGAAATAATTTTGTGAACAGTGTACATTTTACTGTCGTCACTTGGGAACACTGTAGCTAAATAGGTACCCTGAATGCATCACCCTAAAAAGGGGTTAAAATCCATTTCCTCAATATGGCCCACTGGTTGCATAGAGTTAAGTGCAGGAATGCACCAAGTTTCCGGTTCGATCCCCACATGGGGTAGTTCCTTAATATGCTCAAGCGCACAAGAACATAAATCAGCTGGGTTACAGTCCTCTTTCTGTTTGAAGTCGAAATCAAATGCATCGTTTTCTTTGCTCTCACATGTTCCTGCACCCTTTGAGTTGGGGAATTGTTCTGCCAACACAAGAACCCCAGAATCCGACAGCAGATAAAGGCTGTTTGGCCCACCCAGTCTGCCCATATTGTTTTTTTTTTTTTTAACCTTCATTTTCACTGCAGACCCACTTGATCCACAGTGCTGTCTCTCTCCTTCCCCTCTTCTACGTGCAGCCACAAGGGCACCAACCCACATATCCAGTAAATGCTATCCTGCAATCACAATACAACCCTAGTGGGTACTTTATTCCCCGTCTGAGGGTGCTCAGAAATTCTCCTTTGCAAACATATCTGCATATGTTGCAGCTTTTACAACTGGATAAACGTAGTCTATTTCCAGGAGCTGCAGCACTGGCCTTGATAAAATGACTGTATTCTTACTGTATGTATTTCATGGAGGTTCCCACATTTTTATGGCCTACTGTCCTTTATTTTACTTTTGACCTTGTCAATCTTGGGCTAACTTTAAGTATTACACTATTATACACATGATACATGGCCAGTGCTTCACTGTAATAGTATGTTGCTTGTCTTATTTTTCACTATTTCATCATATTTTGAGTCATATTAGAATACTGAATAAAGTTGCAATTTCAAAAAAAAAAAAAAAAATCTACTGGTCTCCCCAATTTCTCCCTCTTCTAGGTCATTTGCCAGAACTGCCATCTCTATGTCTTTTCTGTAAATCCTGTACCCAGTAATTGTAATCCAGCACCACAGTAACTTTTTTATTTTCTGATGTTTCTGACCCTTTGGTTTTCACCTTCAATAAGTGTCCCGCACCACATTTTCTGCTTTTTGGAATGCTCTCTGAACTGTTTTTGCTGAGTATCCCCTTTCCTGGAACCTGGCCGACAGCAGACCAGCCTCCCTTTGATGAACCTGGCCTTCCAATGAATTCCCAACCACCACCACAGCCGAGCTGAAACATTTGCATCCCTCTGATGGCAGCAGGGTCCCCTTGTACTAGGATAAATTGGAAGCCTCTGGCTGTTTATATCAGGGTTCCCCTGTGCTAGGATAATCAAAAGCTTCTGGTTGTGGGTGTTTGGGGGGGGGGGGCCTGTGCTGAGCTATCGGAAGCCTCTGGCTGTGGCTGTTCAGGGACCCCCTGTGACAGGATAATCAAAAGCCTCTGGCTTTGGGTGTTTGGGGGTCCGCTGCACTGGGATGATTGGAAGCCTCTGGCTGTGGATGGGTGGAGAGGATTCCCAGGGGGTCTGCAGAGATCCCCGTAAGCTGCAGGGCACAAGTGAGCCCCAAGTAGTGACAATGGGGGCACAAGGGTAACACTTCTCTATGCATTCCATTCCTTCAGATAGTGAAGTACTGTGGATACGTTTGTTAATCCCTGTTCATTAAAAACTTATTTGATTTAGCTTTTAGGGACAATATTTAGTTTTATTATTGCAGCCTTTTTAGCTTCTCTCTCTCTTTTTTAGATAGTATATTTGATTTTATATCGTACTGTGTTTATCTGATTTAATATTTTATTGTGTATGCACTTTGGTTTTTAGAAAACTGCACTACAAGTAAAATTTGATTTGATTTTACTAAGCACCTCCTCCCACAACCTTGCTTTCCCAGAACCCCCTGTGCTCAACAGTATATACTGCTCTACTACCATGTCATGGCCCCCCTCATGCCCACTTACCGTATATACTGCTGTATCGCCCCGTCATGGTCCCCCTTGTTGTACAGGTGGTCTCCGTACTGTCTGAAAATTTCCGACAGCCCATCGCTGTCCAGGTGCTGGCTCTTTGCCAGATTAATGGCCATCATAAACAGATTTTTTTTAAACAGCATCTGTATGGGGGGAGCCAAGAAAATCATTTGCCACTTGCCACAGCATCAAACTTAGACAGCGTACCTTCCCCCATCTCGATTTTTCTGGGAACAAACATGCTGTTCTTTGACCAGTGGACAGCCAAGGAGCTAAAAGACAATGAATCAGAAGTCAACAGGGGTGTCTTACAATATTTATGTAGTGCCTTCCTTCCTTCTCACCTGCGATGGGCCAGTACTGCCCCATGTCTCTTCATCCCCCTCTACAAGGGAATAGATATCAGAAGGGCAGTGAAGCATCACTGGAGAGTTCACTGAACAAAACTTTCTTGTATCATTTTGGTTTTTTCAAATGTATACATTCCCCCCACCCCATCTGTCTCACTTACTTCCAGTTCCATGTTCCTGTGGTCAAGCAGTGATCAGCCTGTCAGCCCCACAGGAGTTCATCCAGAGCTCCAATCCAGATTTATGGACGAGTCCCATCCCCCCAAACAGTGGGCCTTGTGACAAGCCACTTCCTGGGCTTGCGCAATGCTCATCCTCTGGCCACGAGGAGTCGGAGGACATTTTATGAGGTGGTGACATAAGGGCAAGTCCACATGTCATACACACACAGCAGGTGTTTTGACCCTACTGTTGCCTGCCACCCTGTTCTCTGTGTATCATATAAGCTGGCCTGGGTAAGGCGGTTAACTGGTCACCCGCCCCCTCTAATGCTACATAATACCCACCACTGGAGACACTGGTGCAGCAAGGACCTCACCTCTCCCAACAGAGCTGGAGACCACTGCAACTGTCCTGCTCCATAGACTTCAATGCCCAAGAGTGCAGGGGGAGGTGGAGTTTGCTTAGGGTAGCATTGCACTGCACTGCAATGCAGGAGATGGGAGCCCCACAACCCCAGACTACGGTAAGCTTAGGCGAAGGCGAGCATGTCACAGAAGTGAGGTGCTTAGTTCCTGGGTAGGGAGTGCGGAGGCCGCCAGCACTGGCACACAATGCCCCCACCCCTACCAGTCGACTAAAGAGTAGATTTCGAGTTGGTAGTGAAAACCACCCCCCAGCAGAGAAATTACTTGAGGCAGAATCCATGTCATTAATTTGGAGGATGGGGGAGGAGGAAATGGAGGGGAAAAAAAAAAAGAAAAACATAGTAAGAAATAAATGAGGGGGAATGAATATAAACAAATACATGCTCAGACTTTCCAAAGCTATAACATTCTGCTGCTCTCACTATGAACTCCAGTCTGTTTTTTCTCTGCAAATCTTCTGTGTAATCGAACCTTATGATGGCACAATACACTCTTCATGGCAAGGCGGTGACATAAAACAGCACTTTGTGGTTGGGGCCAAAAAAAAGGACCTGCGCTCTCGCAGTATAGAAGGTAACAGAGAAAGATATGAAAGTAACTATCTTGCCTCAAGTTTGGTCTGTGTGTCCTTTTCTTGCAGGATGCTGAGTTTCTGGTCTCTGGTCAAGACATACAGTGACCCCCACTCTGCCAGAACATCAATGATGTCATCAAACATGGCACTGTAAGCGATAAGCTTGTTGTCGAGGTCATAGATGGTCAGAATCTGCTTGTCCGAGAGAGCTTCTTCTCTGCTTGCACTGTTGGAGATGAAGGAATATTTTTTACTGTAGTTAGTCACCCATTTGTTTTTATTCACTTTATGCTCCTCCTGACAGCGGTAGCTCCCCACCCCCATATACTGCCCCTACAAACTACACAGCAGCCCCAACATCACCTACCTGGAGATCTTTGGGGTCTCCACAGCTTTCCCCAATGGCGCAGTCTTCAGGGGTCCCCATACCCTCACAACATCCATCTGACAGGCTGGCCCAGGTGCAGGCATGGGGCCAGAGACTGTGTTGGCATCATCTTGCTTGGCCAGTGTTTTTCCTCCATTAATCCCATTCTGCTCACAGGACACTGACAGATGAGGGCTATTTGCCATGCGGAGCTGGCCAGTATCCCCCATCCCATGTGCTGCTCCAGCTGTGAGCACCCAGATAGCAGGAGTGAAATTGCGCCAGCAGGCTCCTTCCCTCCCTGCAACAGGACAGCATCCTCTGGGATGCTCAATTCTCTTCACACCGCTGGCCCACTCAGGGCAGCAACATCGCAAGTGGCACCACTGCTGCATCAATGGGCCAGATCCTTTTTTCCCCCCAACTTTCTTTATGCTCCCCCCCTCTGGCCCCTGAGTATTCGCTACAGTGTGGTTTCTCGGACTGGCCAACTCCCGCTCCACCTGACGTCTCCCCAGACCAAGCCTCCATCCTGGGATCTCTCCTTGCCCTACTACTGACCCCCCAACCGCCCAGCTCTAAACCCCCCCCCCCCGAGATGGGACAAACTACTACTCCTCTGGCGCTCTTATCTATAATCTAGTAGGGTGGATGGGAGTGGGGAGGAGATTCGGAGGCTGGCTAAGGTAGGCTCAGCAATGAGTGCGGGGGCCGTCCACTGAACCCACCTTTGCCTTCCTGGGTGCCAGTATCTTTTTCCTCATTTTTGTGCCCTGAGGAGGAGGAAGGCATGCAATGATGCCAGCACGCCAAGTTGTGTGCTCCAGTCCTGCACGACTCCCGTAGGCCTCCGCCTCCTCTTGAACCCATCTCTCAAGTGGTCCCAGCTGCAGAGGCTTCCAGTTACCACTGGGTGCCACTGTTGCGCCAGGAGCCTGGGGAAAACCTTCCCAGGAGAGGAGAGCTTGCCAGCGGTGGCTCAATCCAGCCCCCCCAAGTCGACAACCCAGGCTCGCCTCCCAACCCAGGTCGCCTTCACAGTGCAAGGTGTGACGTCCACACCTCAGCGCCACTGGGCCACAGACCCTTTTTAATTGTATTAACAGCACAACCACTTCTAGCTGTGGAGAACCAACGTGTTGTTCCAGTTCTTCCTCACAGGTAGGCAATGAAGACTCTCTGGCAACAGCGAATGAAAAACAAACACTTCCTGGCTACAGCAAATGAGAATAAAGCAATTTAATAGTACACATTTAAAGACATTGCTCTTTTACAGTATTTGCCAACTGAGATGCAATGTTTCATTTCCAGTGGGATCCTGCTTTCACCCATTTCTGCACCAAGGTAAACTGCATAATTAAGAGGCTAAGTGACTGGCTCAAGTTTTCACAGCGAGTATTTGGCTCTAATGGGGTCTGAACCTATGATCTTGTGGTTTTTAAGCTGGTGCTCTGTCCAATAAATCCCACTGCCTTGTATCTGTCTGTCCTTGCAGAAGTCAGCATGGCCTAGAGGTTAGAGTACCAGCTTGGGAACCCTAAATCCAATCCAGTCACTTGCTGAGGAAAAAAAGGGGATCTGCCTACCAGCTAGGACAGACTGAAATGGACCGAGGGAGTCTAGGTAAGGGTGTTTCCCATGACTTCTCTCAATCTGTCCCAGTTAGCAGGAGAGGACAGCCCATACCAACTGTCTGCCCATATGAGCAGACACACAACCAGTAGATCCCAGGTTCTGATCCTACCATAGTCACTGGCTCAGTGTCAGACCTTGAGCAGGTCCTTGCCCCCACCCCACCGGTGCTTCACCCCTGCTACAAAATTGAGTGGAAAGGGAAAAAGGAGGGAGGAAGAAGGAAGGAAGGAAGGATTTGGCTTTATATATGGTTATGCCTTTCATACACTCTCTGTATCCCAAAGTGCTTTACAAGCTGTAAATAACCACAGCAACCATTATGTGAGCACACAGAGTCCAAGAAAGACCAAAGGAGGTTAAAGCAGTAGTGCAACGAAAAATGTTGTTTCAAAAAATCTAGTTTCAGTCATGATTAAGCAAAATATTAGAATACTTGTCTTGGTGCCTCCTGTGCTGCACAGCATGAGTCCTTTTTATCATATTTTTATACTTAATCCTTTCCATGTCTACAATGCTATTTCTATGGAAGATATGGCAGACATCTTTTTTTCTTGAGAAAAAATTAAATTAAAACATTTGTAAAATGCTCAAATTTTGGTTGAATTAAAAAAATTGTACCACCAAATAAAACTATAAGATGCCGGGAATCTTTTATAATAAGAAAAGGGTAGGGTAAAATGTTTTGTCCAATTTCATTGAACTGCTGCTTTAAGGAAACTCAGAAAGGTTAAGTAGATTATACTGAGAGGAACAGACAGAGAGAGAGAGGGGGAGTGAGAGTGTGCGTGCACGCTAAGCACACAGATGTCATACATCACTTTTGTTGCTCTGTGTCAAATTATAGACAGATCGCCCTATCACAGATAAAATTAAAACATAATTATACAAAACTAGTTAACATACTGGGCATCCCACTAACCCTCCCCCCCCCCAACACACACACACACACACACACACACACACACACACACACACTCTCTCTCTCTCTCTCTCTCTCTCTCTCTCTCTCTAACTTCCTGTCTTCCACCCTACCCCTACTAGCTATATCACTATCTCAGCTAAGGAGTGTGGCCCTTCTCCAAGGCCAACGTCAAAACCCACTTGTCAGCCATCCAACAAGGAGTATCATCTAATGATACATGCTAGGTCCTCCCAATGAAGGGTGAACACATCTCATCCATGACACTGTGGGGAAGGAGGAAAGAAGAGCGAATTAGGATAGGAAATGGGTAAAGACCTGACTACACAGAGTCACCACCTTAGGTAGATCTCTCCATGAGCCATGTCAATCAAACTTTATTTAACCAGGCAGTTACATCATTAAGCAAGCTCATTTGCAAGATGGTTCATGGGGCCACGGTGTCCACAGCTGGGAGGGAGCGCCAGCCTTTGAGATGGGACAGCCAAGGTGTCAGTAGCTGGGAGGGAGTTTCAGCTTTTGAGCTAGGATGGTCACGGTATCAGTGGCTGGAAGGGAGAGTGGCGCAGCCTCTGAGCTGGGATGGCCGTGGTGTCAGTAGCTGGGACCGAGAGAGAGGCAGCCTTTGAGATGGAATGGCCACGGTATCACTAGCTGGGAAGGAGTGATGGAGTGTCAGCCTTTGAGCTGGGATGGCTATGGTGTCAGCAACTGTGATGAAGAGAGAATGCCAGCCTTTGAGCTGTGACGGCCAAGTTTTCAGTAGCTAGGGAGGGAGAAGGTCGTCTTTGAGCTACAATGGCCAAGATGTCAGTAACTGGGAGGGAGAAAACACCAGCCTTTGAGCTGGGATGCCCAAGGTGTCAGTAGCTGGGAGGACGAGCCAGTCTTTAATGCGAGATGGCACCTGAAATGTATTAAAGAAACTAAAAAAAGCACACGAATTCCTTACCTGGGAGACCTCCTCCTCTCCGTCGAAACTATAACCAAGTAGCCTCTGTACCAGTGTGTGATCAGCTTCTTCCCTTCAAAGGCAAAGCATGGGCCATGATCATCTGGCTGGTAGAGGTACACGCATTGATCCCCCTCCACAATGAACTGGGTGTCCTGGGAGGGATCAGAGATTGCAGAGCAGCGCAGACCACAACCAGAGCTTGCCAGTTCCACCCGTTGATAATCCTTCACTGACAGGTTATAGGACTATGGACAAAACACACAAATGAGAAACAAAACCACTGCAAATCCAACTTTTTTAAGTGCCTTTTTTGGGAGGGGGGCAATGCACCCCCATTCCCCTTCCCCTTCCCTCCTGTCAGGGCAATAAGAGAGACATGCTAGCCTCTGACCATATGGGCAGATGAACCGCTGTCTCCAAGACAGATGCTAATACTGTTCCAGGGCAGAAGGGGGGTGCCTTCAGCCCCTCCCCTCCATAAGTTGCTCAGCTGGAGTCCCTCCTCCCACAAACTCGCTCAGTTTCCACCAATCCCAGTGCAAACCCCAAGAAGTGAACCAGCGTCTCTGTGCTCCCATTAGGCCAGCAAAAAACAGAAATGTTATAGGGATTCTGCTTTTGTTAGTCCTGCACCCTACTTTTCATAAGGCTGCAAGGGTTAACTCCAAAGGTACATCAGTCGTGTTACTTTGTAAGGCTGCAGGCTTGAAGAAGAAGAAAAAACACACAAGACTCCTACAAGGCATGCAGGATGAAACAGGCCCTCTCAGGCCCAGACGATCCAACTATCCACCACCTCCTGGAACTGTGTCTTTCAGTGGGTGGGAAGATCTGCAGCCAGCTCCACATGGACCCCAACCTGGTGCAGTGAGCCCAGAGTAAGAGGAGGTGGGTAAGCAGCAGAGGGGGATCGTATGGAGCTAGGAGGTCTCCTAAGCAAAAGAGGGCTGCTGTGGTGACCAAGGGTCAGAACAAAAAGAAAACAAAATGCAGAGCACTCCTTGTAGGTAGGAACAACCAGCATGTCCACACAGGTTCAAAGGCACCGCTCATCAGTGTGTCCATCCAGACAGCACCGGATGGTAGAAGGTGAAACCACACAAAATGGAAAGTGCAGTACAGGCAACTTGGAACATAAGCTTATCCCAGTTACTAGTTTGTAGCTTTTAAGATTTTTAGTCTTGAATTTTAGGGATCACTGTTTAAGATCAAGTTGACAGGCATGGTAAATATATACTATCAGTTTTAAAATTAATTTAATGGATGTGTATTTCATGGATCCATATATTTATTTATAGTCTCGGATTACAACCTTTGAGTTGAAAGCTTTTTTTTTTTTTTAAAACAGCGGTTCCATGTCAGGGTAACAAAAAGACATGACAATACACAGCAATGCAGAGTATGGGAAGAGAAACAAAATACAATGGCCTGGATATTCAAAGGGGTTGCGCATGGCGCAACAGAGTTGCACTGGTGCAACCCCGCAATGTGTCCCAGTGGGATACTGAAAGGGCTGCCAGGCGCAGCGCAGATCCCGATGTGCCGGAGCACAATGTAGTTGTATGTGGCGCAGGTGCAGGGGGCATGCCCATGCATATCGGCACATCCAGATATTCAGCCGGGATGTGGCGGAGCGCTAGCCACGCAAGATTCGCGCCCACATGGGGGTTCAAAGTTGAGCCTACAAGAGTAGGAACAACTCCTGGCCACCAACAGGCGGGCTCCCGTATTGCAGAGCACAACACAGCAGCCACCAGCCGTGGGTGGCCACCCGCCAACTCTGAAAACCGTCCACAAGCACACACGGCTCTCTGGTAGTCAAGCGGACCCCATCCCAATTCCCCGATCGCAGTAAATGTAGATTAAACATTTCCCAGTGGTCTAGTGGACCCCCTACCCCTCCAGAGTCCCCAATCGCGGTACATGTCTAATCAATCATTCCCTGGTAGTCTAGTTGACCCCCCTCCCTCCTGATTCCCCCGATCTCTGTAAAGCGCCCCAAAGTAATTCCCTGGTGATCGATTTGCACCCCCCACACCCACACAGGACCCCCCCCAATCATTGATGGGCGGCTACAACCCGCCCTAATACCGCCCAGCTGCCTGCCGAATGACAGGTACAGTATGGGCTGGTCATTGCCTGTGGTGCGGGGCCCACTAGATGCCAGGGAAAAATTATGCTAGTAGGGGGATGGGGATCGGTGACTGGGACATGCCACTGGACTACAGGGAATATAATAAGGGTCCAGAGATTGGAGGCCGGGGGGACGGGACCACTGGACAATGTCCAAACAGTGAAGTGCTCCAACCAGCAAGGACGACAATTACAAAATCATGTCAACTAACTGTTGAATTTTATTCTACAGTAGTGACAGCCCCTAGCATCTTGGCAACTTGCCTTTAAGGGGGTGTCCCCCTGAAGGCAAGTTGCTGAGGCGCTAGGGGTTCTTACTATGGTGAAATAAAATTCTACAGTTAGCTGGCCCGGTGGCGCTGAGGGTTGAGGCACTGGACGCCACACCTCACACCATGCCGGCGACCCGGGTTCGGGAACAAGCCCGGGTTGCTGGGGGTCAGCAGGGGAGGGAGAGGATTGAGCGTCTGGAGGGCAGCTCTCCCGGGAGGGACAGGGGTCCCTGTTTGGCACTTGCCTGACCTCTGGCGGAAGTCGGAGATACAGCAAGCGCTGAAGCATAGGGACGGGGAGTGGCAGACGTCAGTAAGGCCTTGACATCAGGGCACTAGCCACTCCCCAGAAAAAGGGGGAAAAAAAAACCATCAGCTCCGGTGAAGATGGAGAACCCGAGCTTGCCCATGATTTTCGGCCGCCCTCCTGGCATCCTCCCGACCGCCACCGCCAGAGAATTTTGGGGTGTTGGGGCCCACCTCGTCCCCGCCTGGGGGGTAAACTGAGGATACATGGGTGACGGAGGACTAACCAGGTAGGAGCAAACCGTAGTGGGATGACTCCTAGGTACTCCCGAGGAGACCAGAGCTGAGGGGAGAGAGGAGGAAAAATAAAAAGCACAAAAAAAAAAAAAAAAAATAAAATGTTTTTTCAACAGTTAGTCGACATGATTTTGTAATTGTCATCCTTGCTGGTTGGAGCACTTTATCATTTGGACATTTTGCATTGCTTGGGTTAGCCATTCTGTGTTAGCACACCGTCCTTGCAACCTTGAGCGCAGTACCTTTCTTTGGAACCACTGGACAGCAGGACATTCGTTCATTCCCCGGGCCCGCAACTGAAGGGGGGGGGGGTAGGAATCACTAAATGCCAGAACATAATGTTTTTTTTTTGCGGGGGGGGGCCCCTCTGGACACCAGGGACTAGTTTTATTATCAACAGGGACGGGGTTAGGAGGGTGGAGGTGTCACTAGCCACGAGGGAGCAAATGTACGCTCTCAACCACCTTTGTGGTTGTTGGCTGCAGTGGCTCCACCAGCCACTAGGGTTTGCCTGTAGTAAGTTGGGCTTCTTCTCGTTGGTAGCTGTGCAGCACAAGGTGGCCTACACTATTCCCTCTGCGCAGTGCTACAGCATGCAATATTGCACTCTGTCAGGATTCATGGCCCTCCCCCCTTGCCCACATTATTTTTCTGCATGTGCACTAACCCTTTTAGTGGGTGCCACAACCTCCTTTGAATACTGTGTTCAGGCGCAAACCCCTGCCAAACAGGTTGCAATCACTTTACCCACCGGACACAGTTTTGAATATCTGGCCCCAGGTGCAGGAAAAGATGTGGGTCAGGTGAACTCTAAGGGATCAGGATACTATTTTTGTACACCTTTGCTCAGTATTTAATATGGGGGGGGGGGACTCCCCAGTAGATCTATGAAATGCAAGCTGAGTTACGTTTAAATATTATTTTTTTTCGTAGTTCTTCACAGAGGCATCACCAGTTCTTTAAGGACCAGGGCACCAACCTGCACATTCTCTGTGGTGACGACAAACAGGTGCGTGGTTTTCGCAGACTGACGGAACGCGAGGCCTGTGATTGGGTAGCTCCCCTCATGCAAGATCTGGGTCTTGCTGTGTCTGTCTCGTGTGATGTCACCTTTGATCAGAACAACGCTGCCATCTGCAAAACCTGGAAAGAACAAAATGTTATTTTGTATAGCGTGTTTTGTACAGACTGTAACCCCAAAGTTTTATAAAGCCATATGTTAGATATCACTATTCTGTGACTGTACTCGGTACACATGCTGCAGACATTAGTAACATTGATTGCAAAGCCCTCTGATATGCTTGCATGAAAGAAATAAAAATAAATGATCATTATAATATCACACGCGTGTGCACACCCATATTGCATTAGAACCTGTATTACTGAGAGGTAACATGGGCCAAGACATCAGAGAGAGAACTCCCTTACTATTTTGAAAGGTGATAAGATTATCCATTTCCATGGAACAAGCTGACCTCCACATTCCTTGGGGAGATGGAGGGGGAACCAAGGCTGGCATTAAGGAAAGTCCAGTTGCCTAAATCTAAGTGAGGACTAGTTCCCCCAGATCTCATCCTATATGCGACCACGGCGCAACTGCAATGTGTCTTAGTGTGGACAGGGCCCTCGCCTAGACCATGCTGGGTGAACTAGAAATGACTATAGCCCTACTACCTTAGACGCACTATTGTTCAGCAACACTGAGGGAGCTCCACAATCTCAGCAACAGGCCTCCCTAACAGCAGGTCTTCTTAAAACCTGGCGTCAGCTTCTCCAACAAAAATCGTACAAATAAAGGGGCCCATCGGCTCCAGATCCCTGCACTTGGTCAATCTTTCCACCCTGCTCAAATACATTATAAATTTAAAGCATCGCTCTACAAGGGCCTATCTCATATAGTTTATTCCATGAAAACAGCACCTTTAAAACATTTGGGCACTTGACCCAGGAATACCAACTAGAGGGAGGCAGTATAGCACAGTAGTGTAAGGCTCTGAGCTGCAAATCTGGAGATCAGGGTTTAAATCCCACAGCCCCCACTTGCATACTGTGTGATCCAGAGCAAGTCACTTAACTTCCCTGTGCTCCCAGGTCGCACCTGTAAACAAGCTTTCGTGTACAGCTCCTGGTTAAACAACTGGAAAAAACAAACAAAAAAACACCCCCAGGGACCATTATCATTACCTAGAGAACAGACATTTTCTCAACAACACTGCAGGACTAATTGGGAAATACCTTAAAAGGTAATTGGCCAGTATACTTCATATCACTATGTTACCAAGTTCTCCTGGGTGGAACAAACACCTCAACAGAAACCACTAAAGCTACTTGGGAAAGCAGAGCCTAGCACAGAACTTATCCGATGTTTGGATCTGACAGCACAGTGACAGACTCTTGCCAATGGACGGAATACAGCTGGAAAACGGTAATCAGAGCTGCCCCTCAGTGCAGTGGTAATGCTAGCACCCACAACGCCAGTGACCAGAGTTCGGGAACGAGCCTGGGTTGTGGGGTTGAGTGTCCCATAGGAAGCTCTCCTCCTCGGGGATCACACCGCCTCTGTTACCGCTATCCGTGGATGCAAGGGCAGTGGCATCGGGCCCACGGGTGTCGGGAAGAGGAGGATGCCGCCCGGTGTTTGGCTGAAACATGCCCCAGCACATTTACAGCCTGGACTGTCACCCTTTATGCCCAAATCCTCAGGGGTAGGGTGTCGAGGACCAAAGAAGCAAAGGGGAATATACCAAAAAAAAAAATAATAATAATAATAATAAAACCAAGCCACACTATTATACCGAATGATCCCCGACAAGTTGGAGGGGGGACGGAGCATGAAAGGTCAGTATTATGCTATTAAAATAATAATAAAAAAAAAAGGTAATCAGAGTCTTCAGCACCCCAGAGGCCACGGCCAAATTCCTCTCCGCTACAGATACTACTTGCTGGAGAGGCTGCGGACAGGATGAGGCAACAGATGCACACATTTTATGGTCCTGCTCACTCCTAACCCAATTTTGGAAACAGGCAGAATGTACCATTAATTCCATTATTATTGGAAATGGTACCCCAAAACCAAGCGCAGCATTGTTACTAAAGTATCCCCCACATATCAAACACAAACACCACCTCTATATTTTGGGAGTTTTATTGGAAGCAACAAGAACAATCACAATGGGGAAGACAATTCCGCGAACAGTGCAAGGACAACAGCATCACCTGTTCATTACCCATGACATAAGCGACATGGTTCAGCAGTTTGAGAACAGGCCTGGGAACCAGGTTCAAGTTCCACCAAAACCACTTACTCACTATAGGACCCTGAATAAATTACTTAATGTCACAGAAATTGTAAAAGAGAGTTGTCATACGCTGTATAAAGGAATTCAGTAGCCAGCCCCCCAACCCATGAATGGAGTGAGTATTCACAGCGCCTCATGTGGCACACATTCAGCTCCCCAAGATGCTTCAGCTCAGGCACTGACCTATTGCCATAAAGTTCAGATTTTCATGGACAGTCAGGCAAGACACTTCTGTAGGCCTGTTTCCTGGTATTGCAGAAAAAATCCGAGTGCAGAGTGGATTCCCACTGTCCCGCTTCTCCAGATTCCAGACTTTCACCTGCAAAGGACATGCAAAACAACTAGTCAGGTGTGGTATAGGACTCGGTTACATATGAAGATAGGAATTTCAGGATGGAAGGCAGCCCCACCCACATCAGAGTGGTGGTGTCTGTCTACTTTTGACTCATGTAACTAAACACGCAATTGTTTCTTAAATCTTTCCTTACTTTCTAAATTACTATGCTAGTTGGTATTGCATTTCATGTGCCCACTGCCCTCTGTGAGAACCGGTACTTCCATCTGTTCCCCGTTAAAATTTCCCCTTGCAGTTGCTCATTATGTCCACAACAAAAGGTCGTCGAACTGCTGACAGTGACAACCAACTGCTGTGGGCACTCCACAAAAGTAATCATGTTTTGCCAGCTGTAGGAAGCAAACAAGACAATGTAGTCAATATAAATCACTTGTCATGTTTCCACTGATCTGCATTATAAATGGATCTGTACTCCAGAACATCTTGTCATGCCACATGTCATCTTGGGCTTCTCAGTTTGCCTCTGCAATGTATCCTAATGCTCAGTCTCGACTCGTGCAACATCTGGGGAATGCTGCACCACTCAGTTCAAACTGGGTGGTAGGGGCCATCACTTTATTACAATAATTGTGTTAGTTTTTGGCCCTTTAAGTTACTCAAAATAAGTCACATGGTCCCATGCTGGTACCTCTTTTCTAGCAGTGACATGTCGCACAGTTTGGGCAATCAGAATGTTTCAGTTTCTCCTTCAGGGCCCTTTTACCCCACTGTATAATGATGCCACTATTTTAAAATAGTGAGTTACCCCTGCAAAGGGCACATTGTATTTTAAACACTTCCAATTTTAAAAGTAAGCTCCCTTCTTCTGCCTCTCCTTGCAGAGATCACAGTATCATAGTAAAAGCCAGCAGAATAGGCCCCATGGTCTATCGTGTCTGTTCGGAAGCTAGCCCCCTACTGGGAGCTCGCTCCTCCACTCCCCCAGCCCCAGAGGTGGGCCCTCCCTGGCCTCAGCTTCCCCCTGTACCCGTCCCAACCCTTCTTGAATCCTTCCACTGTGGTCTCTTCCACCAGACTCCTGGGCAGTGCGTTCCATGGTTCCACCACCCTCTCTGTGAAGAACTGTCTCCTGTGCTCCCCCCCATACTTCCCCCTTCCAGCTTCCACTCGTGTCCCCTGGTAGTTCCCTCCTTCTTAAGCCTGAACACTTCCCTGGTTCCACCCTTATTTATCCCTTTTACATACTTGAAGGTCTCTATCATGTCCCCTCTGTCCCTCCTCTCCTCCAATGTGTACAGATTGAGTTCATCCAGTCTCTCCTCATAGGTCCTACCCTCCATGGCCTGAATCTTCCTGGTCACCCTCCTCTGGACCCTCTCCAGCAGCGCTATGTTCCTCTTAAGATGGGGTCTCCAGAACTGCACACAGTATTCACGATGCGACCTAACCAGGACATTATACAGAGGGAGGATCACCTCCCTCCTCCTGGAGATAATCCCCCTGGTTATACAGCCCAGTATCCTGTTTGCTTTTGCTGCAGCTCTTCGACAATTCTCTGTGTTATTAATTTTGCTGTCCACCACTATCTCCAAGTCCCTCTCGCCCAATGTGACTTGCAGTGTGGTCCCCCCCAGGGTGTATGCATGTCCCGGGTTTCTGACCCCCAGATGCAGCACCCTACATTTCCCCGCACTGAACTTCAACCCCACTTCCTTGCCCACCCCCCCAGGATATCCAGATCCCCCTGCAGGGCCTCTCTCCCCTCCTGCCAGTCTGCCAGTGCTCCCAGTTTTGAGTCTTCCGCAAAGAGACTCAACCTACTCCTAACACCCCACTCTATGTCCGAGACATAGGAATTGAACAGGAGTGGCCCCAGGACCGGACCTGGGGACCCCACTGATGATCTGTATTATTATTTTTTAATCATGAATACAGCAATGTAAAATAGCTAGCATACTCTAGTGGCTCATGCACAAGCCTGGGACTCAGGAATCACAGGAGACCACAGTTCAAATCCAACAGCAGTCACTTCCTCACTGCGTAACCCTCAGCAAGTCACTTAACCTCTTAGTGCATCAGTCCACCCAGCTGTAAACATCGGTAAAAGTAGGACCCCACTGGAAATAAGATACAGCACCTCAGCTGGGCTATCCTCTATAAATACTTTGTTAAAAATGCTAGCCTTTTCCTGCTGGAGACCCCCGATTCCAACCTCAACTCAAGTAGGGACAACGATTTTCCATTTTCACCCAAAAGCACCAGCAAAAAATGCACAACATAAAAAATAAAAAAAAAGCCACACTTTGGGCAACCCCCTCCATTCAGAGACAAATTTTTATTAAAAACATGTGGATTTGTCCTCAGTTTTGAAGGCAGGAAAAAAAAAAAAAGATTTTAAGATTTTGGCAAAACGGAATAAGCCATTTTTGAAAATGGAAAATCACTGTTTCTCCTCGGGCCATAAAATGAAATAGGCTCTGACTATTGACGACGCCAAAAAAAAAAAAAAAAAATATTCAGCAGCACATGTGACAACTTCTGGGGCCCGATATTCAAAAAAAATGGAAAGTGGAGCACAAAACTTTGTGCTGTGTCTTACAATTGCCCGGGAGACAGAGGATGCTATAGTCAGTCGAACAGCACACCGGTGCTATTCGAATGAATACAGCGCCTTGTCGGTGCGGGGCCAAGTCATGCAGTGGTGCCTCGACATGGACCCTGAAGTACGCCGCCAGAATGGATAGTGCCGGAGCGCTATCTGCAATTTTCAAAGGAACCCATGCAAATGAGCCCATTGGGCATGCAAGACACTAAGGGGCCATTTGCATGTCCATTGTGGGCTCATTTGCACATGTGGCGCTACCCCCCCCCCAATTGCCCGGTCTTAATATATATAGATAGTCCTGGTGCTAGTGCCCCCCACCGATCGCCGGCTGTACTGTGGTAGAATATATCCCTGGTGCTAGTGCCCCCCCTTCCGATTGCCGACCTGTTCTGTGATAGAACATCCCTAGTGCTAGTCGTTCCCCCTCCTCCTTCCTCTGATTGCCAGCCCGTACTGTAATAGAATATATCCCTGGTGTTAGTGGAGAGCACCGGCCCATACTGTAATACAAAATAAATAAATAAATAAAACACCCTAACGTCCAGTGGTTCCACCCAGCACTGATCCACGTTACTGCCCCTTGCAATGCTATAATCCCTGGCATCTAGCGCCCCCCCCCAACCATGGCACCGAACAACCCCCTAGTCACCTTACCAGACCCCTCAGTGCACAGGGTGGCGTCAGCACAGCCTTTCCTCACACCTCGACCGCCACGGTGGCGACTAGCAGAGAGCAGACTTATTTATAGGACAGGGTGACGTGCTCTGTCCTATAAATAAGGGGTGCGCCACTGCCTGGAGATGGCGCTGACCAAGGAGGTGTGAGGAGGGCTGTGGCATCGCATATGCACCTGTGGCACCGAAGGGACTGGTAAGATGACGGGGGTCGCCACCACAGTGGGAGGGGGCCGCTAAACGCCAGGGATTATGGCATTGCAAGGGGCGGTAACGTGGATCAGTGCTGGGGGATGGGAGGGGCCACTGGACGCCAGGGAGGTTTTTTTTTTTTTATTACAGTACAGGAGTACAATCGGAGAGAGGGGAGAGGGGATCACTAGCACCAGGGACGTATTCTATCACAGTACAGGGTGGTGCATGGGGGACTGAGGGGGGACCACTAGCACCAGGGATATATTCTGTCGTAGTACAGGCTGGTGATATTGGGGTTGGGTGGAGAGAATGACTAGCACCAGGGATATACTCTATTACAGTATGGGCCGACGATCAGGTGGGGACCACTACCACCAGGGAGATTTTCTATCACAGTACGTCAGCGATCAGATGGGGGACCATTAGCACAAGGGATATTTTTATCACAGCACGGGCCAGCAACTGGTGGGGGGCACTACTGCCAGGGATGTGTTTAATTACATACGGCCTGGCAACTGGAGGGTGCCAGAGACCACAAAGGGTGGAGTGCCCCCAGCACCCTCGACTGGAGTGGATGCATTACCTCTGGTAGCCACTAAGGGTTGCTTTGAATAAGTCAGGGTTTCATTCCACAGTATCTGTGCCCCCACCCCCAGCACCCTCCGGCTAGGTGGATGCATTACCTCTGGTAGCCACTAGGGTTGCTTTGAGTAAGTCAGGGTTTCATTCCACAGTATCTGTGCTATACAAAAGGACCGTGATAAACCTTTTTGCGCTGCAGAAAGCTGCTGAATATGGAGTAGTGCGGCTATTCACGGCCATGCCCTTCCCTTTGCCCACCTGCATACATTATGTGCTGTGCGGGTGCTAATCCTCTTTGCCTGCGCAGCAGCCCCTTTTGAATATGGGGAGCCAGTGCAAACCCTGGTTTGCACGGGCAAAAACTCGTTAGAGCCTGCACAACCTTTTGAATATCGGGCCCATGGTCTCTGCACAAAAGAGGCAGTGAAACAAAGAAAAGCACAGAGATGCTTTCTTTCTCTGCATCCCACCACAGAAAAGAATATCTTGTTTTTTTTTTTTTTTTTTTTTACAAACACTCTTCTCACCAGTGGGTTAATGTCCTTCTCATCCTTGCCAACTGAGACTAGGATACTGTGTTGCTTGAGCTGGTACAGGTGTGTCACAAGGCTTTTGTACGCCTGGAAGGAGTTTTGCTGAAGACAGCGCGTTACGAACGAAATCTTCCCCTCCATATGTGTTTTACAGTAAAGGACTAAAACAGGCACCAAAAGCAAGACAAAAAGATTTTTTTAAACACCCAGGAAAATTGAAAAACAGAGCCGCGGGCACAGAAATGGTTTTTCCAACCAGAGTCAAGGGGAAATGGCAGAAACTTGTCAAGAGGGGAGATTTCAATGCTCAGCCTTGTCATTTAAAACCCTTGTGAGGTAATAACATGTCCAGAGAAAAGAAGACCCAACTACCTTTATTAAGACAGCTGTGCATGTTTTGGTGAAAAATGTGACCTATACTTTTTTTGAGGCCATTTCAGATTTCCACTTACTTCCTGTGTTGTATGACTGCCCCACCGCCCCCATTCTGATTCTGCCTTAGGACTGTTTTTTGTTTTTAAGTATTAAAAGGAACGCTCCTTTTAATATGGCTCAGACCAGGTTTTCATCAGTGCTCTCCTAAGGTCACGGAGCACTGCCCACAGCATGGTGGTCCAGTCTAGTCACAAGAGAAACAGTGAAATTACACAAAGACTGTTCAAAAACAACAAATGATACTGGTGAAAGCCTGGACACAATCATGTTAAAAGCAGTAGTCTGTTTATTTAAAATGTAGAAAAAGGGCTAAAGCAAACTGAAAATGGGGAAAACAGGATTTATACAAGACAGGAGATAAGAGGCAGTCTAAAATAGAATATAAACAAGCATTTGTAAATGCTGAATATTTGCTTGCTGGTATTGGCATTGGTATTGGTACTGCATGAGTTAGAGAGATGCATAATAGGAATGGCAGTGAAGTACTGAACGAACGCCAACCCCCACCCTGCAGAGACTGACAGGCACTGGGGTGTACCTCTGGGTCGTCTGTCATAACAGCTCATGCCTCACCTCACCCCACCTGCAGACACGACAGGGTCACAGGTGCCCTGGGGTCTTTGGCCCTTATGCTCACCCCATTCCATACGGAAATAAGCAGAGATTGATGCAGTATAGGAGAATGGGGTTAACGTTAGGGCTGAAGACCCCAAGGCACACCTCGATGCCCGTCAGTGGCTGCAGGTTGGGGGTGGAATGGTGTGAGCATTACAGCCAATGACCCCAAGCCACACCCTCGATGTCTGTCAGTCTGTACAGGGTGGGCCGTTACAGTTGGAAACACTAGCGCCCCAGGCTTTTGTTGGTATTTTTGCTCCAAATTTTCAACATGGGCTTTTTGGGATCCCACCTCATGAACAGTGGCACTGTCATTTCATTCCTCAATCCTGACAGGTGATTTTGCACAGTGAATGCGCCATTTGGTGCAACAGGTGTGAAAATACATTTTGAGCAGGATATAAAAAATTACATGTACAGTTCATAAGTAGGTGTGAAAAATGGCAATGTTGAAAGCCTGGAGAAAAATATGAAAAGTGGTTGTTATTTACATGCGAGAAATTACAGAATGCATGTTGCAACATTAGCTATTTTTTTTAATTTGTTCACCAAATTGTCAACATGGCCTTTCTGGGACCTCCCCTCACGAACAGTGGCACTGTGATTTCATTACTCTGTTCCAAAAGTTGATTTCACACAGCAACTGCGCCATTCTGCTCCACAGGTGTGAAAACACATTTCGGGCAGGATGCAAAAAAATGACAGCTGTACTGTTCATAAGGAGGTGTAAAAAAATGGCAATGTTGGAAATCTGGAGTGAAAATATTAAAAATTAATTAAAAATTACTGTGCACTGTAATGCGCATGGCTGGAATGTGCCTGGTTGCCAGGAAAGGGGGATCTGCCACTGCACTGACAAAACTGTCAGTGATTGGAGCAGCAGATTTCTTTCAAATCCAGCGGTCGCTCTGAAACTGCCGTCATCGCCAGCTTCCCTGTTGATTGGTGGCCGAGGAACATGCCCCTGAAAGCATTCGCTGGACTGACCAAACACTGCCACACCTCTGCAATGCTCTACTCATCTCAAAATGTTTCTTGTGCGCTGCACACACAAGCAAACAAAGTACTGTTTAATGGCTGAAGGCCCACCATAGAACCGGAGACCTGAGGAGATGCCGTGCCTCTCAGTGCCTCAAGGGAAATAATATCTATGGTGACACTGGTCCATTTAAGCAATAAGGCATGACAGGGTGTGATATATCATGGGATATCATCATGCCTTGGGTGGTTGGGCACGAGGCTGCAGGCCAAGTGCGTCCAACCGCCCGAGAAGTGATGATATCCCATGATATACCACACCCTGGAATGACTTATTGCTATTATGAACCAAGTTTGAAGTTTTATGAACAAAAAAAAAAAAAAAAACATGTTTTAAAACATTTTATGAATTAGTTTTTGGGTGGTGTAGGAGTACATTTTTGAAGAAATAGTTCTCAGACAGTAGAGAGCAAGGAGGCTGGTGATGACGGAACTTTTTTAAAGCCGTGATATCATCACGGCTTCAAAGAGCTCTTGGCCAATCAGATTTCTCTATTTACGATTCTCAGTTCATAATGTATTTATTTATTTTATTTATTTAGTTTTTGTTGACCGGGTAAGTGCACTAGACAAATCCTGCCTATTTTCAGGCACGACCAAGGGGAGGAGGATACAGATGAATGCCAACTGACCTCGAACCAGATTAAGCTGTTGGTGGTATTTTTTTTTTTTAGTGAATGAGGGAAATTTGGCCAGGACACCGGGGAAATTCCCCTACACTTTTCGATAAGTGCCATGGGATCTTTAACATCCACCTGAACTACCACCAATCCAGGCAGACGGGACCTCGGTTTAACGTCTCATCCGAAAGACGGCACCTCAGAAGTGCCGCACCCCTCTCATGCTGCACTACAGTGTCAGTACTGGGATATTAACCCAAGTGCCAGATGTGGGAACTGAACCCACAGCCCTCTGATCTCCCGACCTCAGAGGCGAGTGTGCTACCTACTGAGACACTGCATTAATTAAGTATGAATAATGACTAAGTGTATTATTAATTAAGGTTTGCTGTAATGATCTGGATAATGAAATGATGTACTGATACTTGTTTTTGATAAAGTCTATATACCTGATATTTAGAATAAACTTGAATTAAAAAAAAAAAAAGTATTGGTTAAAAGTTTCACTGCTGAAGCTGACCCAGTGGAGAAAATGGTAATAACCACTTTGAGTTAATTTTTACGTGAACCTGTTTCAACCGCATTTACAACCACGTGTGGCACTGAATTTGTGTAAATCCCCATTTTGTGCCACATTTTTGGTACAAAACATGCTGATTTGCACTTAGTTTGGGGGAAAACTGCCCCCTCCCCATTTTATAAAATGGATGTACCCATTTTTTTAAATGGAAACTCACTGACTCTGTTAAAAGTGTCACCACCCAAACACAAGACTCTCCATATCAGTTAACAGTCTGCTGCTGCCTATAGTCCCAGGAGTTAAGCAGCTACTCTCTTTATGTCTTGTCAGAAGAATATGTCTAGGAAGGCTGCTCTCAGCCCTGATGGGTAACAACTTTCAAGAAAGCCAAATCAAAATACGACATAACAAACAGTCATTTCACCAGAACAATCTGTAAAGTCACCAAGTCTTGTCTCCTTAGGAAAGGAATGTGTGGTTTGTAGTGCTTTTCATATAAAGCATATAAACATAGACTGACGGCAGATAAGGACCGCTAGGCCCATCTAGTCTGCCCATTTCCCTACCTACAGGATAGGCCGCAGATCCTAGTTAACCAACAGCCTATTTCTTCCTACCCCCCACAAGAATTGCCTTATGTCTGTCCCATGCATTCTTGAATTCTCCCCCAGTTTTAGACCCCACAACCTCCTCAGGAAGGCTGTTCCATGCATCCACTACCCTCTCTGTGAAATACTACTTCCTCACATTGCTCCTGAATCGCCCTCCTTCTATCTTTAAATTGTGTCCCCTTGTTCTTGCAAGTCTCTTTTTCTGAAAGATGCTACCCTCTTGGACTTTGTTGATTCCACTGAGGTACTTAAAAGTTTCTATCATGTCCTCCCTCTCCCTTCCTTCCTTAAGGGTATACATGTTAAGCTCCTTTAGTCTCTCCTTATACGGCTTCTCTTGCAGACCCTGCACCATTTTAGTTGTCCTCCTCTGGGACTGCCTCTATCCTGTCTATGTCCTTGCGGAGATGGGGTCTCCAGAACTGGACACAGTACTCCCAGATGGGGTCTCACCAACTGTCTGTACAGAGGGATAACAACTTCCTGTTTTCTGCTGATGATGCCTCTCCCTATACATCCCAGTATACCCCCAGCCCTCCCTACTGCCTTCTCACATTGCTTGCTAACCTTAAGGTCATCTGATATGATTACCCCCAGGTCCCTTTCCTTTTTTGTTGTTGTTACTACCTCCCACCCATTGTGTATTCTTCCCCTGGGTTCTTGTTTCCCAGGTGCGTTATTTTGCACTTCTTTGCATTGAATCCTAGCTGCCATACTTCTGACCATTCCTCCAATCTTGCCAAGTCTCTTTCATCCTTTCCACGCCTCCTTGTGTATCAACCCTGTTGCAGATCTTTGTGTCATCTGCAAAAAGGCATACTTTTCCTTCCAGTCCCTCTGCAATGTCACTGATGAAGACATTAAAAAGGACTGGACCCAATACTGAACCCTGCGGTACCCCACTAGTAACCCCTTTTCAGAGTGGACTCCATTTACAATTACCTTCTGTGTCCTGTTGTCCAGCCAATGTTTTACTCCAGGCTACCACCCTGGGTCCCACTCCCAGGCTGGTTAATTTGACTATTAATCTTTGTGTGGGACAGTGTCAAATGCCTTGCTAAAGTCTAGGTAGGCCATGTCCACAGCCCCTCCCTGGTCTACTACTTTGGTCACCCAGTCAAAGAAATCTATTAGATTCGTCTGACATGACCTTCCCGCTGTGAACCCATGCTGCCTTGGGTCCTGTGCTCCCCTGGCCTCTAGGCACTCAACTATTCTTTCCTTCAGAAGTGACTCCATCACTTTCCCTACCACAGAGGTCAGACTGACAGGTCTGTAGTTTCCTGCCTCTGTCTTGGTCCCAGTTTTGTGAAGGGGAATCACATCCGCCTTCCTCCAGTCCTTGGGTACCACACCATCCTCCCATGATTTATTAAAAAGAGTAGCCAGTGGTTTCACTAGTTCCTCCTTAATTCTTTTAGAATTCTGGGGTGAATTCCATCAGGACCCATTGCTTTGTCTACCTTCAGTTTTAGGAGTTCTTGCAGAACCCTTTCTTCTGTGAAAGGACTGGGATTGACCCCCCTATCAAGAGTGCTTCTGTTAATTGGATGAGGCACTTCCCCCTCCTCTTTTGTGAATACTGAGCAGAAATATTCATTCAGTATTCCTGCTTTTTCACTGTCCCCCTCTGCCCACCCACTGTTCATTCTATTCAGCCTCACTATCCCTCCCTTTGTCTTTCTACGCTCACTGATGTACCTATAAAAGGTTGTATCCCTCTTAACTGAGTTGGCTATCTTTTCCTCAGTTTGGGCCTTTGCTATTCTGACTTCCCTCCCTGCTTCCTTCTGCCTTAACTGGTACAGCTCTCTGTCCTGCTGCTTCTGTGTTTCCTTATAATTCCGGAATGCTATCTTTTTCTTCCTTTCACAGCCACCTCTTTTGAGAACCATAGTGGCGTTTTGATTTGTTCATTTGCTTCACACAAAGGCTTGTTGCCTCTGTGATGGCAGTTTTGATAATTCCCCATTGTTGCTCCACACCTCCTTCTAGCCTGTTTGCTAGTGCTTTTCTGAGGCACTCTCCCATCTTGCCAAAGTCAGCCCTCCTAAAGTCCAGTACCCTCACTTTTGTGTGGCTTGACTCTGTAGCTGAGTTTAACGTGAACCACACTGTTTGATGGTCACTTGTCCCCAGATGGCAACCCACTTCTAGATCTGAGATCCTCTCACTGCCCCCGTTTGAAAGTACGAGGTCTAAGATTGCTCCCTCATGAGTGGGTTCCGAAACTAGCTGTCTAATGCCTGCCACCTGTAGGGCATCAAGAATGGCCCTGCTCTTGGATGTTACTGCAGCAAATGTGCTCCAGTTAACATCTGGCATCTTCAGGTCTCCCATCAACAGTATCTCCCCTTTCTCTGCCATTCTAAGAATGCCTTCTATCATATCCTTGTCCATTCCTTCCCCTGACATGGGGTCTGTACACTAACCCTGTGCGGATTGTAGCCCTTTCCAGTCTCCAAGGTGACCCACAGTGCCTCTTCTCCTCCCTGTTTACTCTTTTGTTCAGTTGCTTTTATCCCTTCCTTTACATAGAGAGCTACTCCTCCCCTCTTCTCCCCTGCCTGTCTCTCCTGTAGGTTATGTACCCTGGTATGTTAACATCCCAGTCATGGTTCTCTGTGTACCATGTTTCTGTGACTGCTACGATATCCAGGCATCCCTCTTCCATTAAGGCCATCAGCTCAGGGAGCTTGTTGCCCAGACTACGGGCATTGGTACTCATTACCCTCCATTTCCTGATGGCCTTACTCCCTTTTGCCCTATTCCTGTCCTTCTTGCCTTTGTCATTTTCTCCATTTACCTCTGCCCTTCTCCTATCGACACCTTTATGTTGGTGTTTGCTGCACTTACTACGTGATTTTTTTTGGGGGCTAGGATTTTCCTGTCTTTCCAATGCCTCCCCTTGGCTAGTTTAAAAGCTTGCCAATGAAGCATTTAAACCCATCACCTAGATCCTGGTTCCTCCCGGACAGATGCAGCCCATCATGCCAGTATAGGCTTGCATCACTCCAGGTGGACCCCAGTCCCAATGAAGCCAAATCCCTGAGCTCCACACCAGTTTTTCAACCACTGATTGAATCCCATGGTGCGGAACGCCCTAGCCTCTCCTATGCCATAGATGGGTAGCACCTCCGAGAAGGTTACCGTGCGTGCTACTTGACTAAGGCCCTTCCCCAATTCCACAAACTCTTCCTGCACTTCTCTAATCCCTTTCTTGACCAGGTCATTTGTCCCTAGGTGGACAATGACATCCAGCTCCCTCCCCTGTGCAGCTGCTCCGGCAATCCTGAGGATTCGCTCCCTGTCCCTCCAAGCCATGGCGCCAGGCAGGCACCTTACCTCCCTCTCCCCTTCCTCCCCCAGTTCTACCTTCCTAACAATGGAGTCCCCCACCAGGAGTTGTTTCCTTCCCCTGCACGGTCCCCTGCCACCCTCCTGTGGGTCTCCTTTGTGGAGGTTCCCAGCATCCTCCTTGGTCTCCACTGTGGGTGCCTCCATAGAGGAACCACACTTTGCCAGAATGGCACTAGGGATGTGGAGGTACAACTGGAGGGATGTGCCTCTGTTCCACCACCCTCACCCTCCCTGAGCCCACTGTGGTCCAACCGCTCCTCTTTCTTGGCAACCTCTGAGGCAACGGCAGTGGCACTGGTGGTCCCTGGATGGAAGAGGAGGTCCCACAAATCCTGGCCAACTCAGCCTGGAGATGAGCAACCTCCTCCCTCAGCCCAGAGAGGTGCCCGCAGATGGGACAACACCGCATCCTCCAGAACATCTCCCGGAAGACTGCTGCTCCACAGCCACTGCACTGCACCACTCCAATCATGTCTTATTTCTGGCCCCTTAACTGTTTGTAATCCTTACTCTTTTCCTCTGTTTTTTTCTCTCTCTCCTTTCTTTCTGCCTGTGTGCCCTTTAAGCTCCTGATTGTCCTGTTCTGAGACAAGAATATCCTATATTTCTCAGTAGACCACTTACTTGCTCAGAGGCAGACCTCCTGCAGCTAGAGGGGGCCGGAGAGCTACTCTTGCCCTTCTAGGATGGTGGGTTCTTGGTGGTTCTGTGATCACTCACTTCCTGCCCCTAAACCGAAAGTTCCTGTTGTCAGTCAAATCCTGTGCCTATAAAAATAGAACTAGCTTTGGGGGAAGGGAACGAGGGCAATATAAATAATAGGGCAATAAAACTGTATCTTAATACTTGAAAATGTTGCTGCCATTTTCCACACACAAGATTCAAAGAGTGTAACAATTAGAAAACGTTTACAGAGAGGTTAAACACAAGGACAGGCATAAAGGTACCCTATATGTGGGTTAGAGAGGCTAAGCTGATAACCTTAACGGTCTTCAGCCACAGTAAAATGGGCAGGCAGCCCTTACCTGCTGGCAATTTTCTGTTTCCAAGTGACTTTTTCTCAGGGTCACACAGTACATGCCGGTTGTTGGAACTGGTGATTGTGAAGACAGTCGGACCAGCCGAGGAGCTACGCTTACTGCATAAGTCGCTTACTGCGTAATTGACACAGATCATACGTCACATTGCGAGCCACGTGCTACATGATGTATTTACGAGATATTACATGTTTATTTTTAAAAGTGGGGGCAGCCCCGATGAAAGATGACATTAATTTGTTATGTGAAGGATGTAAGGATGGACAGAGCTCGAAGAGGAAGGGGGGTGCGGGGGGGCACAGCCCCCTGATGAAAGCTTATGTTCATTGATTAAGTCTGCTATTGTGTGTGTTTGCTTTTTATTACTCTTTTTCATGATTATTTATTATGGTATTTGTGTTTTGTGATGTTAAGCAGAGTTCACGTATTCCCGATGGCTGGGCACTTGGCACGCGTTTCGCTATGTAGGTGTGACGCTGCACCTACGTTTTCAGTGGAAGGCGGTGTGTGATTCATATAGCCTTTTACGCCACGCAATCTGGCCGGTCCGATTCTCTTCACAATCGCCTTGGAATCAAACCCAGGACTCAAAGTTCATAGCGCTGAGATCTAACCACTTGGTCAAACAGTTTGGCAGTGTAATGGTTAGAGCACAGGCTTAGGGACAAAAACACACGTTTAAATCCCACCACATATAACACACAGTCCATCCAGTTGCAAAAATGGGTATAAGACCCCATCAAAAACAAGATAGTGCATCTCTGCTGGGTTACTCTGGATGAATATTAAAGTAAAATAAAATCCAAACACGGACAGTCCTGGTCGTATTTAGGCAGGTGGCCACCCTACCAATAGTACCTGACAACAGAGACCAGGGTTTTATTTAACTCTAAAAATTGATTAGCGTTTTGCTCATAAAATTGCTAAAACATTGTAAAAATGCATAGCCCCTGCCTCATTGTGTTTAACGAACATCACACTTCTAGAAAACCTATATAAATACTTACTGTTCAGTTAGTATTGTCCCAGGAAAAAACTGCTAATCAATTACTTAAAACCCTGGAGACACACACACACTCTGTCCGCAGATACAGACCCAAAGATCCATCCATTCTTCCCATTACCTGCCAGACTCTCTGACCGAATGCCACATCGGATGTACCAAGTTGACTGCCCTTACATTTCAACACCCCACTTCCCAGGCTGTTCATGCTACCCCCATCCTCACAGACTTCACTGTCTATTCCCTCGTGTCTGTCCCACCCGTGCATAAATCCCACCGACTTGGATTCACCCCCTACTACGTTACGGTAAAGTACTGGATTCATCCATCACCTGCCTTGTGCAAAGAACTTGTCTTCATCCCTTTTGCACCTCCCACTCCCACTGAACTGACGGGGTATGTCTACGCTACAAAGGCACTTATTACAAAAAATGCACCATTTAACCTTCGTGTACACACATCAGTCTTTCAAGTCAGACTGGCGTATACACCCCCACCCACTCTCCAATAGCCACTAATACCCCGGCCGACAGAGAGGTTGCCAGCAAGTCATCCCCCAGCTGCGGTCCATATTTAAAGGATATCTCCAAGGACGATGTGGCCCCTGCCCGCGTCGCAGGCCGTGAGCCCAGAGGGCAAAGAGAACGCTTTCACCCCATCACCGCCGGGGTCCTTCACCGTCTCCTTGTCGAAGAAAACAAATTTCCGCCACTGCTGGTAGGCGGACATCTTTGGCGAGTGTCAACAAACCCGGGATCATGTGATGCCGAACCAGCAGAACGCACCGTGTCACGTGACACAGGTCAGCCTCCCCGACACGTCACGCGGTAGTATAAGGCAACCTGTGAAGCGGCCGCCGCCGTCGCCCCCTTCTGACAGAACCGAGGGGCCTCGCGCGATACTATGAGAGGCCCGGAGTTGGTGTCTTCACAGACTGGTTAAACACGAAACCCCGACCCGGAGCCGTTACAGCGACTTTCTCCGTAACACCACCGCTGTGGGAAGTAATCATGGCCGACACCGGGGCAGCTGCGGCACAAGTAAGTCCGTCCAAGCAACAGCAGAAAACCAATGTGAGGGCGGCTGAGTCCTTCCCCCGGCTTGCGCTCATTGGCCCGAGACGATCTTCCGTGAGGCTCCTATTGGTTGCTTGAGGGCGTCAGTCAGTTTAAGGCAGCAGGCGTGTGTGGTGGCCGTGAGATTACAGTGTCGGGCGAACGGTCATAATCCGGCATGGTGAACCGCACTCTTAAATGTTCCTGATTCTCCTTCCCCCCTCATACATGCAGAATGTTGGCCACTGAGAAGTAGGGATGTGAAGCATGAAATCTTGCCAGACATTAATTCTGCTGTCTAAATCATGTCATACTTGAGCGCCAGTATAGTGCAAGTTTTGAGTTAATATTTTGATTTTTTTTTTTTAGTTGACCGGATAAGTGTGCTAGACAAATCTTGCCTATTTTCAGGCACGACCCGGGGAAGGGGGCTACAGATGAATGCTACCTGACTTTGAACCAGATTAAGCTGTTGGTGGTATTTATAGTGAATGAGGGAAATGTAGCCAGGACACCGGGGAAATTCCCCTACTCTTTTCGATAAGTGCCATGGGATTTTTAACATCCACTTGAACAGGGTTGGACTGGGGTACAGAGGGCCCACCTGGAAAGAAGATACAAGGGCCCACCTGGAAAATCGATAGAGGAGGGCCCGGGTTGACATACTCGTATCAATATTCCACTTCAATCTGATACACTAGCTCTGTGATTGCATCTTACATTTATCAACAGTGTCCCAGATATCCCATTAAATTAGAAAAAAGAAGATAAATGCAAAAGTTTTCAGAGTTCAGAAGGTAACCACTTACCCAACTGAGGGGGGCCCACCTGGAAATTTCCAGGTATACAGGTGGGCCAGTCCGACCCTGCACTTGAACTACCACCAATCCAGGCAGATGGGACCTCGGTTTAACGTCTCATCTGAAAGAAGGCACCCCTCTCAAGCTGCACTACAGTGTCAGTACTGGGATATTAACCCAAGTGCCAGGTGTGGGAACTGAACCCACAGCCCTCTGATCTCCCAGCCTCAGAGGCGAGTGTGCTACCCACTGAGCCACTGACACAGACTAGCTATGTCCCTGATTTTGGTAGCCCGTCCCTTATTTTTTTAAGTCCTTTCCCTGATTAGCAACCCAGAAGGTTGAGAAGGCATTATAACATGACATTATGTAGGGAAGGATGGCTGAAGTGTGATACTACAGTCTTACCTTTTTTTTTTTTTTTTTTTTAACTAGGAGAGAGACACTAAGCTGAAAGCTACTTTCCAGATGCGACCTGGGTGCACAAGGAAAGCAAATGACTTGCTCAGGGTCACACAGTACACCAGTGGAGGCTGTGGGATTCAAACCCAGGTCTCCAGGTTTGCAACTTGGAGCCTTAAACCACTGCACTATACTGCCTTGATTTTACTGCAGTCCCTGTTACATAAATGGCAAAGTTTGGAGGGACCTAGACATTGTTGAGGCTTATTACCGCCAATTACCATAAAGGTAAAATCATCCTCCCAGCTCCCTGCTGCCTACGTTCTAGGTGGAGGCAGTCACCTCGGAGGGGCCCCACACCAAAAACTGCAGCAACCATTAATTTGACCTCCCAAGGGGTTAGCAGAACTTGGATGTATAAACACAATACATCTCCAAACAGGGGGTATTAAAACAAAACAGGATCTTTTATTCTTCCACTTGAGCTCAGATAAAGCTAGCACTTTCTCCAGCTGCCACATTTGCTTCACAGAGGTAAAATTCCTCTTCTGTGGTAGGAATCTGGAGCTTACCACACACTGTTCCTCTCCTGATGGGGCAGGGTACTGCTAAGTGCCAACATTGTCACTTCACATGTAATAAAGGCATGAACATCACCTCAAATCTGTTGTCCTCCAGTCTCTCTGGCACCAGCTTCCTCACAGTCAGACCTCTATTTCTCTATTGAGAAACGTTAGTGCAGTGGGAGCTGGCACAGTGTACCAGGTGCACATCCCTTCCCCCAACTCAGTTAATCCCCTGCTCTTTAGGAGAGAACACCGACTCCTCTCCTCTCCTTTGGAATGCCTAAGTCAGACCAGCTGACCTAGTTCTCCAAAGGACGCATGTCCTGTGCTATATATAGGACACGTGCTCCCTTTTTTGTTATATGGTGTCTGGCTGAGGAGATGAGTGGAGGGCTGTGCCGATTACCGTATCAGCGTGGTGGCACTGGTGCTTTTTGTTGTGGGGTCCTTAGATGCCAGGGATTATGCTTGTGTTGCAATGGGGATGGGGACCGGTGGGTGGAGGGGGTACTTCCAATCGCTGGGGACATTGTCATATTTAGTTTTTGGTTTTTCTGGGGCCATTCTATGCGTCTCTACAGTTTACATGCATGGGCCGGTGATCGGAAACTGAGGGTAGGGGGTGGGGAGAGACACCACATGTCAGGGATGTATGGGCAGCCTATGGGGATCGGAGAATGGGGGCACAGACCACCAGGGTACTGGTATTTTGCACATGGGGCTATGGTTTGGTGACAAGGGGGATCAGTGGACACAGCAATATGTTTGTGGCATATGGGCTGGTGATTGGGGGGCAAGAGGGCAACTAGGCACCAGTGCATGTCAGACTCGTACCGGCTCTGGCAGTTGGAGGGTGGGAGGGACCACTGGACACCAGGGACATGTCTGATTGGTATGGGGTGGCGAATGAAGGTTGGGGGACCACTGGATACCAGGACATTTATGTTTTTATGGGGACAGCATCGGGGGGCCATGGGCACTGGGGTTCCTCAACCATTAGGGCTGTGTTCGGGGAGCACTAGGCCATCAGGGAATGTGTTTCAGAACTTTCAGGATGGCGATGGTGGGGGGGGCATGGTCCACCATGGGGCAGATGTGCTCCTCAACTGGCTAGCTTGGTTGTCGGATGCAGTTTCTCTGGTGGCTGTCAGGGTTGCCCAGTGTAAGACTGCGTTTTATTTGGTGGTATTTGCGCTGCACAAAGTGACTGCGTTAACCCCCTTTGAGCAGTGAAAATGCGCTTCATATAGGGTTGCGCAGGTGTTCCTACCCCCCCCCCCCATTTCCCCACTCGCATTCATTATGTTTTGCACATGCGCTAACCCTGTTAGTGGGCTCAACTGCCCCTTTTGAAAATTGCACTCCAGCACAAAACCCGGTTTGTGCGTGCAGTGACCCATTTGTGCCCATGCAAACTTTTGAATATTGGGGCCCCTGGATTTTAAGATTTTGTCAAATGGAATTAGCCATTTCTGAAAACGGAAAATCATTTGCCCTATGCGTGTCAGGTATGTAGTGGATGTACATCCAAGAGCGCCTTGACATCCAGCAATTGCATTGCCCATGCCGAGTTTGTTTGGGCCCAATTTTGTTAAAAATAGGCTAAATACAATAATAAAATGGGTACGAGAAATACTGCACTGTGATTGGTGGAATCCAGTCACATGACCATGCCGCTATCCCAGCACAACCGCGCTGGTCAGAAATGCTGAACTTTCTGAACTTCATTACTTGGTCTTAAAATAAAAATAAAATCCGAGAAACCATTTTATAATCACAATAAGGCATTCCAGGGTGTGTGTAATTGAGGGATAACGCATACCTTGTCATGCTTTATTGCTTAATTAGGTCACACACCCTTACAAGGTGATCTGGGTAGTCTGGTGCCCTTGTAGAATTTGCAGTGGTTGTGTAGGAAGGATTCCTTTTAAATTTGGTGGTGTCACAGAGTTGAAACAGTTCATGGAGAACACTGCTAACACCCGCGTACCAAAACATGCCCAGATACTACCTGAGAAGCACAGTGCAAGCTGGTTGACACAAGTCAAGTGTTTCTCTAGCGAGGCCACCGTGGCCGAATGTGGCCACCAGCACAGTTTTCTGTGGTCACAGAGCTCTTTAGAGCCCCAACTACAGAGGTAATGGAATGGACAGTCTCTTACAAAAGACATTGGAGGTACATTTCAGGTGAAACAACATCAATTACGTTTTAATGTATGCTGTATAAAAATAAATGTATTCTATCAGAGGGTTTCAGGTGAAAGAAAATAAGCAATGAGACCACTAGTAAGTTTTGGTGGCCGCAAAGTAAGACCCTTTGAGGCCCCCAGAATTTAGGGCTTGAGGATCACAATACTAGTCTGGTCAACCTTTGTTTTAACACACTTTTGAGGTAATGACGAATGTGAAGTTTATCCCTTCTGTGATTTGTATATATTACCTACCTTTGACCTTAGCAGTATTGTGGATGTTGGACATCAGCTGGTAAGTAGTGAGAATTGTCCAGGATAAACTTTGAGCAGTTTTGGAAAGGCTGGGAAGGGAGCCTCTCTGTCACTCATGCTGGTTCCCCACTCCCCTTTTTTTTTTTTAAAGCCTCCAGTGGTAATCTCCCCCTTGGCAGGCGGGCGGGGGTTGTGGTGCTCCAGTAGCTCCTTATCTGAGTGACTGCACAGTGCTGGGACATGGTGCCCTGTGGTCATATAACATCCTCTGATTGCGCAACGTGGTTGGATAAGCTGAACTGAACCAACAGAGCCCAGACTCCTCCATTCATTTCTGCTCTGACAGCACAAACGGACTTGACCAAGTATGAACAACAGTGTGGCTAAACTCGAGGTAAATATGTGTGTGGGGGGGGGGGCTCTGTGTTTAGTATTTTAATTCAGTATAGAATAAGTACAGATGTCTTAATTTATTTGAAACTTGCATCAGCTAGATAGCATGCTGTTTCATGAGAGGCAGTAACTTGTTTTTTAGGGGTTCCTTCCTTTGTACTGCAGGATACGAAAACTGGTTTAGTTTGTAGCTGAGCAGCAACATTTTGTTTGTATATTTTATTCATTTGTTTAAAAGAGAAGTGGACTGGACCAAAAACCTGTTTTCAGCCAGCCCTGGGGTTCAAGTAAGGGGAAATAAAAAAAAAAAAAAACATTCCTGATTCCAGGCAGTAAAAGCACGGGATATACGTGGTATTTATCTTGCTGCAGTACAGTACCTCACATGTATTTACTAAATAAGTATACATGCAGCTCATTGCTAAGCACTAGCATGAGTACAGACCTCAAGTCCCAGTAAATGGTTGAATGACTCGAATTTAAAGCTTTTTTTTTCTATAGTCCTTACTTGACTGAATGAAACAATCTGTTAAGTTTAAGGGCGTATATACAGAGAAGAAGCTCTCAACACGTTTTTTGTGCAACACCGTTCTTCCTTGAATATATGAGCTATTCTCGGTTCTGGGAGGATCTGGGTTTATGTCCTTGCTGTAATATAGATTACTGCTCTTGTCTGGTGCTTCCAGAGTTGTGCCATTTATTCAGTCATTAAGGAAATGTTTAACCAGGAAAGCCTCTTTATTTAACCCAGTAGTGTCCAACGGAGACTTTTTACAAGGATAACCTGACTATCTAGTTAAAGGATACAGTGCCGAGTTCACATGCATTCAGTAGAAATGATTTTCAGTTACAGAGCAATACATGTTAGTTGTTTATTATTTTATTATTCTGGATAGCAGGACGAGCTGGATAGTCCATTTTCACAAGTGACCAGTTTAAAATAAAGAACAAAGTAAAACAGTTAGCCCGGCAGAGGCACTGGCAAGTTACAGTCAAGTATAACAACGGTAGTACAATCAGGTATCGCATTGTACAGGCAGAACAAATAAGTTACACAATAGTTATGCAGTAGTGCAGTCTCATGTAGCATGGGTAACAGAGTCAAGTCAAGAACAGTTGCACTGCATTTTGTCTGATAAGAACTGGTGGAGGTTAGTGCTGAAAGTAGGGACATGCATTCCTAGTGTGAGGGGGCAGGTAGGAGGTTGTAGGGTCCAACTGCCCTGAAGGAAAGAACTCTTTGAACTGTAGCATTACGCCAGAAGCGGAGTGAAAAAGTGAATTTGGCCTGAGAGCGAGTCCCCAGCTTGTTGGTGGAGTGGGGGAAGAGTAAGGAAATAAAAGGGGGAACTATGCCCAGTACCACCTTATGTAGGAACAGTGCCAACCTGTGGGCGAGGCGATCATCCAGTGCAAGGCAGGCAGCAGATCTGTAGAGTTGGCAGTGATGATTGCAGTATGGTTTGTCATCATGGAGCGATAGGTGCTGTTGTACACGGTGCAAACTTTAGTGAGGGCCCCAGATGGAGCAGCAGCGTACACAGCAGAACCATAGTCAGCTACTAATGATGTATATAATTTAAACAAAAATGTGTACATTTGTCTGCTTGTAAACGCCTGTATCTAACAATGCGACTGTAAATACTGTCTCTAGTACTATTCAATCCATGTAACTCCACAGTGTAATGTACTCTGCTTATCTGTAACTAATCCCGGGTCGCCCCTGAAAAAAGGACCTGTATTGGGGTCAGTGAGCTTACCTGGTCAACAGACTGAAATAAATTACTGGCAGCAGCAGGCTGTGGGCAAGTAGCCTCTTTGTTTCAGTGGTCAGCAGCCTTTTGGCCCTATGTAGGGCATCAAGTCTCTGGTGCATGGTCTTTACTAGGCTGTTGATGCATGTGCCAGAGGACAGTGTGTTGTCTAGGATGCCCAGGTGCTTGAGCTGAGAGACAAGCTCCACTGTAGTGTGTTCAGAATTGAGGGTGGTGAACGGAGGGGAGTCCCCTTTCCAGCGAGACACACGCCTGAAGGAGGCCAAAGTCAACGCTGGATGAGTTTATTTAAGGTTGCCAGGTCTTTGCCCGGGGTGAAATGACAGCATGATCAGCACACAGTAGTGATTTGGTGGAAGGCATGTGCTGGGGGGTGAATTTAGAAACCAGGAGAAAAGAAGGGGACCAGGTATGGAACCTTGGGGGCCCCACAGTAAACGGGGTGAAAATCGGAGAGGACACTATCGATTGCAGTCCTGTGTATCCTGCTGGGCAGGTGGTTTTTGAACCAGTGGGTTGTCACAGGAGCGAAGTTGGGGGAGCAAGGCTCAGCAAATCATGGTTCACAAGATGGAAGGCTTTGGTGAGAGCCACAGATATAGAAGCCACAGAGTTCAAAAAAACAGTGGCTTGGAATGGGGCATTCTGATTGGCTGACATACATTTGGAGGGTTATCTCTAGGGCTGGAAATCCTCCCTGAGGATCCTGTCTTTAAAGTAAAGATGTGACTTAAAAGTTCAGTTTTGGGCTTCATATCCCGTAACCCTGTCACGGTGATAGTCACTGTGTGTTAAAATGATAAATTTGAATGCACTCCTGGAAGGAAGGGGAAAGGGATTGTAACTCTGGCCAAACTGCCGGCCAGCCGATCCCTTCCAACGTCCTGGTCTGCTGACCACGCCCCTGCGCTTGGACATTTTGTGACGTCCTACCAGGGAAAGCACGGGGGCGTACCCCATTGAATCCTATGGGGGTGATTTTCAGAACATTATTAGGCAGCTTTAAGCTATCTTTGACCTAAATGAAAGCCATCGTTCAACTAATAGGGCCCCTGTTAGTTGAGTGGTGGCCTTCATTTGCGTTAAAGGTAGCTTAAAGCTGCCTAATATTTATTGTTGTTAAAAAAAAAAAAAATAAAAATAATGTTTTGAAAATTGCCCTCATAGAATTCAATGGGGCATGCCTCTGTGCTCTCCCAGGCAGGACATCACAAAATGTCCAAGCATGGTAGTGTGGTCAGTGGACTGGGAAGTTGGAAGGGATCGACTGGCCGGCAGTTCAGCCAGAGTTATGGTCCCTTCCTTCCTTCCCTTACAGGAGTGCATTAAAATTGATCATTTTAACACACAGTGACTGTCACCGCGATAGGGTAGCGGGCTATGCAGCCCATTACCCAATCTTACAGTTGTACTTTACAGTGAGCCCCCCTTCCCCATTATAAGTCAATGGTAGTGATGTGTGAGCTACGCGAGCTGACGTCAGCGCTATAGGGGCTGAGTTCTGGCAAGCCCCCCATAATGCCAGTACTGAAAAAAAAAAAAAGTGTTGCCTGCTGTAAGCGATTGTTTTTTATAACCGAGTCCATGATAAGTGGAATGCAGTGTATTTTAAAGTGCAACAGTCAGCACTAAGACCCCCACACCCAAGTGTGGGGCTGGTCCTTATTTGCACTTTGTGCGCAAAATAAGTTTTTAAAAATGATTGTTTACTGCAGTATATTAGATGCTATCTGGTTGATCCTCCCACCCCGAGATTTGCCGTAACCAGGAATCCCCGGCCTGGATGGCATGCCCCCAGGGGTGTTTGGCAGGCCTGTTACACAGCTCTTTGGATATGGTGTGGTACTGCAGGAACAGAGAATTGCATAAGTGGTACCACTTCACAGGCTTGGGCACAGAGAGCTATAAGCCAGTCACCTTGACCTCCAGTCTGTGTAAGCGCATGAAGACCATTCTGAAGGAAAGAACAGTGGCGTTCCTTGGAACTAGCAAGGCTACAGGACGAGAGGCAGCATGGGTTTATGTCCAGGAGGACCTGTTGAACCAACCTGATTAACTTCTTCGATTGGGTAAGGAGAGTGGTATACAAGGGTCAGACAGTTGACATTTTGTATCTGGATTTCAGCAAGGCTTTCAACTTGGTGCCACACAAGACTTTGATCAGGAAGTTGGAGGACCTGGGGTAGGGAGCAAATTAACCAGGTGGGTGGCAAACTGGCTTCGCGGTAGGACCCAGAGGGTAATGGTGGGGGTGGGCTCTTGTGTACAAGGGCGGTAACAGGTGGTTTCTGGTAGGGTCAGTGCTCGAACCAGTGTTGTTTAGTGTGTTTATAAATGACATTGGGGACGGAGTTAAAGGTATGATTCTACCGGTTTACAGACAACACCAAGCTCTCTGGCAGGGTGGACATGGACAAGCAGTGCAGGACCCAAAGGGAGAAACTGGCTAAGCTGGAGAGGTAGTCAGGCATCTGGCAGCTGGGATTCAGTAAGAAGGACGTGCAAGGTCATGCACATGGAAAGGAAGAATCCGAGGGCAGAGTACAGTCAGGAAGGGGGGCAAGGTCACTGAAACAGAGGAGAAGGATTTGGGGATAACCATGATCAATTAAGCAGGCTGTACTGTGTAGGAAGGCATTGGCCAAGGCAGACAGCTCACTAGGCTGTATTGTTAGAGGGTTCATGGGAAGAAGGGAGGGGGTTATAATGCCACTGCACAGATCCGTGGTGAGACTGCACCTGGAGTGCGGCACGCAGTACTGGAGCCCCCACCTGTAAAGGATACCCACCAGCTTGAGGCAGTTCCGAGGGTTCGGGGGCAGCAGGGCAGGGCACATGAGGACAGGCTGAGAAACTCAACTTGTACGCACTAGAGGAACGGAGAGAGAGGGTACACGACTGACATCTTCAGGTACCTGAAAGGTATAAACAAGGTGGATATCGGGGAATGTTTCTTATCAGTGATAACAGGACCACTAGGGGACACTGTCTCGAGCTGGCGGGGGGGGGGAAGATTCAGGAAGGAGGTCAGGAGACACTTCATTACAGAAGGGGTAGTGTTGGGATGGAATGAACTCCCACCTAAGGTCATCACCAAGAAGACAGTTGCAGGGGGTTCAAGAGAGGGTGGGATAGGGGAAAGGGAAGGTCAAGGTGTATTTTTTGTGGGGGGGGGCAGTTGAGCAGACTCTATGGACTGTAAGGCCTTCTGCTGACAGATTTGTCATATGAAGTGAGAGCTGGCTGCAGCCACGGCATATTCAAAACCCTGCAGTACAAGTTAGGGCTTTCATAAGCTCCAGTCAGCTGTTTGCTGCTAACCCTCCTGTCCTTCCGGGGTTAAGTGCTGTCACAGAGGACTGTACTTGGCTCCAGGACAGTGCGACCAGTGAACTGTACTGCAGGCTAGTGAGTCTCCCAAGATGGGTTTTCTGATTTCTAATACGGGTTACTGTGGATTTAATTTGCTGCTGTTGTTTTTAACATTTTACTCTTGTTTTTTTTTTTGTAGGATGGAAACTTGGAACTGCCCGCTGTTATTAGAATTGGTACCAGAAAAAGTCAGGTGAGTTTCTAGCATTTTTCTGCTGGTATTTAAAGAGCCGTTTCCACAGAGCATTAAAATAATCATTAGGAAGGGATGGGAAGCTCCTTTACCTGCTTGGGAGTTCTTCCAGCGTATTTTGAGAATTTTACTTCTTAGGAAGGGATTGTAATTTGCCCCAAAATTTTCGGCTGAATGATCCCTTTCTCTTTCTGCATTGCCACCCCCACCCTACTTTAAAGAGATTTTTGTACTCCTTGTGTTTTTTCACACAGGTTAAGCCTCTTTTTGGTTGGCCTTATCCTCTCTGCCCCCAGCCCCATCACCCTCCATGTTACCTGCTTGAGTAGACTGCCCCCACAGCAGGGCTGGTGGCCCCCAACATGCAATGATGTAACAGGTGTGCGTGCCGTTGCCTAACAGGATGCTGCAACCCCACCACCACCACCACCACCACCACCTTCCTAAGAATGGAGAGTTGTGTCTCGCACACTCCATCCGTTCTCTTTCCCGGCTGACCCCTGAACAATCCAAGTCCTCACCCAAACCCGGGTTGACAGTGTGGCAGTCGGTAGTGCTGTTGCTGTACCACAGGGCTGGTTTTCCTTCAGCTCTCTGTCACCATTTTGTCATGTTACTGACTTTGCATTTTGCAACTGCCAATACATGAGCAATTCTGACCGTAGTGTACTGTGCCTCTGTCGTGTTTTATCTCGGAGGCTTAGAGCAGGCGTAAAGCACATTTCTCACATAGTTACTGGGATTAGCCCAGCCTCAAGGTTTATAAACCAGGGAGTTTGGAAGGAGAGTAATTTTTCTTCATGCATAGCTTTAGTGACGAGACAGCGATGGCTGGGGGAGAGCAGGAAGGAGGCAAGGCGGTATTTCTGTTGGGTGGGGCAGGTTTGGGTATGAAGATAAGGCTCTTTCAGTCCAGACTTTTGTTCGGAGATAGTTTCATTTCGATTGTACATTTTGTTTTATCAGACCACTTGCTGTCCAGAGGCATGCTGAGTAAGTACATCCTGGTGAACTCCAAAGTGGATTTACAAGCTGGGTCAGCCCCTTTTTTTTTTAAATTAAATGTGCTTTGTTTGATTTTCATATCGAACATATACAACCATACAACATGGACATAATGGTGTCCCACAATCAGAGCTGGTTGATACCTGATTCATATTTCTGTAGAGTCCATCATTTATACAAACAGTTTGGTGACATTATTATGCCAGGTATCACCCTTCCTGTATTGCTCCATTAACCAGAGACTGGCTGATTATTTGGGGCCCCTTCCCATTGGGAGAGTGTGGTATATTGCCTGGCTGGTCTCTTGGGGAGACTAACGCCATGAGCACCTGTAGCTTTTCCCACTTTCTCTGGTACCCTTTTATCTGGCTAAGACTGGCAATAGTTTTGTCAGCCTTAAGGGCAAACACAAGTTCCGCGTGCCACTCTGGATAGCTTGGTGTTTCCTGGTCTGGCCAGTGACGCAAAAGTGTTTTTTTAGCACAAGCTGCAGTCAGTGCAATATGGTGCTTCTGGGCCCCCAGCATTGTCTGTTCATAGTTTCCCACTATGCAAATTTCAGGGATGAAGTGCTCTCTGTTGTAATGATAAACAAAATATGCCAATCTGTGTGCTATAGTGCGCCACTTTATCTCTGGCTTCCGATGACCTTTTCAGACCGCTTGAACTCTCTCTCTCTCTCCGGGGGTTAGGATGTCACCGTAATACTTGCTGAAACTGCAGTTTAGTAATAGCAGTGCTGAAGTCGCATTATCTTTATTTTAGTATATAGGGCCTCTTTATATCAGTGGCTCAGTAAAGATATGGGTTCAAGCCCCACACCAAGTGCTTTTGATAGTACCCATAACTGAAACTGTAGTGCAGTATGAGAGGGTGCTGTACTGCTGAGGTGCCGGCTTTTGGATGAGACGTTAAAATGAAGTCCCTTCTGCCCGTCTCTGCTCTCTGTTCAGATGGAAGTAAAAGGTCCCATGGCACTTTTTGATAGAGTAGAGGAGTTTCCCCTGTGTCATGGCCAACATTCCCCTTGTCAATAAAACAGGTCCCTGTAACCAACCCCCAGGACATACCTGGAAACAAGCTGTTACAGTTGAATGCACCTTTCCTGATTTTTTCCAAAAAAAAGTTTAAATATTTGAGCTGCCTCATATTCCGGCACCTCCGACTGAGTGAGAAGGCAGTCTCTCACTCACTCGGCCAAAGAAAGGGTGTGGCGAGGGCACGCCCTCCAACGCAGGGTGGGGGATAGGAGTAGCCAGTGGAAAGAACGGTTAAATAGAACCAAAAAAAATAATGATATGCCATGAGGTATAAATATTCATCTAATCAGTGATCCATTCAAGGGGGAGTTTTACTGTCCCTACAATGTGCATCTAAATAAATGTAGAGAAAATGTATCTCTCTAGCAGGCCCATTCTCTTATCAGGGATTTATTTGAGTGTGGCCAGTGGGTCAGATTTACAGCAGCCTGGAATGTTGAGGCTACCAAAATGCCAGAGATGGTAGCTGGACTGCCCCCCTCCCCCAACTGAGGCCTTTCCATTGCCCTCTCTGGAAATGGAATTAATGAATTCACAGTTTCAGGGAAGCACTAAGTAGCCTTTTGTTTAATGTCTCATTTGATTCTTGTGGTGCTAAAACAGTGATCGGACTCATTATTAAAATGTTGGCCTTTCAGACCCAAATGGCTGTGAGGAGCCAGGTACTAGATGTGCACCCCAAATCCTTCACTTTGAACAATACTGGGGACTCGTTCTCTGTGGCCACTAAATCGTTCACTAGAGCCAGTACTGGGGACTGGCCTTTCTGGTCACTAAATCATTTGCTAGGGTCAGTGCCCAGGGACGTGTTCTCTGTTGTCATTAAATTGTTCAGTATAGCAGTTACTGGGGACTAACACTCCCTGGCCACTAAATTGTTCACTAGAGCCAGTACTGGGGCTAGCTCCGACTGACCACTAAATTGTTCACTAGGGTTAGTGTTGGGGACTAGCTCTCCGTGGCCTGTCCACTGAACTGTTCACTAGGGCCAGTGCTGGGGACTTGCTCTTCCTAATCATTAAATTATTTATTGGGGCCTGCACTAAGGGATGCTCAGTGGGTTCTGTTTTTTTCTTTTCCCTTTGTTTTTTTTTCAGTTACTGTTTTTTATTCCCCCTGTACTACTGGTCAGCCCCCATCTGCTCTGTTGCCCCAGGCTGTCACCTGACACCTTCCAAGATTTACCTTCACCTCTGTAGTTCCCCCAGAGCTTGACCTCCTCTGGCGGGGGGACAGCAGCGATTTCCCCTAATTTCCACCACAGAACAGATCCGGTGTGTGGAGGTGGCGCCCGAGTGGCCAGGTGCGGGGCCTACAGGCGGCCAGCCAGGGTATTTTTCTGTTTTCTATTCCCTTCTCCTAGGATATCCCCACCTGCAACTTCCCCCTCACCCTGTCTCAACCTTTCTTGAAGCTGTCCACCGTTTGAGGGGTACCACCTCCGGCAATTTATTCGACTTAGCCACTGCCCTTTCAGTGAAAGAGTGTCTCCTCATGCTTCTGAACGTTCCCCCCACCATCTTTAGACTGTTACCTCTAGTGTTTTTGTTTCCACTAAGGCTGAAGAGGCCCTCAGTGCTTTCCCTGTTTATACTTTTAAGGTACTTGAAGGGTTCAGCCATGTCCGCCCCTCCCTTCTGTCCTTGAGAGTACTTGTTGAGTCCCCTGAGCCTCTCCGCGTAGGTGTTGCACTGCTGGCCCTGGATCATCTTGGTTGCCCTTCTCTGGACCGTTTCCAGCAAGCTGAGAGCCTTCTTAAGATAAGGGCACCAATATTGCACACTGTACTCTAGGTGCTATCTCACCAGTGATCTGTAGAGTGGCAGTAAGACCTCCACCTTCCTGCTGGTAATCCCCTGGCTATGCAGCCCAGCATCCAAGTTGCTTTGGCCACGTTTTCTGCAGTGTGCCGAATGTTTCAGGTCACTTGTGACAATGACACCTAGGTTGTTTTCTTCCTCTGACCTGGTTACCAGCACATCAGCCAGCCAGCATTTGATCCCTGGGTTTTTCGCCCCCAAGTGCATAACTTTACACTTTTTGCCACTGAACCCCAGTTGCCAAATGCCAGACCATTTCTCTAGCCTAGCCAGGTCTGTCTGAGTTCCTGTCTCTCCTCCTCAATGTCCACCCTCCTGCAGAGCTTTGTTGTCCACTAACCGGCAGATCTTACCCTTGATCCCATCTGCAGTGTCACTTTTGAATATATTCAACACTGGACCAAGCACAGAGCCCTGTGGGACCACACTGGTCACAGGCCTAGCTTCTGAGAATTCTTCTCCAGCTACCACCTTTGCCTTCTGTCCTGCAGCCAACTTCTGATCCACCCAACACGCTTAGCCCCACCCCCAGGTCTTCTTGCTTCCTGACCAGTCTCTTGTGAAGTCAAGAGTTGAAGGCCTTGCTGAAGTCCAGATACAAGACATCAACTGGTTGGTCCTTATCCACTGTCCTGGTGACCCAGTTGAAGAAGTCAATTTGGTTAGTCTGACACACACCTATTCTGCCTCATGTCCTGGAGTCCATTATCCTCCAGAAAACTCACCAGCCTCACATCCAGGATGGTCTCCATCAGCCTGCCCACTATTGAGGTCAGGCTGATTGGCCTGTAGTTCCCTGCTTCAGCCTTTGGACCACTTTTCTGGAGAGGCACCACCTCTTCAGTTCTCCAACCCCAGGGCACAATACCTGACTCAAGAGGTGTTAAACAGGACTGCCAGCAGATCTGAGCCTCCGCCGGTTCTCTTAGGACCCTTTGGTGCATTCCTTCTGGCCCTGAGGATTTATCCACCTTCAGGGCCATTAGATATTTAAGTACCCCATCAGCTTGAATGATGCTGTCCATGACTCTTCCCCTGCCCTTGTCGAACCTCACGCCCCTGCCTCATGATCAGTGGGAGGGCTACTACCAGGGCCCCATGTGAGCTTGCGGGATGGCAGTCGGTGGGTGGGAGAGGCCACTAGACTCCAGGGTAACAGTGTCTGATTACCGGGCTGGGGATAGTGAGGAGGGGCGAACACTAGGCACCAGAGTTTTATGATGGCACTTCAGGGGATGGTGGTCGGAGGCAGTGGGTGACCACTCTGCACCAGGGATTGCTGTCAGCTCTTACAGGCTGGTGATTTGAGGGTGGGAGGGACCACTAGACAACAGGGATCAGCAAAGTCATTCATGGGCCAGTGATCGGAGGGTGGGGGGGGACTACTAAGCACACAGGATCGGTTAACTCCATTATCGGGCTGGCAGTCAGAGGGTGGGGGGGCCCCACTAAGCACCAGGGATACATTGCTAATTAACGGGACAGAGATTGGAGGGTGGGGGGGGACCTCTGAGCACTACGGACTTCCACATATCTGTGGGAGTGGGGGGCGTCACCGCGCTAACCTACTACCACTGCCCATGCAATGAGTCCATAATGGGCATGCAGATGTCCCCTTAGCGCCTTGCATGCCCAGTGGGCTCATTTACATGGGGGTCCCTCTGAAAATCGCGGATAGCGCTCTGGCACTGTCCACTCTGGCAGAGCTGTTCCTTGCACAGCAGGGATCCATGTCAGCACAGCACTACGTGACTTAGCCCTGCACCATCATGGCCCTGTATTTGTTTAGATAGCGCCTGTGTGCTATCCAACTGAATGCAGCATCCTTGGTCTCCTGAGGTAGGTAGAGGGAGTTGGGGAGAGGGTGTTGATGGGGTCCATGGCTGGCCGAAGGAGAGGTGGACCAAGAAGCCTAAGGAAGGAGGAAAAAAAGAAAGAAGACTTCCAGCTCATCGCGTTATTTCCCCCATCATCTCAGTGGGAGTTCACTGTCAGCCATTTTTCTTCAAAGTACTCATTGAGTCTGAGTTTGAATGAAGGTAGAAGGAAAGTTTGTCTGACACCTCTTGAATTTCTTGTCACTGTGACAGAGTAGCAATGTATCAGCATCCAAGAATTTATGTTTGAACTCGTTCTCGATGTAAGCTGCAACATACATTGATCTACAAGATTGGGGCGCATCAAGACTGTCACCTGTGGCAAGTTTACCTTTGCCTCGTGTGCAGAGCCTGTAACTGTGGCAGGTTTGCCTTTGTCCTGTACATGGAGCCTGTAACCTGTGGTAGGTTCTCTGTTGCTCTGTATGCAGAGTTTGATACTTGCTGCAGATTTACTGTTGCCCTGTATGAGGAGCCTGTAAGTGTGACAGGTTTACCATTGCCCAGTATAAAGAGCCTGTAACTTGTGGCAGGTTTACCTTTGCCCTGTACATGGAGCCTGTAACTATGACAGGTTTACCATTGTGCTGTATGAAGAGCCTGTAACTTGTGGCAGGTTTGCCTTTACGCTGTACGTGGTGTCTTTAAATTGTGGTAGGTTTACCCTTGCCCTGTACATGGAGTCTGTAACTGGCAGGTTTACCATTGCCCTGTATAAAGAGCCTGTAACTTGTGGCAGGTTTACCTTTGCCCTGTACACGGAGCCTGTAAATGTGGCAGGTTTACTGTTGCCCTGTACGCCTGTAACTTGTGGCAGGTTTACCATTGCCCTGTACATGGAGCCTGTAACTGTGGCAGGTTTACCATTGCCCTGTACGCCTGTAACTGTGGCAGGTTTACTGTTGCCCTGTACGCCTGTAACTTGTGGCAGGTTTACCATTGCCCTGTACATGGAGCCTGTAACTGTGGCAGGTTTACTGTTGCCCTGTACGCCTGTAACTTGTGGCAGGTTTACCATTGCCCTGTACATGGAGCCTGTAACTGTGGCAGGTTTACTGTTGCCCTGTACGCCTGTAACTTGTGGCAGGTTTACTGTTGCCCTGTACATGGAGCCTGTAACTGTGGCAGGTTTACTGTTGCCCTGTACGCCTGTAACTTGTGGCAGGTTTACCGTTGCCCTGTACATGGAGCCTGTATCTGTGGCAGGTTTACTGTTGCCCTGTACGCCTGTAACTGTGGCAGGTTTACTGTTGCCCTGTACATGGAGCCTGTAACTGTGGCAGGTTTACTGTTGCCCTGTATGCCTGTAACTTGTGGCAGGTTTACCATTGCCCTGTACATGGAGCCTGTAACTGTGGCAGGTTTACTGTTGCCTTGTACGCCTGTAACTTGTGGCAGGTTTACCATTGCCCTGTACATGGAGCCTGTAACTGTGGCAGGTTTACTGTTGCCCTGTACGCCTGTAACTGTGGCAGGTTTACTGTTGCCCTGTACGCCTGTAACTTGTGGCAGGTTTACCGTTGCCCTGTACATGGAGCCTGTAACTGTGGCAGGTTTACTGTTGCCCTGTACGCCTGTAACTTGTGGCAGGTTTACCATTGCCCTGTACATGGAGCCTGTAACTGTGGCAGGTTTACTGTTGCCCTGTACGCCTGTAACTTGTGGCAGGTTTACCATTGCCCTGTACATGGAGCCTGTAACTGTGGCAGGTTTACCATTGCCCTGTACATGGAGCCTGTAACTGTGGCAGGTTTACCATTGCCCTGTACATGGAGCCTGTAACTGTGGCAGGTTTACTGTTGCCCTGTATGCCTGTAACTGTGGCAGGTTTACTGTTGCCCTGTATGCCTGTAACTGTGGCAGGTTTACTGTTGCCCTGTACGCCTGTAACTTGTGGCAGGTTTACCATTGCCCTGTACATGGAGCCTGTAACTGTGGCAGGTTTACTGTTGCCCTGTACGCCTGTAACTTGTGGCAGGTTTACCATTGCCCTGTACATGGAGCCTGTAACTGTGGCAGGTTTACTGTTGCCCTGTACGCCTGTAACTTGTGGCAGGTTTACCTTTGCGCTGTAAGTGTAGCCTGTAACTCATGGAAGTTTTAACTTTCTCTTGTGTTTGTTCCCATCCTACAGCTCGCCCGGATTCAAACGGATGCAGTGGCAGAAATGCTGAAGGAACGATACCCCAGTGTCCAGATTGAGATAAGTAAGCATTCCATCTCAGAATCATCCTGCAGTACAGTCCAATAATGTTCTTCCTCCCAAATTATCTTGGAATGCAAAACCTTTACCATTTTTTTGTGGGAAATCTTGAAACTAACACCTATGGGAGTGGGAAGATTCGGGGAGCAGTGGAGTGCAGAAGTATTGTAGGTGTTTAGCTGACAGATCATGTTTTCCATTTACTGGAATTGTTCCTCTGCCTGCAGAAGCAGATGCCATTGGTCTCCGTATGCTTGGGATAACCTTGCTGTTGACTCTATGTTGGGATTTTGACCTTGAATCTAGAGCACGATAGCACTGCTTTGTCTGGGAGGCTTCTGTAAAAACCATTCTCGCATCGTGTCTGAAGCAGCTTTGTCTGTAGATGGATGAGTGGCTCAATGCTTAGAAACTGCACAATAATGCAGTACACTTGCTTTGGTCTCTCTGCCATGCAGGTGCCTGCCTGCTTCCTCTGTAGGTGTGAGATATTGTCCTCCTTGCTGACAGTGCAACAGTGAGACAGGATCCAGTAGCCATGCCCTTTCAGTGCCCCTGGCTCTTCCACTACGACACCTTCTACAGACAGGGATGTATGAGCAGTACTGTCAGTACTGAGATGGGGTGTGTGGGCGCGGGAGGGGGAATTGTAAAAAAATACATGCAACTCTGGTTACCCTGGCTTGAGATGCAGCCTTTTACAGGCATCCCATAACAGATGTGGACATTTGCATTAGGTGTGATGCACAAAACCTTTAGCAAAAGGCTGCACTGACCATCAAAGAGTAACGTTTGAAAAGTCTGCAGTGTTTTGGTTTTTTTATTGAGACTTTCTTTTCACTCCATCTTGGAGTGCACTGATGGGTTGTCCGGCACCCCCGGACCCGGGTCTGGCACGCGGCATGCTCTCCTCCACACAGGCTGGCACACAGAGTTCCCCCCCATGGGGACCTGATGCTGGATACCTGAGGGTGTACTCTCCAGTCTGGGGTGAAGCGCATGGTCATTAGCTGCCACGAAAGCCATGCAAATCTTCTGCCAGTATTTTCTTCCCCTTTTGGAGCTGGACGTGCAATGGTGTCAGAGCACTACATGCCAATACCTGCCACGATCCAACCCTCAGCTGTGCTTCGCCGCCTGCAGTGCTCCTGACCTCTGCCAGTTGCCGCTGCAGAGTGACGCAGACCCCCTACCCACCCCAGAGGAAGGAGAGCTGTCACGGGACACTCAATCTTCCCTCTCCCCTGCCGACCCACGATGACCCGAGTCCACTCTCGAACCCGGGTCATCAGCATGCCACAGGTGTGGCGTCCAGCGCCTCCAACCCTCAGCGCCAGCGGGCCGGCTCAAGTCTGCAGCTTTTAATAAAAGATGTTTGGTTACCAGCAGTTCCATTTTGGCATGTTTAATCTGAGGTGGCCAAATGGCTTCCTTTAGCTACCTTATAACACTGTCACAGTCCAAGTATAATACAGTAAATAAGCAGGTTGGGGCTGTAATTTCAATTTGTAACTTTTGGATTTAGTAATAGAAAATGTAATTCTAGAGTACAGGTTCAAACCTAGCTTGAGCCAGATATGACTCGCTGTATGTCCTTTTCATGCTCCTGTCCACCAAGATGTGGAAATGGGTAGCAGTAGGACCCCACTGGAAAGGAGATATTTAATCTCAGCTGGGCTGTTCTGGGTATGTAAATGGAGGGGGGGGGAGCACACTGTGCAGAAGTCAGTATTTTGGAAATGGTGTCTAAATCTGTGCAGCCAGCTAGCTCAGTGATGACGCGGCAGTGTATCATATGGTCAGCTGGGAGACCGGGGTTCATGTTTGAGCCTTGGCATCCCCTGCTGAGGCTGAAGAGGCCAGGTGTGCTGCGGGGAGACTGAGGTTCATGTTTGAACCTTGGCATCCCCTGCTGAGGCTGACAAGAGGCCAGGTGTGCTGCGGAGCTAAGGCATCTCGAGAGAGAGAGCGTGAGTGAGGGCAGGTATCGACTGCCGTGTTTTGTTTACCCACCACTGATCAACTAAGGAGCAGTACTGGTGTCTGCTGTGTAGGAAGCCGCTCTCTTGCCATCCTGGCTGGAGGATGGTGTGGCCATGGCACTAAATCTTGGGCTGTGGGGCAAGGAAAGAATGGGGACAAAACTGGGGAGAAAAGAGAACCACAAGTGCGCTGAGACACCGTTTCCAAAAGGTCTCAAATGATCTCAAGATGGCGAGTCTCATCTCAGTCTAGATTGAATATTTGCCTCTCACATTTATTGATTGAAAATTCACCTCTTACATTTATTGATTGAAAATTTACCTCTCACATTTATTGACTGTATGTTCACCTCCCGCACCTATTGATTGAATATTTGCCTCTCACATTTATTGATTGAAAATTCACCTCACATTTATTGATGGAAAATTCACCTCTCACATTTATTGACTGTATGTTTGCCTCCCACACCTATTGATTGAATATTCTCTCACATTTATTGATTGAATATTCGCCTCTCCCAGTCATTGATAAAATGTTCACCTCTCACATCTGTTGATTGAATATTCTCTCACATTCATTGATTGAATATACGCCTCTCACATTCATTGACTGAATATTTGCCTCTCACGTTTATTGAATATTTGCCTCTCACGTTTATTGAATATTTGCCTCTCACGTTTATTGAATATTTGCCTCTCACGTTTATTGAATATTTGCCTCTCACGTTTATTGAATATTTGCCTCTCACGTTTATTGAATATTTGCCTCTCACATTTATTGATTGAATATTCGCCTCTCACATTTATTGATTGAATATTTGCCTCTCACATTTATTGATTATTTTTATCTCACATTTATTGATTATTCTGTTCAGTCATTTTTCTGGGCATGTCCCTGAATTGGTCTTTGCTTTCTTTGAACAGTTGCCATGTCAACCATAGGGGACAAGATCCTTGACACCGCACTTTCAAAGGTAACAGTTCTTGTAAAATGAAAGGATCTTCCATGCTGATTTTCAAGTTCATTATCCTCCTTCACTGACGTTTTTTTATTTTCTTTTTCCCCCTGCACTAGATTGGAGAGAAAAGTTTGTTCACTAAGGAACTGGAGAATGCGCTGGAGAGGAACGAGTAAGGCCTTGCTTATCGATACAGCTCTTATTACTTTTACAGTGGAAATGGAACACCCCGGGACTGAACGTCATGTTCCTAGAGTAGGACTAGTGGCACTGCTCACCACCAGTGTTCATTGTATGATGGAGATTGTTTAGCTAGTGGATAGGGAACAGAGCTGTGAACCAGCACACTCAGTTTTGAATCCCACCAGTGTCACTCGCTGTGTGACCCTGAGCTAGTCACTTAACCTCCCTGTCATCTGTCTCTGTGCTCTTTTAATCTCTCTCTGCGCTGGAAACAGCAGCAATATTCCTTTCCTACCCTGTCTGGGATTGTAAAGCACGTTGGGGCTCAGTTTGTATGAAAGGGGCTATATGAAAACAAATTCCTTTCCTATACCTGTAACATGCTGCACAGCCAGTAAAAATGGTATGTAGTATCCATGGGGAAATATCATAAACAGAAACACAGATTATTTTCACACAGTAACTCTACGTTACATCAGTTTATATATTTTTTGTCTCAGGAGTCGTCACTGGAGTCTTGAGTACAGTTTATGTTGCACAAAATCAAAATGCCAGCCATGATTTCGCGCGGAATTCTGATTTTAGTCTTAGGCAGCTAACAGGCACTTTTTACTGAATAAAATGGTTTGGTAAGATGTTTTACAAAGGGGAGGTGTGGGACCCTCCCTTCCTCAGATTATGCATGACTGATTCTGGGACATCACACACAAAATCATGGCTGCCATATTTATCCAGTGCAAACTGCACTCACTCCCTGCTGTTATTTTGCGTTGCACTTAATTTACCCAGAGTAGCCAAATTTATGGGGTCCTGCTTCAGTGACTTTCTGAAGGCCACACAAGAGCGCGTGGCTGTGGTGTGACTGAAACCTGGAATCTTGGAATCTCAGGATTCACAGTTAAGTGCTCGACCCACAAGACCACACTTTTCCATATGGTGACCCTCTAAGAGTATCGCACCACTTGTGAAAACATGTTTCTAAATATTGGTCCATTTACTAGAGAGAACAATTTTCTTGCATCAGAACAAAATAACATGGGAGTACATGATAAAGACTTGAGACTGAAAATTAATTTTCTAGTAAGTAGAAAATTATTTATGGTATTGACTGTGTTAGCCTTCCCACAGAGGTTTGCAGCTTTCTCTTGACATCTACTGGACTCCATAGCACACAAAAACAGCATTTTATGGAATTTTCCAAAGAATACAACAGTATTCCCAGAAAATGTATTTAAATTTCAAACATAAAAAAGCAAAAACACGTTTTTAATTAAAAGAATGTATGCAGTACCAAATCCTAAATGGAGGAATGTTGCTGTTGCTTCTGGTGTCACTGATTTGTGGAAAATGAGGTGCCCTGAAGGTCTGGAGTCGGGTCGCACACTAACATCAAAATAGCAGGGACTGCTCTAGATCACATACAGTTTAGCAGAATGCCTTCCTTTTCTAGCCCTCCCTTCTCCTCAAACAGACAGTTTATTTTGTTGTTACTTTCCTTGGTCCCATGCAACTCATACTTTCAGGCCCCGGCATCGTGCCACTCTGCTGCCCGCCAGACTCGCATTGGTGTCATCCACAGACAGACCCCGGTGTGTCCCCTGGTGCCCAGGTCAGTTCTTACCCCCCCCCCCCAGCTTAGAGGGGGAATACATGTCGCTGAAGCCAAGGGCTGGGCACCAGGGGCTAGGTAGTTGGTGCACCGCTGATGAGGGGCTGGTGGTATGGATAGCGTATGAGGAGGCTGTTACCTGGTAGTGTCTTGGCTGGGCTTTTTCACCATCTTCTCCTCTTCCATCACCACCTCCCTTGTAGAGTGTGCCCACGTGAGCACCCTTGGTGTGTGGTCACCCATGCCAGCAATGGCCCCACACGTCCTTCAGGTGCCAGTCCCCAGGGAGGAGATTGCATGTTCACTTTTTCACCCTCCCTGCCAGTCTCTGCTGCTGATCTCCCCATCCTGGAGAGCGAACCGGGGCATCATCGTGCCAGAGCGCACCCCCACCCAGTGACTCAGTGCCATGGAGCTGACCCTCCCCAAAATAATGTTTAACCCCTGCCCAGGTGGTCGGGGATGCCACTGCAGCACCCTTTCACCGACTGCTAGGGCAGGTGAGTGGGTACCTGTGCAGCCCTGACACCAGTTCTTCTTTGTGAATGTCCAGTTGGGGGTACACAAATGCTGATCAGCCGGTGGTGGTCTTCTCAGGAACCAAGCATATCTCCACAGTGTGCACTAGTATAGGATTCTGGGGATTGCACATGAACCCCCCCAGTCTCTCAGGTGGCAGCACGATGCTCTGGTGCCACACCTTTGGACTGCTCCAAAAAAAAAAAAACAAAACTGTTTTTGCTGGAGGAATGAGCCAAGCAGATTAAAATCCTGGGCAGCTCCCACATGGTTTTAACACAGCTTTAGCCCCAGTGCTGGTGACTGTATATTTTGTGAAAGACGCAGCCATTGGATTTAGCAAGAGTAGTACCACTGCCATGGTCTGTCTCTCTCTCTCTCTCATCCCAATGCTGATTTCTCCCCAGTGAGTGCTTCTGACAGACTGAGCTCTGGCATTTCTTTTCCCCCTTCTCCACTTTCATTTTAAAGATATAACTGCAGCTGGTTGCCATGGTACCAGCCCTTAGCTGCACCGTGTTATGAAAGACTGAAATGTGAAGCTGGTTGGATGACTGTAGCAGCCATGGAAAGGGTGCTGTATTTTGTAGTTTTTGTTTTTTTTTTTACAATATGCCTGCATGACAACTTCATTACTCTTGCTTTTTTGTATTCCAGGGTAGATCTGGTTGTCCATTCCCTGAAGGACCTGCCAACAACGCTCCCCCCTGGCTTCACTGTTGCAGCTGTCTGCAAGTGAGTGTCTGCACACAATGTGACCCATCTCCTGCAGTACTGAGCTGGATAGAAACTGATGGTGGGGGCAGGGGTTAAACTGGAAATATCTGAGGGGGCAGCTCTCATCTAGATTTGCGGGGTATTAGGTTCTCTAGGAACTGAAACTTACCTGTACACAGTTTCTGGTAGATAATTTGAAGGGTTTGCAACCCTCCCTTATGATAATTAGATGTTTTTTGGTGCAGTATTAGCCACTGCTAAGCAATTTAAAGAGCCACCGATGCCTGGACAAGACCTTTGAAAAACATGTTTGGGCACAGACCAGCTTAGCTCAGTATTCCTTATCACCGTTATTTATTACTGAGGTCATATGATCGAAAACAGTAGCGTTGTTCCTTGAGGGTCTTCAGCTCACATTGCTTCTTCCCAACCTGATGTCATGATACTCTGTTTGTGACATCACAGTTATTCCCATAGCAACGGACTGTGATGTCATAATATAGCATTATGATTTCAAGTAGGGAATACGCTATAGAGGCAGATGGTAGTAGTCAAAGGGGAATTCTCGGTGGCTAGACCAGTTACTTGCGGGGTCCCACAGTGCAGCCCAGTGCTATTCATCATCTTCATCAGTGACATTGTAGATGGGCTAAAAGGCAAACTATGACTCTTTGCAGATGACACAAAGTTCTTTGGGAGAGTGGACACAAAAGAAGGGAAATGGGCGCTGAGAGATGACCTGCTTAACCTAGAGAGATGGTCTGGTATTTGGCAACTGGGATTTAATGCCAAGAAGTGTAGGGTAATGCATTTAGGGGCGAGGAACCCAGAGACCACATACTGACTGGGACATGTGCAGGTCACCAAGTCGGAGGAAGAAAAGGACCTAGGTTTGATCATTATGAGTGACAGGAAGCACTCCGCACACTGCAAGAGAGCAGTGGCCAAAGTAAATAGGATGCTGGAATGTATAGCCAGAGGTATAACCAGTAAGAAGGCGGAAGTCATCCTGTCACTGTCACTAATTGGCCTCCTCTGGAGTACAGTGTGCAGTCTTAGACCCTTGCCTAAAGAGACGCATCAACTTACTGGAAACAGTACGGACAAGGGTGACTAAGATGATCTGAAGCAGTGAGGCAGGCCTTGTGAGGAGAGACTTGGAGATCTCCACATGTACTCCCTGGAGGATAGAAGGTAGAGGGGTGACATGTTCGAAACTTGTAAATACCTTAAGGGTTTCAACAAAGTGAACTATGAGGGTCTCTTCAGGACCACTGGCGGTACTGCCTCAAACTAGTGGCGGGGGGGGGGAGGTGCTTCAAGGGGGAAACGAGGAGGAACATTTTCACGGAGAGGGTGGTGGCAAAATTGCATGGAGTGGGGGAAGGGGACATTGGTTGGGAGGGAGAAGTGGATAACAGTGAGGGGGTTGGATCACTCAGTAGATACTTTGGGAGGGTCTGCAGTCTCAAGCAGACTAGATTGACCACAAGGCCTTTTTCTGCAGGCTGTTGTTGTATATTCACATACATCATCTCTGTTCTAAGACTATATTCTTGTAATTCTGCGGTTGCGGAATTTTCCGTAGAATATATATGGTGCCACAAAATTCATTGTTTTTCATAAATTTTCATTCAGATGTACAGTTTTTCCGTAGTGTCAGGCTTTCTTTCCCATTTCATTTATCCTGAAGCCCCTCCTCTGCGCTTAGCATGTGATGTCATCAATGACATCACATCATATTTAGCCAATGGCAGGACTGCGTTCTGCCAAAGAAATTAATAAACCATACCACAGAACTCAGAAAATGCTGCCACAGAAGCCAAGAAGCCCTGCTGCAGAAATCAGAAAAGTCTGCCGCAGAGCACTAGGGGGCCCTGACTGTGTTTGGTTTATTTCTGTATCATTTGTCCTATCCAGGACTTCCTTGTACATGAGCATTGAAATACAAAAATTATCGTTCTATCCATCTACTAGCTAGCCTTTACTTTTTTTTTTTTATTACAGACGTGAGAATCCTCAGGATGCTGTTGTCATTCACCCGCAAAATGCTGGAAAAACACTAGACACCCTTCCGGAGAGGAGGTGAGAATCCTTGCAGTTTATTCACTCTTGCAGCTGCATGAGTTGGGGTGCCAGAGTGACGGCCCTATTGAAAATGTGAGTATAGTAAACTCCCATAATAAGACCAAATCAGTATCCGTTAGTGTGGATCTCTGCACCCCCCCACCCCAAGTCTGAGATTGAACCTATCCAAGGAGGTGGGTCACTGTAAACCCCGAGTCTGAGACTGAACTTATTCAAGGAGGTGGGTCACTGTAACTCTCCCCGAGTCTGAGACTGAACTTATCCAAGAGGGTGGGTCACTGTAACTCTCTCCCCACCGAGTCTGAACCTATCCAAGGAGGTGGGTCACTGTAACCTCTTCCCGCCTGAGACTGAACCTTCCACGGAGGTGGGTCACTGTAACTCTCCCCCCAAGTCTGGAGTCTGAGGCTGAATGTGATGACCTGCCCAGCTGCCACTGACCCAGGCTGGGAGATGAGTTTCCACATGTGTTTATCTGGCATGGCAGTGCTGTGGGCTGTCATCCCGCCATTGGTCCAGCCAGCTCAGTCATTACTTGACGGTGATCCTGTTCTGGTGTGTGTTGTCCCCGCCCATGGCAGACAGATTGCAGGACAGTGATTCTGTTCTGGCAGGTGTTGTCCCTGCCCGTGGCAGACAGACTGCAGGACAGTGATCCTGTGTCCCTACCCATGGCAGACAGACTGCGGGACAGTGATCCTATTCTGGCACGTTTTGTCCCTGCCCGTAGCAGACAGACTGCGGGACAGTGATCCTGTTCTGGCACGTGTTGTCCCTGCCTGTGGCAGACAGACTGTGGGACAGTGATCCTGTTCTGGCGCATGTTGTCCCTGCCCGTGGCAGACAGACTGCAGGGCTGGCGCTCTCTATGGCTGAGCTACTGTAGCTGCTTTTGAACTTTATTTTCTCCCTTTACAGTGTGATCGGGACCAGTTCACTTCGGAGGGCTGCACAGCTCAAGAAGCGATTTCCTCATCTGGAGTTTCGGGACATTGTATCCTTTCGATATTGGTGTTCACTACTGGCTTTTGCTCCTTGTTGCCTGGTACAGTGCCATAGTGCACTGTGGGATAGTTGGTGTTCTGTAGCTAGGGACAGTGATTTTGTGTCATTGGGAACAGGTTTACGGGTGCCCATATCTTTAAGGGAGACCATCCCCTGAGGCAGTCCTCTGAAGAACCTTTAGTAACTTGCTCATAGTGCCTAACTGCTAACGCCAGGGCATTGTGAAGAAGAAAAACAGTGTGATGGTTCAGATGCACCTCACAGTATCTTGCTGTGAGGCAGGTATTCCCTCACCATACCCCTGTAGTCCCTTCTTTCTGTTGCTTCATTTATAAGTTTATGGGTCCATTTGGAGGGCCCTTATGAATATGAGAGTCTCACCTAGCGTGTTCTTAGGACCAGAGGACTGTGAACAGTGTGTCCGCAGTTCTGTGGTCCTAAGGAGCACAAGAAGTGACACCCTTAGATCCATAAGAGACCCTCCAAACGGACCTGTGAAATTACTGTAGATCACTAACTGTATTAAATTTTAAAAAATCCTTTTATTTATTGTAAATGCTGATGGCACGAGCCCTCGGCGAGAAGCTCGTAACAGTTGCTCAGTGTGTGAGGTACCCTTACGGTAATAAGAGTATCGCACTTACAGCTGAGGGAGGGGGGCTGTGATTGGTCGAGGATGCTCCCGTGCGCTATAATATATGTTTATATGTACAGTTATGTAAGAGTATATTCATGAGTTCGTTTGGTGAGAGAGCTGTGAAGGGAAGCTGAGCTCTGCCGGGCACACAAAGGACTTGAGAAGAATAACCATAAGAAACACCAGGAGTTGTACATAAAAACATTATAAATCATGTTAAAGACTTTTCTTTAAAAAAATGGAATTTGAATTTAAAGGGACACTGTCAACTTTTTTTCATCATATTATTTCTAGTTGAAACCCCACATTTTATGATTGCTTACCCTCTAAAATTCATTGATATTGCTGTTTGGTCTGTAGCCGTGCTTAGTAGAATTGAAATGCATGGCAATGTATATTTATAAACAACCTTGTTTTTGTTTACAATCATGGTTCTGTTCTTACTGCACATGTCCTGAGCGTTAGAAACACACACAGACAGTGCAGTCACTCGTAAGACAGTGGCTTCCTAATCTCCCAATGCATCATGAGGGGCTAGACTGTTTTGTGGGTGTTCCTAAGTCCAGGAAAGATGCATTTGGAGTTGATCAAGGAATGTAAACAAACCTGTTTTGGTGTGCCAACACCAGTATGTTGGTCAGTCAGTTTTTTTACTTTTTTTAAAGAAAATAAGTCAGAATCAAACTACCAGCTACATCAGCAATCTTTACAGAATTTTGGCAATCATAAAATATGTTTTTTAAACTAGGGACACTTTGAGATCTAAGGGGGTTGACAGTGTCCCTTTAAAATCAAAATGTTTTACTTTGCAGAATATTAGAGAATCCCTCTGTGGGAAATGGACTGTGCCAACTGAACTTAGAACTTCAACATTTTAGAACTATATGCATGAGACAACCTTTTATGGTTATAAGAGTACCTGGAATGTTTAGAACTATCCCCGATTGGCTAGACATTGTTATGATTTATAATTATTTCTGTTGTTGCTCCCATATTCCGGATTACTCTACACACAGTCCAGTTTCTCTTCGAGTTGCTCACGTCTCAGCAGTCAGAGCATCACTGATTTATCCCTCGCAGTTGGCGGTTATGTCTGCATCTAACTGTATTTGTGTGTTGGCTCCTATACGCAGTCATTTGGTATAGTGTGTGGCTGTCCTTCCCTGCTAGCAGGGAGACAGTTTTAACTGGTTTGAGAGAAGTCTTAAGACACACCCCCTTCCTAGACTCCCTCAGTCTTTACAACCTATCCTAGCGGGTATGCAGGTTTCTGCACTGCAGGGGTATGTGTGTGTATGTATATGTGTGTGTGTATATGTGTGTATATGTGTGTATGTATGTATGTGTGTATATATATATATATATATATATATATATATATATATATATATATATATATATATATATATATATATATATATATATATATATATATATATATATATATGTATATATATATATATATATTTATTAGAGTAAAACTCCATTTAATACATTAGTTGTTACAGTGAGGAAATTCGTGTTAGGTTGAAAACCCTTGGACTCAATCGCTTTGAGGTGAGCGATTGGGATTCAGCCCTAACTCTCACCCCATGACATGTGTAAAGCAGCAGAAGTATAGGAGAATGGGGTGAGAGTTAGACTAACGATCCCAATGCGCACCCCAGTGCCGATTAAATGGGGTCCAAGGGGTTTTCAACCCAACACCAATTTCCTCACTTTGTCGCTGTGGAACAACCCTAACTAATGCATTAAACGGAGTTTTTGCCTCTAATTTCCTTCTTGAGAATGATAACGAAATAGTGAATGTAATGCAGCAGGGAGTGACGGGGCCCGCCACATGATGTCTTGTGGCATAGTAACAGGAACAGCAACGCAAACAGAAGCTTAACAGTGGCGCATGGTAACACAAGCTTAAATGAGAACAGAAAGGGTAATGCACATGGTGGCTAGACGGAACGGTCTGCCAGTGATGTGTTGTCACATAGTAACATGGTGCCTGCAAACGGAAATGTCAATGGGCATGGTGATGCAAAGTGAAACAGAAAGAGAAACAGTACTGTAGACAGAAATGGCAAAAAATAACAGAAACGCAAGCACAAATGAAAACACAAAGGATAACGCACATGGTGGCGCAGTCGTCAACGGTAAGTGAAACGGGTACAGAACCGCAAGCGGAAAGGGCAACAGTAACAGTAATGTAAGCGCACAGGCTGGTTTTCCCCAAAACCTGCATAGAGAAAGACAGTGAGTACAAATAATGTATGCATAATAATGAGTATCGGAGCAGAAAATGAGAACTTGGAATACTAAATACGTTATATCTCAGGAACCGTACGACGTAGAAACAAAAATGTAAAAGTCGTATGATTTACAACTGTCCTGGCTAATTTTGTATTTTGTAACTTTGTAATTTTGTAAGCATTTTCCGACGAAAGTCCGTGATCTCGCATCGCTTCCTAGATACGGGTTCGAAAGGCGCCGCTAACTGAATGTTATCCTATGGGGAAAAGAGAAGTTCGAGTGCCATAACGCTGCCTCCTGTAATATTTTTTCACCAAACCACTGAAAGACACATCTGTGGGCTGTTGGCTGTGTTCCTCCAAATTTCAGGAAAAAGACTGAACCGTTATTTTGCAGCAGGGTGCCAAAGGATTCCTGTAATGTGCCGGGCGCTCAATGTTATCCTGTGGGGAAAACGGTCAACTTTGGAGTGCCGTAACTTTGCCGCTGGTAATATTTTTTAATACAACACTGAAAGGCACATCTGTGAGATGTCATCTGCGTTCCTCCAAATTTCAGCCCAAAACTCCAACCGTTCTTGCAGCGGAGTGCCAAGAATTACTGTTATTTTGGGCATAGGTGTAAAGTAGTGTCATTATTCTGCGAAAGTGTCGCAAAATTTGCAACACTTTCGTAAGTGCGGCACTACTTTATGGTAAAAGTACCTTTTCCAGAAATTTTAAAAACATATTTCTGGGGTGTTTTACCCCAAAATAAAGACATGGCTAGCATCCTCAGGGCCCGACTAGGTGAATACAAAAAGAATGAGGTTGCTAGAGGGTCTCAATTTTAAATGCCAAGCATTTTTCTGATCACTAACTGAAAACAAGATGGCAGATTTGCGACAGTAAAAAGTGCATTTGCGACACTGTCGAACTTTTTGTTAACTTTTCCCATTGACTTATAAAGGGAAATTGTTTTTTGAATAACTTTTGAACTGTTTAATATTTTTTCACGAAATCTTGGAAAGGCACATCGGGGACCCCGGCCGCATGTTCCCTGAAGATTTCGAGCCAATGTTTTATAAACCCGTACAACCTGTAGAGCGCGACCGTAGAATTCCAGAAAAGCTTAAACACGCGCGCAGATCACGCTTAATAACTCCGCAGCTGTATATCCGACCGGTACGAAACTTGGCAGATCCCAAGGCCTATGGTTCTTGATCATGTATTCCAAATTTCAGGCAAATCCGTCAAACGGTTGCAAAGTTATTAAGGTGCAAAGTTTTGGGGTTTAACATAGAAATGGCTCCTCAACCTTAACTATAGTGGCACTACCGTGCCACTATAATATATATATATAATATATGTATATGTTTTTTGGTTTTTTTTTTACTTGGGGAGGTGTTTCATATATTTTTAATTTTTTGTTGTTGACCCCATTCACCAGTAACAAAAAAAAAAAAATCCCCATTGGCATCAGCACACCCCAGTTATTCAACATTCAAAACTAAAATGGAATTTCCAGTGCTTTCTTTCTTTATTAATAGCAGGCAAATGCAACCCTTGTTCTTTACAGCTCAGTCTGTCCTGATGCTCCTCAGGAGCTCAGGTTGTAATGCCCTGCTTCTGACGTCAAAGTCTGTTGCTGTGGAGTTGATTGTCATGTCACAAGCAGGACATTATGTCCAGGCCCTGTGAGAGGAATTTTTGGGCCCCGGGGAAAGTTCATACTCTGGGGCCCCTACCAGCTCGCAGCCCCTTCCCTGTATGTCTGGAGGCCTGGGCCCCGGGAATTATCCCCTGCTCCCCACCCTCTCAAGGGCCCTGATTATGTTCTGGGCTTCTGAATCTCACCAGGACAGAATGAATTGTGAAAGGCAAGGATCTGGTTTTAATGCACATCTTTATTTTTAAAGAACAGACGGACTTGAGGTTTTATTTTGGATTGTTGGCTGAGTAGGAGCTGCTGCTGGCAGCTGATTAACATAGAAACCCATCTGCCCCCACTTCCATACTGCGTGACCCTGAGTAAGTCACTCGACTTCCTTGTGCTCCCAGGTCGCACCTGGAAACGAGCTCTGGCTGAGTGTGCCTTTCCTGATTTAAACAATTTCTCCCTTCCCTGATAGAGACATAGAATAGGCCAGCAGATAAGGACCGGTTAGCCTGCCTTGTCTGCTCATTTTTCCCTACCTACAGTATAACCGCAGATCCTACTTCTGATGGTAAAAAGTAGAGAGATTACTTATTTTGAGGAATTGAATGAAGACAGCACAGGTCTTCAGGGTAAGCATAAACATATTTCTGCTTACCAAGGGAATTCACAGGGTACTGCATGTAGAAGGGTGGGTGGGAACTTGCTATACATTAGTACGTTTGAACAACATATAATGGTTGAACAACATACCTGTTAATTCCTGCTTATGAAGTTTGGGGGGGTCAGACTTGATGGGTGTGGCCTTTAACCCTTCAATTCCATTCAGAGAGGAAACCTAAACACCCGATTGCGGAAGCTGGACGAAAAGGAGGAATTCAGCGCCATCATCCTTGCTGCTGCGGGGCTGAAGCGGATTGGATGGGAGAACCGGATCAGCCAGGTAATGTAGGAGTAAGAACTGGGATACACTTGCCCATGTACCACCCTTTCATGGGGTGTGGGGTGCACTCTCTAACTCTTGCCAGCCTTCCACAGGTCATGGAGTACACTTCCCTCCCCTCATCCCAGCGATCCTCGGGTCGCGGGGTACACCCTGCCTCTTCCCAGCCTTTCACAGGTCGTAGAGTACACCCTCCCTCATCTTAGCCTCCCTTGGGTAATGGGATACACCCACCCTCATCCCAGCCTTCCAAACTTTGCAAAGCATTCACTCCCCCTGGCTGAACCTAGACTCACAACTAGAAAACAAAAAAATTGGATTAGAATGAATTATTTATTTTAGGCTACACCAACAAGCACGTATCAGCATAATTCTACTGTTGCAAGCAGGACAGTAAGGCACATGAGACAAAAGGCATGGTGGGAAACATAGAAACTTAGAATTTCTCTTCAGATAAGGACTGATTGGTCCACCTAGTCTGCCCATTTTTTCCTACCTACAGTATCACTGCAGACTCTAACTTAATCTTCAGTTCTGTCTCCCTCCCCCATTCCTTTCCCTAAGATTCCCGTATTCCTATCCCTGGCATTCTTGAACCCCACAACTGTTTTGTCCCGCACCACATCAGTTGGAAGGCTGTTCCAGGAATCCGCCACTCTTTCTGTGGAATACATCCTCGCATCTCTCCTGAATCTGCCTCCCCCCCACTTTATAGCATGACCCCTTGTTCATGTGCATCTTTTTTTCTGAAAACAACTTTCCACCTGTACCTTAGTTACCCCTTTGAGGTATTTAAAGGTAAAGGAAAAGGAAGGGCAGTAAGAAACCGGCAAGGAGATCCCAGGGGTCATGAAATAAGTAGACAGATTTGGAAAAAAAATCCTATCGGCAAACCAGGAGGGAGGGATGCACTAGGACTGCACTGGCAGATTAAAACCCTGCACAGCGTATTGTTTTGTTTTTTTGTAAATGTTGACAGTAATTTTCCTTTAAAAAAAAAATGATAAAAGGAAAAGAAAGTATATACTGTGCTATTTCATCCCTTGATGGATACTCCTACATGACCATTCAGAAGCCTTTTCCCACCTAGATACAAAACTGTCCTGCGCTTTACACTGAGACAAGGAGAATGGGAATGCTTGACCTTATGAACCTGAAAGCATTAGCTACTAGCCCAATTAAGGGTTTGCGATCAGCCCAGTATATAGAGTTTAAAGTGCCAAAGTGTAGGACAAAACAGGGGTGTGCAACATTGTTTTATTTGGGTACAAAAATTTGGAATAACCTACCTGCTAATCTTGGATCCTGTGGTGTCAAAGTGAGTTGGACTAGGATTAGGCAGTGGTATCATAAAGTGATGAATTGCATGAATGTTGCATAGCACTGGAAAATGGATCGTCTTAATAGTAGGGTAATTCGTGATTGTGATATGTAGTTTAACATGTGGACACGTATTTAAAATGTAAGAGTATATAGTATTTTTGTATGTCTTGATAAATTTTCTCCCTAGACTGTAACCAGGTTATGCACTTTAGAAGGTGTCCCTAGAAAATGAGTGTACTACTCATGTCAACTCAGTGGGATTGCTCACCTGGTTCATTTGATGAATAAAACCATTACTACTAGTACTACTACTGCAGTGTGCTGTACTTGTGTGTCCGCAGTACAATATTGTTCCCCCTATGCTGTGTTGCCCGCTACATTTTGAGGGATGGAGTTTCACATTTGGGTGTTGTAAGGTTGAGAGGAATGACCTGATGTCTGATCAGAGGCAGCAACATGGGAGTGTTCTGCTTGATTGACTCCCCTCCTCCCAGATGTTTTTAAAACTTACATGAATGACTGGGATGCCTCCACTGTGGTATCTTGCAGTCATGGTCACTCAGGTAAACTTATTCACAGACACGTGTTAACACAGTACTCATTCTGGTCTCCCTGTTTCTGCACAGCTCCTTGATCCTGAAGACTGCATGTATGCCGTGAGTCAGGTGAGTAGAAGTTCTGTCATTGCAGTCTTCACCCCTCATTGCATATTGAAGTCTTACAGGGACCATGAGTCTTAGGCTGTCAGCTGAATATTTGTCCTCCACATTTGTCAGTTCCAAAAAGCTAGAGAGGAATGTCTCCGGGCAGCCGCTATGATGGCTCGGCAGTAGTGCTGCATCATGCCACTATGTAGGTGACCCAAGTTCAGGAGAGTCCGGCTCCCTGCTTGTCCGGCAACCCAGAAACAGAATGCTGCTATTGGCAGTGTTCTCTCAGAGGGGGATGTTGCCATGCCGTTCCTGCAGTGACATCCGCAGAAGTGCAAGGAAGGCTTGGGATTTATTTTATTACATTTGTTGTCCGGAAGAGGAACTCATGAAAACTAAGGTAGGGTTCTGGGTTGGTGGGGGAAGGTAACAGCGAATAGTAGCAAAGCCTCCCAGTGCAGCAGACTTCATGCAGAGAGGGGTGGAATTTAAACCAGACAAGTAAAGTGCCAACTCCAAACTCCTGTCACTCTGAAATGGATCAGAGAGCTACTGTAGCAAATGTGGTAAAAAATGAAGGTGGACGTGGGGAGATGATGCAAGCGCTTGTGCTGGGAAGACCATGGCAGACTATAGGCAGGGTGGTTTCAGCCCTCCCAGACACCATCAGCCATCCTTAACCCTAACAGAAGCAGGACCCTGTCCTCACTTTGGGAACAGTCGCTTCCACCTGTCCCCAGCACGAGTTTATAGTCACTGTGCACTGCTTCCATCTCACAGTAGCATGATTCTGTGTACAAATGTTCATGGATCTTGGATCAAGAACCTGGCCACTGAGCTGGTGCTTTCTTTCCTTAGGGTGCCTTGGGGGTAGAGGTCAGAGCAAAGGACCAAGCTATCATGGACATGGTGTCTGCACTGCATGACCCGGAGACCGTGCTACGCTGTGTGACGGAGAGAGCATTCATGAAGCATCTGGTAAGATTAATGAAGCTGCAATTTTTTTAAATAAATTGTTTACACTCTAGATTAGGCTAAGAAGAAGCTGGTTATTCGGCCCAGTGGCACCGAGGGTTGAGGCGCTGGCCTCCGCACCTCACGCCACGCCACACCGGCGACCCGGGTTCGGGAATGAGCCCGGACCACCGGGGAGAGAGAGGATCGAGCGTCCGATGGACTGTTGTCCTCTTTTGGGGAGGGATCCAGGGGGAGACCGGCGGTACTGCTACACACTCGGGCTCATAAAGTAAAAAGGGAAGACGTTGGGCAGCTACCTTCCAGACGTAGGTGGGAGCGCCTATGTCATGGGCTGGCGCATTGCACGTCCCACGTCAGGGACGTAACAAAGGAAAAATCCTGGAAGCTGTGGAGATAAAGGGAACTCCGGTGACACAGTCCACATCCCAGCGCTGGCCCGCACTACAGGATTCTCCCAAAAGGTGCCAAGCCGAGCAGTCGGGTAGGACCCCTTGAGTCTGTAAGGTCGCCAAGGACGGGTGAACCTTCCCCTGGGGGTATCCGGTTGCCGGGGGACTGGGTCTCTGCAGGGATGTTCAGGTGGGGATTTCCTGGAAAGGGTTCAGGCAGGGAGTGAGAGGCCCTCGCCGTGTGGGTACCCCGGAAGGATGCCTAGCCTCCTGGGAGCATAAATAGAAATGTCAAAAAAAAAAGCTAGTTATAATAAATGGAAAGGGGGGGGGGTTAACATTTTCAAAGGTCAGGCTGTGTTAAGTCTACAAGAAAAAAAGAGAGGTCTGTAAATCCCTTTTTAAATAGGACCTCTCCTGAACTAGTGAGGTGTAATACGTGGAAGTAGGAGACAGCAGAAGACATCAGTGTCACTGTTACACTGTCCCATTACATCATGTAATAATGGAGCTTCCTTTTATTCATATACTTTTTTAGTCTCTCCTTAAGACTTTCTATGTTATCACTACTTTTGACACATTGGGGGAGTGCATTCAATACCAATTATACTTTGGGTGTAGAAATGTATTCTTTTATTTTAAAACTTTTTGCCCTTAGTTCATTATGGCTTTTGGGGGTAGGTTGTATATGGTAGTAGTGGTGGTGGTGTGTGTGTTTTGTATTTTGTGTAAGTGTGGTGTGTGTGTTGTATATTTTGTGGGTGTGTTGTATTGTGTGTGGTGTGTATTGTCTCTTTCCTAAAACTGACTGCATTACATTTTTTTGTGTCCCTTTCCGTCTAGGAAGGAGGCTGCAGTGTGCCTGTTGCAGTTCACACTGTGATCCAGGACTCGCAGGTAAATGGGCACTTCCTTTCGAATGTTGTTCATTCTTTGACCTTACATAATCGATCCTCCCAGCATCCTATGCTGTGTGTGTGTGTGTGTGTGTGTGTGTGTGTGTGTGTGTGTGAAACAAATCTGGTTAAAAAGTACAACAATGACTGTTTCTTTTTAGTGTAATCTTTTGATTAACATTTCCAAGAGAAAGCAGTTAATTCCATAACCTGATAAAACACCTAAAGTATGCAGGTGATAAAATACACAAGCAACTGTCAACAGCGATTCACATCACGCAGGGTTCAGTAGTATACTAACTAGTATGTCCTACATGGACAGGGACCAAGCGATCTGCAAGATCTCATGTGTCCCTACTGCTCTCTCCACCCATGAGGGATTGCTGGAGAATTCCAGGGTTTGTCTGAAGATCTCTGGGGTTCGAACTTTTGCATTCGCAGCCCCTACCCTGTGGAATTCTCTACCTCATCGGGTTAGAGGGTGCCTAACTGTAGAGAGCTTTAAAGTAGCTCTGAAATCTTATTTATTCTCGCTGGCCTTTATAGACAATTAAAATTTGGCTGTTCGTTGCTGAAACATGGAATTTGACGGCAGATAAGGACCGCTTGGCCCACCCAGTCTGCCCATTTCCCTACCTGATGGATAAGCAGCAGATTCTAGTTAATCAACAGCTTACTTCCTCCTACCCCCCATTAGAATTGCCTTGTGTCTGTCCCATGCATTCTTGAATTCTCCCACTGTTCCTGACTCCACAACGTCCTCAGGAAGGATGTTCCAGGCAGCCACAGCCCTCTCTGTGAAAAAATACTTTTTTTTTTTTTTTTTGTATAATCTTTTTATTAGTTTATCTTTTTCATACCAAAGCAAAAACAGTGGTTCTCATCTCAGCAGACATATAGCATTCTTTTCCAAATATTACAGGCCTCACTTATTATATCCATTATGTTCCATCAATTAATTTGAGTATCACTATTACAGACCTTGTACAACATTCTCAGATTAGATACATGCCTCTGTAATTTGATCTTTAAGTATTACATCATAACAAAAAAAAAAAACAAAGGGAAAGCAGACACAACAAAGACTCCCAGGGGAAAAAAAGAGAAAAAAGGGACCTGACCCTCCCAGACCTCCCACTCCTGTATGTCACCCACCCCCGATTAATCGAGAATTCACTCCATCCACTATGAACAACGATACTTTTCTCTATAGCATCTGATACATTGCTCCAGTAGTATCTTTTTGTTGATATTACCCCTTGGACCCAGCTTCTCCTAACAGAGGAGCTCATCCGTCACTCCATGGGTTCCCTTTTACTGCCTTTTAGTATTTTACTATTAACCTCTCTACTTTTGTTCCCCGTAGCTTATTTTATCCTCATCTTAATGCTTCCTGTTCCATGGGGGAAAAAATACTTTCTAACATTACCTCTGAGCTGTCCCCCCTCTATCTTCAAATTGTGCCCCCTTGTTGTTACACATCTCTTCTTCTGAAAGATACTACCCTCTTGTACTTTAATTCCCTTGAGATACCTGAAAGTTTCTATCATGTCCCCCTCTTCCTCCTTTCCTCAAGGGTATACATATTAAGCTGCTTTAGTCTCTCCTCGTATGTCTTCTGGTGCAGACCTTGCACCATTTTGGTTGCCTTCCTCTGGACAGCTTCCACTCTATGTCTTTGCGGAAATGGGGTCTCCAGAACTACACGCAGTACTCCAGATGGGGACTCACCAACTGTCTGTACAGAGGGATAACAACTTCCTGTTGGATTTATAGTATATATTTGTGGTTTTATAGTTTTAAGGTTTTAATCTTTGTAAAAGTGCTTGATATTCATTGAATTGTGGTTGTTAAAAAGATTTATTATTTTATTATACTAACCAGTTGTCAGAAGCTGTAGATTGATGTGTTATATCACAAATCCCAATACACCTGTGCTTAACAGGATTTGGGGAATGGAAAGAAATCCAACATTAACTGCTCCCTGTAACTCAAGCTGTGGCTTCCAGACTCATTACCATCTGAAAAACTGACTTTGTAAAACTTAAAAAAAACAAAAATTGTATCAAATAAAAATTGAAGGGCAATGTGAACTTTATTTCTATTATTATGCAAGCCCTTGGTTTGTGAGGCCACTGAGAAGAATGAACAGACAGGGGTGTAAGTATTTAAACCTACTGTTTATCCTGATAGCCTTTCTGTAAAAACTTTGGTGTTATTATCCACAACTTCTGTTGTACATTTTTTTTTTTTATATTCCTTTAATTGGTGTGACCCTTTCAACTGTGCCACCTCCCAGTCTTATCTTTCTTTTTCCTGTCACTTACCTGCCTTCCGTGGGGTACTGCTCCTCTGATCCTTCCCATGGTGGATAAACAGGGTACGCCTCTCCTCCTTTCCATGGTGGGTCCACGGGTACTGCTCTGTTCCTCGCTGTGGTGGATCCCAGGGGTACTCCTCCTCTGCTTCTCCCCATGGTGGATCCATGGGGTTCTCCTCCTCTTCTTCTCCTCCTCCCCATGGTGAGTCCACAGGGTACTCCTCTGTTTCTGCCTGTTGTGGATCCTTGGGGTAACCGTCTGCTCCTCCCCATGACTTATCCCATCCCAAGAATATGATTAAAATAGCTGGTCGACAGACAGTGACATTGCCATATGTTTGTTTTTTTTTTAAATCAAGAGGCTGGTATAAGCCATTGAGTTGGACCTCTTTTCCAGTGATGTCCCGTAGTTGGTATAATAGAGAGTAAGACAATCAAGGAGTCAAATGACAATTGGAGTTCAAACTCGCATGGGACAGACATAAAGGTCAAGTTAGGATGAAGGCTGCATAGGGAGGGGGTAGTTTCTAGGGCAGACTAGATGGATCACATGGTCCCCATCTGCCGACGCTTTTATGTTCTTATGTAAGCTAGAAATTCACCAACATTACAGTATCAAGTTTAATTTTCTATTGCGATTTATTTTTGGGTAGAAGGGTTAATGGCATGTTTCTGATTGGGCTTTGAGGGTTATATACTCTATAGTCTTTGTCTCTTTCAGCTCTATTTAACTGGAGCCGTGTACAGCTTGGATGGATCAGACTGTCTGAAGGAGACCATGCAAACCAGTATAGCTCCCAGTTCACAGGTAGGTTTTATGCTGGCTTGTTAATTTTTTTCCTTGCTAAACTGGCCCAGTGACATGTCTCAGACCAGGGTTCACTAGCAAATCTCCGAATCCCACACTGGGACTTGCTGGTGAACAAGATAGATGCACGAGCACCCCCAACAAGTCGATCACAGTGTCACTGGCGTCCATCACAAAGGCACCCACCCGCCTGCCCTCCTGGCCAGAGGAAAGCTGCAGCCGCAGCATTTGTGTATCACTCCACATTGTCAGTAGGGGGTTAATACATGTGGGTGATGACCAGTCTCACTGGGCAGTGGTACAGCCCAAAGCTGTCAATCAGCATAGAACCTTGGACACATGAGCATTCTGAGATCACTGATTTCCCAGTCTTTGCTGTATCACTAGAGGGGGTAGGACAGCATGGGTAGAGCTCTAAGTAGTGTCTGTCTACAATGAATTCATTATTTTGTGACAGGATTGTGCAACTGTGAGGCAGGTTAGGGTTATCAGATGTCAGGGAGCACCCTCAAATTTGCAAATCGTGTCTGTTAAGCTACGGCTTTCAAATGGACCAATCTGCCGTAGCTATCCTATTTCAGTGCCTTCTGTGCATGAATTGGGGCCCACGTGTCTTGTACCTAGGGTGTGCAACAAGGTCTATGATCCCTTAGCCTGATGCTTCAGGCAAGTGTTTTTATTTTTTTTTGGGGGGGGGGCACTGTTAGTTAACTAGCTTGTGGGTCTCTTACTAATCCGTCTTCTTTTTTCTTTCTCTCCTAGCGCTCTTCTGGAGATGGATCGTCCATCCCTCCCCTATAACTGGAAGTTAGGAAGATTGAGTCCATCGCTGAGCAGACTGTTTAAGCACTAAGCAGTGCAGTGCCCTTAGAGCTGTTGGACGTGCCCGTGCTCTGTTGCAGTGGGGCTGTTTGGGGGGAACAGAGAGCTTCAGGGCTAACTGCTTTATTTTTCCCTGAATAGCTTTATCTAAATCTCTTGTTTAGCGCATCAGTTTCCTGTCCACCCTGAGCCACACGGTCCTCTTGCAGACAGCTTGCCAGCACATATTCGCGCCTCTTTTTAGATGCTTGAGTAGGGCTCCTGTTCATGCCTTTTGCTACAGAGGCTCATGCAACTGGTTGAGCACCAGTTGCACTCCCGCACGATGTTGTGATGTCACACACATTGGCGTGGCATCACTAGTATACGTCCGTGCACGCTCCTTGTTCCCCCAGTACAGTAGCTGAGGTGGAACTCTCCCATAACACGCAGACCATTTATTTACATTCTGTGCAGTCTTTTGGGGCTATTGATGATCCAGAGCAGCAGGGTGAGTTTGTGCTGCAACAAGCGCCATTGGGGCACAGCGAAGTTGGCACTCTGACAGCAGTGCTTAGATAGAGGAAGCACTTGAGCAATGTGAAGTGTTTATAAGCAGGCAGTGTATCCATCAGTGCTCAGCTCGGGAGGATAGGGGAAAACAAAGTTGTTAACAGTAACTTCCCCCCTTTAGTTGTTGCAGCCATAAGGCAATCTAAGACCACAGGGACTGCGTATATACCTTGCATAAAAATTACAGCACGCATCTTAATTGCAGTACAGTATTCTGTATTGTTTGCCTTTTTGTGATACTGGCTATTAAGATATGACACCATGGCTTATTGGAGACCTGTCGTGTTTGAGATGTATGACCTGCAGGAGGATGATGAGACCCTCACCATTAGGGTCTTACTGCCCTAACTATGTAATGAAATCTGACATGATTATTTTGGTCCCCCCTCAGCGGAACCCCAGAGTGGTGGCGGGGGCAAGGGTGCTACTGGAGTACTGACTGGCAGTGGAAAGGCAGAGTTGCACAAATCCTTTTTACAAAAATGAGCTGCTGAGTTCTGATGTTCCGCAGGACATCCCCACCAACACACCTGAACCATGAGCCCCTCAGGTTGGAAGGGTCCTTACAGGCACGTCTAGCTGCATTAGAGCAGATCGATACTGCTTACCCAGATGTGCAGGAGGCCACCAACCTTGATGTCATTGAAGGTCAAGAGGAGGGTACAGGGGGACACAGGGAAAATTCTGACCCGATGGCACTATCAGATGAGGAAGAAGGTCCTTCCGAAGTGGAGAGGGAGCAAACGGAGCCCAAGAGAAGGATTCCAATCCCACCCCTGTTGGATACAAAGTCCCTGCCATATCATACAAAGGAAGCTTGTTGGACATTACAGCTGAAGAAGGAGCAAGTCATGGAGTCCTTGGACATGAATCCAGTCATATGCGTCTCTTCCTCAAACTTTGTGCACTGCAGTCAGATTACTGAACAAGAATGGTCTGGGACAGATAAGTGCAAGCAACTCCCTAGGCAGAGGGTGAGATATTACCCATTCCTGGAGGAGAGCTCCAAGAAGTGCAAAGTTCCTCCTGTGGCAGTTAAAACTGTGCATAATTCTGTTAAGCACACAACTGTACCTATTGAAGGTTCAGTGGCCTTAACTGACACCCATGATAAAAAGGCATATGCCTCTTGCAGAAGGGTTTTTACCTTGAATGGGGTAAATCTTTGAACATTGTATGCATCTTTTATTGTATCCAGAGCATTAAACTCATGGGTCACTGCTTTGGGTAGCTACATTCCTCCAGAATTGGAAGGGGTAAACATTTCCAGCTTGTGCCTGTGGCCTCCGCCTTTCTGGGAGATGCCTCAATAAACAAGTTATGGATGTCCACACATTTTGCTTATATTATGACAGCTGTGCGGGGTGTCTGGCTCTGGCACTGAGTTGCGGACCAGGCGTCCAAGCTGAAGCTTTTCAACTTGTCCTTTAAAGGAGGCTTACTATTTGGCCCTGAACTGGATGAAATCCTAAAGGACATTCATGACCAGAAGGAGCCAACTTCTGGTGTCCAAACTCCATGTCAAGAGGGTTTGGGTTTGCTAGACTGACAGTCCAGAGACTGTTTTCAACCCTTCCGGAATTTTGGGAACCAGTGGAATAGGGGAGTGTATTCGAGATTCAAGGGCAGAAGTAACAGTATCAGTAGCGGCTCTAGCCACAAATGGTTACCAGGGCACAGCTGGGGCACAACCGATGGCAGCCAGGGCACTGATATATTGTTACTATGGGGGAAGCTCTGCACCATATGGGGCACCAACTGGGGCACAGCATTTTTTTACTGGGGCAGTGACTGGCGGGCCCTGTGTAGAGTCACACTGAACAGTATCCTTTCCTGCAGACAGAATTGCGGTGCAGGAAGAGGAGGTAACTCACAATGAAGGTATGCGGGCCCATTTCTGTCCCCCTTCCCTTTGTGGAAAACTGCAGAATTTTTACTAGTGATGGGCCCAGCTAAGGTCAGACTTGTGAGTACTGGAGATCCTGGCTATGGGCTGTGCCATGGAGTTTGCCACAGTACGCACAAGAGGTCTATTTCCTGCAATCCCCTGTACTTCAGAACCCAGTAAAGAGGCAGGTGGTGACTCAGACCACTTGATGCAGATTGAGGCAGCTGTTCCAGTCTCCCTGAGTGAGGATTGCCTGGGATTCTACTCAGCCTATTTTGTGATTCCCAAGAAGTCAAGGGGGGAAGCAGACTGATTCTGAACCTGAAACATTTAATCAAGTTTGTCTGCCACATGGACTTCAAGATGGAGTCCTTGCGGTCAGCCATAAGGACCATCCAACTGGGGGATTATGTAGCATCCATAGATCTGAAGGATGCCTGTCTCCACATCTGCATTTGCCAGCTGCACCAGAAGTTTTGAGATTTGCGATTCAGGGACACCATTCCCAGTACCGAGTGCTTCCCTAGGTATTTTCTAAGCTCCTGATCGTGTTAGTGGAGCAACTGAGACAGGAGGGATATCATGTATATCCCTACCTGGATGATTTGCTCATTTGAGCGCCAAGTGCTCGGGCGGTAGAAAGGTCAGTGTCAAGGACTTCAGAGGTGTTTGGAGGCACATGGCTGGGTCGTCAATCGCAAAAAGAGCTTCCTGATGCTGTCACAGAGGTTGGAACACTTAAGGGTGATGTTCCGGATGGACAAGGGGAAAGTGTTCCTCTCTTCATCCAGGAAGGAAACTCTGAGGCGAGAGGTTCAGTGGCTGAGAAGCCAGTTGTCCGTCTCTGCTCACAGGCTTTTCCGGATTCAAAGTCTGACAATTGCAGCAATAGAGCTAGTACCATGGGTTTGCCTGCATTTGTAGCATCTTTGGAACAGAATGCTGGAGGCCTGGTTGCTGGCTTCGGAAGACTACCAAGCCCTGATCCTGCTACCTCGATCAGCACTGCAGTTACTTGCTTGGTAGGAAAACCTTAGCAGGGGGTGTCTTGGAAGTTCCCGCAGAACTGATTTTGATGACACCAGCCTGTTAGGTTGGGGCAAGGTCCTGCCCCCGAGCAGCAGCTTGAGACAGATGTGTTGGAGATGAGGGTGGTGTTTCTGGCCCTCCTTCATTTTCATAGTTGGGTACAGTCCAGGGCCATGAAGGTAAGGAAGGACAACGTAGTCACCATGGCATACATAAACAGTCAGGGAGGCACAAGAAGTCTGAGAATGCTAGCGGAAGCAACCAAGGTACTACTGTGGGCAGAGAAAAACATTCTGGCCCTCTCAGCAGTTCACCTAGCAGGGGAACTGAATGTGCAGGCCGACTGGCTGAGTCAAGAGACAGTCCGTCCAGGGGCATGGACACTGTGCAGAAGGTTATGTCAACCTCAGATCGATCTCTTCATGTCAGAGGAAAATATTTAGTACCAGGGTTCTTCAACTGGTGCTGGTGCCCTCAGGTGGAGGATGCTCTGTCCCAAACATGGGATTTTCTCAGAGCTTACTTGTTCCCTCCACTGCTGCTACTTCCCAAGGTAATTCTCAAAATAAGGTGGTCAAGAGGAAGTTTCCTTCTGATAGGCCCGGAGTGACCAAGAAAGCCATGGTTCTCAATAAATCTAGCTCAGCAGGCACCATTTTGACTTCCACTCTGGGGGGACTTTCTCTCCCAAGGTCCCAGTCTGCAACAAAATCCAGAGGTGATGCAGTTGGCAGCTTGGCTCCTGAGAGGAGATCACTATAGCAGGGTTTCTCCAAGAAAGTGGTGGGGACCTTAATGGCCTGAAGGAATCTGCAACTTATGATCATGTATGGGATATCTTCTCTGGTTGGGTCAGAGAGAGTCATCAGACCTTCTAAAGCTTTGGTCTCACAGTATTGGATTTTTTGCAGGCAGGGGTAGATGGGTCTCGCACAGAGCACCCTGTGAGGCCAGGTGTCTGCACCTGGGGCACCTCTGGGACTTTCCATGGGCTGATCTCTAGGAACCAACTTGGATGTTATTTTTTTTCTTATGGTGGTCAGCAGAAGCAGACCATTGTTTTGCTCTCTAGTACCCCCATGGCACCTGAACCTGGTGCTGAATGGTCCATGTAGGGCACCTTTCGAACCTCTCTCATCAGTGTCTTTGGACATCCTGTCCTACAAGGTGCGTTTCCTAACTGCAGTCTGTTCTGTCAGGAGGATTGGTGAACTTTAGGCACTGTCCCATAAAAAGCCTTACCTTATCTTACACAAGGAAAGGGTGGTATTGAGGATGAATCCGTCATTTGTGCCCAAGATCCTTACTGCCTTTCATGTGAATCGGGGAATCTGTCTACCACCCTTCTGTTGCAGGTTGGCAAATCCACAAGAAAATGAACCGCATCGGTTGGATTTGTGCAGGGCATTCAGATGTTATCTAAAAAGAACACAGTTCAGAAAATCCAAGAGTTTCTTCTTTCTGGAGCAAGCTAGGAAGGGTCAGAAAGCTTTCGAGGTAACCTTGGCTAGGTGGGCAAGAGCTTGCATTGCCAAGGTGTATGCGGCTGAGGAGGAGAAGAAAGCTCCTGCCCTCATCAGTGTCCACTCCACCAGGGCACTTGTTGCATCCTGGGTGGAGAGAGGGAAGATGTATGTGTTGAGGTTGTGCAAAGTGGCAACATGACCCTCCATTCACACACTTACTAAACACTACAGATAGGATGAGGGAAAAAAACAGCAATGCAACCTTTGGCCACAGTCTTACAGGTGGTGGTTAGCAGATTATTATTATGTGTTGCCCATATGGGTTATATACTGTATGGGATAATCCACCCCCCCCCCCAACTGGAAATGGGTACTACTTTTTAGAACCCATACATGTTTAACCCCCCATTGACAACGTAGAGCAATATAGAAAGGGGAAATTCCTTCATAACCTAATTTCCTTTTCTGTTGGCTCCAGCATTGTCAGTGGGGCCACTTCTGGGAGCCCTTGGCTCCTAATGGAGAAGATTTCCGATAATATCTAAGAACTTTGGATTTCAGCAGATGTGATTATAGCTGGTTATCCGGAACTGTCTGCTCACAGCAGGAGCACCTTTTGTGGTGCTCACACCAAGAACCATGAAGTACTCTAAACCTGAGCGCCTTGGACACCTTTACTGCTCTTTTTAAAATTGCCCCCAAGAACCATGAAGGACTTTTACCTGTCCCCAATTGTAAAGGTGCCAAAAACGGAATTTTTATATGTCCCTATTTTGGAAGGGATTGTATTTTGGCTCCGTGCAGTTGAGGAGCTGATCCCTTCCACTTCTGATACTGAGAGCCACCCCTGTGCTAGCATGTTTCATGATGTCATTATATGTGAGAGCACGGGAACACACTCCATAGACATTATTGGGGACATTTTAAAAAAATATTTTTTCATATTTTAGATGGCCATTGAGAACAAATCCAAGGCCGAGCGCCGAGCTAAAGCCTTGTTGGTTGAACAGTGGCCTTGATTTGTGTCACGATGGCCATCTAAAATATGAAATAAGAAGTTTAAAAAAAAAAAAAAACGACCCCATTAATGTCTATGGAGTATGCCTCTGTGCTGTCTGTATAATGACATCGTGAAACGTACTAGCGTGGGGCAGCTCTCAGTATCAAGAAGTGGAAGGGATTGGCGGCTCATCTCCACAGAGCCAAAATGTGATCCCTTCCAAAACTGGGACATATAAAAATTCCAATTTTGGCACCTTTACAGTTGGAGACGGGTAAGGATCTTTCATTGTACTTGGGAGAGGGGGGGAGATTTTAGAAAGAGCAGTAAAGGTGCTATTTAAGGCCCGCATGTTAAGGGTTGTGTTTTATTGA